>OW569405.1:50690152-51357319 GCA_937654795.1 Cistogaster globosa
GTTTTCCGACTGGCTGGGTCCTTGGTGAAATTCCGAACAACGGTGGCAATATATTCCCCAGTTTCCTTCAGCTGGCGGAGAAGTTTTTCTGATCCCTTTTCCATGGTGGTTATGTTAACGCTTATGGTGTTTGATTTGGTGAAGTTTTCAGGTTGTGTTCTAAATCCGGAGTCCTGTCACGGTCGCCAAAAATGTTAAGGGCAGGCTCGTTTGCCTTCCTCAACTACTAGATTAAGGATAACTTAGTGATGCACTAAGTTATTTGTTGCTTTGATTATCCAGGTGGTACACCAGGATAATGTTGTTAAGCTTTGTTGATTTGTCTAGGTGGTACACCAAGACAATGTTACTTCGAAAATAGTGTGAACACAACGACTGACAATATGCAAGTGACAAAATTTATTAGGATTTCTTTGGTATTTAAATAAAATAATATTAACAAAAAAGTAAAAAAAAAAAAGAAAAATGCATTATAAACTAAATTAAAATAATAAACTTAATTGTAAACATGCCGAAAAACGTTCATAACTTTCTTTACTTAATTCTTTTCCCACCATTAGCCAAAAAGAAATATTGTATTTCATTAAATACTTTAAAATTATTTCCCACTGTAAGGCAGTGTAGTACAAGGATTGTATTACATAACTGTCTGGCTAATAATTTAAATAGGCAAATTATTTTCCCACTATTAGTGAGTGTAGAGGTGATATTAAGTTTCACAAATACCTGGTCACTTGAACAGGTATGTGAATTTTTATTCTAGCCTTGAATTATGCTGACGCAGTAAATCTCACGCTTTGCTTGACAAATGTGGGAAATAACAAAAAATTAAATTTATGTTAGCCTTGAATTATGCTGACGCAGTAAATCTCACGCTTTGCTTGAAAAATGTGGAAAATAACAAAAAATTAAATTTAAGGTTTAATTCCATAAAGATTTGTTTTTATTTTGCTATGAAAATAAAAAAATCATAAAGAATTTACAGTTATATTATATTATATTATATTATATTATATTATATTATATTATATTATATTATATTATATTATATTATATTATATTATATTATATTATATTATATTATATTATATTATATTATATTATATTATATTATATTATATTATATTATATTATATTATATTATATTATATTATATTATATTATATTATATTATATTATATTATATTATATTATATTATATTATATTATATTATATTATATTATATTATATTATATTATATTATATTATATTATATTATATTATATTATATTATATTATATTATATTATATTATATTATATTATATTATATTATATTATATTATATTATATTATATTATATTATATTATATTATATTATATTATATTATATTATGTTATATTATATTATATTATATTATATTATATTATATTATATTATATTATATTATATTAAATTATATTATATTATATTATATTATATTATATTATATTATATTATATTATATTATATTATATTATATTATATTATATTATATTATATTATATTATATTATATTATATTATATTATATTATATTATATTATATTATATTATATTATATTATATTATATTATATTATATTATATTATATTATGTTATATTATATTATATTATATTATATTATATTATATTATATTATATTATATTATATTATATTATATTATATTATATTATATTATATTATATAAGTATTTAAAGTTCAGCTTCCAACATACGCTCCCAAAAAACGATGACTGATTATTTGAACTCTATAAACTTGTTAGTGTGAAAGGAGCTGTAACAAATATTAAGTTATTTTCGAAGTAAGCATACTTCTGCTTTATTCAAGATACTAAGAGCTTTTTAATGCAGTGCCAGTTCTAACAACGCAAATCTGTTTGGCGGCGAGCGCCTAATATCTCTACATTTATCCGACAGAGATACGCCAAGTGGTCAGCGTCTATCGCTTATATACCTTTATATTTATACGGTCAAGTTCTGCTAATTATGTTTTTAGAAAATAACTCAGGGGTTGCGCGAAGGGTTTTCCAAAAACTGAAGTTCTTGTCAAACTTTTTTCTTTATTAATACAAAAAATCTTTAGCTTAAAATTAAAAGTAAATATTGCTATTTTAGCATTTCTTTTCATGGTCACTAATTGTATTCAACTACTATATAATTGAACACTTATGTTGACAAAAAACTTAACGATTAAATGTAATTAAAATTAAAAGTAAATATTGTCAATTTAGCATTTATTTTTATGGTCAACAAAGCATTCAACTGCTCTGTATTTTAATACCTTTCTTGACAAAAAATGCAATGATCGATATGGAAAGAGCGTACATGTGTATTATTGAAACGCAAACATAAATTAAATTAAAAAGAACGTTAAAAAGTATTATGTATGCTACATTCTAAATTTCGTATATTTAAGTATGTAATATATGTATATGCTTCACCCTCACATATATATATATATATATATATATATATATATATATATATATATATATATATATATATATATATATATATATATATATATATATATATATATATATATATATATATATATATTTATATTTTACTTATTACCGGCTTGTAAAATTTCTTTTTTTATTTATAGACTATCTTATTATATTAAGATTGTTATTATGTACATGTTCTTCAGTTTTTTGACGCTCTAGTATTTTATAAGGACCTTTGTACGGGATATTTAATTTATTTTCTGTATGTTTTCTTAAATTAATTAAGTCCCCTTCGTTAAAGTCTGATATCTTAGATGATTTATCACAATATTCTTTATTTCTTATTTTTGACTCAACTGAAAGTTTTTTGACATTTTCGTGTGCGGTTTTAAATCTTATTTGTAGTTCATGTTTGGAATCATAAAAATTATAAATTGGTTTATTTACATATATATTATTTGGTAAATTCTGTAGTTAATTCAAATGGTGTATACTTTGTGCTTTTGTGCGGGGTTGTGTTGTATGATAATGGGTAATATGGTAAGCTTTTATGCCATTCTGTGTCTTCAGTGCAACATAATAAGTATTCCGTCAAGACTCTGTGATTTCTTTCTATTTTAGCTAAAGATTCGTGATGGTACGTGGTTGATATAATTTTTTCGATATTTAATAGTGTAAAGATTTCTGAAATTGTTTGATTAACTTTCTCTGAACCCATTTCTGTTTTCATTGTTTTGAAGTGACCATGTTTTAGAATTAATTTCTCCACTATAGTCCTTACAACCTCTGATGATTTGTTAGAAGTCATCGGAAAAGCTTTAACATATTTAGTCAAACCAAGTTGCAGGGTTAAAATATTTTATATTAATTTTAATTAATTTATGATTTGAACTGTGGATATTATAAATGAATTAATAACTAATTTTGGCTTTATTTCAATTATTTTAATTTCTAAAAACCTTTTTTTTAGAAAGAAAAAATTGTTTTATAAATGTATGTGGACGTTTTCCAAAGAAAACAAGAAAAATTAGACGCTAGCAGAATGACCTGTTGCACTTTCTGGACCGCTACGTCCTTCATCAGCATTCTTTGCATCTATCTACTTTTTAGTTGTGGTATTTTAAACATCATCTACTTAACCAACTAAAATTGTAAATAAGAATACAAGTAGTAAATCACAGAATCTTTGAAGAGAAAAATTTTACGCTATGTAAAAAAGAACCCATTCGTGATATCTACCGCTATAAAAAAATATAACCTCGGGGTAGCATCTTCCTCGTTAAAATTAATTAAGAATAATTCGAAGTCAAAAAGTGCAAGAAAAGTTCCATTTCTTAAAAAAAATCATTTGAAAAATAGTTTGCAGGTTGCCGAAGAACATGTGAGCTGGCCTGCTAATAAGTGGCCAAATATTTTATGGTCTGATAAATAAAAAATAAATTTATTTAAATCTGAAAGAAGCAGCCACTGTGTACGAAGACCAGTGAACACTGAACATCATCCTCAATACACCATAGAGACCATTGAACACGCTGGCAGAAATATTTCGGTGTGGGGCAGTTTTTTATATTATGGAACTGGGCCGTGCGGATTGAAAAAGAACTGGATTCAATTTTTACACAAATCTGCTTAAGAATTTCATGATGCCTTTTATGGAATGCGAAATGCCGCTTCGATGGGTGTTACAGCAAGACAATGGCCCGAAACACACTTCAAAGCGGGCAAAAAATTGGTTTGAAAGCAATGGTGTTGATATTTTAAGGTTGCCTGCTCAGTCGCCAAAAACGTTGCTTAGCCGTAATCAAAAATAAAGGATATTCCACTAAGTACTAACATAATTTTAAAATGTCTGCAGTACATAATTTTAAGTTACTTCTATTTGCTATTATGCCAATTTCAGAGTAAGGTTTTCACATTTTATAGTTGTTAATTATAATATTTCGTTCCTCAGCGGGTAATTCCTTTCGAGACATTTTTATTAAAAAAAAAAACGATTTTTGCCACCTTTTCCAATAAAGACTTTATTAAAAGCATTTAATATGTACCGTTATAAATGAAATGGAATGATTAAAAAGAAAAAATAGCGGTGCCAATACTTTTTTGTAAAACATATCAGATGGTACCAAGACTTTTGCTGTGTAAAAGTATGGAGTTTCTAGAATTGTTGGCATA
Organism: Cistogaster globosa; assembly: GCA_937654795.1. Classification (NCBI taxonomy): domain Eukaryota; kingdom Metazoa; phylum Arthropoda; class Insecta; order Diptera; family Tachinidae; genus Cistogaster; species Cistogaster globosa. The sequence continues at coordinate 50,694,795 of OW569405.1, forward strand.
CTTTTTGTTTATTTGTTGTATAAATGAATAAGTCAATGTTTTTTTATAATATAGGAATATATCAATAAAGTAAACATATAAATGTTGTCACACTTTTCTTCGCTAGAATTTAGAAAATGGTTTCTATATATACATATATATATATATATATATATATATATATATATATATATATATATATATATATATATATATATATATATATATATATATATATATATATATATATATGTTAATCTCTATTTTCCTTTTTATTCGAAAAGAAGTCTTAGTAAAATTTTTTTTGGTTAATCGATTAAATAGCAAATTATATTTATTCTTCCTAAATCAATACATAGTAAAAAAGATTCACATTACCTTATTACATCCAGACAAAAAAAGTATAAATTGGTAGGTAATTTTTTTTTTCAGGAGAAGTAGCACTTCAGGCAATAATGCCTATTTAGTTATCTTCGTAACCGTGCTACATTCTTTAGGAAAGGGAAGGATGAGAGATAAGATAGTTGGTGAAAAGAGAAAGATAGAAATAACCATTTTATTAGTTATTTTTCTTCGATGGCGAATATGCTATAAAAAAGTACCGACGAAGGAAGCTGCATGTTTAATGTTCAATCTGAATATGTATTTATACCATTAAACAAAAAAAAAATTTTTTAGTTTTTGGTTGCCACAAGAGTTGAACCCTGGCCAACCAGGTTTGCAGTTAACGTGTTAACCACTTTGACTACAGCAGATAGTCACGTGCTCGTCCCTATGATTGACTTACCAAACCTGGTAAAGATGGACAAATTTATTGTCGCCTATGGTATCTAAAGCACGACTTACAAACACTGTTTCAGACCGAAGTCGAAGTGATTATTGCTAATGGTATCTGATGCAGCAATTACAAACACTAAGCAGAAGTCTTTACATAGGTTTGTTACTCGGACTGATATGCCTTATCTACATGTACTGAAGTCGCTTTTAGAACACTAGGTTAAAAAGTTTTTTTTGTATAGAATGTCACCGCGTTTAAGGTACAACGTTTCTGATATTGCTGCTTATACCAATGCGATGGTAAAATGGAAGTTACTAACTCCAAGCTAGGGCAATCGAAAGTCCAAAGTTTTTCGGTGAAATGTTACTAGAATTTCACTTCGAAAAATTGTATATAAAAAATATCTTTAATTTAATTATATAATTGATTCTGCATGTGATCAAATTGGGTAGGAAAGAAAATGACCGAATCGCTCATCACTTTTAATATTACTAACGCGCTACCAAATGTTTTTCCTACATTTCAGTTTCCATATATGTACTTAAAATGACAGTCAATAACCAGTCTGCATTAAATTTTACATTAAGTGAAGTTTTAACAGAAATAAAAATCAAAAAGAATTCTTATGTGAAACTAAGCTGAATTAAAAAGAAATCTCAGTTTATAAAAAAAGAAAATATGTTTTGTCATAACGCTGAGTGTGACCTGTGGAAAGTAAATATTTGGGAAAACGTCTGAACCCCTGCTCTGTTTTTATCGTTTATCCTAAAAGAAACATTATATAAAACGTAAACATGCCCTACTTTGGAATTGTTTGAACTTGATCTACATTTTATTATTTCAACGATCAATAAATTTGTTAGAAAAAAGTCCAGAAATGGCAATAAAAATATAGAGCAAAATTATACCAGCACGATCCAATGCAGTGAAAATTATTTTAGATAACAAAAAAGGAACACCGATAAGTGGATGTATTTAAATATTTTGGTAAGTTAATTGTTTGTGTTGTTTTACGTTTAATTAGAGTGCATTAACACAAGGAAAGTTTACTTTGAAAAGTTTTGATTGTATGTGGGAGCGAGGGAGAAAGAATGATAAAGAGTACAGACTTTGTACAGAGTTGTAATATGTATATACGTGTTTAAGCACCAAATGCAAAACATCCAAAAATTAAGAACGAGCACACAGAAGGACACAAAATTTGTAAAAGAAAACTTTGTGTGTCTGAAAACGAAACAAAGTTTAAAAGAAAATTAACAAAACTTTGTCAAAGTAAAATGTGCCTGTTGGAATGTGGACTTAACACATTGTTGACCGGTCACGAGTTAACTCGTATTTTTATGGCCGAACGTTGCTGACCGGCGTCGAGTAAACTAGTGATGCGCTCGTATGCTTCAAAGGGAAAACGAAGCGAAACGAGATATATTTGTAAAAGCTGTTGTGTGCCATTGCACGTAGGTGATTGTTATACTGCTTATCATATGAAAAATAAATATTATAAGTTTAGTAAAGTTATTAAAGTTTATTTTTATTGTTTTACTTCCACATCCAATTACGAAATAATAGCCGGAAAAAATTCTATGTTTTTAAGTTAAAAAAAAATATATAAATTTTTGGTCGGCTACGCGATTTTTTATTTTTTATTTATCTTAAAAATGAGTTCTGTTCAGTACTTATGCTAAATCTTAACTACCCTTCCAAATTCCAAAAACATCTTTTTAAATACTAACTTGTTACAAATAATATTTCCTTTGTCTTAATGGATATTTTGGAACAAAGATATATAGAACATGTTTTGTACATATGCTTACAATATTTATGATATTTTATGATCTTTACAATATTTGTATATTTATGATATTTTATGATCTTTACAATATTTGTATATTTATGATATTTTATGATCTTACAATATTTGTATATTTATGATATTTGTTTGAACCTTTTTATCTTATTCCTTTGTTCAGTAGTTTATATTATTTTACATGTTTAGTTAGGGTTGTTCAAGTATGTTTACATAAATTGTAAATAAATAACATGGAAATAACATGTACATATATGTTTATTAACATGTTTATGCATGAGCGTCGCTAACTCTCCCCTGGGTTAAAACGAGAGCGTCCCGATCTCTAATACTTCTTTCAACTTGTTGATTGTAATAAATTCTAAAGTTTTGTTCTGTATGTTTTCTTATATATATTAATACATATTTAAATATTTTGAGCCCAATATAGGATATTCCTGAAATTATAGCTATGAAAAATAGTGTATAAAAAGTTGAACGTATAGGGTGTTCCTCGTATGGAATGACTAATCTTTTTAATGAGTCGATATTATTAAATGCGTTTTTACGATCTGAGGTGAGGATGTTTATGATTTCAAAATCTTCATCATGTTTTGTGTGGATAGCCTCTATGAGTCTGTCATGTATATTCCTGTAAGTATTGTTATCTATTCTAACTTTGTCAGTATATTTTACTAGAGTTATTCCTGTAGTAGTGATATTGTCAATTTGATGAGTTCCATCCAATAATATGAAACCTTCGTCAATTTCCGTTATCGGATTATTATATTCTTGTTGAGTAGTGGAAGTATACATGTGTCTGTTTCATTATTTGTCCTACAAATGGTTTTTTCAAATAGTTCTTCAAAGGTTTACTCTAACATAGTTTTTATCACATTGAGCGATTTGATCATCTTTTTTTATTTTTCCGTGCCTAAAACTTATGGGCATAATTTTAAAAAGTGTACAATATCTATTGAGAATCGGGTATTTATAAATTGTTATAATTAAGTCCTTCGTTCTTGCTATATGAATGTCTGCGTACTCCAAAATGTTTATTACAGGTACTGAGATTAATTCATGTTCTATTATTTCTCTTATGTCGTCTAAATTTAGGGGCTCGGTTAAGTATTCATTATTCTTTGCGGCATTAATTGTTCTAACAAATAGTAGGACCTGTTCGTGAACTTGTTCGAGGATGATATGGTTTTCCAATATGTTACCTTGTAGTGTATCAATTATTTTTTCGAACCTTGAGTTAATTAAACGTTGTTTCTCATTGTTATTTATAAGTGTATTTATGGCTTTTTCCATATTGATAAAATCATCGCGGTCTGGAATTCCTGTGACAAATTTTAAAAGCTGATACTAGGAAATTTAAGGATCTTGTGTTTCTTATATGCTCGTTCAATTGATTTTCCAATATTTCAATTTTCTTTATTAAGAGTATTTTTTGGATATTGGCGTTATATTGATCTCGGATAATTTGTTTGTAAGTATCTTTGTTAGTATCTTTGTTAAGTTAGTGACATGGAAGAGATATGTGTGTTCATCATATAGGAAAGCATCATCGGTCCTGGTTAGGACGTATTTTTGTCCGTTTAAGTTTTTAATTTCTACTTTTGCTTTGGTTTTTGGCATGACCATTACGAGAAATATCAGGTAGAGTATCATCTTTGTTGATTGTGTAGTTCTTAATGTTATCTTTGTGTACGATCACGCCCCTCGTGGTTAAAACAGTGTCCTCACGATCTTCCTTCACAATGTGCTTAATGTATCTGGCGTCTTTTTTCTTTCTCACACCTTTTATTTTCACAAGAATTTGTTCATTTGGTTGGAAGGTTCGATGTTTAGTACTTTGATTTAGTCTTTCAAGTGTTTTTTCTGATGCCTTTTTTAGTTTTTTATATATGGCTTTTTTGTCGTATTTTATTTTGTTAAATAAAATATCAACTGGTTTTTGTCCTGTGACTGTGTGTATGGTGTTATTTATTTCTCTTATTGTTTTATATATTTCCTCAGCTATTGTTGTATCGTTTTATATTTTAAATATTCTTGCTAGCTCGGAAATGCTACTGTGGACGCGTTCTACTTGTCCATTTGATGTCGATTTGTAGACTGGTGCTTTTATCTTTTTTATGCCATATTTTATACACATCATATCTACTGCTGGTGTATTTAGACCTTTTTCGTTATCAGTCGTCAATCGTGTGCAGCTTGGATAGTTATTTGTGAGAATTTCTTCAATTTTCTCAGCCATGCGCCCTCTTGAGTCAATTTCCCTCAAAGTAACATATTTTAAGAATATATCAATGGCGACTAGAAATGTTTTGTTGTCGTTGAAATATATGTCCATATGTATGTATTTGCCTGGTTCTGTTGGAATGTCGGAATCTCCTAATGGTTCTCTTGTTGGATTCCTCTCATATTTACCATATAGGCAAGGTGTGCACTTTTTGTTAAATGCTTTGCATTGTTGTTTAATTTCTGGCCAATAGTAATTTTCGAGTATCTCCTGTATGTTGTTTCTGTAGCCTCTGTGTGCTTTATCGTGTATTTTTTTGACTATTTCGGCTTGTTTTTCTTTCTCTCGAACATCAATAAGTTTTATTGGTGTATATACAAAGTTTATACCATTGAAAGTGTTTGTTATAATAGGGCTTAGTGCATAGATTTTTTCTCTTGTGGTATATAATGCGGTCGTCTATTTTTGTTGTAGTATTTTTCTCAATTCAAGTATAAGGTTTTGTTCATTCGTAAAGTTTATTTCATTTATAAAGTTTATTTTGATATATCGTACGAGTTCGTGATTCATTTATTTTATTATTTGGTACAAGCTCGACTTGAATGCTGTATGCATTTAGTGGTTGTTTTACCTGTTTGATAGTTTCTGAAAACGAACTTTCGGCTGAGTGTACCGTATCGATGGATGACGTGTTTATATGTTGTCTTGACAAGGCGTCAGCTACCACATTTTGATGTCCTCTATTATGGCCTTCCATCGCTTTAGTTTTGGGTTTTTTTCTGATATGGAGTGAGTTAGTAGCTGATGATCTGTGTAGATAGTGAGATCAGTTGTTCCGCATATGTAATTCCTAAGTTTCTGTAATGCCCAAATTATTGCAAGTAATTCTTTCTCATTTGTGCTATAATTTTCTTCCGTCTTACTTAATGTTCTGCTAAGGAAAAATATTGGCTTTTTTGTTTGGCTAAGTACGGCTCCAATAGCTATGTTGGATGCATCAGTAGTTAGTTCAAATGGTTTATCATAATTTGGTTGGAAGAGTTCAACCTGTTCTTTTAAACATTTTTTTAATTTTTTAAATGCTTGTATAGCAGCTTCGTCTAAATTGATTTTTGTTGTAGCACTTTTATTTTTTCCTATCTGTCCGTTGTCTCCTCGTAAGTGAACTGTAAGGGGCTTAGCTATGCTGGCGTATCCTTGTATAAATTTTCTATAATAACCTGGCATACCCAAAAATCCTCTTAAGTCTTTGAGTGTTTCTGGTAAAGGATATTTTTTAATTGTTTCTACTTTTTCTGGATTTGTCGAAATTCTGTTATGTTTGATAATGTGACCTAAGTACTCGACCTCTGTTTGAAAAAACTTTGATTTTTCGTTTGATACCCTAAGTGTTGCCTGATTTAAAGCATTGAATATGATATTGATATGTTTCATATGTTCTTCTGGTGTTGAAGAATGTATTAGTACATCAGCAAGTATGCAAACTTGCCAATATACTCCCTTAAGATATCATCAACACATCTTTGAAATATTGAAGGAGCATTTTTTAGTCCAAACGGCATACGCACAAATTCGTACTTACCACCATTTACACAGAATGCAGTTTTTTCTCTATCCTCTTCCTTAATTTTAATCTGATGGAATCCTGATTCTAAATCTAAAGTTGTAAAATATTTGGGTTTTCCTAAGTTCTGTATCGTCATGTTTACGTCAGGAATAATATATCTGTCTGTTATCGTATTTGAATTTCATTTTTGAAAATCTACGACAATACGACGTTTTGGTCGATCTGTTTCGTCTACGCCTTTTTTTGGAACAGTCCAAATGGATGAATTATATGGGCTATTACTACGTTGGATTATACCATCTTGTAATAACTTCCTAATTTCATTGTTTACGAAGTCGTTATCCGCTATGGGGTATGGGTACTGCTTCGTCCAAATGGGTTCGTCTGTTTTTGTCCTAATCGTGACTTCAATCGTTGTAGTGAAGGGTAATGGTCCTATGCCATTGTTATCCTTCATCAACTTATCAATATCTTCTTTATATAATTCATTACCTATGGTATAGTTTATATTACTAATTTCTTCAGTTCTATTTATTGTAAATGTCATGTTTCTACTATCTATTGTTGCGATTAGCATATTTACTCCCTTCTATCCTAATATCAAATCGGTTTTTCCCATGTTATCTAACTCGAAGAAATATATGTTCCAGCCGAGAAATTTTAGTGTTTGTTTGGTGTTAACTAGTGACGTTCCATGCATTGAAATGACTTGCATAGGTTGTATTTCTTGTGGATAATTTAATTGTAATGACTTTTTAATGTAATTATGGGTTGCTCCGGTGTCTATTAATACATCATATGATATTTTGTTTTCATCGATCATGGTTATGTGGGGCAACCCGTTTTTTAGTTATAAATTCTTAACAAATAGTTTATTTACAGTACCTGGTTCTACCATGATGCTGCTAGTATCATCTTAAGTGGTGATGTTGTTATGTCTCGTTAGTTTGTTTGGAAATTTCCACTGGGCTCACGTTGTCGTTTCCATGGTTGAATGTTGTATTGATGGTTTGCGTTAAAGTATGTTGGTTGTCGCTGGATTTTGTTGCCGGAACTTACATCCATGGGCTCTGGTCGCGGTTGGAATTTTTTGAAATGTTGTTTTGTTGCCGTGGTTGCTGGAAAAACTTTTGTTGGAAAAATTGTTGCCGTGGTGGATACCTCTGAGTTGAATGGAACTGTTGTCTCTTCGCTTCGTGCGCCTTCTGCGGATGTTTAGATTCATATGATAGCTTCAAGTTCTGGTGTCTATTGTCATGCTCAATGGTGTGTGCAATAGTGTATGCATGCTCTAAATTTTTTGGAGCGTTTGCCTATATTGTGGATTGTACAAACGTATTGTTAACTCCCGTTGTAAATACTCTGACGGAATCTTGTTTGGCTTGATCTGTCATTGCACTTACGGCTTCTTGTCCATATCCGGACATCGATATTTTTTAATTTATCAGGCTCAAGCTTTTATTTATTTCATCATGGAATTCTTCTAGGGTTTTTCTTTCCTGATAGCACCTTTTCATTTCCTCCTGCAAAACGTACAGGGGACGTGTATCTGCATAAGTGTAGTCGAGTCTATTTTTAATGGCATCAAAATTGAATATAGTGCCATGATTTGCCAAGACCTGTGCTGCTGCTCCTTGTATTTTTGTCTTGACTATATGCAATGCTTGTGAATAAATACTTGTGCCCTTGAGAGGCTCTATGCTATCGATCATACGAGATGTATCCTCTCTCCATACTCGGTATTTTGTGATCTCACCATCAAATATAGGAAGTGATTTAAAAACTTCTAACTTGACTTCATTGGGGTTTGTAATTCTTGTTTCTATTGCTTTCAGTGGTGCGGGTCGAGGTTGGTTTATAAGAGGGTTTACTCCTACCTGTTGTATTTGATGTTTCAGTGCATTAACTTCCGTTGTATGTTGTTGTATCATTGTATGCATCATGGCTTGTAATGACGCCATTTGCTGTGTAAGCAATTCGATTTCTACGTTATTTGACATAGTCGTTTCTTCTATATGCTCTAAGGGGCTTAATTCATCAAATATAGTTTTTTTTTTGACATCTATACACGACCTTATTATTGGGCTCTTTTTACTATAAAAAATTATTCACATATGTAACTTTTTACTCAGTACTTTGTTTAAACTATATCCTCTTCTATGGAGAATATTTATTTTTTCTTCTATGAAGATTTATATGTCCTCGCGACGACAAGGATTCCGATGGTCCGTCTCGCTGAAACAACAAAGTATATGTTGCTCCTGGCAGGATCGCCAATTAAATTCTATGTTTTTAAGTTAAATAAAAATATAATTTTTTGGTCGGCTACGCGATTTTTTATTTATCTTAAAAATGAGTTCTGTTCAGTACTTATGCTAAATCTTAACTAACTTTTAAAATTCCAAAAATATCTTTTTAAATACTAATTTGTTACAAATAATATTTCCTATGTCTTAATGCATATTTTGGAACAAAGATATACAGAACATGTTTTGTACATATGCTTACAATATTTATAATATTTTATGATCTTTACAATATTTGTATATTTATGATGTTTTATGATGTTTACAATATTTGTATATTTATGATGTTTACAATATTTGTATATTTATGATATTTTATGATCTTTACAAATTTGTGTATTTATGATATTTTATGATCTTTACAATATTTGTATATTTATGATATTTGTTTGACCCTTTTTATCTTATTCCTTTGTTCAGTAGTTTAGATTATTTTACATGTTTAGTTGGGGTTGTCGGGATATGTCTAGTTACTAATTACCCTCTTATCATCTGTGGAAATTTACTTGTCATCTTAAAAGAATATTAGGGAAATAACATGTATATGTTTATAAACATGTTTATGCATGAGCGTCGCTAACTCGCGCGGGATGAAGTTAAATGTGAATCTGCAGGAAGTTTATTCCACATACGAACTGTTCGGCTAACAAACGAATTTTCTCTGTAATGCGTAGTGCGATTCACTGGTAATTTCGTATGAAATTACGGTTTTGAGGAACGAGTTCTCTGATTTCGTAAGAGCATATTCCGTTGTAGTAACGATAAAACATTGAAACACACCCCACATTGCGTCGATGCTCCAGTGAGTCAATAGAGCTGGATACCCTACCGTCACTGACGAGCTTCTTCGCTCTCTTCTGTACGCAGTCGAGTAACTCCAAAATAGACTTTGAAACACCGGCCCATACCTGAGAGTTGTATTCCATTTTCGGTCTGATAAAGGCGACATGGATAGTAAGGAGATCAGATGGAGTGAAGTTTTCTTACAACGTTTCAGAAAACCTAGGCACTTGAATGCTTCTTTTGCACCATGAAAAATATGCTTGTACGAACGAACATCGCACTGAATTTTAATGCCAAGAACATCGAGAGCTTCTGATTCCCTAATACATATATCACCCATAATTACAGATGAGGTAGCATGTTCAGCAGTGCGCCTGTGCGAAAGCACACAGCACTGGGTTTTATGAGCGTTAAACTGAACTCTGTTCGCCAGGTCCCATTCGGATATTACCAAAAGGTCGCGATTAAGGGTATCGTCTATGTGCTTTCTCAAAACCCCAAGTTCCCGAAGGCTTGGTCTCTTGCGAAACGAAAACGTATGGCATTAGCTACTATCATTTGCAAAAGAATAGATAGGGTTGGAAGTCTGACGTAAAAGGTCATTAAGAAAAATAAGAAATAGGGTAGGGGAAAGGACAGAACCTTGCGGTACCCCTGAGTTTACCTTGAACTCGTTTGATGAGATCCCGTCTAAAAAAAACTCGTATAGTGCGCTCGATGTAAGTCGAGTGAAGCTATTACCGACATCAAAACCACTAAGTTTTGATGTGAGTGCACCATACCAGACTTTATCAAACGCCTTAGAAATATCTAAAGCCACATTACTTTCGTCGAAATGCTGAATGGACTGACACCATTTTTCCGAAAGGAAGGCCAATAAGTCACCCGTAGAGCGGCCTCTACGGAAGCCGTACTGCCGGTCACTAAGTAAGCTGTTGGATTTCAGATATTTCACAAGATACAAATTAAGCATACTTTTCATTACTTTGGAAAGTACATAGCAAATTGCGATTTGGCGGAAGTTTTCAGGGTTGCGAGTCTCTCCCTTGTTGGGGATTGGTGTTTCATTAGCAACCTTAGAACATGATGGGAACTCACCAACATGGTACAAAGTGTTGAAAAGTTTTGCTAATGAACGCACTAACGTCGAAAAGCACTGCTTCAAGACCAGTGCTGGAATTCTGCTCCAAACCGATCCACTTGATGTCCATGGTATTAAACTGCTTCTTTCAAGGATAGACTGTAATTTTTGACATGGCAAACAGTTTTTAATTAAATTTTTTATGACTGTCAAGTCCATGCCACCATACATATGATCTGGCAAGTGCTTTAGTTTTTACTGTGCCCAAATATGCAGAATGCAATTTTTTCAATATTTTTTTTTTAATTTTTCAGTTGTGACTGTTCTAAAACCCCATAATATGCAACCATATTCAACAGTTAGTTGTGTATACTTTTCTCTGTATGGCGTAAAAAGTTCATCTTTTAAAATATTTAAAGTCCCGTTTAAAATACATTCTGCAACTTGAGATAAAACTAGATCTCGTCTAGTTTCACATGCGATATCTTTAAAGATTAATTTGAATTGGTTTTCGTTTTTGATGAAATTTATGTATGATTTTTCTAAAATTTCATTATTAAATTTATTTAAAAATACTATCATCTTCATTTAGGCTTCCCTTTATAATTTCAATTGAATATTCAAATCCGGATAATATGACGGCCCAACGGTGCATACGAACTGAAGCTATGCTTGGCAAGCCTTTGTTGTTTCCGAATATAGTGAGCAACGGACGATAATCAGTTTTCAAAATAAAAGTATTTCCAAGAAAGTATTGTTTGAGCTTGGTAACGCAAAACACAATCGCTAAAGCTTCTTTTTCAAGTGTACTATTATTCTTCTCAGATGTCGGTATCGCCCTAGAAACGCAAGCTTGGCCTTTCATCATCAGAAAACCTATGTGATAAAATTCCTCCCACGGCGCTATTAAGCATCAGTAATTAACACCAATTGTAATTTAGAATTAAAGTGAACCAAAACTTAATCAGATGTCACTGCTTCCTTTATAGTATCTTAGGATTCTTGGCTAGATTTTGACCAAATAAAAGGTATATCTTTGGCCAATAAACGGTAAAGTGGTGAATGTGGTAAATGGTTTTCTGAAATATGGCAGTAGCTGTTTTGACCCCAAACGGTAAGCGTTGTACTTTTAATGTTTCAATTTGGGTACTTAAGGCACAAAGTAGTTGCGATTCTTCATCAAGAACAAGTTAATTGTATACCATAGTTAAGTCAATTTTGGTAAAAAGTTCATTTTCTCCTAATGACGCAAATATCTCGTCAACTCTTGGTAAAAGGTATTTAAAATCTATCAAACATTTATAAATAGTGACCTTAAAATCGCCACAAATTCGTATGCCACACAATGGTGTTTTAAAATTGGTACTAGTGGAGTAACTTAATCTGAATTATCAACAAGTTCCGACCCATCTTTTTCGATTAAATCACGTAATTGTTTTTCAATTCTGTCTTTCCATGCAAACTGCAAGGGCCTTGAACTACAAATTATGGATGTAACACCTTCACTGAGTCTCAAAGAAACTTTACTTATTTTAAACTCATCCAGCTTATCCTAAAACACTTCGCTAAATTCACTTTTAGGTAATCTACAATTGCATCATACGAATTGGTTTGATTTATGGTGTTTACTTGCATAAGCTCAAAGTTATACGAACGTAGGACCATCGACCAAGTAAAGGTGGAGTAGTAGTGTCAGCAACAACAACAACGACAGATTTTGTACTATCTTCAAAAGCTAGAGCCGCATCATATTCACCCACCAGCTTCAATTTATGACCAATGTCATCAACGCATGGAACAGAACAAAATCGAAGTTTCTTCCTAATATTATTTTCTTAATAAAACGAGATAGGCAACGACGTACATCGAGCACCTGTATCACAAACAGCATCTAGTTTAATTCCATCAATGATGACTGGCAGAGAATACACGTCACTAGAATTTCCCTCAGACACACTGAAAATGGTATAATTAAATAAATCTTTATTATGATCATTATGACGAACATCATTAGGTACATAATTATCATTAGATACATAATCTACACTTCTCCTCTTGTCACGACAAACTGAGGCGAAATGACCAATTCTACCACATAAATGGCACTTGCTGTTCTTGTATTTACAAGATTAAGAGTTGTGATTTCTCCAACCACAATGTGAGCATGAAGAACTTTTTTAGCGCTGCTTATACCCCTGTCAACTCTTTCGCTTCTTCTGCCGCCACTGCCCCAACTGCTTCTGCTATTACCTCTGTCAACGTTATCACCATAACTTTTTTTTGCTTCTTTGTTCTTTTGATTTTTTTTTTTGCTTTTGGAAAAAATTAACTGTTTTTTCATCCCTCACTTCTTTGGCCATATTTTTCGTCTCCATAACCATTGCCTTTTTCAATGCACTTTGAAGTGTGAGTTTTGTGTCGTCTTCACAAATTCTTTCAAAAATTAAATTTGGCAAACCCATCACAAATTGATTTAAAACAAATGCTTCCAAGCTAATTCCAAAATTGCAATTGAGTGCTAATGTCTTTACTCAGGCATAAAATTCTGCAACAGATTCACTTTCTAGTTTTGTTGAAAGATGAAATTTATTCCGTTCACTGAAAACAATTGTTGGTGAAATAAAGTTGGAGTCTAAAAATTCACATAATTCTTCAAATGACTTTGACACAGGACAAGACGGACTGCACAAACTATATTAAACTTTGTAGGGAACAGCTCCAATTGATTTCAACAAAATAGATTTTTTACTTTTTCATCAGTGCAGCTGATCTCACAAAAATGAATGTCCAACCTTTCTTTCCACACATTCCACGAATCCACACTTGAATTAAATTCTTGTATGTAAGATGTTTGAAGAACAGCCACTGGAGCAACACTTTGTTCTGTTTCTATTTTTGGAGGCATACTGTTTTTTTTAACAGTACAGTTTTTTAATTTAACTTAAATAATATTTTATTTTTGTTCTTCGTCGCCAATGTGTATCGTCGTAAAACAAATATAAAACAAACGCGAGCAGCTGCTTTATTTATGTGAATTCAATATTATAATAATTCAAATTAAAGAATTACAACAATTATGTAGATGTTATTAGTTTTGTAGCATTATTATTATTTCTCATATTCGTAGTATTAGGGTGACGTATAAATATCAATATTCTATATTAATTTTATTAATATTTTATTTAAGTTAGAAGTATGAATATTATTTGTTTTTTTAAAACCTGTTCGAAAAATCATCAAGAAAAACGTGGTATTAAAGGTACCTCCCAGTACCTTTGACTTCTAAGAAAATAAATTTTTACTGCGCTAAATAACATTAATCAATCACAATGGAAATATAATGCCCCACGTTGGGCGCCAAAAATGTGACATGTCCCTTTGATTTCAGTACGGAAACGGTACTAAGATATTTGCTGCGACTTTAGTTCGCCGTAAAAGGGGGTTTTTCTTCTGTGGGATAAACATTTTAAAAATATTAGTTCGTGCACTCGGTGTATATTAAAAAAGAAAGCATTCATTTTGTTATACTTTTCAGTAATTTCTGGAATAGGAAATGGGCAAAACCGTATCTTTCTATATAGTAGAGCTTGGCGTTTTTAGCTCCATCAAGTGACCCTCCCCATCATGAAATGTTAACATCCGTAACAATATATTCACCTTAATATTATAATAATATAGTCCCAAATATTGTCACCAAAACCTTAACTAAGCTTATTTACACATCAACCACAAATAATTTAACACATATGGAAATACATTAACACAGGTTTAGAAAAATTATAATTTATTTACACGCGTAGTACAAAAATATATATCTTTATCAAAACAATGTATAACTACATCTTTATAAACGTGCTATCCTGTTTTAGAAAAAAAAATTTTTAGTATATTAACAATAAAAATTTACAGTATCTAGATTTCACTAGTATATCAGCTATTTTACATTCCATTAAATTTCTGATATGATTATTTTATTTATTAGTTTTTATTTATTTTTTATTTTATTTATATTTTTTAGTTTTCTTATTTTTACTATTATTTTGATAATTACTATTATTTTAGCCTTATTTATTATATATCCATATAATTTTTTCCAATTCTACTTAGGATTATCGAAATAGCTTGATATTTAACAATTTCTTTAATGTGATACAAAAAAAGGGATATTAGTTTTTTAGATTTTTTATTTCTGTGGCTTTTAAGATACAAAGTTTCTGTTGCTGCTTATGCCAACGCGATGGGAAAATGGAAGTTACGAACTTCAAGCTACGGCACTCGAAAATCCATAATCCATAATTTTTCGGTAAAATGTTACTAGAATTTTACTTCAAAAATTCGGATTTACAAATAAATTCTTCTTTATTTATATAGCTGACTCCGCACATGATCGATTCTGGTAGGAAAGGAAATAACCGAGTCGCTCGTCACTTTCAGTATTGGTATCGCGCTTTCCAACTTCTTGTCTACATTTTAGCTTCTATATATTTATGTCTACTCAATAAGAAGTTTTATATTTAAGTAAAGTTTTAACAGAAATAAAAGTAAAAAAAAACTTAAGTGAAACTATGCTGAATTAAAAATAAAACTCAGCTTAAAAGTAAGAAAATGTGTTTTGTCACATTTATCATAATAAACAAAAAATTTTTCTTGTTTTCTTTGGAAAACGTCCGCGTACATATAAAAAAAAAATAATTTTTCTTAATCAAAGTTAAATTTAAAAAATGAACCAAAGCCGAAAAAGTAAATTTTAATTGATTTATGTAGATCACGGGTTCAACCCCTAGCTGGAAATAAAATTAAAAAATAATTTAAAAACACGCAAGGCACAGTGCATTAACATTCATACCTAACTCATCAACAGTTGATATGATACTGGAACACCATCTATAATGTTGTGAGAAAAACAAGTATGAATGATTAATAATAAAATTTGCATTTCGTGACTTTACCGAAGGTGTAGCACAAAATTGCAATAAATGTACAAGACGTGTTGTAGAGAAGACAACAAGAAATGCTTTGAGTTGTGTGTGAATTTCGTCCAACCAAATTAATATTGCTTAGTTGGTTAAATGGATGATATCAAATCAAGGTGTTGGATGCAAAGAATGCTGATGATGGATTTGGCGGTCCTGAAAATGCGGCATTACATTCTGGCAGCGTTTAATTTTTTTTGTTTTCTTTGGAAAAGTTAAATTAAAAAATGTACCCCCTGGCTGGGAATAAAATTAAAAAATAATTTTACAACAAATTATTTGCATAGTCTTATAGTTTTTGTGCAGAAGTCAAAACGTGCAACGTGTCGTGTAATCGGTATGCTTTCCAAAAATGATTTAGAGAGCAAAGCAAGTGGTTAACTTTGCCGTTTAAACAGACTCCTTTAAGTAACAAGTACTTATAAAAAAATTACGTGGTAATAAGTACCTTTTTAAATTTATGTGTTCGTATTAAATAACATTCAATCAGTCATAAATAGTGAACACAAACTCGAAAACTCAAGCTGATTATAAAAAATAAGTTTAATTTTGAGCCATTTAGTTTAAAGTTCATTAACGAGATGTATATATAAGGAGCAGCAGTTATAATGATCATATATTATCATATATTATTATTCACATAAATAAATATTAATAATTATTTTCTTTTATTATTTCTTTACTGTTTCAGATCAATTATGCTAAAGCTGTTTTCGATGAGCGTGAGCTTTCTGTAGCTAGTTTTTAATGTTTTGCGGTAATGTAACACACGTATTGAAATATAATGAGAAATTAATATTTTTGTGTGTAAATACATATAATTTTTTATAATTAATAAATAACTAAGAAACAATATCGTTTTTAACAATGTTAACATACTTGTCTGTACTTAATTAAGCATGAAAAAGGTGAGAATACAATTTTAAATCGTTGCCGAAAATAATGAAACATCGAATTGTAATATTTAGATTTTAAAGCGTAAAGTTTTAATACATAAGCTATAATGATAACAGATTCAGTGCATTACGTATGCATTTGAATGTCATTGCTTGTTTACACTGAAATCAGAATTTTACATAACTCTTAAATGAGAAAAGTAATAACTCCATATACCAGTTTCCTTTTAACAATAAAATTTTCTGGTGACAGTTATATATTTTTCTTGTTTTCATATAATAAAAGTTATGAAATTACGATAAAATATAAGACAATAAAAATTACAGCGCACGAATTTTAAAAAATGAACACGTTGAGCATTTTAATTTTTTTAAATCTTTAGTGTTATGTACTGGGCTTCAAATAATTTTCTTACTCTGTCCGTAAAGTTTCTCTACATATGAAAAGTATTTTTGTCTTTTTTAAAACTTCTTATAAATGTCTCGTTATTGACTATTAAAGCAAATTCTGTATCAACTGAGCAAGTGTAAAATGAAAAATAAAATAAGAAACTGAACTTGCGTATGAAGAAGTATAAACAAAAATAAAGTCACTATTGATTGGTATTTTGTTTAAGCTTTGATGTGTAGTGCATGTGCATTTATGCGCAATACTGTTATAGTAAGTATATGCTCGTATACATATGAACAAGACTGTATGTAACATAAAACCATAAATACGAATTGTTTAATAAAAATTAAGTAAAAGAAATTTATGTGTAGTCAGCAGAAAATGCAAGTTCAATGTTTAAGAATATTTTTTTGATCGTGAGAATTTGGATTGTAACCAAATATCAATTTTGTTTATAAATTATTTTTTAGCAATATTATATCAATTCTTTTAATTTTATGAAAATGCTGACAACTAGAAAATTGTAATATATAAGCAGCTATTTTTGTCCAATAAAATCAGAATTAATTTAGAAACTGAATAAATCACTTCCCTTTTGATTCTCAAAAAGGGCATTTTAATGCTCGGATAATGCGGCAGCAGTGCTAAGAAAATACGGAAACTTTAGGGAACCAATTCTTTTAACATTTATAAATATACACATTACATGGCGATCATGCCGAATTAAAAAAAAATTAATAAGAAGTCCTGCAAATTTATCTTAACTACCACATTTTAAAAAGAGGTCCTGCAAAACTAATTTGACCCTGCCAAAATTGCTAAGCTATAATGATAACAGATTCAGTGCATTACGTATGCATTTGAATGTCATTGCTTGTTTACACTGAAATCAGAATTTTACATAACTCTTAAATGAGAAAAGTAATAACTCCATATACCAGTTTCCTTTTAACAATAAAATTTTCTGGTGACAGATATTTTTCTAGTTTTCATATAATAAAAGTTATGAAATTACGATAAAATATAAGACAATAAAAATTACAGCGCACGAATTTTAAAAAATGAACACGTTGAGCATTTTTATTTTTTTAAATCTTTAGTGTTATGTACTGGGCTTCAAATACTTTTCTTACTCTGTCCGTAAAGTTTCTCTACATATGAAAAGTATTTTTGTCTTTTTTAAAACTTCTTATAAATGTCTCGTTATTGACTATTAAAGCAAATTCTGTATCAACTGAGCAAGTGTAAAATTAAAAAAAAATAAGAAACTGAACTTGCGTATGAAGAAGTATAAACAAAAATAAAGTCACTATTGATTGGTATTTTGTTTAAGCTTTGATGTGTAGTGCATGTGCATTTATGCGCAATACTGTTATAGTAAGTATATGCTCGTTTACATATGAACAAGACTGTATGTAACATAAAACCATAAATACGAATTGTTCAATAAAAATTAAGTAAAAGAAATTTATGTGTAGTCAGCAGAAAATGCAAGTTCAATGTTTAAGAATATTTTTTTGATCGTGAGAATTTGGATTGTAACCAAATATCAATTTTGTTTATAAATTATTTTTCAGCAATATTATATCAATTCTTTTAATTTTATGAAAATGCTGACCACTAGAAAATTGTACTATATAAGCAGCTATTTTTGTCCAATAAAATCAGAATTAATTTAGAAACTGAATAAATCACTTCCCTTTTGATTCTCAAAAAGGGCATTTTAATGCTCGGATAATGCGGCAGCAGTGCTAAGAAAATACTGAAACTTTAGGGAACCAATTCTTTTAACATTTATAAATATACACATTACATGGCGATCCTGCCGAATTAAAAAAAAAAATAAATAAGAAGTCCTGCAAATTTATCTTAACTACCACATTTTAAAAAGAGGTCCTGCAAAACTAATTTGACCCTGCCAAAATTATTTCTCTTGTTATCCTGCCAAATTAATTACAATTCCTTGAATTAATTACTAGATTTTAAATCCTAATCCTGCTTAGAATCTAAACAAAATTTTAAATGACAACCAAGGAAGAAATAGACGAAATATTTATAAAGTGGAAAGAATATATTCCACAGCCAATAACAGAAGAAACGGAACAACCTCCACATTACATACCAACTCCCAAAGAAGCGGGTCTAAAACCCATCACAATTGAGGAATATAAGAGGCGACGGGGATTAAAGAATTTTGAACAAAAACAAGTGGCCCACATACCAAAAAAGAGAGGCGGCAAAAAAAACGAAAATTTGAAAAAGCTTGTGCCGAATTGCAAAGAGTCATTAATATAAGCCAGGGCAAACAAAAGAAAAAGCTAAAAAACTTAAAACTACAAGGCTTGAAAAACAAATGTTAGAAACCTTTGAAATCACGGAAGAAGATAGAACAAAACAAATAATAGAGAACATAAAAATGGGTATAGCAGACACTAAACTTGAGCAGACATCAAACACCTATGCAGTAAACGATAATAGGGTATCCTTAAGTTTAGACATAGTAATAATTTTAGTAATAATAGTATTAATGATAACACTTTGGAAATTATTAAAAAAAACTATATAAAAAAGGAAGTTACTACTAATGTGGTGACAAATTAAAAATGTAAATAAAAAAAATATTATAAAAATATACATATGGACCAAATCATTAAAGAACTCCAAAAATTAATAATAAACACAAAAAAATCATAGGGTAGAAAATATACAAAAGAAACAATACAAGAAAAATATCATATAGTTAATGAATACGGTAGGCAGTATGGAAAACTTGTAGGCAATTTATCAAATCCACTTAAACAGAAAAAATTGAAGAATTTAAAACATTAAAGAAAACTGCAATCGAACTTTTGAAAGAACACACAAATATCAACAGTTCAAACATGTCGAATTTTGATAGCAAAAAAGCCTCGGATCCAATTCCGATATTTGACGGAAAACATGCACACCTCAATATATTTCTATCAATGGTAGAAATGAGTCATGATGAACTTAGCGAACAGGAAAAAAAGAAATTAATAAAATATGTTACTGCTATGAAACTAAACGATAGGGTAAGAAGTATTTTAATGACACAAGACATATCAACTACATTTAATGAACTAAAAGCAACACTATCCAAATATTTCAAATCATTCTTCATTCCAAAATCAGAAATATTAAACAAAGAGGCAATGTATCAAATTTCAGAGAAAAACTAAACGCACTGATCTCAGAATTAACTATAGTACAATTCAGTGACCTAGAAGATAGTTCGAACGAAGTAGCACGTTCTACAATCAGAATGATGAACGAAAAATTAGCACTCGAAACATTCCAAGAAGGTTTACAAGAAAATATAAGAATAGCAGTAGTAGCAGCACAACCCAAATCATTAACACAGGCATATGAAATAGCTAGTACACAGGAACGATTATTACTGACCACGAATAGGTTAGAAATTTTTCATATAAGTAACAATAATCGACGCAATTACAACAATAATAATAAGTACAACAGTTACAATAATAGCGACAAGAACCAAAGAACAAATAGTTACAACAATCAAAAAATAAATAGATACAACAATCAAAGAACAAATAGATATAACAACCAAAGAAGACCAGATTTTAACACTAATAACAACAGACTATGACTTTGATATTATATATAAAAAGGGAGCAAATAATACTAGCGCAGGCGCGTTATCTCGTATTGAAATAAACTCAAAGATATTGAAAGAAATGTGGAATCATCTGCATTGATGAAAAAGAAAGAAGAACTAGCAATAACACGTAGCATGCTTAATAAGAATAATAAAAATAAAAGAAATGAAATTGAAATAAAAAACAAGAATAAGAATTACATATCTCAACAGGAGACTTATCACCTCCATATGTGGGAATGTACATCAATGAATTATATAAAGAAGCTTCAAAGAATACAATTTATATATAAAAATAATGATTATAATATGCAAAATGAATAAAATGACACGCGTGATATGCAATAGAAGCGAAAATCCAATGTTTTCAGAAACATTTATGGAGAAACTTTTATTGAAAATAAAGATTTTGAAGAATAAAAAGTACGTACTATATGATAATGATGAAATATTTAAATACATACCGGTAGAAAAATTTAAAGTAGAATATAATAAATTGAAAAACAATGACGTCGGTATAATAATATACAGAATGCCAAAAAGAGTAAACGATAACATAAAACAATACAGACTAATAGAAGAATTTCATAACTCACCTCATAGTGGACATTTCGGAATAAGAAAGACCTTATTCAAATTAAAACAACGATTTATTTGGAAGGATATGAATAAAATGGTTAAAAATTATGTTAGAACATGTGAACCATGCTAAGAGAACAAACAAATAAGACATACGAAAGAACCCTTTTCAGTGACAGATACACCAACAAGTAGTTTCGACATTGTAGTAATGGACACAGTTGGACCACTAAGACCATCAGAAAACTTTAGATATATACTCACAATGCACTGTGAACTAACGAAATATGTTATTGCTTGTCCAATAGTATCAAAAGATGCCAACACAGTTGCGAAAACGCTAGTAGAAGAAGTTATTCTAAAATACGGGTTATTTAACGTTCTTAAAACAGATAGAGGCACTGAATTTACCAATGAGTGAATGAGAGAGATTTGTGTATTATTAAAAATAAACAGAATTTCTCAACGCCTTACCATAATGAAACTTTGGGAACAATAGAACGCAATCATCGTGTTTTAAATGAATATTTTCTGAATTTCGTAGAAGACAATAATTGGCATGAATGGATACCATACTTTCCTTTTCTTTTAACACAACTCCCAACACAGGTACTAATTATACACCTTTTGAATTAGTATATGGAAAACTTCCTAGACTGCTAGGTGACGAATTAAATGAACCTCAAAAGATTTACAATCTGGAAAATTATTCAAATGAACTTGAAGTTAGACTTCGTTACCCATTGCAAAGAGCAAGAGAAATAACATTAAAAGTTAAGAATAAGAGAAAATTAGAATCCGAAAGAAAACACAACAAAATAGAATTAAAAATAGGAGACCTAGTTTTAGTAAAAGTTAAAAATAGGAAAAAACTCGATCCTCCATACAAAGGTCCATATAAAATATTACACGAAGATGATTTGAATGTCATCATAGAAATTGATAAATCTAAAGTAACAAGTATACATAAGAATAATTTAAAAAAGTTTAATTCTTATTAAAATCTAGTGACTCTTAAATTCATTAAACTTAAAAAAAATATATATGTATATATACAACTAATTGTATAAGTAAATATAATATCTATATCAACATAGAATAAGAAATACAAAAAGAGTTTAAAACACTTATCCACTAACATTAGGCAATAAGAAATTTTATACAAATTACACAATAATCTTAAATATTTCTATTGAACCTTTATTTTTAATAATACCCAAAACCAAAAAGGGTGAGGGTGTAGTGTATGTGCACTTATGCGCAATACTGTTATAGCAAGTATATGCTCGTATACATATGAGCAAGACTGTATGTAACATAAAACCATAAATACAAATAGTTCAATAAAAATTAAGTAAAAGAAATTTATGCGTAGTCAGCAGAAAATGCAAGTTCAATGTTTAAGAATATTTTTTTGATCATGAGAATTTGGATTGTAACCAAATATCATTTTTGTTTATAAATTATTTTTCAGCAATATTGTATCAATTCTTTTAATTTTATTAAATTGCTGACCACTAGATAATTGTACTATATAAGCAGCTATTTTTGTCCAATAAAATCAGAATTAGTTTAGAAACTGAATAACTTCTCTTTTGATTCTCAAAGAGGGCATTTTAATGCTCGGATAATGCGGCAGCAGTGCTAAGAAAATACTGAAACTTTAGGGAACCAATTCTTTTAAACATTTATAAATATACACATTACAGATGTCTGTGTGTATTAATTTTTTGTCAACTCAAAAAAAATTGTCAAAAAAATTGTTTAAATATGACAAGCAGTCTTACCTTAAATAAAAAATGATTAGAGTTTCCTAACGACTTGAGTTAAAATCAACGAAATGTTAAAGATATCATTTAGAGATATTCGCACGCTGAAAAGTGAACATTATAAAGTAAAATAGTTCTTGGGAAAATACTAATAGGAATCGTTATTATTTCTAGAAATTTTCAGTAAGCTTCCCAAAGATTTATGAAATAATTACAAATTTCCCAACTTCTCAACAATATCTGCTCAAAGAATCAAAACCTATTAATTTGGTTAAGTAACTTTATCACCAAGCGGTTACTCGTTCAGTCATATTATACGTCGTAAAAAAAAGCAATATTTGTCTACGTCATTTGTAACTGACTTGTCGGTCGCAAATGCGTCGTTATCAAAAGCAAAATAAAGCTGAAGGTCCACACCATGCGTTTATGTGTCTTTCCTTTTGATACATCTGATAAAAAAAACGTAGAATCCTCGTAATTGTATGTGGAAGGTTACACAGCAAAACGCGTAAAATGCATGCACGTATCAACGCATTAAAGTAGGTTTAATTTCTACTTTTTTATGCGTCGCATGAATAGTGAAAAAATGTCAGTTATTTGGAACGATATGGATGACAAATCATATTTTATTTTTAATGTTATCGATAAATATGTTTGTGTTCTATACTTCTTTTTACGATTTTTGTATTAAACAAGTTTCTAATTATATAAAATGCTTTGGGAATAAAGGTTCCAATTACATCCAAGAAAAAGTTACTTAAAAATAATTTTAAATACATATTTTCAAGAAAATAAAATTGCTTTCTTTTTATCGATTACTTGTAAGTACTAAGTGTTATCACTGTTGTGTTTATTATTTTGAAAAGAAAAAGTACAATGGAGGAGAAGCTTATTGAATTAGTAAAAAATCAAGAATTTCTATATAACAAAAGCTCACTCCTGTATAGGAATAAGTTGAAACGAGCAGCTGCTTGGAACGCAGTAGGCAAAGAATTAAATTTTCCAGGTAGGTGCTTTTGTAGAAAATATACATATGTATGTACTCACATCCTTTGTATTTTGTGTTGTAGAGGAAGCTTGCCAGGCTCGGTGGAGATCTTTACGGGACAAGTTCGTAAAAAAACTCGCTGAAAGTCATGATGCTGCTGGAAGTGGGGCCGAAATACGAGAAAGGAAATGGAAATATCAGGAGCAAATGGACCTTCTGCGCGTGCATATGAAACCAAGAAAGTAAGCAATTTTTGTGCACCAAAATCATTTACCATTTATCTATTTATTATGCCATTGCAAGACGGTGACGAGTTTAATCTTATCGAAGGACTTATGCGGGAGCATAGTCTGCTGAACTATTTAAAAATAACCTCAGCCAAAGTTTTGAAAGTTTAATAGAGGTAAGAATATACTTAAATGCATAATATCGTATCATCAAGAAAAGATGTGTGGTTATATTGCATTTTACTTGACAGTAATTATGTTTAATTACTGGCTTACTAATTGCAACATTTAAATGTACAGGCGTCGTTTTCTGAAGCGGTTCAGTCATAACTTACTATCTGTTTCCACAGCTACCTTGAGCAACGAGTCCAACTCCCTCCTTCAAGTAGTACCAGAAGCAAAAGGTCAGAAATTGCTGAAAATCGATTTGCTATCCAAAAAGAAAGTGGCGCGCATGATAGACAAGTGATGAGGTAGAGGATGCAAAATTTTTTTATTAATTATTTACGCGAACAATTGGCAAAAACAAGTGCTAATTTAAAAATAACCTGTAAAGTTACTTTTCACAATACTTTTAAAAAGAATTAATGTTTTTTATTTTTTTTTTTTTTTGTTTTAAGCATGTATTGAATACAAATAAAACTATGATTTTGAACTGAAAACTTTAGATTTTAAAGTTTATTTAGATAAAGGTAGTCACATAAAATGTCTCTTTGCTTAAATGCATTTCTGGTCGAGCTGTTAGAGAAAAATTTTAGGTTTTTTTTGTAGTGGCTGTATTTTCCACCTCCATAATGCTTCTACAACAGAACCGTTTTGTTCTCGATCTTCATATTCTGTTGGGCAATAATTTTCATCCTGCATCTTTAAGAAATTGTGAAGTAAAACTGTAGAGCAAAAACTTTTTCTGCGGATTCTGCTGTCATATTCCGAGTTCCACGGAGTATTCTCCATCGTGCTGTAAATATACCAACATCGTTCTCTATAGTTCTGTGTGCTTTAGATAACCTTTTATTAAAGTTTTTGATTCTTTTCACTCAACAGAAACAAAACTCAGCAAATCCCACATGTTCTTAAAATCCTCTGTTATTCGTATCCATTCATACGTATTTAACAAAGACAGATAAATGCTACTTAATTACTTCTATATTACGTCACACGTCTCTAAAATTATCCGCCTTACCACGGTGACCGATATTTTAAAAGAAAGTGAGAGATACTGCTTACTAGTGCCATGCGCTAGGTAGCTGTACGAAAAAAAAAACTTTTGCTTGGTTCAATATGGTACAAACTCAATTTTGAACTTACGATAAAGTTGAGAAGAGGCAGCAATCTGCTGAAATGGTTCTTCCTCAGTTTTTCTCAAGGTATTCGAACATTTTTGCCGACATTATAGTCGCTACACCAAATTGCTCATGGTCATAGGTTTCCAGTTTTTGGAAAGTCACTGCAAGAAACCGCTCACTTACCGTTTCAAATACAAGGAATGCACCCAAAATCTTCTGGTATTATTTTTAAGCTTTTCGTTGGACTTTCTAGCACAAAATATAATAAATACAAACTCAATGAACTCTATAAATTCTTTTAAAATATTAATTTCAATTTCCATTTTGATAAAATTGTTTTTATTTGATAACAATATCAACACAACAGCTGATAAAAAAATACTTGGCGCATAAAACGCGTTGCATGTAACTTGAACTTGGGAACGCATAAAATGCACAAAAAGTATCATACGCATCTATGCATGAACGCATGGTATGGACCTTCAGCTTAAACCTTTACTACGTTTATAAACGCTACTTCCAAAAAATATTACTTTTATTTATCTAATTTACTGTTCATACGCAAATTACAAATAAGAGCACCATAATAATTAATTGGTACCAAACGTTATCAGGAATACTTTAATTGCAAAAAGGGTCGATAGTCACGTATTGTTTTTTTAGATAGCTTATTGCAAATGTTACTAACTACATCAATATTTTTAATTGCAATTAGAGTATGTATGTTTATTATTTACATTCAACACACTGTTGACGAAAGTATTAAGGAAAATAAGGATATATCCTATGTAACATAAAACAGGGGAAAATTACGGCATTCCAAAACAATCGAAAATTCTATTAGATTTCAATGTATTTTTCGATCTATGTCGAATGCCATAATTTGCACTCAGAAGTGTTTTTGAGGTGGAACTAAAATTCTTGAAACTTAAATGTTTTTTCTTTTCAATCCGTTGTATGTATAAATATATATATGTATAAAACGTAGAAATGTCACGTGCGGCGCCATAAAAATACCCACATGTGTAAGTTAATTAATTTTTCCTATTATCAAAATGGTAACTATCACATTTCTACTCATATTTGTTAACATTATTTTAAAATAAGTTTTCGAATAACGAAACACATGTCTAACCGGATTATTTAAATAATATTTAACATATTTGGACTGCTTTATTTCAAATATCTTTTTAGAAAAAATTAAAAATTTTATACAGTAATCTATTTTAATTAGATTTTAAGATTCTAGGTATAATTAAATATAAGCTTAATACTAAGATGGACGGATAGCCGTAGGCAAATAAATGTGTGTAGTGTGACCAGAAAACAAATTTTGTATTATTTTCAAGCAATTTAGAGCAAACAAGAGAAAATAAATTTTAGGCAAATATATGCCAGAAATATATTTGATTAAACTGTAAAAAAAAGCATAAATTTAATTGTTCTGAAACTGTTGCAGATTTGGTGTCTACATTGACATTCAATTTTTTTCAGCATTATTTTGAATAATTGCAAAGAAAATGTTTGAAAAATTACTAAAGTGTTAAATTACTAATAACAAACGGTAAAAAATATTTGCTTCTAATAAATATTTATTTGCAGTACATTATAAGTTAAAAACAAAAACCATTTGAGATTGTTAAAATTAGTCACATCCAAGCAGACTCCAGGCGCTTCCATTTTAAAGTCCCAAATCAAGTGTTGGTTCCTTTCCTATACTTTGGACGAGAAGTAAAATCTCAGTTTTTTTATACATATATACTTAATTTCTGTATTATATTTAATTCAGTTCTTTATTTACTGTTTAACATAACGTACATTTATCATCTTAAATATAATTTATCGAAAGAGTTTAGGAATTTTTAATTCCTTTTCTACTTTGTTTTAACTATACATACGCCATTTTTAATATGAACACAAACAATTTATATCATTGGTATGAAGGAAAAATTAGCAAATTAAAAAACCTTTCTGATTTTTGTTAGTAAAGATAAAAGATAAAGGTAAAAAGCTTAAAATTACGCTAAGGTGCTAAAACTTGAAGTCAATTTTTCAATTTTATCTCACGATATTTGCGTGCACATGTAGACGATTCGTTGAGTAGTGCTATGGTAAATTATAAAACATTTTTAATAACTTGTTTTGAGCTATTTGCAATTTTTTGATGTGACACTGAGCAGATGACCATACTGGAGCAGCGTAGAACATTGTTGCATGAAAAACGGATTTTAATATTAACTTCTTATTCTCAATGCTCAGTTTTGATTTTCGATATATAAGAGAGTACAATATTCTTGTAAACTTGTTGATCTTGTCAATAATATATGGGATTTGATTTTTTAATTTGAGTTTTTGGTCGAGTATGACTCCTAAATATTTTGCACTACATTCCCAAATTATGTTGTTGTTGAAATTTATTATATAGTTTCAAAATATTAAAAATAATGACATAGTATATGTATGTACACGAAAACAATTAATTAAAGTTTATTCTTAATTAAGATGCGTATTTTAAATTGCTTCTTTTTAAGCACATAATTTGGGGTTTTCGTCTAGAAATTGGGGATTTTTGGGGAAATAATGAGTCAAATTGTTGACAAGAGTCAGAATTTTTGTGGCAACACTGATTACAAGATATAAAAAATTTCACTATATTATTTCAATAGATAATTACTTATATATTTTACTAGCTGTACGACCCGGCTATTTGCTAATGATAGATATTTCATATGGAGTTAGAAATTAAAATATAAAAATATTAGAGCAAAGAAGAAACAGCAGAAAGTTTTCTCAATGAATTAAAACTTAAAATGCATATTTTAATAAATTGAAAATAACTTTTTATTTTTACCATACAATATATTTCAAAGTATTGAAAAACAAGGAATCTATTTACATAAATAAGTATGTACATGTGATTTTATTGTAAATTCTAATTGAAGTAAGATTTTTTCTACAAAATTGTGACGGTATTATTTCTAAATAATCTAGCAGCTATGTTTAGTAATGAAAAAAATACATGCATGACTGTTGACATGTTAGAACAATTTTCGATTTTGTCGGCAATCCCAATTTAAGGCAAAAAAGTTACCATGGTGGAACCATAGATTAGAAAAACTAAAAGTTAAGAAAAAACCGATTTTGGCATTTATTAAAAAGAATTATGACGCAAACTAATCTTCTTGCATATAAAAAAGCAAACGGAAAATTCAAAAAACTTATAAAAATAGCACAAAAAATTATGCATACTTAACTAGAATTCAACAATTCATTGTATTTCTGCATTATCCAACCAGGACGGAATGTTAACTGATTCAACTGAAATATGTAATGAATTTGGTAAATACTGGTCGGAGAACTCCGATGATTCCAGGTTTTCTAGTGATTTTAGATAAAATAAACTGGGTGCTGACAGCTGTCTCCTAAGTACTCCATAATGGATCAAAGATTGAAGTAGAAATTACATTCACTGAACTTTAATCCGTAATAAACAATTTAAAGGGAAAGATTTCAGGAATAGATAGAATATCTTACCCTATGTTAAAAATGTTATCATTTAACGTTAAAAGGCGACTTTTAAATCTCTATAATAATATATATTCCAACTACATTCCACAAAAACTTAAACATTGTGATTCCAATTCTGAAGCCTTGGAATGATAAAACAGTTACTAGCTTATATCGACCAATATCTTTTAATTCTTGTTTAGGTAAAGTTTTGCATAAAATTGTCGCTAATAGGTTATGGTGGTTTGTAACACCTAACAAACTACTACACAATCGACAACATGGCTTCAGAAGGAAAAGCTTAACAATTGACAGTCTACTGAATGTCGACTATCAGATTGCTAACTGCTCTCGTTATGCAAACACGCGACCATTGAGTCGTCAGAAAATATAGGTATTCACTCAGTATTAAAACAACTAAAAGAATAGAAAGTGGGATCTAATGTCATCAGGTATGTGACAAATTTCATGTCAAACAGAAAGATTTTTGTACTAATTAGCAATAAATACTCGAATACGTTGCCGTTGCGTAACGGGATACCACAAGGATCATCTCTTTCGGTAATTATTTTAATTCTTGTATTTAATAAATTATGTAACATTATTTCTCTTCATAAAGAAATAGACTTCTGAACATACGCAGATGACTTTAATCTAGAAATAAGATCATCACGAAATAAAAGAATTTCATTTAATCTTGATTATCTCTCGAATGGCATCAAAAACTGGTGTAACGTTTTAAGTGCCTTTAAAATACGATTATCTAGTGTTACTCTTCACAGAGTAGAAACTCTGCGGTCACTAGGATTATTTATAAACAACCGCTACAATTGGAAATGCCATATTGAATTTCTGCATAGTTCTTTTTCCCACCGCTTTGACATGGTTACATGCTTATCTAACCCGAAGTGGAACTGCAAACAAATTAATCTTATCTCTGCAACAAAAGCCATCATTCTTTCAAAGATAAATTATGGATTGCAACAAATTTACAAGACGTGTTGTAGAGAAGACAACAAGAAATGCTTAGAGTTGTGTAGGAATTTCGTCCAACCAAATTAATATTGATTAGTTGGTAAATGGATGATATCAAATCAAGGTGTTGGATGCAAAGAATGCTGATGATGGATTTGGCGGTCCTGAAAATGCGGCTTTATATTCTGCCATCGTCTAATTTTTCTTGTTTTCTTTGGAAAACGTCGCGTACATTCGAAAAATAATTTTTCTTAATAAAAGTTAAATTACAAAATGAACCCCCTGGCTGGGAATAAAATTAAAAAATAATTTTACAACAAATTATTTGCAAAGTCTTATAGTTTTTGTGCAGAAGTCAAAACGTGCACCGTGTCGTGTAATCGGTATGTTTCCAAAAATGACTTAGAGAGCAAAGCAAGTGCTTAACTTTGCCGTGTAAACAGACTCCTTTAAGTAACAAGTACTTATAAAAAAATTACGTAATAAGTACCTTTTTAAATTTATGTGCTCGTACTAAATAACACTCAATCAGTCATAAATAGTGAACACAAACTCGAAAACTCAAGCTGAATATAAAAAATAAGTTTAAATTTGAGCCATTTAGTTTAAAGTTCATTAACGAGATGTATATATAAGGAGCAGCAGTTATAATGATCATATATTATCATATATTATTATTCACATAAATAAATATTTACAATTATTTTCTTTTATTATTTCTTTACTGTTTCAGATCAATTATGCTAAAGCTGTTTTCGATGAGCGTGAGCTTTCTGTAGCTAGTTTTTAATGTTTTCCGGTAATGTAACACACGTATTGAAATATAATGAACATGTAATTTGTAATTGAATATTTTCAATTACAAATGACAAGTGATTGTAATTGAAATCAGGGACTAAAGTCAATTACAATTACTTGTAATTTGTAATTGAGAAATTTCAATTACAATTACTTGTAATTTTTAATTGAAAAAGCCAATTACAAATTACATGTAATTGTAATTGTAATTAGGCAATAATCATTACTTGTACTTAAACAAAATTCAATTACATTTTTAAAAATATAAATAAATTCTAAAAATGAACTACTAAAACGTTTCGGATAACTTCAGCAAGTTTATTAAAATTTATATTAAAGCTCTGAAGAATATTACGGTGAGGACGTAAATGAAGGTAATAATCGCTTACGAAAAATTAAAAACTTTGATTTCGTTTTTATATTTTTTCATTTTATATTCCATAGTCATTAAGACATCCGATTGTAAAGAAGAAAGTAGTTTAAAATTTGAACTTAACCTTTACTTGCGTGATCTGAATTCATCTCTTGAGTGCGTCAAGAATTATCCTACAATACTAAAGGCTTTTCTACGATCAAATACTCCCTTCTCATCTCCAGCGCCAGTTGAAAAAGTTGTTTTCATTCGCTAGTATAATTTTAATACCTAGGCGACAAAGCTTAGCAGGTGAAAATTTTGAAAAAATGGTTTTATTTAAAGCAAATAAAAATTTTTTTTAAATTTTCACTTTTTTTAGTATGTTATGTATATAGTACATATGTATGTACTATATCTTCCTTAAGGTTGTTGTTATTTTTTGCATGTTTATTATGTGTATGTAATTGATGATTTTTGTAATTTAATATTTTTTGACTAAAAACAATTACAAAAGTAATCATTACACAATTTTGGTTTATTTATGTATTTATGTAATTGAAATCAGGGACTAAAGTCAATTACAATTATATGTAATTGTAATTGAAAAAATTTCAACTACAATTACATGTAATTTGTAATTGCATGTGTAATTAATTACAACTTGTAATTGGCATCCCCCAGGTCTGGTGTAAATACATATAATATTTTATAATTAATAAATAACTAAGAAACAATATCGTTTTTAACAATGCACAGTGGGGCAGAATCAAAATATTTTGGAAATAATTCAGCCATTTGAAAACGGTTAGGCCGATTGATTCAAAATTTGGCACGAGCATAGCAGAGGAGTACTTGAGCTTAAGTTTTGAAGGTGGTTACCCTCCACTTTCCAGGGATGGCGCTATGAGGTCTCAAAGTTGGACACCTCGCTCCTGAAAATTTTTCTAACGCTTGGCATTTCTTCAATTTTTGTCTGATTTTTAAATGTTTTACATGGTCTTAAAGCTCTTGTAAATACCTACAAAACGGTGCTTTAAACTGCATGTTTGTGTTTAAAAATGATCGAGTTATAAGCATTTTAAAATTAAAATTTTTGATTTTTTCCATACCCTGGTCCAGTTTTTTCGAAATATTGGGTACAATTTGAAGCAAATTTGTTTGAGTTTTTTACCGTAGATAGCAAACAAAATTTAAGATTTTCTGAAAAAAATTTAAAAGTAATATCTTTTCTGGCTTAAAAATTATATGATTTTCAATTTAAAAAATCCAAAATTATTGCATTTTTGTGTATTTTAGCCTAAAATGGGACACTAATCTAATTTTTTAGATAGAAAAAAATTTTCTTAAGGAATATATAAAATTTTTTTATTTTTATTAAAGCTAACTATATGTGTGTACGTTTAAACTAAATTTCGTATAAAACTGATCATTCTTGTAGAAGATGTATGTCTTTCAACTTGACCTATTTTACATAGAAATTTTGATTTTACCCCATATTTTCTAAAATCCCAAAGCTGGGATCGGAAAAAGAAGAATACTATAAAAAAGCTATATATACTCCAAATTGTTTCAAAAAGTATTTCGTGAGCCCTAGTCCATATGTGGACTTTATGGGCAAAAGAGTAAAAAATTCCAATTTTGGGATTTTTCGTCTTTATTTTGGGAGTTATGGGATTTCCTTTAGCTTAATGTTGCAGATTTTTTTACCGTTTGATTTTAGTTATCAAACTACATATGCACAGAAAATTTTATCTGATTTGCTTAATTAATAAAAGTTTTATAGCATATTTAATATTTTTACTTTTCTCAAATTGGACCGTTTTTACCATAATTATAAAATTTTGTTCCATTTTTTTATTTTTTTTATGCATGTGAATAAAGACGACGCAATTTCCTATTAAATAAAAAAAGGATCACCTCAATATCATTCTTACGTGCAAAATTATGCGTTCTTAAATATGAGTGTTTCAATATGTATCTCACTTTTATACATTTATGTTACGGAAGTAAAAATTTTCATGCCTGTGTAAAAATTGTGTAAAAAAAAACAATTATACCTGAATAGAGGATAACCAAGAGGCATATCTTAAATTAATAATCATTATAAAAAACATCAGATAAAAAATAAAATTTTCTGTTAATTTTTATTTACGAAAAGTCGTTAAAAGTATTTTTTATTTACTTAAAATTATTATTTATTTTCTATAAAATAATCTGTCATATCATTATGCATGTCTAAAAGATAAAGTAAATCCTTACTTCTGTTTTGTTAGAAGGTGAAGAAGCCTCAAATTAATCCAACGTTTTCTCATTGATCAGACTACAGGATCAGAAGATAACAATAGGCTATAGAAAATGTCTTCGTTTTGTGACTGCCTAGAACATTTTCGAGAACTGAATATTTGAATGTACTTGAAATCGCAGTTTCTTGCTTCTTGGGCTTCTTCTGTTAATTCCACAAGAGGAAGAATATTCGATTCTATAATTGTTTTACCATGACATAATATTTTATGTACTGTGGGCGTCATATCCCTCCATGGATATAGAGAAACGAGTAGCTGAGATATTTTTGCTGTATATTCTCCAAAGCGAAAAGAATTAATTTGAGTTTTGCTATTAATTGCCATTAAAACTACGTTAACCATTCTAAGCAACTCTTTGTCAATTCCAGTTATGTTTGAAGTAGTTTCAAAATCCCCAAAAATTTTTCTTGCAGTATTTCCGTCGTTAGTGTTTCCTCTACTACGAAGAGGCTTATCAATTATTAACCCCGTTTGTACTCTAAACTCTTCTTGGATTCTACTTTTCTCAGAAGCTCTTAGAGCTTTTAGTTCATCATTGTTTTTTGTTTTTTTTTTTTTTTTGTTATTAAATTTTCTGTCGTACTTCTGTATTTTAAGTCGTATGCAATATGCAGAAAATGCTCCAAAAATCTTATTCTAGCATGAAGGGGGGATATTCCGAAAGATAGAACTTCTTCGTTGACTACGTTGGTTTTTTTTTATCTGAGAATTCTGACTTCTTCTGATCACATATGGAACATTTCCAATAAGAAGATGTGTTAGTTATAGCGTTACTAACTTTTCCATCAATCATTGTTAAACTAAGTTGAAAGGATATGTTAACACAGTATTCTTTTATTTTTATAGATATTGGTTCCAATGATCTTATTTCGTCTTTGATATGCTCGACTAATTTTTTTGTCGTAGTATTTGATTCCTTTACATTCTCAAAACAAATAGGCCTACAAAAATTTTTGGATCCTGGGGTTGTGTTTTTCCATATATCTTCAAAAGTGTTTGCACGTAGTGATGAAGATGCAACCAGTGAGTATGAACGAATTCTTAGTGGTACTTAGGATGCCATGAATATGCTCTTAAAATCTATTGTATGTTTTTGTTTGTACTCAGGAAGGGCTGATATTCCATCACATCCCCACTTACACATTAGTACTACATCGCAGTTTTTAACCTTTTCTAGTTGGTCAGTAGAAAAATCTGAAATTATCCGTGACGCCGTATTTTCTAGCAAAGAAGATAGTCTAATAGAAGCTTTCGTTTCATCAACTGTTATTGGAGATGGCATAATCGCTTTCTTTTTTTCTTGAATAGACTTATATGATGGTAATATTGCATGTCCTTTCTCAAGTAAAGCTTTTCTCAAAATTTGGTACTTATTTCGGCTTATTTTCATTTCCAACATCACAGCAATAGCTTCTTCCTCTGTAAATTTTGACTGCGATGTCGGAGTAGGTATGCTGTTAACAATTCGTTTCAACCGTTTTGGAGATGCGCTGGGAAGAATATTGGCGATGTGCACTGCCTCGGAAGGCTGATTTGCTTTTTTTAGCAATTCTTTGAACGTATCGGAAACTTCATCTTTTGAAACTGAAGAAAGTTTTTCGGTTAACCTTTTTTTCTTAGACTTCGAACATAAGTCATCATAAGATTTGCAGGGAGTTCCACATAATGCGATGTAGGTTGAGTAACAGTATCCATCCAAGTAAGATACTTTACTTTAAACTTATTTTTGTTTCCGCGAACTGATTTCATTTTTTGATCAAATAATTTAAAAAATTTTTCCAGTTTTGCAGTACCAATGACATCAACTCTGCAGTTGTATGTAGCCTTAATAAATTTTTTCATGGCCTTAATTCTATCAAGTCCTTTTGTAGCATCAGTCCACAAAAACGAACACGATGTCTCAAACTTCAATGTGATCGACATGATGTTTTTTTTTAAATATGATATCTATTGTATTTATGCAAATATTTATATGCGTGTTCAGGTCATCGAACAGTTGGGTACCTAAAGAAGCAAAGCAGCTAGCTAAAAATCAAAAAAGGCACTTAGGTACATAATTAGTCATAGGTCATCCTAAAACGAACACCTGCACCATTATTTTTACCCCTTACATTTTTAACCTTTTTTTCAGGTATAATTGTTTTTTTACACAATTTTTTACTTCCGTAAAATAAATGTATAAAAGCGAGATACATATTGAAACACTCATATTTAAGAACGCATAGTTTTGCACGTAAGAATGATATTGAGGTGAATCTTTTTTTATTTAATAGGAAATTGCGTCATCTTTATTCACATGCATAAAAAAAAAATAAAAAATGGAACAAAATTTTAATATTCGTTGCTGAGCTCCGAAAATTTCGAAAAATTATGGTAAAAACGGTCCAATTTGAGAAAAGTAAAAATATTAAATATGCTATAAAACTTTTATTAATTAAGCAAATCAGATAAAATTTTCTGTGCATATGTAGTTTGTTAACTAAAATCAAACGGTAAAAAAATCTGCAACATTAAGCTAAAGAAAATCCCATAACTCCCAAAATAAAGACGAAAAATCCCAAAATTGGAATTTTTTACTCTTTTGCCCATAAAGTCCACATATGGACTAGGGCTCACGAAATACTTTTTGAAACAATTTGGAGTATATATAGCTTTTTTATAGTATTCTTCTTTTTCCGATCCCAGCTTTGGGATTTTAGAAAATATGGGGTAAAGTCAAAATTTCGATATAAAATAGGTCAAGTTGAAAGATTTACATCTTCTACAAGAATGATCAGTTTTATACGAAATTTGGTTTAAACGTACACACATATAGTTAGCTTTAATAAAAATAAAAAAATTTTATATATTCCTCAAGAAAATTTTTTTCTATCTAAAAAATTAGATTAGTGTCCCATTTTAGGCTAAAATACACAAAAATGCAATAATTTTGGATTTTTTAAATTAAAAATCGTATAATTTTTAAGCCAGAAAAGATATTACTTTCAAATTTTTTTCAGAAAATCTTAAATTTTGTTTGCTATCTACGGTAAAAAACTCAAACAAAATTGCTGCAAATTGTACCCAATATTTCTAAAAAACTGGACCAGGGTATGGAAAAAATCAAAAATTTTAATTTTAAAATGCTTATAACTCGATCATTTTTAAACATAAACCTGCAGTTTAAAGCACCGTTTTGTAGGTATTTACGAGAGCTTTAAGACCATGTAAAATATTTAAAAATCAGACAAAAATTGAAGAAATGCCAAGCGTTAGAAAAATTTTCAGGTGCGAGGTGTCCAACTTTGAGACCACATAGCGCCATCCCTGGAAAGTGGAGGGTAACCACCTTCAAAACTTAAGCTCAAGTACTCCTCTACTATGCTCGTGCCAAATTTTGAATCAATCGGCTTAGCCGTTTTCAAATGGCTGAATTATTTCCAAAATATTTTGATTCTGCCCCACTGTGCAATGTTAACATACTTGTCCGTACTTAATTAAGCACGAAAAAGGTGAGAATACAATTTTTTAAATAGTTGTCGAAAATAATGACATATCGAATTGTAATATTTAGATTTTAAAGCGTAAAGTTTTACTGTTGTCATTCCTTTCGGTGAAGACCGTCGTCACTGGCTGTTTATGTAATACGATTGGCGAGCGCTTTCGATGTAAAGACATCATTTTCAAGCCGCGTTTTGATTAGTACTAGTTAGATAGTGTAAGGTGCTTGTTGCATAGATAGTGGTGGGTTCAGGTAGTTTTGTCCGTTAGGATGGTGTCTATTTAAAATGGTATTATGCAGGCGCTCGCCAATCGTATTACATAAGCAGCCAGTGACGACGGTCTTCACCGAAAGGTATGACAACAGTATTTTATTTACTGGCGGAATAAATCCAATTAACGTAAAGTTTTAATTCATAAGCTATAATGATAACAGATTCAGTGCATGACGTATGCCTTTGAGTGTCATTGCTTGTTTACACTGAAATCAGAATTTTACATAACTCTTAAATGAGAAAAGTAATATACCAGTTTCCTTTTAACAAAAAAATCTTCTGGTGACAGTTAGATATTTTTCCTGTTTTCATATAATAAGAGTTATGAAATTACGAAGCACGAATTAAAAAAAAGTGAAGAAGTTGAGCAATTTTATTTTTTTAAATCTTTAGTGTTATGTACTAGGCTTCAAATAATTTTCTTACTCTGTCCGTAAAGTTTCTCTACATATGAAAAGTATTTTTGCCTTTTTTAAAA
The DNA here is from genome assembly GCA_937654795.1 of Cistogaster globosa. NCBI lineage: Eukaryota > Metazoa > Arthropoda > Insecta > Diptera > Tachinidae > Cistogaster > Cistogaster globosa. Next base: position 50,732,240 of record OW569405.1, read on the forward strand.
CTTCTAATAAAGGTCTCGTTATTGACAATTAAAGCAAATTCTGTATCAACTGAGCAAGTGTAAAATGAAAAATAAAATAAGAAACTGAACTTGCGCATGAAGAAGCATAAACAAAAATAAAGTCACTATTCATTGGTATTTTGTTTAAGCTTTGATGCCTGTGTTTAATAATTTTTTATCTACTCTGTCAAAAAAATTATTTAAATATGACAAGCAGTCTTTCCTTAAATCAACGAAATGTTAAAGATATCATTTAAAAACATTCGCACGCTGAAAAGTAACCATTATAAAGTATAATAGTTCTTGCGAAAATATTAATTAATAGGAATCGTTATTATTTCTAGAACCAGTCAAGCTTGATCACTTGATGTGAACAGACGTGTTTCAATTGTTCTCGTCGACAGCTTAGCTTTGTATTGTGTTACAAAATAAAACAATTTATTTAATGAGTTAAAACAAAAACAAAAAACTAAAAAGAACTGTTACAAACGAAAGAATTTATAAAAACAAAATATTTTAAACAAACGAAATCAAACGGTCACTTATTAGTGACAATGTCAACGTATTAAGCGTTAATGATATGAATAAAAAACCAAAAACAACTAATGCACCAAGTGCATCAAAAAATTACAATTACTTTTCGCCTCTTCAAACAGTTGAAGATGATAAAATTGATGATGATGTTTATACTGATAATGAAGTTATAGTTAAAATAACAGTGAAGGTTCATATACCGCCAATTACTATATTAAAATGCAAAATTGAAGAAGTTCATGAGCTTTGTAAATTGAACAAATTAGAAGATACTCCATTAGAAAAATTTATATTGGTTTAAAATTATTTTTAAAATCCAAAGCAGAGTACGAAACTATATGTAATGCCCTCACCGGTAAATACGAATTTTTCAGTTATGCCACTAAAGATGAAAAGCCGTATAAAGCTCTACTTTTCGGTCTAAATAAACATGACCGATTAATCATAAAAAAAAGACTTATTGATATGGGTCTTCAATGTGTTGATGTTAAAATTGTTATAAAGAAGAATACATACAATGTGGAATATATAATTTACGTTGTTTATTTTAAAAGACAAACAATTACAATCAAACAATTACGGCAAAATTATTCTGTAATTGATTATATGAGAGTGAAATGGGAATTTCAACAAACAAAAAAAACCCAGGTAACCCAGTGTTATAACTGCCAAATGTTCGGTCACGGCGCTAGCCGCTGCAAGGTTAAAACCTTTTGTTCAATCTGTGCAGGTCAGCATAAGACTTCAGACTGCAAAGAACCAAATCCTAAGTGTGCCAACTGTAGTGGCCCTCACAAATCAACATTCGACCAATGTCCAAGTAAGTTAAGTTATCTTAATATTAGACAACGCACTCAACCGACTCCAAGACGACTAATCCGTGGTAATAATGGAGTTCCTCTTGCTGGAAATTCTAACAACAATTTTCCTAACACATTACGCCAAATCGCTCCCACTACAAATGTTAACTGGAATGCTCGAAGAGATATTATTAACAACAGAAGCAGTCACAACGCTAATAATATTAGCAGCAACAATGATTTATTTACTCTTGAAGAAATAAAAAATTTAACATTAGAATTAATTACAAGTCTTAAAAATTGTAAAAACAAGGCGGATCAGTTTGAGGTCATCACTAACCTCGCATGCAAATTCCTATCATAATGGAAAACAATGGAACCAATATAATAACTTGGAATGCAAGAGGCATTCGCAATAAATATTTAGAATTATTTCAGTTTTTAATTAGTCATAATATTCATATTTGTTTAGTATCTGAAACCGGTCTAAATTCAAGCCTATCTATTAGAAACAAAGATTTTAAAATTTACCGAAATGATAGGATAAATGCTAGAGGGGGAGGTGTAGCAGTAATCGTAAGGAAAAATATATCCCATCAATTACTATCTATTGTTAACACATCTGTTATTGAGAATATTGGCATCAAACTATTCACTACTTTAGGTTCAATTGATATATATTCATGCTACTATCCGGGAGGCGCAGCAGGTCCTGATGGCGTAAGAAAACGGCAATTCGCAGCTGACATTCGCAGGCTCAGTAGTAACGAAAGGTACCTATTAGGTGGTGATTTTAACAGTAGGCATCGTTCTTGGGGATGTATGAGGGCAAATTGTTGGGGAAGTATTTTATACGAAAAACTAGAATCGTATAATATAAATATCCTATATCCTTGTGATAATACTTACATACCTTCAAGCGCTAATAGACAAAGTTCTACTCTGGACTTTTTCCTAACAAATGATGCGCTTTTAATGTCACCGGCGGTAGTTATAAATGACCTGAGTTCTGACCATTTACCTGTCAAAATTTCTTTGAATAGCAATTATAACGGTTCAAATCTTTTTAGATACGATTTTCACAATGCTAAATGGAAAAAATTCTCCAGATTCCTCAATAACAATCTAAATTTACCAGTTGTTGACAATAATTTGAATAATGGTCTCATTGATGGGTATATTACAAATTTCGAAAATGTTTTAAATGATGCGGTTGCTTATAGTGTGCCTAAAAAATATCCCTCATTAAGAGAAAAACCTCTGCCCTACTATATTAAAAATATGATGCAACGAAGAAATGACTACCGGTGGGATTGGCAAAGACATAGGGAACTGACCGACTTCTACCAGATGAAAATTTTAAATCTGAGAATTCGCAAAGAAGTTGATTCATTTCGAAATAAATCATGGGATTCTTTATTAGCATCGCTTGATAAAGGTGCTCCACCTTTTTGGAATCTGACAAAAGTTATAAGGAAAAAGCATAACAATATTCCGATCTTAAAACAAAATGGTAATCGGTACACCACCAATCTAGAAAAGTGTGAAATTTTAGCACAGACATTTGCTAACAAGTATTCTATTTCATCTCACTTAGGTGACACAATTACTACTTCCCTAGTTAATGATACTCTAGAATCTTATAGATCTTTAAGAGCAAATCCATTAAATGAATATTTAATAAATAGTCTACAAATTTCAGATATATTGAAAACCTTAAAAAATAAAAAATCACCTGGCATCGACGGTATTAGTAACAGATGCCTTAAAGCTCTTCCTAACAAGGGCATTAAGTTTTTAACAATTATAATTAATTCATGTTTAAAGCTTAACTACTTCCCGCAAAAATTCAAAGAGGCTAAAGTAATTCCAATTAAAAAACCTGGCAAACAAGCTGAGTGTCCATCTTCATACCGTCCTATCAGTTTATTGTCGAGTGTAGGTAAAATTTTGGAAAAAGTTATTAAAATGAAAGTAGTTCATTTCATTGAAGCCAATAATATTTTTCCGCCTCAACAATTTGGTTTCCGCAGAGAACATAACACAATACATCCTCTTATGAGAATTAGAAATTTAGTAAAAGAGAATTTTAACCATCAAAAATCAACTGGCATGGTACTGTTAGATGTAAGGGCTACATTTGATTCAGTCTGGCATGAAGGCCTCATTTTTAAGATGATAAATTTAAATTTTCCATTGTCACTAATAAAAATAATTCACAGTTTTCTCACTTCTCGTTCCTTTAAAGTTCACGTTGGGTTACAGCATTCTGAACTTCAATCCTTAACGGCAGGTTGTCCTCAAGGGTCTTGTTTATCCCCTGTTCTTTATAATTTATACACATTCGATTTTCCACAATTGGACTACTGCACCTTGTCAATTTTTGCAGATGACATAGCTATCCTAAGCTCTGAAATTATGGCTGTTGATATTATAACTAACCTACATAGAGCATTATCTGATATCATCCTATTTGAATAAATGGAAAATCCTGTTAAACTCTGAAAAAACACAAGCGATATATTTTACACGAAAACGGAAAGTTTGCTATATACCACATACCAATATTACTTTAAATAACAGTACTGTCATGTGGGAACCAAAAGTAAAATATCTCGGTGTTATGCTAGATCCGAAAATGAAGTTTAAAGATCACATACCGTATATATTAAATAAAGTTAACGTACTAACCCGTATCCTTTACCCTTTTATAAATCGTAAATCTAGCCTTAATATTAGTAATAAAAAACTTATTCTGAAGTCCATATTCCATGTTGTTTTATTCTACGCAGCTTCCGTTTGGGCCACTAGCGCATCATGCCATATTAAAAAACTGCAAATAGCACAAAATAAATTATTAAAACTCATATACAATCTACCTTGGTTTTTTTCAACCACCCGTCTTCATGATATAGCTGGCTTTGAATTAGTTGCAGACAAGATCAATAGGCTTACACAAAATTTTAATATCAGATGCCTACATTCTGATTTCGCTCATATTAATGAACTGGTTTCATCTTAAGATTTTATCTAGTCTGTAGTTTAGTAGTGTAAGTAGTTTTAATTATAAATCAAATAGGTTTTTTGCCAATTTTATCCTTCAAAATAATATTGTATATATGTATATAGAAATTTTTGTAAATATAAATCTATTAAGCTGAAAAAGAACACTCTTGAACACTTAATTGTTAATAATAGCTAAAAGAAAATGTAAATATTATGGAAAAATAAACAAATTGAATTGAACGTGAATTATTTCTAGAAATTTTCAGTAAGCTTCCCAAAGATTTATGAAATTAATACAAATTTTCCAACTTTTCAACAATATCTGCTCAAAGAATCAGAACCTACTAATTAGGTTAAGTAACTTTATCACCAGGCGGTTACTCGTTCAGTCATATTATACGTCGTAAAAAAAGCAATATTTGTGTACGTCATTTCTAACTGACTGGTCGGTCGCAAGTGCGCCGTTATCAGAAGCAAAATAAAGCTGAAGGTCCACACCATGCGTTTATGTGCCTTACCTTTTTATACATCTGATAAAAAAAGTAGAATCCTCGTAATTGTATGTGGAAGGTTACACAGCAAAACGCGTAAAATGCATACACGTATCGTCGCATGAGTGGTGAAAAAATGTCAGCTGATTGGAACGATAACGATGACAAATCATATTTTATTTTTAATGTTATCAATAAATATGTTTGTGTTGTATATTTCTTTTTACGATTTTTGTATTAGAAAGTTTCTAATTAAATAAAATGCTTTCGGAATAAAGGTTCCAATTACTTCCAAGAAAAAATTGCTTAAAAATAGTTTTAAATACATATTTTCAAGAAAATAAAATTGCTTTCTATCTATCGATTACCTGTAAGTACTGAGTGTTATCATTATTGTGTTTATTATTTTGAAAAGAAAAAGTACAATGGAGGAGAAGCTTATTGAATTAGTAAGAAATCAAGAATTTTTATATAACAAAAGCTCATTCCTGTATAGGAATAACTTTAAGCGAGAAGCTGCTTGGAATGCAGTAGGCAAAGAATTAAATTTTCCAGATAGGTGCTTTTGTAGAAAATATACATAAGTATGAATGTACTTACATCCTTTGTATTTTTTGTTGTAGAGGAAGCTTGCCATTTATCTATTTATTATGCCATTGCAAGACGGTGACGAGTTTAACCTTATCGAAGATCTTAGATGAAAACAGTGCGGGAGCATCGTCTGCTGAACTATTTGAAAATAACCTCAGCCAAAGTTTTGAGAGTTTAATAGAGGTAAGAAGATACTAAAATGCATAATATCGTACCATCAAGAAAAGATGTGTGGTTATATTGCATTTTACTTGACAGTTATTATGTTTAATTACTGGCTTACTAATTGTAACATTTAAAAGTACAGGCGTCGTTTTCTGAAGCGGTTCAGTCATAACTTACTATCTGTTTCCACAGCTACCTTGAGCAGCGAGTCCAACTCCCTCCCGTTTGAAGTTTCAAGTAGTAGCAAAAGCAAAAAGTTAGAAATTGCTGAAAATCGATTTGCTATCCAAAAAGAAAGTGGCGCGCATGATAGGTGTTATGCAATGGTTAGCGAAATTTTCGGAAAGATGACAAGTGATGAGGTAGAGGATGCAAAATTTTTTTTATTAATTATTAAACAAGTGCTGATTTTTGCTAATTTAAAAATAACCTGTAAAGCTACTTTTCACAATACTTTTAAAAAGAATTAATGTTTTTTTAGTTTTTTTTTTTTTTTTTTTTTTTTTTTTAAGCATGCGAACTTAATTACGTATGTACATATGTACCTATTAAATAGTAATTAAGACTGAATTAAATACAAATAAAACTATGATTTTAAACTGGAAACTTTAGATTTTAAAGTTTATTTAGATAAAGGTAGTCACATAAAATGTCTCTTTGCTTAAATGCATTTCTGGTCGAGCTGTTAGAGAAAAATTTTAGGTTTTTTTTTGTAGTGGCTGTGTTTCCCACCTCCATAATGCTTCTACAACAGAACCGTTTTGTTCTCGATCTTCATATTCTGTTGGGCAATAATTTTCATCCTGCATCTTTAAGAAATTGTGAAGTGAAACTGTAGAGCAAACACTTTTTCTGCGGATTCTGCTGTCATATTCCGAGTTCCACGGAGTATTCTCCATCGTGCTGTAAATATACCAACATCGTCCTCTATAGTTCTGTGTGCTTTAGATAACCTTTTACTAAAGTTTTGTTTCTTTTCACTCAACAGAAACAAAACTCAGCAAATCACATATATTCTTAAAATCCTCTGTTATTCGTATCCATTCATACGTATTTGACAAAGACAGATAAATGCTACTTAATTACTTCTATATTACGTCACACGTCTCCAAAATTATCCGCCTTACCACGGTGACCGACATTTTAAAAGAAAGTGAGAGATACTGCTTACTAGTGCCATGCGCTAGGTAGCTGTACGAAAAAAAAACTTTTGCTTGGTTCAATATGGTACAAACTCAATTTTGAACTTACGATAAAGTTGAGAAGAGTCAGCAATCTGCTGAAATGGTTCTTCCTCAGTTTTTCTCAAGGTATTCGAACATTTTTGCCGACATTATAGTCGCTACACCAAATTGCTCATGGTCATAGGTTTCCAGTTTTTGGAAAGTCACTGCAAAAAACCGCTCACTTACCGTTTCAAATACAAGGAAAGCACCCAAAATAATCTCGTGTTATTTTTAAGCTTTTCGTTGGCCTTTCTAGCACAAAATATAATAAATACAAACTTAATGAACTCTATAAATTCTTTTAAAATATTAATTTCAATTTCCATTTTGATAAAATTGTTTTTATTTGATAACAATATCAACACAACAGCTGATAAAAAAAATATTTGGCGCATAAAAGCGTTGCATGTAACTTGAACTTGGGAACGCATAAAATGCACAAAAAGTATCATACGCATCTATGCATGAACGCATGGTATGGACCTTCAGCTTAAACCTTTACTCAATATTTTTAATTGCAATTAGAGTATGTATGTTTATTATTTACATTCAACACACTGTTGACGAAAGTATTAAGCAAAATAAGGATATATCCTATGTAACATAAAACAGGGGAAAATTACGGCATTCCAAAACAATCGAAAATTCTATTAGATTTCAATGTAACTTTCGATCTATGTCGAATGCCATAATTTGCACTCAGAAGTGTTTTTGAGGTGGAACTAAAATTCTTGAAACTTAAATGTTTTTTCTTTTCAATACGTTGTATGTGTAAATATATATATATAAAACGTAGAAATGTCACGTGCGGCGCCATAAAAATGCCCATATGTATGTGTAAGTTAATTAATTTTTCCTATTATCAAAACGTTAAGTACGAGGGCTGCTATATATATATTTCTGGCCTGGGAACACTGAGTGCTGCCAAGTGCAATCTGACATTTCCATTGAAAGTTTGTCATTTTTAAGCATAATCGTACTCAAAACGTTTTAACGTACGACCATTATTTGTGTTGTTTACAGTGACTTGAAAAAAATTAATATGGAAAAAAAAATGGAATTAACCCGTGAACATTTTCGTGCCATCATTTTTCACAGCTTTCGACCTGGATTATCGCAACAAGAGTGCATTGATGAACTTAAATCTTTGTATAGCGATGAAGCACCATCCAATAGCTCTGTGAAAAATTGGTATAATGAATTTAATCGTGGCCGAAGCTCGCTCAAAGACGAATTCCGTGAAGGTCGTCCAAAAACGGCTGTTGTGCCAGAGAACATTGATGCCGTGCGTGAAGTCATAATGCAAGATCGACATGCGACATACCGAGAGATAGAGACATCCTTGGACATTTCTTCCACCAGCATACATTTGATACTGCATGAACACCTGGCCGTAAAAAAGGTTTGTTCTCGTTGGATCCCGCACAATTTGAAAGTCGCTCAAAAAAAGGCTCGTGTCGATTGTTGCAAAAATACGATTGCGGTGCTTCAAAAGACGTTTATAAGATCTTCACAGGTGACGAATCATGGATCTATGCGTATGAGCCCGAAACGAAACAACAATCGACCGTGTGGGTCTTCAAAGACGAGCAAAGTCCAACGAAAGTTGTTCGTGGAAGAAGCACTTCGAAGCAAATGGTCGCCTGTTTCTTCGGCAAAACTGGTCATGTGGCGATTGTTCCGCTTGAGAAACATAGGACGATCACTTCTGAGTGAAACACTACAGTTTGTTTGCCTGAAGTCATCTAAGAAATTCGAAAAACCAACAAGAGAAGACGAATCATTGTTCACCATGACAATGCGCATCGGCTCAAACTAGAGCGTTTTTGACCGGCTAAAACGTCGAATTAATGGGTCATCCGCCGTACAGCCCTGAAAAAAATGCGTAGTCAACGATTTTCGTCGCCAGAAGAAGCTGTTGAAGTGTTCAAAAACCATGTTTTAGAGGTGTCTCAATCGGAGTGGAAAAAGTGCTTCGACAACTGGCTTGAGCGCATGCAAAAGTATATAAATCATGCTGGAGAATACTTTGAAAAACAATAAAACCATTTTTGATTATAAATATTCGCATTTTTACTATTAGGCCAGAAATATATAGAGCAGCCCCGTATCACATTTCTACTCATATTTCTTAACATTATTTTAAAATAAGTTTTCGAATAACGAAACACATGTCTAACCGGATTATTTACATAATATTTAACATATTTGGACTGCTTTATTCTTAGAAAAAATTAAAAATTTTATGCAGTAATCAATTTTAATTAGATTTTAAGATTCAAGGTATAATTAAATATTAGCTTAAATATTCTCTAGTGTCTTGGCAAAGTTTATTTCAACACTAAGACGGACGGATAGCCGTAGGCAAATAAATGTGTGTAGTGTGACCAGAAAACATATTTTGTATTATTTTCAAACAATTTAGGGCAAACAAGAAGAAACAAATTTTAGCCAAATATTTGCCAGAAATATAGTTGATTAAACTCTAAAAAACATAAATTTAATTGTTCTGAAACTGTTGCAGATTTGATGTCTACATTGACATTCAATTTTTTTCAGCATTATTTTGAATAATTGTAAAGAAAATGTTTGAAAAATTACTGAGGTGTTAAATTACTAATAAAGAAATGGTAAAAATAATTGCTCCTACTAAATTTTTAATTGCACTACATTATAAGTTAAAAACAATAACCATTTGAGATCGTAAGAATTAGTCACATCCAAGCAGACTCCAGGCGCTTCCTTTTTAAAGTCCCAAATCAAGTGTTGGTTCCCTTCCTTAACTTTGGACGAGAAGCCAAATCTCAGTTTTTTTTATATAATAAGAAAATATCCACCACTGATGGCAATAAACTATAAAAATTGGTCAAGTAATGGAGGCTGGTATTATATTTATATACAGAAGTTTTACCCAACACTGTAGAATAGCACAAGCCGCAGAAATTCCCAATGGTTATTTTAATCTTTTGGCACCACACCCAAACTTATTCATGTTACCAACATAAAAATTTTATAAGAGTTTCATATTCAAGTAACAATTGAACTAATGTTTACTATAAAATGTATTTACTTCATAATGTAAGAGAACTATTGTAATATAAGAGAACAATTAACTTGTCACTTTCAAGAGTTCTATTTTATTTTTATATTTGTAGAATAAGAGAATTATACTTACTTACAACGCCCACTGATAAATGTATAAGCTTTTGTCTTCTGATCTTAATAAAGACAGTTCATATAAAAAGTAACAACTTGTGTTGTTAATTAAAATTGGCGCAGTCGGTAGGATAAGCAAAAATAATTGCTTATCCCGAGGAAAAAAAATAAATTAAATTCTGCGATACCCAAGGGTCCCTCCAGAATTATCGCATAAAAAAAAAAAAAAATATATATATATATATATATATATATATATATATATATATATATATATATATATATATATATATATATATATATATATATATATATATTAATTTAAATTCAAGTGGTCTAAGGATTATTATATCTAAGATTATTAAAATCTGAAGTGCAAAAGGATTTTCTGAAAATAAGGAATAAGTTTTCCCTAATAGACTAAAATTAAAAAACAAGTACATTTAATGAAATAATAAACTTTAATTAAAAATAGTAAATGAAATGAGTTAACTAATTTAATATTAATTAACTGAATAACACATTTATTAATAAATAAATAAATCAAGTTGAGAAATTTATAACTGCAGTTGAACAGTGCTCTAATTGAAAATAAAAACATCAAAGTGGATATCAAAAACAACAGATCTAAAAGAAGAAGAAAAATCTTCGAGAATAATCGAGGAAAATAAGATAAAATGGAGCAACAGTTACAGCAACTACAACAACAGTTGCTGCAACAACGACAAGTTCAACAACAACAAGTACTACATCCTCAGCAGGAACGAGATATCGATCCTTTAAAATTTCTAAGTTAGGTGCCAAATTTCGATGGCAGAATGGAAGAGAATATCGACAGTGTCATCACAACGATGGAGCAGTACAACCACACTTCTTAAAGGATGTTATTGTCCATTATTAAAGGTAAAATTCAAGGTAAGGCAAGACTAGTTCTAGAGATTCATCCACATTTAACAAATTTCGGTGGATTAGCTTCGGCTGAAGTACTCTACGAAGAGTTGAGAAGTGCGCAATATACAGGTGACGTTCTATAATCAAAGACATCGGTTTGACGGTAATCCCTCCGAGATAATTCAAAATAACAACGTAGCCTTAAAAGTATTTATTAATAAGTTACCTATACATTGAAGAATAGTTCTCTGCTCTTTAAAGCCAAATTCCCTTGAAACTGCACTTAATGAACTAGGTCAGGCAAATTTGCGATCAGGTGAAAAAGTTAAAAATAATAATTTTAAAAATTACAGTAACCATAGTAGGATGCAAAGTTTCACTACTAATCCCGATATTCCCTACAAAACCAGTTAAAATACTAATAGAAACAATAAAACTAACCCAAGCAGAAAAACCTATGATAGGAATAAACAGAATAAAGTATTTCCAGGCCACAATTGGAATATAAATTCTTTTAACAGATACACCAATGGACATTAGTGAACAGACCCATAGACAAAATAACTATTTAAGTAATGAACAAAATTTTCAATTTATGGCCTCTCCAGCAGAGAGTCCAATGAGCTCCGGATGTCCTATGTTCTTTTCAAGGAGAGAAACCAAGCAACAAGAATTTTAATAGATACAGGCTCCACGGAAAAACTAATTCAAAGAAGTCACTTTCCAAAACATTTAATTCGTGAGCTAAAAGAACCTTTAAAAATAAAAGCTGCTTCAGGGGTTTTAGTAATAAAAGAAGAGGCTGCAGAGCCAAAAAAATAGCCTACAAATATGCCTCAAAGATGATGAAACATTCAGGATTTCTAACTTTCATCCAGTATTTAACGGAATATTTGGATCTAAATTATTACTTAATAATAATGCAGTTATAGATTATAAAAATCAATCTATTAGAATCAATAACCAAGATTATATTTTGAAGGGAAAGTGAAAATGAACCAAAAATAAATTTAAAAGAAATAAAAAATACCAGAATTACATCGTTTAGATGGACTGGGGATTATGAAACAGCTGCGGGTGGGACATCTGAATAAAAAGGAAGAATATGCTATAAGAAACCTTATTAGGAAATTTTCAGATATTTTCTATAAAAAGGGTGACGATCTTACTTTTACAAATGAAATAAAACATAGGATCCAAACAACCATTGATGGACCTGTCTATACTAAATCATACAGGTATCCTGAAGTTCATAAAGAAGAAGTTAAAGGGCAAATTCAGGAATAATAGCACCTACAACTCAACTATTTGGATTGTCCCAAAAAAGGAGGATAAAGTAGATAGTAAAGAATAGCGAATTGTAATTGATTACAGAAAGCTAAATACCGTCACTAAGGAGGAAAAATATCCAATTCCTCTTATTGATGAGGCTCTCGATAAACTAGGCAGAGCTTATTATTTTTCGACGCTTGATTTGACAAAGGGGTTTTACCAAATACAGGTTGATGAAAACGACCCGGAAAAAACTGCCTTTTCGACAAGCGGTGGGCACTACGAATTTAAACGCATGCCTTTCGGGCTCAAAAATGCGCCCGCAACATTTCAAAGAATGATGAACAATGTGCTTATGAAATACAATAACAAAATTTGTGTCATTTATATGGATTACATATTAATATTTAGCACTTCATTTCAGGAGCACATGGACAATTTAAAAACAATTTTCAGATCGCTTAGGGAAGCTAACCTAAGGGTTTCATTGAATAAAAGCGAATTTTTTATAACAGAAACTAACTTCTTAGGACATGTCGTAACAGCACACCAGATCTTAAGAAGATAGAATGTATGAAGAAATTTCCAGTTCCAAGGACTTATCAAAAAACTCAAAGTTTTCTGTGCCTTAGTGGTTACTATTTTAATGAATTAATGAAATTCATTTGAGCAACTTAAATCTGTACTAAGTTCTGACATGGTGTTGACGTACCCGGATTTAAAAAAACTTTGCACTTGGTGCCGTTCTGTCGCAAGAAGACAGACCTTTGGCTTTCGCTTTAAGAACTCTTAATAAGCATGAGATTAACTATAACACCAATGAAAAAGAATTACTTGCTATAGTATGGCCTTGCGGACAATTCAGACATTACTTGTATGGAATTAAATTCAGACTGAACACTGATCACAGACCAAAAAAACAAGGTTACTGATACTCTATCTAGAATACCTATTGAAATAAACCTTTTCGAATGTAGCATCTATAAAAAGAATTATAAAAGAAAGGAAATTTTAAACCAACATATAAGCCAGAAACATGGTACATACACAAGTTTTTCATTGCAATATATGCAACGGCCTTTTTGAACGCAAAAGAGGCTTAAAGAACAATTTTTAGGTAAACACAAGAGTGACAAATTAAATTTTAGAGTTGTCGAAAGAGCAACTTTTCAGTCAAAAGCATTAGAAGAAAAAGTAAGCTCTCCTATACCAACTGTACACAGCGCACAGGATGATACGATAGATCATATTCCAGTAAGAGAAAGTCCTTTACAATTTGCAAATAAGCAACTGCAGCAAGAAGACTCATATGAAGAAAATGTAATTTAATAAAAAATTATACAAATTCGGGGTTAATACAAATGATTATGTTGCAGTCTTAGAAAAAATATTAAAGTTAATAGAGGAGGTAGAAAATATAGTTATATATTGTGAAATTGAAGAACTATGTTCGATGATACAAAACGAAGTAATAAAAATGAAAAATATAAAAAAATTCAAAATATACAGAACCCACGCCATGTTAGAAAAAGAAAAAAAACATCGATTGTTAGAAATAATAATGAAGCACCACTAATATGAAAATAACCAACCTGGTATTGATAAAACATATCTGGAACTAAAAAGAAAATATTACTTTCTGAACATGAGAAAGGAAATAGCTAATAATTTAAATAATTGCGAGACTTGTAATTATAAAATTAAGAGAAATCCCCTTAAATTTCCATTTGAAAAAACAGAAACTCCAAATGCACCACATGAAATTTATCACACATATATTTGGTACATGGATCCAAAAACACCCTACATCACGATGATTGATAAGTTTTTGAAATATGCTTTAATTAAAAAAATCGTAGACAGGACTCCTTTGAATATTATTAAGCATTTTACAATTATGTTCCATTGGATGAGAACACCAAAGAAATTAATCTTGGATAATGAACCAGGATTTTTTTCAGCACTTTTTAAAGACTTTCTAGAAAACTAAAAAATTTTCGTACACTTTACCACACCATACAGACACACCGGAAATCGAACATAGAAAGATTTCATAGTAACATAAATGAACATATTAGAATTTTAAAAACAAGAAGAGAACAATGCGATATTGCCTATACCATGGATTTACCTATACAAGCTAATTTTATCTATAATAATACTCTTCATTTATCGCCTAGAAGAAAGCCTTCAAAAATACATTTTCAATCTGACCCAGAGAAAAACAGAAAAGTAGCGGAAATATTAGAGCAGCGAAAGGAAAGAACTTTAGAATATCTTAATGAAAACCGGAAAGATCAACCAGTAAATAAAAAATTTAAGAAGGATTTTAGGGCTCAAAAAACAGACGCAAGATATGAAAAAGTTAGTATAGAAAAACTTGATGTCAAACATTATAAAAATTATAATCAAAAAGTTTATAAGCATCAATTAATCCGTGCTAAAAATACTTTCAGCTCATTTGACGTTCTGGTTGACCCTACAGATAACATTTGCAGTAATACACGCTCAGAAAATTGATTTTGTAGATCTAACGACAGGAAATGGATTCACTGTGGTAAACTTAGGACAAAAACATTTATTTGAAGAGTACTTTAATATCATAAACATTTTTAACATTACTAAATACGAGGATTACATCGATAACTTGGAGGATGCGATAATAAAGTTATGGGTACTGGACTGAAATACTTGTACGGGAGGATGGATGAAGAAGTTAGAAAAGAGATAGAAACCAGATCAAACATAGATTGAACAATCTAATAGCCAAATTGAGATCAATCATCACTTTGATGAGCATTTGGCGAAACTTTCAAAAATATACGAAGCGGAAGGGAAGAAAATTTACTTAGAGTATGTTACACTCAATAATGAAATGAAGAAGGAAAAACTGGAAATCAAGAAAACGCATTTAACCTTTTAGATAATGATATTAGGAAAAATAATAGACAAAGTTGAAGGAATACTTTTGACCTGAAAACTAGGGCTTTTAAGCCAAAATATATTAACGGACCAGTAGTGCGATTCACTATGCTTTTTAAACCACAAAATTAACCATTTTGCTATTCACTAACACTTAAAACGATATCTATTGGTGTTTAAAGCAAGCTGCTTCAGTCAGCTGTTATTTTTAGCAAAACAAATTGCGGTTTACTAACAGCAGCATTTTTTGTGTGGTTTAATCCGTTTAAAAAAGTGTTTGTTTATTATGTGCATGTATTGTTTTTATAACATTTTATTTATATGCCTCTTTCATTAAATGAAACCCTTTTTTAATGATTTTGTGAAATAAAACAACTTTATTCATTTATTTATTTATTATTGAAAAAAAGTTGTACACTGGCAGTGGATAACCTTAAAAAATTAAAAATTAAATAAAAAGATAAAACATTCAATGAAATAAAGAAAAAAGAAAAATAATAAAGTACAAAGCAAAAAATTCATTAGAAAATAATTAAAATAAAAAAAGCAACTGGCTGACCGCTTTAACCGCCCCACCAAGACTATTTAGCATTTCGGACAATTCGCTCCACTTCTTGTCGCACTCCAATTTTCCATGGAGCTTTTTAAATTTACTGCCAGCAAGTACCATTCTACTTGAAAATTTAAAAGCATTTAAAATCTGTGGCATTTTGACAAAACATCTTAAGACAGATTTAAAACGTTGAAATAATTGTTGTTAATCATACAATTTTCATCCAAAAAAACATTTTTGTTTACGTTTTTAAAATTTGGTATTAAAAAAGTTATTTTTCTATAATTTTGGTTTATTTTATTGTTTAATAAAACTAATTTTTTTACTCTTTTTTTTAATAACTTTTTTACTATCTTATC
The DNA here is from genome assembly GCA_937654795.1 of Cistogaster globosa. Taxonomy (NCBI): domain Eukaryota; kingdom Metazoa; phylum Arthropoda; class Insecta; order Diptera; family Tachinidae; genus Cistogaster; species Cistogaster globosa. The sequence goes on from OW569405.1 coordinate 50,748,206, forward strand.
TCGACTTAAGATGTTTTGTCAAAATGCCACAGAAGTATATTATAATTTTCTACTGACTTTGCACAAAACTATTTAAAATTTATTAATCTCAAGGTTTTTGTTTTTTTTTAATTCTTTTTTGTTATTTTCTCCTATTTTAACATTTCTCTTGGCAGAGTTGCCGTGTAATTTCAATTTGAATAGAGAGAAATATAAAAATGTTTACCATGGTTATAAATAAGTTAGTGAATCACATAGTGGTTAGTGCAAACAATAAAATGTGTGGTTAAAGTTAACACCTTTTAAAGTGTTAAAAGTTAGTGAATCGCACTACAGTAATTGACTAAATTAAGTATAACTTTTGAAAAACTAGAGAATATTAGAATGGCCGTGGCAAGTAATACTAGTAATATTTTGTTCATAATCCAAACTCCCCAACTAAACCAAAAACTCTATGACACTATATACATACAGCCTATTCCTAATAACAAAAATTTAGAAATAAATGAAAAATTATATTCATATATTATGAAAGATAAAGAGATATATTATGATACTATTATAAGAAAAATTTTACTAATGTAAAGGACAATTGTATTGAAAACATATAAAGCAATTAAAAGATGCATTGTAATTATCGAAAAAATTAGCTTACCACAATTATAGAATTAAGTTCTGTTTTAATGTTTGCAATCAATGTTAATAATGTAACCGTTAATCACACTTGTAATGATATACCTATAACACTGACAGGCCATTACCTGATTAGAACTGAATCATGCGAAATCATGTTTTTTGATAAATGGTATGATAAGAAGATTTATGGAAATAATGCCACTGAAATTCCCAATTGTTATTTGAACCTTTTGACACCACACGCAAACTTATTCATGTTACCAACATAAAGCTCTAATAACAGTTGCATATTCAAGTAACAATTGAACTAATGTTTACTATAAAATGTATTTACTTCATAATGTAAGAGAACTATTGTAATATAAGAGAACAATTAACTTGTCACTTTCAAGAGTTCTATTTTATTTTTATATTTGTAGAATAAGAGAATTATACTTACTTACAACGCCCACTGATAAATGTATAAGCTTTTGTCTTCTGATCTTAATAAAGACAGTTCATATAAATAGTAACAACTTGTGTTGTTAATTAAAATTGGCCCAGTCGGTAGGATAAGCAAAAATAATTGCTTATCCCGAGGAAAAAAAATAAATTAAATTCTGCGATACCCAGGGTCCCTCCAGAATTATCGCATAAAAAAATTATATATATATATATATATATATATAGATATATATAATATATATATATATATATATATATATATATATATATATATATATATATATATATATATATATATATATATATATATATATATATATTCTTTGCTTAACATTTTAAACACTGATTTGTTTTAAGCAGCAAATTTTTTGAAATCTGAGTAAAAATGTATGTTTTTGTTTAAAATTTTTGTGTCTGAAATCTTATGCATTTTTTTACTTTTTTATTCTTGCTGTTGTTTTTATTAACTATTCAATGCACTTTTGCATACGCAACATTCTTTTTGTGTCACTGGTCTGACGATAATGCTTTAATGTAATAATTTAAATTCCACAAACAAAAGAATTCATATTTTCAAAAGTGCATTTCTCAGCATTAAACGTGAACATTTGTAGTGTAGCCTGCCTTCATAGTCAAGATGACCAATATACAATAGTGTGATTGTACAGTCGACATTGCCAGCAACACGGTATATAAATAAGGGATTCATATTTCAGAAATCAAAAACATAAATACTCGCACAAGTAAAGGGGACATTTGACACTTTGTTGTCGTACCGCTAGCCATATGAAATACCTTTTGTACTTTTGTTATTATACCGCTGTTTATGTGAAGCATGTATCAACAAACAATCACATATGTTTGAATTTAGGCATACAATCCTTAGGTAGGAAAAACTTAATCAATTACATGGCGATCCTGCCAGGTCAGACAGGTTAAAAAACTGATAGATGATAAAATAGTAAAACCGTCACAGTCCGAATATAATAGTCTGATTTTACTAGTCCCAAAGAAATCCATTCCAGGCTCTGAACAAAAAGGATGGTGACTAGTTATAGACTACAGACAAATAAACAAAAAACTGATAGCCGATAAATTTCCGTTGCCACGGATAGATGATATTCTAGACCAATTAGGTAGAGCCAAATATTTTTCATGTTTAGACTTAATGTCAAGATTCCACCAGAATAGCTTAGAGAAAAACTCAAGAGACTACCCGTCCTTTTCAACAAACAATGGGTCCTTTAGGTTTACTAGACTTCCTTACGGTCTAAAAATAGCTCCTAATTCTTTTTAAAGAATGATGACTCTTGCATTCAGCAGTCTTAAGACCAAGCCTTCCTTTACATGGATTACTTAGTCGTCCTGGGATGTTCAGAGAAGCACATGCTTTCCAATTTAACTGATGTCTTTGACCTATGCCGAAAACATAGTCTTAAATTAAATCCAGAAAAATGTTCATTTTTTAGGAAAGAAGTAACTTACCTTGGTCATAAATGCATGGACAGGCGAATTCTTCCAGACGATAGTAAATACTCGATAATCGAAAACTATCTAACACCAAAGGACGCCGATAGCGCAAAGAGATTTGTAGCTTTCTGCAATTATTATCGAAGATTCATTAAAAACTTTTCATAACATTCCAGACATCTAACAAAACTATCAAAGAAAGGTGTATCATTCAACTGGACTTAAGAGTGCGATCATGCATTTAAATATCTTAAAAAGGCATTAATGAGTCCAACACTGCTACAATATCCAGACTTCACAAAAGTATTTTGTATAACAACAGACGCAAGCAAACATGCTTGTGGAGCAGTCCTTACACAAGAATTTGGAGGCAAACATTTACCAATTGCTTACGCTTCAAAAATATTCACTCAGGGCGAAATCAATAAGTCAACCATCGAACAAGAGTTAACTGCTATACACTGGGCTATTACTTATTTCAGACGATACATATATGGCAAACATTTCACTGTCCGTACAGACCACAGACCACTGTCATACTTGTTTTCAATGAAAAACCCAAGTTCTAAACTAACAAGAATACGTCTTGATCTTGAAGAATACGACTTTACTGTAGAATATCTTAGGGGAAAAGACAATTACGTGGCAGACGCACTGTCGCGCATAACCATAAATGATCTAAAAGACATGACAGAAAAAGCCAATTCAATTTTAAGGATCTCAACGAGATCCATGGCGAATAAAGACTCAAATAATACCTCCAATAAACCGTAGAATAATATTAATGAAAATAATGAAAAGCCCAATACGAGTATGTACGTACCTATTAAAAATTCTGACGTCAAAAAATATTATAAATTGAAGATTACGCCTACAAGATGTTATATTAAAATAGGAAAAACCGTAATCACATATATAAATATTAATAACATATTTACTAATGGGAAATTTGACTTAGGAAAATTTTTCCCTTGGCTAGAAAAAGTGGCCGGTAAAATGAAAATTGAGAAATTACAAGTGGCACCTACCGAGAAAATTTTCGAATTTATCTCAATAAGTAATTTTAAAGAAATGGGCAATAAAAAGTTAAATAAATTAAAAATAGCGCTTTTAAATAAGGTGACCCAAATAAATAACAAGAATGCCAAGTCAATTCTAGATATTATGCGGAAATATCACGATGATCCCGTAGAAGGAGGACATTGTGGAGTGTACAGAACAATAGAAAAGATAAAGAGGTATTACTATTGAAAAAATATATCAAAATACATAACTAAATATGTAAAATCATGTCAAAAATGTCAAACATCTAAAACTACCAAACACGTCAAGGGTCCAATGATTCTTACACCAACACCTGTACAAGCATTTGATCCATGGAAACGAATACGCTATTACAATAATATGCGATTTAACAAAATATCTCGTAACCATACCTATACAAGGCAAAAACGCCAAAACAATTGCTAAGGCAATACAAAATTGCTATATTGATGGAACTTCGTAATCTGCTTAAAATTAAAAAATTACCCTCAACAGCACATCATCACCAAACTTTAGGTACGATAGAAGGAAGTCAGAGAACTTTTAACGAATACGTACGGTCTTACATATCTGTAGACAAAAGCGACTGGGATGAGTGGCTTAAATATTTTACATATTGTTTCAATAAAACACCATCCACAGTACACAATTACTGTCCTTATGAATTAGTTCTTGCAGAACTTCCCAATATATTTCAACAATTCAATGAGGTAGATAGAATTAGTCCATTATACAATTTAGATAACTATGCCAAAGAGGCAAAAATTTAGGTTAGAAGTAGCACATAAGAGGGCCCAACAATTATTAGATAGAAATAAGCAATTGCAAAAATTAAATAATGATAAGGAAATATTAGATTATAAGTTTAAAATAGGAGACTTAGTTTTACTTAGAAATGATACAGGTCATAAATTAGAATTCCTATATAATGGACCGTATGAAATTAAATCATAAATTTAAAAAATAATGTAACTATAGTGCATAAGAAAACTGAAAAAGAACGAATAGTCCATATGAATAGACTTAAGATTTTTAACAAATTTTAAAACCATATAAAGAAATAAAAATGAAGAAACTCAAAAAAATAATAGTAGTCAATAAGATCAAATATAAGCAAATAATACATTTAAGAAAATATTTTTATTAAAAATCAAATAATAATTATAAACTAAACTAAAAATAAACTTTAAACACCAATTGTAAAGAATGTCTATAAAACAAACGTTATATGAACATTCTTCCGAAAAATGGAGGTGTAGTGTAGCCTGACTTCATAGTCAAGATGACCAATATACAATAGTGTGATTGTACAGTCGACATTGCCAGCAACACGGTATATAAATTAAGGATTCATATTTCATAAATCGAAAACATAAATACTCGCACAAGTAAAGCGAACATTTGACACTTTGTTGTCGTACCGCTAGCCATATGAAATACCTTTTGTACTTTTGTTATTATACCGCTGTTTATGTGAAGCATGTATCAACAAACAATCACATATGTTTGAATTTAGGTCAATGAATGACCATGAATAAGTGGATCATAATCTACAAATATTTCCCACGATTTATTTTAGTTTAGCAATAAGAATTAGCCTTAAGTCAATAGAATTAATGATTATATTGTAAATGCTCCTTAAAAGGTGAAATATTTTCCTCAGTAAATCAATCTTAATTGTGACATTCACGGAGCTGCATTTTAAGCTTTAAGTAAATAAAATACAATAGCAATCATAAAACTGCTTATTATTTTATTTATATTTTCGTGCCAGTGACGTTTTTAAGCGCCGGCATACAATCCTTAGGCAGGAAAAACTTATTCAATTACACATTGGAGCATATATATACAATTATAACATTCTTTTGTGTTTGTTTTGGCTTTTTGAGTTTTCAGCCAACAAACATATAGTTAAAACTATTCTTAAAATAGATAAACTATAAATAAATAAATAATATATATATATATATACATATACGTGTTATATGTTTATATGTATGCACGTATATTTGTGTTTATATGTATACACATATATGGGTGTACATATATTGGAAAACGCCTGATTCATATGTTTGGATTATTGTTTTCCAAATCCAAAATATATGAACAAGGTCAATAGGCATTAAGGTGCTTGCTTGGTAACAAAAAAAAAAAAAAAATAAATAAATAAATAAAAATAAAATAAAAAATAAAAAAGATTCATAAATAAAAAATATTTATAAGTTTTTTTTATATTGTCTTAAAGTAGCAAACAAGAAAAAATTTTTTTTTGTAAAATAAGCAAACAAAGGAAGAATAATAAAAAAAATAATATGTTTTTTATATTAAAATTATAGCATAAAATACCAAAACCCTTATTTATTATTGTAAATAATTTAATATCAATATAGTTTTTTGCAAACAATTTTAAATTAGGACACATTTTTTGTTTTTGGTTAACAATTTGGAAAAGAAACGTTTTGGGAATTTTAGTATTTCTTAGTTTTAAAATCTTAAAAATAAACTGGGGTTATGTGTGGTGTTCTCCAACACAATAGGCGAAAACTTTATGTGTCAACTAACACCATCTTGTCCAGCCCCAAACGGAGTAGCAACACAAGTGAACAAAAAATACTGAAACATGGCACTAGAGGTTCAAACAAATAAACAAAAAACATTTTTATCATTTATTGGCTCTGAAGTGGATGAAAAATGTTCAAAAATCTCAATTATGATTTTCTTCACTTTATTTAATTAAATTTTTCATTTGCAGATGCTAAACCTTATCCAAAGAGCACCTTATGATCTAAAACGAAAATGGAGAAACTACTAGAGGATAAAAACACTCATCGGGTAACAAGGATAGACCCTTGTGTTTAAACAAAATGTTTATTTTATTTTTAGCTTAGTGCTCCGCGATTAGAGCTACTTAGCGATGTTTATTTAATTCTTGTCTATTCTAACAAATTGTTCTTCTTATATACTATTTGGTTGAGTATTTTTACAAATAACACTCAACCTCTTATTTCTATACTTAACCTAATTTATCCATATCTTAACTTTAGTAAAATACCAGGCAATCATGAATTTTGAGTAATTTACAAAATTCAGGTGTGAGTGGAATTATTAAATTTTTAATATTTCTATTTTTACAAATTTACTTAAATAGAACAAATATTTTGTATGCAATGAGAAAATGCTGATCGTTGCATTAGTTTGCAAACCACTTGTCTTTTGTTTTATTCAACTGCATGTGTACAGTGTAACATGAGCTTATTGTTGTGAATGCCAGTGTTTCGGCAATTTAGACTGTTTATTACAGTACTTATGTGATAGTAACATTAACCGATCAGTAACACTACACCTCCGCTTTTCATAAGAATGTTCATACAACGGTAGTTTTATGGATATTCTTTTACAAAATATGAAAAAATAATTATTTGTTTTTATTTTATTTATTGACTTTCTAAAGCTGTTCTTATATTAGTATTATTAATTTTTCTTAAACTATGCGGATAGTTTTCTTACATGTACTATTAATTATTGTTTTTGTGGTATATCTTAAATCTATTTTTATGAACAGTTTGTTCTTTATTGGTTGTCTTATCAACTATGGTTACATTATCTCTTGAATCTATTCTCTTAATTTTTAATGGTCCTTTATATTGATTATCAAATTTATGACCTACTTCATTTCTAAGTAAAACTAAATCTCCTATTTTAAAGTTATACGCTGACGTTTCCTTATCATAATTTTCTTTTTGTAATATCTTATTTCTATCTAATAATATTCTAGCGCTTTTAAAGGCTATTTCTAATTTAAATTTTGCCTCCTTCGCATAGTTATCTACATTGTATAATGGACTTATTCTATCTACCTCATTGAATTGTTGAAACATATTGGGTAGTTTTGCAAAAACTAATTCATAAGGACAGTAATTGTGTACTGTCGATAGTGTTGTATTCAAACAATATGTAAAATATTTAAGCCACTCATCCCAGTCGGTTTTATCTACAGATATGTAAGACCGTACGTATTCGTTAAAAGTTCTGTGACTTCTTTCTATCGTACCTAAGGTTTGGTGATGATGTGCTGTTGGGGTTAATTTTTCAATTTTAAGTAGATTACATAGTTCCATCAATATAGCATTTTTGTATTCAGTACCCATGTCCGATATGAACGTCTTCATTGGACCGTAGGTAAGAATGAAATTTTCAAATATTGCCTTAGCACCTGTTTTGGCGTTTTTGTCTTGTATAGGTATGGTAACTAGATATTTTGTTGAATCGCATATTATTGTAATAGCGTATTCGTTTCCATGGATTGAACGTGGAAATGGTCCTATTCTGTCTACAAACACTGTATCAAATGCTTGTACAGGTATTGGTGTAAGAATCATTGGACTCTTGACATGTTTGGTAGTTTTAGATGTTTCACATTTTTGACATGATTTTACATATCTTGTTATGTCTATTGACATATTTTTCCAATAGTAATACCTCTTTATCTTTTCTATTGTTCTGTACACTCCACAATGTCCTCCTTCTACGGGATCATCGTGATATTTCCGCATAATATCTAGAATTGCCTTGGCATTCTTGTTATTTATTTGGGTCACCTCATTTAATAGCGCCATTTTTAATTTATTTAACATTTTATTGCCCATTTCTTTAAAATTATTTATTGAGATAAATTCGAAAATTTTCTCGGTAGGTGCCACTTGTGATTTTTCAATTTTCATTTTACCGGCCACTTTTTCTAGCCTAGGGAAAAATTGTCCTAAGTCAAATTTCCCATTAGTAAATATATCATCAATATTTATATATGTGATTACAGTTTTTCCTATTTTAATGTAACTTCTTGTAGGCGTAATCTTTAGTTTATAATATTTTCTGACGTCAGGATTTTTAATAGGTACGTACACATTGGGCTTTTCATTATTATTATTAATATTGTTCTGCGGTTTATTGGAGGTATCATTTTCCATGGATCTTGTTGTGATCCTTAAAATTGAATTGGCTTTTTCTGTCATGTCTTTGAAGTCGTTTATGGTTATGCGCGACAGTGCGTCCGCTACGTAATTGTCTTTTCCCCTAAGGTATTCTACTGTAAAGTCATATTCTTCAAGATCTAGACGCATTCTTGTTAGTTTAGAACTTGGGTTTTTCATTGAAAACAAGTATGACAGTGGTCTATGGTCTGTACGGACAGTGAAATTTTTGCCATAGATGTATGGTCTGAAATAAGTAATAGCCCAGTGTATAGCAGTTTACTCTTGTTCGATGGTTGACTTATTGCTTTCGCCTTGAGTGAAAGTTTTTGAAGCGTAAGCAAATGGTAAATGTTTGCCTTCAAATTCTTGTGTAAGGACTGCTCCACAAGCATATTTGCTTGCGTCTGTTGTTATACAAAATTCTTTTGTGAAGTCTGGATATTGTAGCAGTGTTGGACTCATTAATGCCTTTTTAAGATATTTAAATGCATAATCGCACTCTTTAGTCCAGTTGAATGATATACCTTTCTTTGATAGTTTTGTCAGATGTCTGGAATATTCTGAGAAGTTTTTAATGAATCTGCGATAGTAATTGCAGAAAGCTACAAATCTCTTCGCGCTATCCGCATCTCTTGGAGTTGGATAGTTTTCGATTATCGCATATTTGCTATCGTCTGGAAGAATTCCGCTGTCCGAGCATTTATGACCAAGGTAAGTTACTTCTTTCCTGAAAAATGAACATTTTTCTGGATATAATTTTAGATTATGTTTTCGGCATAATTCAACGACATCAGTTAAATTGGAAAGCATTTGCTTCTCTGAACATCCAAGAACGACTAAATCATCCATGTAAAGGAAGGCTTGGTCTGGCTTAAGTCCGCTGAATGCAAGAGTCATCATTCTTTGAAAAGAATTAGGTGCTATTTTTAGACCGTAAGGAAGTCTAGTAAATCGAAAAGATCCATTGTTTGTTGAAAAGGACGTGTAGTCTCTTGAGTTTTTCTCTAAGCTAATCTGGTGGAATCCTGACATTAAGTCTAAACATGAAAAGTATTTAGCTCTGCCTAATTGGTCGAGAGTATCATATATCCGTGGTAACGGGAATTTCTCTGCTATAAGTTTTTGTTTATTTTTCTGTGATCTATAACTAGTCTCCATCTTTTTTGTTCAGAACCCGGAATTGATTTCTTTGGGACTAGTAAAATCGGACTATTATATTCGGACTGTGACGGTTCTACTATTTTATCATCTATAAGTTTTTTAACCTGTCTGTCAATTTCTTCTTTGTGTGAATGCGGAATACGATAATTTTTAATGTAAGTAGGTTGTCTATCTTTTACTCTTAACTTTTGTTCATAAAAATTGTTAGTTGTAACTGTTTCTGTTTCTAGACCACAGTTCAAAAAATTTAATCGTAGTGAACGGTCGCTTTTTTGTAAAATATTCTTATAGAAAAAAATTAAAAATTAAATTTGATTTTGTTAAAAAATAATAACAAATCATTCCTGTTAATTGCATTAGTTTTGCTCCCAGTGAAGAAAGACGTACTAATTATTAATGTTAGTTTAACGGCATTCGCGTTTGTGTAAAACTAAAGTGTACTGATTTTGTATATATATACATACAAAAGTCGCTTACAGCAACACCATGAACTCCAAAAAAGGGGGCAATTTTTTTGCCCCCCTTGATCCCGATCCTGACCCAATTCCCAAACGAAAAAGAACTTTTAATATAGATATGAATAATATAAACGATTTTCCAAAATTAGACTTTAATCAGAAATCCAAAAACTATAACCCTAAATACATAATTATTAAAAGCAAAAGTGAAGAAAAGCCATTAAGAGACTATAATATATTCCTCGTTTCACAAGCCTTAGAGGTGGTTACAACAGAAAAACTAGAAAAAGTTACTTTTACTCGTGACGGAGATTTGCTAATCCTCACAAAGAATACTATACAAACGAATAAGTTTTTAAAAACTAAAGAACTAATTGGTGTTTGTCCAGTAACAACTGTATTACACCCCACCATGAACACCACAAAAGGAGTTGTGTTTGCGCCATCTTTAAAAAACCTATCTGAACTTGAAATTACTGAAGGGCTTAAAGATCAAGCAGTAGTGGAATGTTATAAAGTTAAAAAATTTGTCGAAAATCAACTTATAAACACCTGCTTACATATTCTGTCTTTCGACCGTTATGCAGTACCATCAGAGATAAAAATAGGATTTCTAGTTGTTAAAGTAAATCCATATATTCCCCAACCTTTAGTAATACCTCTTTATCTTTTCTATTGTTCTGTACACTCCACAATGTCCTCCTTCTACGGGATCATCGTGATATTTCCGCATAATATCTAGAATTGCCTTGGCATTCTTGTTATTTATTTGGGTCACCTCATTTAATAGCGCCATTTTTAATTTATTTAACATTTTATTGCCCATTTCTTTAAAATTATTTATTGAGATAAATTCGAAAATTTTCTCGGTAGGTGCCACTTGTGATTTTTCAATTTTCATTTTACCGGCCACTTTTTCTAGCCTAGGGAAAAATTGTCCTAAGTCAAATTTCCCATTAGTAAATATATCATCAATATTTATATATGTGATTACAGTTTTTCCTATTTTAATGTAACTTCTTGTAGGCGTAATCTTTAGTTTATAATATTTTCTGACGTCAGGATTTTTAATAGGTACGTACACATTGGGCTTTTCATTATTATTATTAATATTGTTCTGCGGTTTATTGGAGGTATCATTTTCCATGGATCTTGTTGTGATCCTTAAAATTGAATTGGCTTTTTCTGTCATGTCTTTGAAGTCGTTTATGGTTATGCGCGACAGTGCGTCCGCTACGTAATTGTCTTTTCCCCTAAGGTATTCTACTGTAAAGTCATATTCTTCAAGATCTAGACGCATTCTTGTTAGTTTAGAACTTGGGTTTTTCATTGAAAACAAGTATGACAGTGGTCTATGGTCTGTACGGACAGTGAAATTTTTGCCATAGATGTATGGTCTGAAATAAGTAATAGCCCAGTGTATAGCAGTTTACTCTTGTTCGATGGTTGACTTATTGCTTTCGCCTTGAGTGAAAGTTTTTGAAGCGTAAGCAAATGGTAAATGTTTGCCTTCAAATTCTTGTGTAAGGACTGCTCCACAAGCATATTTGCTTGCGTCTGTTGTTATACAAAATTCTTTTGTGAAGTCTGGATATTGTAGCAGTGTTGGACTCATTAATGCCTTTTTAAGATATTTAAATGCATAATCGCACTCTTTAGTCCAGTTGAATGATATACCTTTCTTTGATAGTTTTGTCAGATGTCTGGAATATTCTGAGAAGTTTTTAATGAATCTGCGATAGTAATTGCAGAAAGCTACAAATCTCTTCGCGCTATCCGCATCTCTTGGAGTTGGATAGTTTTCGATTATCGCATATTTGCTATCGTCTGGAAGAATTCCGCTGTCCGAGCATTTATGACCAAGGTAAGTTACTTCTTTCCTGAAAAATGAACATTTTTCTGGATATAATTTTAGATTATGTTTTCGGCATAATTCAACGACATCAGTTAAATTGGAAAGCATTTGCTTCTCTGAACATCCAAGAACGACTAAATCATCCATGTAAAGGAAGGCTTGGTCTGGCTTAAGTCCGCTGAATGCAAGAGTCATCATTCTTTGAAAAGAATTAGGTGCTATTTTTAGACCGTAAGGAAGTCTAGTAAATCGAAAAGATCCATTGTTTGTTGAAAAGGACGTGTAGTCTCTTGAGTTTTTCTCTAAGCTAATCTGGTGGAATCCTGACATTAAGTCTAAACATGAAAAGTATTTAGCTCTGCCTAATTGGTCGAGAGTATCATATATCCGTGGTAACGGGAATTTCTCTGCTATAAGTTTTTGTTTATTTTTCTGTGATCTATAACTAGTCTCCATCTTTTTTGTTCAGAACCCGGAATTGATTTCTTTGGGACTAGTAAAATCGGACTATTATATTCGGACTGTGACGGTTCTACTATTTTATCATCTATAAGTTTTTTAACCTGTCTGTCAATTTCTTCTTTGTGTGAATGCGGAATACGATAATTTTTAATGTAAGTAGGTTGTCTATCTTTTACTCTTAACTTTTGTTCATAAAAATTGTTAGTTGTAACTGTTTCTGTTTCTAGACCACAGTTCAAAAAATTTAATCGTAGTGAACGGTCGCTTTTTTGTAAAATATTCTTATAGAAAAAAATTAAAAATTAAATTTGATTTTGTTAAAAAATAATAACAAATCATTCCTGTTAATTGCATTAGTTTTGCTCCCAGTGAAGAAAGACGTACTAATTATTAATGTTAGTTTAACGGCATTCGCGTTTGTGTAAAACTAAAGTGTACTGATTTTGTATATATATACATACAAAAGTCGCTTACAGCAACACCATGAACTCCAAAAAAGGGGGCAATTTTTTTGCCCCCCTTGATCCCGATCCTGACCCAATTCCCAAACGAAAAAGAACTTTTAATATAGATATGAATAATATAAACGATTTTCCAAAATTAGACTTTAATCAGAAATCCAAAAACTATAACCCTAAATACATAATTATTAAAAGCAAAAGTGAAGAAAAGCCATTAAGAGACTATAATATATTCCTCGTTTCACAAGCCTTAGAGGTGGTTACAACAGAAAAACTAGAAAAAGTTACTTTTACTCGTGACGGAGATTTGCTAATCCTCACAAAGAATACTATACAAACGAATAAGTTTTTAAAAACTAAAGAACTAATTGGTGTTTGTCCAGTAACAACTGTATTACACCCCACCATGAACACCACAAAAGGAGTTGTGTTTGCGCCATCTTTAAAAAACCTATCTGAACTTGAAATTACTGAAGGGCTTAAAGATCAAGCAGTAGTGGAATGTTATAAAGTTAAAAAATTTGTCGAAAATCAACTTATAAACACCTGCTTACATATTCTGTCTTTCGACCGTTATGCAGTACCATCAGAGATAAAAATAGGATTTCTAGTTGTTAAAGTAAATCCATATATTCCCCAACCTTTACAATGCAAAAACTGTTTTAAATTGGGTCACACCAAAAAGTACTGTAAGTCTGAACCTAAGTGTGAGGTTTGCGCTTCTAGCGTTCATGATCCAACAGCATGTTCTAAAGTAGAATGCGTTAACTGCAAAAATGAACATAACGCTCTTAACAAAAACTGTCCTACAATCAAAAAAAGACATTCAATTATTAAAATAAAAGTAACAAACAACTGCACTTTTGAAGAAGCAACTAAAAGATTTAATGAATCAAATGAAATAACAGCAACTGAAATACCAAAAGAAACATTAGAAGAAGCAATCGAAAAACGTAAAAAACGGATTAATCAAATAAAGAAACAGTCAAACGAATCAATTACTTTATTAACAAAAGAAGAAAATGCAAATACAGGTTGTACAAAAAAGTCAACCATCAATGCAACAACAAGTTCTGTCTTAGAACATGCTAACTCTCTCAATAAACCAACTAAAGAAATTTTAGAGAAATATACTCTTAATAACAACAACAGTCTCAGAAATAAGTACAGTAAAACCAATATTTCAACTCTCAGCGATGACTTATATGAGTATGTTAACCCAGGAAGCAAAATGGATGACACATAGGATATCACTTTGATATACATTGATACATCACTGGTGATATTTACATTATCTTTATAACGACACGCCATAATACACAAGCTGTGTACTACTGGCGAATTGCCTACTTTAATAAATATATATGGTCGTAAGTATTCTTCAATGGAATATGAACGGATTCCGTAATAATTTACATGAACTTCAACTTATAATTAATAATAAATCACCAGATGTGATAGCACTTCAAGAAACCCATCTAAAATCTAACTCTGTACAACTAAACAAATATAATATTTTCCTTGACAACTGTAATGATACTCGAGCTAAGGGCGGTTCTGCAATACTTATAAAAAAATCAATTCAACATAAATTTTATAGTCCTAATGTAGATTTTTATGCAGTTGGTGTAGAAATTGAAGCTGAAATAAAAATAAATATATTGTCATTATATGTACCACCTTCACAATCAATATCTAATGTAGATTTAGATACCCTCAATAGTCATATTGATTCATCTACTTTAATACTCGCTGATTTTAATGCCCATAACACGATTTGGGGTTCACAGTTCTCCGATCAACGTGGTAAGATAATTGAGCAATTTTATCAACACTCTAATTTAATTGTTTTAAACAATGGCTGCCCTACGCATTACTCAACCCATTCCACATTTACACATGTTGATATTTTTATTTCCTCATCAATTCTGTATCCTTTCCTCACTTGGGAGATAGACAACGATTTACACGGAAGTGACCACTTCCCAATTTATATAACTTTTAACAAAAGTTATGATTCTGTTGACAAAACTACCCACAAAATTATCAAATTTAATACAGATTTTGCGAACTGGTCTCAATATAACAACTTAATAAATACAAAACTTCTTAGTTTTCACATATCATCAAATAACAATAAAGATGCGGCAAGACTTAAAAGAATATTAATTGCTTCTGCTAATGAATCGATTCCTAAGAGTACAAATATTGTTAAAAGTAAAACAGTACATTGGTGGAACCATGACTTATCCTTACTTAGGAAAATCAAGCAAAATAGTTGGCATAATTTTAAAAGAAACCCTACAATAGAAAACAAACTAGAATACCGGAAAGCCAATGCAATTTTCAAAAAACATGCAAAAATTGCGAAAAAAGAGTGCTTCTATAGGTTTACATCCGAAATAAGCCCATCATCATCTATTCGAACAGTATGGCGTAACGTGAACAAACTATATGGAAAAAAATGTAACCAATGTATTAACAATATAGAATACTTTAACGTTAATTATACGAAACCAGAAACTATAGCTAACCTTTTTGCCAAAGAATGGTCATTTCAATCTAGTGATGCAAATTTTAGTCAAACCTTTTTGAATAATAAAGACCAAATAAATATAACACTTAACTATACACCTCACTCCTCTGCACAATTTATAGAGTCGGAAATAACACTAATAGAAATTGATACAGCGCTCAATGCTCTTAAGGGAAAATCAGCCGGGTTTGATAAGATTAACTACCCTATGCTTAAAAATACACCAACTCAGTGTAAACTTATTATAGTAAAACTGTTAAACAATATATTTAATTCAGGCAACATTCCACAAGATTGGAAAACAGCAACTATCATACCTCTGCCAAAACCCGATAAAGACAAAAACAGGATAAACGGTTATAGGCCTATATCATTGCTTCCTTGTTTGAGTAAATTATTGGAGAAAATTATAGCCAAAAGGTTAGCTTGGTTTCTCCAAAAAAATAAACTTATTCACCCAAAACAAATGGCTTTTAGGCCTGGTAAGGGTACTAACGATGTTTGGTTGTACCTTGACCAGCAAATAACAAAGTCCCTGTCTACAAACAATCATATTACAATCCTATCAATGGACTTCGAAAAAGCTTATGATAGAATAGGCATTCATGGTATCATCACACAACTAAGAGAATGGCGCGTTGGATTTAAAATGATACAATTTATCTATAATTTTTTAAGCAACAGAAAGTTCAGAGTGAGGATAGGTGGTTCTTTCTCTTCAGTATTTCCTCTTAAAAATGGTATTCCGCAGGGATCTCCATTATCAGTTATTTTATTTCAAATAGCTTATGAAAAACTTAACTTTTTAATTCAGAAACATCCCCGCTTCAATCATTGCTTGTATGCGGACGATCTTTGGATCATTATCAAATTAAAAAAACAACAAGGAATAGACCAAATGAAAATTGATAATCTGATTGATGATTTAGAAAATTGGTGCAATGTTTATGGAGCAAGAATATCACTTGATAAAACGAAAGCTATACACTTTTGCCGAAAGCGACATTGTATACAACCACCTATAAAAATTCAAATGCATGATATTAATTTAGTAAATCAAATGAAAATATTGGGAATTATTTTCGACTCGAAATATCGATGGAAACAACACATCATTTACCTTAAAAAAGCCTTAGAAAATAGATTAAACCTCATAAAATGTGTTAATAGTATAAACAGCAATTCTCATGAAAAAACTATAATAAACGTTGTTAAAGCATTACTCATATCAAAAATTGAATATGGTCTTTCACTGTATGGATATGCTGCAAAGGCAGAACTAAGGAAAATCCAATCAACATATCACGCCGCTGTAAGATTTGCAACTGGAGCTTTTATATCAACACCTATCATCAATATCCTAACGGAATGTGGTCTTCTTACGTTCGACAATCTTATCGAATTAAATACTATGAAATTAGCAACAAAATTTCTAATACCCACTGAAAATGAAGTACTTCAATATAAACCCAATTCTAAATGTAACAAGAAACTGAAATCAACTGTTCAACGAATCACAGATTATATAGAAATGCTAAATTTAAGTTTAAAGCCATTGAAAAAATTCAGCTGCCTGCGTCCACCTTGGCTACTTTCGTATAATAGCATTGATTCATCAGTTTTATCTTACCCAAAACATACTACATCTTATGAAACTTATTTATCCCTTTTTAATCAGAAAAAAGCATATTATTCAGAAAATGGTTGGAACTTTTGTTATACTGATGGCTCAAAGTCAACTAATGGTGTGTCATATGCCATAATAGATAACAGTCTTCAAACCATACAACAGTCCCTGATTAATGAAAACAATTCAATTTTTATAGCAGAATCTGTGGCTATTTTAAGGGCTATTAAGTGGGCAAAAAAACAGAGATCGAAATACGTTATCTGTTCCGACTCAAAATCTTGTATCACAGCAACTTTAAACATTAATAACAAAGATGACAATATCTGCGAAATAAGAGATAATCTCATCCGGTTTCCGAATAAAATAAAACTAATGTGGATTCCGGGTCACTCCGGTATTATTGGGAATGAAAGAGCTGACCAAGCAGCAAAAGAAGTTTTTAATTTGCCACTTATTACAGAAGATATTAAAAGTAAATATTCAATATACTCGGGAATTCGTAAATATATCTCTAAAAAACAAAATCTTAAATGGAACACCTACAGTCATATTTATAAGCAGTTTAATCCGCATGGTGAGCCGGCTTTATATCCACCTGATATACCAAGATTATATCTTCAAAAGTACATACGTATGAGATTAGGCCACTGCCGTTTGACACATCAACACCTAATTAAAAAACAACAGCAACCCCAATGTAATCTTTGCAGAAGTTCAACCATGTCCATTCAGCACTTAGCAAACGAATGTCTCTATGTTAAATCTATATTAAACAAATATAACTATTCCTTTAAAACCCTATTGATGGATATTACAAAAGAAAACATATATGTTGTTATTGATTTACTAAAAAAGCTAAATATCTATAACTCAATTTAAAATTATTTTTGTTTTAAATTTTTATCTTTAATACCAAGAGCTGATGGCCTTAGTAGCTAGTGCTCTAGCTGATAACTTTATAATAATTTATTATTATTAAGTTAATAAATAAATAAATAATAAATAAATAATAAATAATGTTTCTAGACCAAAGATATCACTGTATTTCGAGCAAAGATTATTTAACGTTTCCTTAAATTGGTATGGAAAATTTTTCTTTAGAATATTTAAGACTTCTGTTTTTCTATTTTTATTTTTGTTTCTTTGATTTTTAATTATTTCATAATCAGTGATATTTTCAGTTTTGATATTGTTTTGTGAAATTGTGATTACATTATTAGTAGTATTCATGATACGAATAAATGCGTATTTTGTTTTTACCAGAGTATTTGCAATAAAAATGTCTGGCGAAGGCTCTTGATTTGGTATTAGAAGTTCGCTTTCTGGAGAATTTAATTTGACGTACAACTTCTGATCTAGCTGGTAATATTATTTCATTGCATGTATTTGTAATCGGAATTTCTATAGGTTTCGGAATGTTAAAAGGGCGTAGGACAAGGTAATCGCAGTATTTATTAAAATCTAATACGCAGTTATACCTTTTGATAAAATCCATACCGATGATTCCATCACAAGGTATGGGAAAGTTATTTTGCACTACTTGAAAATTATGCGGTATACAGAAATTTTCAAATTTTAATTCGAGAAAAATTTTTCCTATTGACTTAATTTTCCCCTGTCCTATTCCGCTTAGTGTTGTTGTGTTATTAGTGTTAATATTACTAGCAATAACATAATTTGTTTTTATAAGTGATATGTCTGCTCCTGTGTCTATTAGTAATTTTACACTTGTGTGTTTGGTGTCGATTTGGATGTAAATGAAGAAACATAAGTTAAGGTTTAGATTGTATATTTTGCTAACTACTGAATTGACCGTAGGGGAGGATTCGAGTTTTCCGAATCATTGTCATTTGTTTCTGTTGCGTGAACGTAGTTCCTATTTCTTTGGTTATAATGGCTTTGTCTATTACGGTTGTTGTAACGATTCTTTCTATTATTATTATTATTATTTGCATTGCCTCTATTAAATCTTTGGAAATTACTTCTGTTTCTAAATCTTGTGTTCTTATGGAAATTACTAAAGTTGGGTCTTTGCCCTAAGTGTAGTATTGCATTTTGCTGACCAGTTGCTTCAGTGCAACTATTAACAAATTTACTAACAGCTTCATTCATGCTGTTGAATTGTCCTGCTTCCATTATAAGTTTAACCTTATCTATGGTACAGTTTTTGGTAAGCGCCTTTACTTCTGTTTGAGTTGAATATTTCGTAGCAATTTCTAAGGGCAATTTATCCGCAATATATGCGTTTTCTAGTTGTTTTGCTAAATTTTCTATTTCGTTGCAATAGGCGTTTGCAGTTTTATTGTTTTGTTTTATATTCATTATTTTCGCCGTAAGCACTTCAACTGATTCTCCTTTTACACTGTTGTTTAATTTAGTAATAATTTCTGCAATTGTGCTTTCATTGTCTATTAAGTTTCTAGCGTTCCCTTTCAGCTTAGTTTTTATAAGGGATACCGCTACCGATTCATGCTTTCCCTTTATAGAGTCAACCAGTGTTAACGAGTCTATAAAAGAACGTAGATTTTCGGATTTTCCGTCAAAATCAGAGATAAGTTTTGAGGCTGTGCCTAGAAAGTCGACTATTGTTTGTGTCATATTATTTGTTTGTACGTCTGGACTGGGTAATGTGAATTTGTATTCTATTGCTTCATGTATAGAAGTTGGTAAATCTATTTCTATTCCTTTCCTCGTGGCTAGCTTTAGTGTTCTATTTGTTAAGTCTTGGAAAAATGATTCAGCTGCTGTTTTATGAGCTTTTGTGAGCCTATGAAAATGTACGTTGAATAATACTCTTATCTCTTCTAGACATTGACACAAATTTTCAAAGTGAGTCTTTGTAGTTTATTCCTTAATTGGTCTATCTATGTTTAGACTTTTGTACGCTCGGTCGAAATTTTCTTTTTTTTATCCTTGCCTTGTTAATTATATCTTGCCATTCCATTTGCCTTTTGTAATATACTATTTTTTTTTTTAGATTTTGTCCAGACCGTTTGCTCTACTCAAATATCGTTTTTTCAATCTTCTACTATGTATTGCGTAAATTCTCAAAAAAAAAGTTGAGGCCTAATAATATAGTTATTATTATTAAACAAATTTCAATAGTTAGCAAATTTGTTTTTTCCTGTACTACCTCCACCTCATTGACCACGTTGGCATTTGGGTGTTCTATTTTTGATTGCTCTTTTCCCATTGTTCAGACTATCTAATCATTCTAACCATTTCTTCTTCTAATCTTGGTTTTTCTATTATATCTATTATTGTGGGAATTTCTTTAATGCCTATAAGTTTCCATAGTTCTGCTAACATTTCAATTTGTTTTTCTATACTAATTTGCTTTTCCTTTTCTTCCTTAAAACTAATAGGATTTTTGCTCTTAACCATTTTATGTACTAAAATATTTTATTTATTGGAACATAATATGTATATAACTTAAATATTCTTAAATTATCTATGCATATCGTTGTTAAAAAAAAATAGTGTTTTTTATTTAATATTGCTTTTAGTAAAGCATGTATTTCATTAATGCGCTCCCAAATTTTGGTAGCGCGTTCCCAACTTGGTGGTGGCTTTGATTTCACTTCTCTGAGAAGTAGCGCTTTTTCCCTTTTTAACTTATTAGTGTAACCCCCTCGTCGTCTGGGTTTTGACACTTTTGGGATTGCCGTTTTATTAGCCGATTCCCTCTTTTGTTGTCTTATTTTATATTGCTCTATGGTTAACGGCTGTGGACCAATTTTAGACATTCTTTATAATAATATTTTAATTAGATTACAAAAACTCCTCAAAAAAAATTGTTTTGCCTCGAGCGGTTAACGCTTACAGGCCCTTGGAGTGCACCGTGATTAGTGCACTTCGTTAAAGTTAAAATTAAAATATTACACATGTATTTGTAAGTATATATATCCTTTTGTTTTTGTTGCGCCTTTTGGCTAGGCTGGACTCTTCTCTGGCGGCTCAAACCTTATCCTTCTTCTTCCTATGCCCTTTGGCCAGGCAGGACTTTTTTCTGGCGGCTATTGGCTTGTACTATGCCTTTTGGCCAGGCAGGACTCTTCTCTGGCGGCTGTTGGCTTATCCCTTTTTCTTCCTATGCCTTTTAGCCAGGCAGGACTCTTCTTTGGCGGCTATTGGCTTGTCCGCCAGGACTGATATAATTTCTTTTGTTGGGTGCTTTGTTAAAATGAGCACTTCCAAACTGGCAGGATCGCCATGTAGTGTTTAAACAAAATGTTTATTTTATTTTTAGCTTAGTGCTCCGCGATTAGAGCTACTTAGCGATGTTTATTTTATTCTTGTCTATTCTAACAAATTGTTCTTCTTATATACTATTTGGTTGAGTATTTTTACAAATAACACTCAACCTCTTATTTCTATACTTAACCTAATTTATCCATATCTTAACTTTAGTAAAATACCAGGCAATCATGAATTTTGAGTAATTTACAAAATTCAGGTTTGAGTGGAATTATTAAATTCTTATTATTTCTATTTTTACAAATTTACTTAAATAGAACAAATATTTTGTATGCAATGAAAAAATGTTGATCGTTGCATTATTTTGCAAACCACTTGTCTTTTGTTTTTTTCAACTGCATGTGTACAGTGTAACATGAGCTTATTGTTGTGAATGCCAATGTGTCGGCAATTTAGACTGTTTATTAGAGTACTTATGTGATAGTAACATTAACCGATCAGTCACACTACACCCTACCTCAAAACTTGTTAAAGCGAATTACAAAATAATTATGGACCTTTTTAAAAAAGAACATATTGATTGCTGGAACAAACGCACACTCTTTTGTTCTGCAGCAACTGCCCCAAGAATCTATGGACTACCAAAAACCCACAAGGAAAATGTACCTTTACGGCCTATAGTTTCATCCGTCCAAGTCCCATGCTATCAACTAAGCAAATATGTGGGAGCAATACTTAGAAACATAGTTTCAGATAAATATAACGTTAAGAACTCACTGGATTTAAAAACACAAATTAAAAACTTTAACATTGATAGTCAAGAGTGTCATTTGATGTAGTATCTTTATTTACCAACATTCCCATTCGCAATGCAATCAATAACATAATGGATAAGTGGAATACAATAAAAACAAGCACTACAATCCCAAAATCTAAATTCCTAGATATATTAAAATTCTGTTTGTATGACAACAACTACTTCGTCCACAACGATACAGTTTACATCCAAATCTTTGGCATGCCAATGGGGAACCCGCTATCTCCTACAATCGCCGAAATCGTACTTGATAATTTACTTGACGTAGCATTGACTGAACTTAACAATAAAAACATTCATATAAAATGCGTAGCCAAATACGTAGATGACTTTTTAGCTGTAATTCACAAGGACGATAAAGATCAGATTTTGAAAACTTTAAACGATTATTACCCTAAAATCAAATCTACAGTGGAATTTGAAAAAAAAGAGAAATAGCATACCTGGATACCAAATTGTATAGAGAAGCCAACAAAATAACATTTGATTGGTACGCTAAAACTACCTCGTCCGGTAGAATTATCAATTTCAATGCCACTCAACCAAAGAGCCAAATAATAAACACAGCCAAGAATTTCATCACGAGAGTACTAAACATAAGCGACAAACAATTCCACAAGCACAACGTTCAGAAAATACCGAAAATATCAATAACTAACAGTTTTTCACAAAAATTAATAATGTCGTTAATTACATCATACGAAACAACAGGAAATATTAACCGTGAAATCACAGGCAACAACGTAAAATATTTTTTCGGTGTAAACTATATACCTGGTCTCACTGATACAAAGAACGTAAGAACAAAAATAAACAAAGATGACATTAGATTTGCTAACGAACCCAACAAAACATTAAGTAAAATATTCTCAAACACAAAAACACCAATACCCAAAGTACAACAAAACATTGTTGTTTGTGAAATTAGATGCATATGTAACGAAGACAAAACCTGTAACTTAGTTTATATTGGTACGACCAAAAGAAATTTGGAAACAAGAACGAACAAACACAAAGCTGACATCAACAAAAGAAAAGAAAGTACTGCATTGTCACAGCACATAATACAAACAAATCATAAACCTGACTTTGACAACATAAAAACACTAGATAAAGTGAACAATGAGAGAAGGCGATTCATAACAGAAAGCTTAGGAATTCAACAAAAAATAAACAAAACAATCAACAAAAAAGAAGACGTTGACAACTTAAGCGCCAGTTATAGAGTTGTAATAGAAAATAGCCATTTAAAATAATATTTTGTTTTTTCTTTATGTTTGTGGTTTTTTATATACATATGTGTAGTTATGCTTTTTTGGTTTTTGTTTTATACTTTTTAATTAATGTTATAAACAAAAATATTTTATTACTGTAAGTAAATACTGCTAAGCTATTTATTATTTATTTGTAACTATAATGATGTTTTTATATTTTATGTAAATAGACGAATCCCTTAATAAAGTAAACATACACTTCACGAAACGTCGGGAAAATATGTAATAAAAATTATGCATTTTTATTAACATAAAAGAAGTAAGGCCTCATTAGCTTAAAAATAATAATCAAAAAATTAAAACGAAGTGTTTTTGTTGTGGTCACCATCTACGGTTTTTTCCTGAAGTATGGTGAAAACAAGTGTGATTAAATCTTCGTTTAACCACTGCAAAAAACAGTAAAGGCAACACAACCCCCACCTTTATCACAACACCTCCAAATACGCAGATGAAATATGGATATAAAGCAAGTTCGTGCATTAGAAAGCAGCGGTGGAAAAATTTCGTTTCGATAAAAGTGCGATATGCATGGTACACATAGTTCGTTAAATGGCATTGACTATAAAAGAAATACTAAAACTTTTCCCTAAGTTGAATTAGTTAGCTATCAAGGACCGGACATAATAAGATGCAATCTATTTCAGACCAACATTGATTGTCAACATTCGCATCAGTTGGTTGTACGAAAAGATGATCATGATATATGGATATGATCCATATGATTTGAAAGTGCCACAAGATGTTCGCTATTTTTCAGAATTAAAAACATGGGTATTATACATATGGCTAAAAACGAATTATTGAAAAAGAAGCGACAACTTTTAGGAAGTGACTTTTTAACAATTAATGAAGATCAGGAGTTGATAAAAAAAACAAAAAAGGAAGCTAAGAATATGAATTTACATCAAGTACGGCTATGCTTTGAAGCTTTCCGAGTTGAGAAAACAAATCGTATACACCTATAGCCATACCAATTTATACAAATCCAGTTAGTTTTCCGGAAAGATGGTAACATAACACAAAACAACGCACCTGAAATAAGCAGTAAAAGACGCATCCTTCATATACGAACGTTAGCTCCCCATCAGCAGCAACATCAACACTGCACGTAAGAACGCAGTTGCCGATAAGGGGGGAGGGATGTTGAGAGGCACCCTCGTATTTTTTGCTTTATTTATAAGTAAATTAAAATTAATAAATATGTACTAATGTACTTATGAAATATAACTCTTTTTTGGCAAGTCAGCACTTTATTTATTTAAATTATTTAATTTTAATAAATGCTGATTCTGTTTAATCAGCATTTTTTGCGTTAAGAATTTAGTATAAATAGTGGTTAAGAATTATTAAGTTTGGGAGTTGTAAATCAGAAGTAGAAACAAGTAGTTATAATATAAAATTCCTACGGGACCCTGCAGGTTATAAATAAATAAAACTAATATTGATAATCACCTAAAATTCCTGCGGGACCCTGCATGTTATATAAATAAATAAAATTAATAAAATAAATAATAAATAACAGTGTTCTTCTCTTCTTTACACAACAACTCCAACAGGGGCAATCAACAATCCAAGCTATCATTATCAGTTCCAGAACTAAAACAAGCTCTTCCTTTGATTGTACGAGCAATGCAACACTCAGATTTTGATAAAGAACTAAAACACCTAATAAGGTACAGGCAAGTAAGCAAAAATAGCCCATATAATAACCTTGCCCCATTTTTGGTCCACTATAAGAGCAGAGGAAAAAGGCTTCAGAAGGCCTACATCGCAGAATTCTACTGTTTTGTTTCCAAAGCAGTGCATATAGAAGTAGTTAGCAGTTTAACAAAAGATGCATTCATAGGGGCATTAAAAAGATCCAAAAGCCGAAGAGGCCATTGTCAAAAACTTATACTGTGACAATGCTACCAACTTTTTTGGAGCCAAAAATCAACTGACAGAGTTATCAGAAACAGTTTACGAAGCTTTAGCTAGCGAAAAAATAGATAAAGAATGTACAGCTTGAGGCATCATTTTTCATTTTTACCATCAAGAGCACCTCATTTCGGAGGCTCATGGGAGGCGGCAGTAAAATCGGCCAAACATGTCCTTGTACGAAGTGTAACAACAGCCCCACTAACAGATGAGGAACTTGACACAGTGGTCATAGAAATTGAAGGAATTCTTAATTTCCGACCCATAAGTCCGATGTCAGATAATTCTGGCCATTTTCTTATAGGAGCACCACTCAACTCCCAAATTGACGTAGTAGCCACTGAAAACCGAAAGAATCTTCTCACCAGATGGAAGTTAGTTACACAATTAAAATCAGAATTTTGAAGGCGTTGGTCAAAAGAGTATTTATCAGAACTCCAACACAGAACAAATGGAACAAACAACAGGATAACATCAAATCGGGAGACATGGTAATAATTTAGAGGACAACAGAACTCCTTTACAGTGGCCTCTAGGAAGAATTCTAAAAACACATAATGGCGATGATGGCTTCTTTCGAGTGGTTGATGTCAAGACATTAAAAGGACTTTGCAGAAGACCTATTTCTAGGCTGGCACTATTACCAATTAATAATTCTGAAGATGATGAAATCCCTCAACAAGATGATTTGATAAGCACAAGCATTCTTCAGAGCGAAAAAACTGAAGATGATAAAAAACGGAGAAGAATATCGATGAGCCAAAACACCTTCACTATATGATGGCGATCATATTAATGCCACTAGTATTAGGGCACAAATACATAATAAAAGGTTCGAAAACCGTCTGGGCATGCACTTTGAAGGTATTGGATCCGCCAAAATTTCAACTACAGAATGGCAATTATTAGTTTACTACGACCTAAAAAAGTTTTGGACTGAAAAGGCAATTTTTTTCGCAAGGAACACAAACCTTAAACGACCTATGCAAGCAAATGCAGGACAAAACTACATGCACAAGCCTGGTCAAGCATTTTGAACACACAGAAGCCGAATTAAAATTAGACAGCACTCTGTTGTCTGGGCGGATTAAAAAGAGAGCAGAAATAGATCTAGTTGGAAATATCGAACATTCACTTTTTGGTGTATTGGACTTTAAATACGCCAAAGATATGGCTGGTACAATTTCTCAAGTTAAGGAAAACGAAGAACATCTCTCGTCCTCTTAAAAAATCATCAATCATTGACGCTACAATAAACATAATGAGATTAGATCAAGAAACAATAAAGAAAACATTCGATCAAATTGATTTCCAAGTTGTACAAGTATGATAAACGACGAACGGAAGCAAGAAAAGATTTACCGCATTTTTTTATCATTGTGCATTCAACTAACAATTACAGCAGCGAAGCATCAACAGACACAATTATCAATACTTGATATTTTATCAAACACTCACCATGGTCCTATAAGCCCACTACTCTTGACTCCTCATCAATTGCAGCAAGAAGTAAGGAAAATAAAAATGCATCTCTGCGAACCACTGGAACTGCCTGTAAGCCAGGAAAATACGTTACGACTATACAAGCTCATGAAGGTTAAAGGAGGGCTCGCTGACAATATAGTAGTTTTCAGTATAACATTACCACTAGTTCAACGTGAACGGTATAAAATATTTAACATTATTCCAGTGCCAACATGAATCAATGACACATTAGTAGCAATACGTCCATATGCACCTCTTTTGATAATCAACACTGCTCTCAACCAATACTTTACCATTAGCAAATCTGACCTCTATGCCCTAAAGGGCAAATAAGGCATTAGGATGGCTCATCAACATGTGCCTGCGAAATTAATTTATTTCACAACAACACCTAATCAGACAGCCCAATACAGCAAATGAAAAATAAAGAAGTCTGGATTTCCCTTCATGATCAAAACAAATGGATATATTCAGTTTCAAGTTCGTCTCAGACAACAGCACTATGCAAAACGGAAATCACACAATTCACACTTGAAGGATCCGGCTTGTTTATATTGGAACCAGAGTACACTTCTAAATATAAATTCACGACGTTGCGTGGCCAAAACCTGATATCCAGCAAGATTGAAAAGTCATAGACCAGCTTCTGGGAACTCACCCAACAACGACACGAAGAACGCATTAAACCAATGTTACCAAAAGAAGATGCGAATCAATATATTTCCAAAGTAAAAAATTTAATTTCAAAAATCATTAGCAGCACAAATAATTCTAAGACTCCCAAAAAAACTTGAAGCTCACATGACAGTTGGGTATACATCATTAATGATTGCCTTTGGCATTGTCATATATTTCCTAGTTAAACAAAAGTGCAAACAACGGTCAACTCCCACTCCCACACCTCGCAAACAACAACTATACTCAGACTTCACTGTTCACATATAACAATCAACACATAACCTTCAACAATAGCCCTACAGCAAGAAATATTTCGAACTGCACTCAACGGGGGGAGAATGTTAATGAACGAGCATTATTTAGTAAATTATTATTATTATTTTAAGTTCAATAAACTTCGGCGTACTTGGCCTAAATTAATACATTTTAATTGGAATTTATTTTAATTTATTACTTCCTACAATTGTAATTTAATATTGCACACTTGTCCTAAATTCATACATATTTTATAACAATTAAAATTTTCTTTATAATTTCCTACAATTGTAATCTAATATGGCACACTTGCCCTAAATTTATACATTTTTTATTACAATTTAATTGCAATTTATTTTAATTTATTACTTCCTATAATTGTAATTTAATATTGCACACTTGTCCTAAATTCATACATTTTTTATTACAATTTATTTTTACTTTATTATTTCCTACAATTGTAATTTAATATGGCACACTTGCCCTAAATTAATACATTTTTTATTACAATTTATTTTTACTTTATTATTTCCTACAATTGTAATTAATATGGCACACTTGCCCTAAATTAATAATTTTTTTATTATTGCAATTTGTTTATGTTTAATATTTGTTTTGTTGCTGCAAGAAATATGCAATTTAATCATATTTCTGTGATAAAACTAGTATACATATAAGACTAAGAAAATTCTAAATAAAATAACTATTATTTTAAAAACTGAAAGAAACGGTCTTTTTAATTAAGAGCAAGCAATACGGTTTATGTGCTGTTGTAACGCCAACGAAATTAATTTACCTCCATGTTAAAGTGCTTGAGAGGTCATACACAAAAATCAAAATTCTTCAGGTTTATGCGCCTGTAAGAAAATCATTAGTTTCAAAAACATTAAAGTAATCTTCCCATTTCTTTGAGCTAGAAGTGCTTGGAAGAAAGCCCAAGGCGAAGATTCTTAACAGCAAGCAAAATAATGTTCAGAATCATTTCCGCCATGGCATTGACTTTATTGTCCAGAAAACAAAGTTTTGAATTAAAACGCCGAAAAATTCGTTGAGCTCAGCCTTTTCGTACATATGTTTTAAACGTTTCGTGGCCATTGTTGAAATGTTGCGAACATAAGCGACCGAAAAGGAGGCGGAAATGATGCAGTGATCCAAGTTACCAAAAGGCGAGAGAATACTTATCTCATACTTATCAGGGTGGCTCGTTAATTATTTGCGCGAGGTGGTTGTGCGCGGCGAATAGCTCAAAATATTTGTCCTCTAGAGTTGTACGGTTCGAATGGCGAATCCAAGACGATTTGTGAATATTGAAATCACCAGCAGCAACAATTTTAGTGTTCGGACAGCTTTCTAGGATTCTCGATCGGGAATCCGAAAGGGCGTCGAAGCCGGAAATAAGTTCATCCCTTCCCGCGTTTGGGCTTCTGTATAAAAACCCGAAATGTAAGAAGAGTGACCAGATTTTGAATTTAACCCAAGACACTTAAATTCAGGATCATTCGTGCCTAATGATTTCTGGCACTGGTACACGACTTCATTACGAATGTACATGGCAAGGCCCCTGTGTAGACTAAAAAAAGGTAGACGTGAGTACCAAGGCAAATGAAAATCCTGTGAATCAGCATCCTCAGATACCTGGATCTCACATAAGGCGAAAATATCAGGACGATGGAGACTTACCCTTGCGTACGCGCTAGCACAGAAGACCGCAAAAGTCTTCTCGATGTCACAGGTGTACAAGGTGCGATGTCTTGAGACTGATAATATAAAACGGCAACAAAAGGAGCGAGACAAAGGAGATTGTTAAACAAATAATGGAGGAGACGAGGAGTAAGTCTCGCACCAAAAGCTTTAACGGCGATAAGGCCGGCCATTTCCACAGCAACTGCAGATCTACAAAGAAAAGGTCAAGATTTGCTCCGCCAGAGAGGGTAAACAAGCGGGCTAATACCACGCATTCGCATGATTCACCGTTAAACCAAATCGAGTTAGCACTAAGGGGCAACTGCTGGCTCATACAACCGACGGACCCAAAATCTCAATTTACAATGTGCAACAGAAAACAACAACAGCAACAGTGTTCACCATAGATACGGGAGCGTCTTAATCCGTTATAAAGACCGATTTAGTAAAAGGAGCAGTGAAACCGATACTCGGAATTTGGACACTGTCTATGGAAGAGCCAGAGTAAGATTGACTATCGTTAACATCAGCGCTGACCATTATTTGTTGTTGCCAACATAGTGGAGGAAGTTATAATTGGTGCAGACTTCATAATAGCTCACGGTATTAATCTGCTTATTGGCAAGCAAATAATTATCTGACGCAATTTCGGCATATTTCTGGATGTTGGATATGAGAGCTCCCACAATAAGGAAGTTATTTGCCGTTGAGCGCCTGAAACTACAACCTCAGGCAGAAACTATAGTTGTTGGTAGAACTAAAAGACGACATTTTAATAACTAAAGCTTTCGTGAAAATCTGTGACAATAGATGAGCTCCTGTGAGGATACTTAACCAGAAGCCATAATCAATTGTGTACTGAAATCAGCATGCTCCAAAATAACAAGATAGAAAATCGGGTGGTAGAACCAAAATCTTCTGACAGCAACAGAAACATGCCTCCGTCTTCGCGCTAAATAATTAAAGCAAAGGTAGAACGGCAGTTGCGAAACACGAAATTAATACTGGCGAAGCAAGGCAAGGTGAAACGAGGTCAAAGAACTTGTAAACGAAATGGAACGCAGTCATTGGGCCATCATCGATTCCGTGGAGGTCGCCAAAAGTCTTTTCAAAGAAAAAAGATGAAAGTACCAGTTTTTACGTTGACTACAGGAAGCTCAACGACACTACCAAGAAAAATAATTATCTGCTGCCTAGAATTGACTATACGATAGACACGTTGGCCGGAACGAAATGGTTCTATACATTGGATTTGCAGAGCGGCTATTTCCGAGTGGAGATAGCCAATAAGGAAAAGAAAAAAACTGCCTTTAGCGCCGGTGGTAGTTTATGGCAGTTAAAGGTAAAACCATTTGGGCTCTGGAACGCTCCAGCTACTTTTGAGCGTTTAATGTAACGTGTGCTTAAGAGTCTCAATTTGAAGAAGTTATTGATGTATCTGGATGACATAATCGTGATTAGGAAGACTTTTAACGAAAACTTTAAAAACTTGCATTAAGTATTTAAGCGTATAACAGCTCCAGGACTAAACTTAAGTGTTGAGAAATGAGCTTTGTTTTAGAAGGAGGTCAAATATTTAGGAAATAGTGTAACAGCAGAGGGCGTATCAACTGATTAAAGGCCCAGCCTCGTACAAAAAAATCTTGAGTCACACGATGGGTGCCTTTGGCAGTGCAAAAGCGTGTTAAACATTACTACAAATACTTATACGGTAAACATACGCACTCCTCCGCATTACGTTAGTTGCTGCAATTTGAGAACTCTGAATGACAGCTCGCACGCTAGGTTGAACGTCTGCGGAGCTTTGACTTTAGTATTGTGCATAGAAAGAGCGGAAAACCCAAAAACGCATTTTCAAAACGGCCATGCAATGCAGAGTGGAAGCACTGCACAAATGTCAAGAAAGAAGAGTGCGTCATTGATGTGCGGCTTACCCAAATTGGATTAAGCCAAGACTGGTCGAAGGCTGAACAAACTGACAAAAGGCCGAACTATAATAATATATCGGCAGAAAGCCGCCTAGCAAAATGATACGGGGCTGAGTGAACCGCCTGAAAGTGGAAGATGGCTGCTTATCGGTCTTGGGATAGTACAGATGGCAAAACCATAACGGACTTAATTGTCGTGCCTACTTCTAAAAGAAACGAGGTTATAAAGCTGTTCCATAATACTCCCAGCAGGAGTCATATGGGTATAACAAAAACGATGGAAAAGATAAAGCAGCGATTTTACTAGATATGCTGCCGACAATTTATTGCCGATTGAATAGCTAATTACGAACAGTGTAAAGCCAGAGGCCTACAAAAAAAGTCGTTGCAGGCTTTAGCAATACAATGCAGGTGTCACTTTGAACGCATAGCTATTGATGTCTCCGGTCCATTCCTGTCAGTGATGCTGGAAACCGGTGTGAACTATTGGTACTAGATTATTTTATCAAATGTTCTAAAGTGTATGCCATTCCAAACCAAGAATCCAAAATGGTAGTGGACACTCTTGTTAAGAGATGTGCTACGTATATAATATTAACAAGGTAAGAACGACACCGCTGCGTCCACAGTCTGATGGCATGGTGGAAAAATTTAATCGCACCCTAGAGGAACATCTAGTATGAGTATATACCAAAGTTCCTAATGGCATACCGATCAGCTGTATATGATTCAACCTCACGTAGTCCAGCAAAAATCTTGTTCGGGACAGAAGTAAAAATGCCGGCAGATTTTGAATTGAGTATTAAGCAGGGGCCTGCACACAAAGTCAATGTTAACATTTTCAAGCACAAGAAGACCTTTATGAGCTTCATTAAGTTTTACGTAACCGCATTTAAATATCTAGCAGGTACGATCAAGCAGCAAACATGGATGGATTAACTGAAGAACAAATGTCCCCTAAACTGCTAACCCACAGGGAGGAACCATACAAGGTGATCCAGAATTAAATTGAATGACGTGATTTACCGGTCCCAAGGTCTAAAAGAACCAAGGATGGTAGAGGTAATACTGAGCCTATTCCAGACGCAAATATTTAAGTTGGCGTAAGTGTTGCAAATATACTTTATTATAGTCATAAAAAGAAATAATAAAAATTGCCACCAAGAAAGTGAAACGAAATGGCATATTGTATCTGTTTAAAAAGCAAGATGTTTCTACAAAACAATTTGATCACAAAACAAAAATAACTAACACAAAGCGAATAATAATAACAAAAATGACTACACAGCATGTATAATAAATGCGTTATTATTTCGCATGCAAATGGTTTCTACCTCCCTTTAACATTAGATATATAAAAGCTACGGCCATATAGGCCTATTCATTCTGATTGTTAACGTCACCAAGTGAAGATCTTGTAGTACAAAAAAGAAGTTGCCACCGTGTATTCTTGAATTTTAATCGCGAATACGAAAATAATCGTCCAATTAAATCGTCTAATATAATAAATGTAGTCAAAATTGTGTGTTATTATTTTTCTATAGAAGAACTCTATGAATAAAACATTTTTATATTAAATATACATAACAATATAAATTCTGAGTTCTTATAAATAGCGAAGTTGACTTAGTGAAGTCTGTCTGTGTTCGGGTTGAAATAAGCTTTGCTAAGGCACTAGATAATCTAATACGCAATAGCTCTAAATATAAGTTCTTTAAAGTATCCGATAAGCCTACCACCAGAAAAATGAGAAGAAACTTCAACAACAGAGAAAGTTCCACCGGTAATAGTGAATTCCATCTATAGTTTTTCAACTGTATTAGGGCTAATTGGTATGACTTACATATTTAAAATAATATCCATTTTAACTAGAATAATTCGCAACTCGTCGTCTCACTACAAAGAAGCGATTACAATTTTTAAGGACAGAAAGTTCTGCTTTTACCTTACGAGATAACTGAAAAAAAGGATGAATTTGTTAAGACGTACAATACAAAGCCGGTAAGAATTAAGAAGATTACAACCAAGCGATCTCATGCGGATGATGCGTTATATACGGACAACTTGTTTCAAAACGTGAAAAAATGAAAATGAGGTATATTTGTAGTATATCTGTTTGTTTTTTTTTTTTTTTTTTTTTTTTGGGAAAAGACCAATGTGAAATATTTTCAATGTATGGACACTGTACTAATAACTGTAACCGAGTCAACGCATGCTAGGTATATACAGGTAATCGCAATTTCTCTATTTGCACATTAAACAAAAGCATACAAGATGGAAGCGTAGTGTAAACATGTTATAACTGTACTAAAAAGAATATTAGAAACGCTTACCACAAAGCTGATGACCCTTGCCGCATTTAAAATTATCATGTTATGAACATTAAGGTAACAAAAGTTAATACTCTAAAGTTTTAAAAAGCAAACTTCTTGTTAATAACGATGATAGTTTTGTGAGGATTTTCACAGCTCAAAATCACTGATATTAAGTATAAAAATCAATTAAAATACCGCTTCGATAAAAATTTTAAAATTGGTTATTGTTCAGTTGATAATCAAGAGAGCAGTAAACTTTATATTTTTTAAATGAAGAGTATACAGATACAATATAAGAGATTTTCATATAACTTCCCAAGCCTAGAAGAGGTCAAGGATGTAAAAATTTTTACTTTCCTACGCAAGTTTTTAAAAACATTAGGGAATTCAGAATTCAAACAATTTTAATATTTTTAACAATTCTTTTAAAATTTTGTATTGTAATAGCTGGAGGTCATTTATACAAAAATATAAATTTTTTTCCCTATTTATGTTTTTAAATTTGTTTTGTTGGCCGGCGTTTGAAATGCCACTGGCACTATTGTTTATGCCGGCACTAACAAGCGCCAAGGCAAAGCACTACTAGGAGTGCTGGTGGTAATTCCAAAGAAAACAAAGAGCCAATTGCTCGGCTGAGTTTTGTATTTAGATTGAATCTTTTATTACAAAATTTGTCTCCTTATAAACTAAAATAACGGTACTTAAATCTAATCCTTATTCTATCTATTTACATGCAATTACATGCTTACACATACATACATAAAATATTGTTTATTTACTTATAATAAATATAAATAATACAGCTGATTCTAAAAATATATGAAACAGCCGATTAAACGATAAATTATTAGAGATGTATAGTAAATGAATAGAGATGTGTAATAAATTTATTACACCCTCACCCTTTATTAAAAAAAAAAAAATTTTTTTTATATATATAATTTTTTTTTTTATAATACAATTCATTTAATTATATTTTTTCAACATATTATTATGACATTTTCTCATTTTACCTCCTCCTATATCTAAAAGAGAATTAACTCCTTGTTTTTTTATTATCCTCTATGGCCCACAATATGGTGCCTGGTTTTTCTTCCTATTCACTGTTCTTAGTAGCACTAGTTCTCCTACTTCTAAGTTAAGTGATCTTGTGTTTCGAAATTTATTTACTCTACTGACTTTAGCTATTTCTAAATATTCTTTTGTTTTCTCTAAAGAAAATTTTAATCTTTGCTTAAATTCCCTTGCATTGTTCTCTATATTGTAAATTTTTTGATTACTTTTAATTTCATCATTTGGCATGTAAGGTAACTTCCCAAAGACCAATTCATATGGCGTGTTATTTGTATTTATGTGTGGCGTTGTATTGTACGCGAATGTGAAATATTGAACTCAATTATCCCATTCACTTTCTTTACAGAAGTTTAACAAAAATTCATTGAGTACTCTATGATTTCGTTCTATTGAGCCCAAAGTCTCATGATGGTAAGGTGCACTAAAAATTTGTATTATATCTAACAATTTGCATATTTCTGACATTAATTCGTTTGTGAATTCAGTACCCTTATCTGATTTTAAGATTTTAAAATTACCGTATTTCAAAATAAATTGTTCTACCAGTGTTTTTGCCACTGTTCTAGCCTCTTTAGCCTCCATAGGAAATGCTACCACATATTTTGTAAGTTCGCATTGAGTTGTAAGTATGTATCGGTTGTAGTTTGACAAACGCAAAGGTCCAACTGTATCGATTGGCACCACCTCAAAGCTAGTTCCTGGTGTGTCTGTTAACATCATTTTTTCTTTTGTATGTTTAGTTTGTTTATTTATTTTGCATTGTTTGCAATTCCAAACATGTTGTTTTATCATTTTGCTCATATTCTTCCATATGTAACGCTGCTTCAGGTTCAAAACGTCTTTCTGATACCTAAATGTCCTCCATGAGTTGAATTGTGGTATTCGTTGATAAGTTTCATCTGCGATTCTTTACAAAGTATTTGTTTTGGTTCTTCATATATTAATATTTTTAAATTTGTTTTCGTTTCCAATTGTAATTTGTTGTAAAAATTTGTAAACTTGTCCATGGCCATGGTTTTAAATATTTACTCAACGCTAGCTCGGTTATTCTTAAATCACGCATTTTTTATAACAGTTTCTTCAACGTCAACGTTGTGCTCGATGAATTATCCGATACTTCTATTAAATTATTTTTAAAATATTTATGTATTTGAAACTTAAGTTTTTTTGTTTTACGTAAATCTGATATTGATGTGCAGTCCCAGACAAAAAGTTGATCAGGCCTTTGCTCGGACGTATATTTTGCATTGTTTGTAATGTCAGGGTTATTTTCATTTTCTAATTGTTGTTTCTTGTTTCTGGTTATTGCTAACACCTTCTTAGCTGATTCATCCGCTTCTGGGATCATTACTTTCAATGTGTCGCAATTCAAAACTATTCTTGATAAAACATCCGCATTTGTATTCATTTTTCCTTTCTTGTATTGTATTTCGAAGTTGTAATCAGATAAATCCATTCTAATTCGTGTCATTTTTGACGACGGGTTTTTGTGTGAAAATAGAGAAATTAACGGTCTGTGGTCGGTGACTACGATAAAATCTCTACCATATAGGTAACCATATAGCTAACAACTCCTTTTCTATTGTAGGTTTGTTTAGGTCATGTTTTGATAATGATTTGCTCGCGTATGAAATTGGTGAATCTGTTCCAACTTCACCTTGGTTTGGTAAAATCTGGGTATCGAAGTATTGGTGGTTTCATAAGCTTTTAGTATTTCGAACGAGTCTTGACATTCCTTGTTCCATAGAAAATGTTTGTTTTTCTTTGATAGTGCATTCAAATTTTTAGCTATGTCCGCAAATTTTGGTATAAATCGGCGATAGTAATTGCAGAAAGCCACAAATTGTCTTACTTCATCTGCACTTGTCGGAACTGGATAGTTTTTTATCACGTCATCTTAAGCTGGATCTGTTGTAATTCCTTTATTTGTTATAAGGTGCCCAAGATACACTACCTCTGGTTTCAAAAAACTGCACTTGCTTGCATTTAATTTGAGATTGTATTTCATTATTCTTTGAAAACCTTTTTTTAAATTGTCGTTGTGGTGCTTTAAACTGCATCCAAATACAATAATGTTATCCACATATAAAAAAGCTTCAGCATCTAAGCCACTAAGCGCAATTTTCAAACCGTAAGGTAATGACCATTTCCTGTGGAAAATGCTGTCAAAGGGCGTGAATTTTTATGTAGCTTTATTTGGTGGAATGAACTGGTCATGTCCAGCGTTGAAAAATATTTGGCTCTACCAAGTTTGTCGAGCACATCTTCTATTCTTGTCAGCGGAAATTTGTCGTTGACTATCTTCTTGTTTAGTTTACGGAAATCTACTACTAGACGCCATTTTTTTGTATCATCTATTGACTTTTTTGGTACCACGAGTAGTGGTGAATTATATGGGCTAACCGAATTTTCAATTATGTCGTCGCCTAATAATTGGTCCACCTGATTATTTATTCCTTCTACTTGTGTCTGTGGAGGTCTGTAGTTTTTTATATATACCGGTGTTGAATCTGTTGTCTGTATTTGTTGAGTATAAAAATTATTAACACTTAGTTCCTCCCCTGGAAGATGGAAAACATCTTGAAATTCCTTAAAAATTTCTCTTTTAGATTTTTCTGCATGTTGGTCACTTCCCCCAATATCTAAAATTTTCAAAAGTGTACTTTATCTGTCACCGTCAGGCTGACTTGATTTTCCTGTCGAATATACATTATAATTTTTTAGTGGTTTTATTTTGCAACTAGCACTTTTAAAAATCACACTGTTGTCAGTAGTATTCAGCCCTTTAACATGTGCTATGCCTTTCGCGGGTATTAAGGAATTTCCCAAAAATACACCTTCGGCTAACTCCTCACTCAGCACAATGCTCTCTTCATTTACTTCTACATCAAGAGGAATGAGTGCCTCCGTTCTTGGTGGTACAACTATGTTTATTGGTTGAATTTTCTTTGAATTCATTGGTATGACAACCTCCTTCTCATTTATATTAAAAGTGATTGTGTATGTTTCAAAATCTATCTTACATAAGTGTTTTTGCAGAATGTCTCGTCCGATTATTCCATCGGTTTGGATTGGAAAATCATTTTCCACAATGTGAAAACTGTGTTGAAAAGTTTCTTCTATAATTTTTGGATTTAAACTTTTTGTGCCTATACAATCGACGGCTTCTTCTTCTGTTATACCGGTTAATCTGAAAATTTCTGTTGTATTTATATTACAGAAGTTTTTATTTTTACATATAGAAATATCCGCCCCCGTATCAATTAAAAATTGTAAACTCATATTAATATTACAACATACTAAAGTTATGTATACATTTATGTTGCTCGATATTTTATATATTGTTAACTTTGGCTTCATTGGTCAACTTTTTTTGTTACCCGGCCCCCTTAGTTTCCCTTATCAGCATTGTAGTGTAAAGACTTGTATGCGTTATTTTTACTATTTTGTGCTTTCCGCTGTTATCGCTATTTTCATTGAAACCGTTGTTTCTAGTGGTATTTTTCCTAAAATTGTTGTTCTCACCATTGGTGTTTCTGTAATTGTTGTTTGAACCAATGTTGCTCCTGTAATTGTTGTTATAACCATTGTTTTTTCTATAATTGTTGTTAAAACTATTGTTTTTATGATTGTTATTAGAATCATTGTTTTTTCGAAAGTTGTTACTTGAAATATTATTGTTTCTATAATTGTTGTTAAAACCATTATTGTTTCTATAATTGTTGTTAAAACCATTGTTGTTTCTATGATTGTTATTAGAATCATTGTTTTTTCGAAAGTTGTTACTTGAACGGCTATCTATGCGAAATAGGTTCATATTATCTGCTCCTAATTTCTTTCTGCCGTCATGCATCTCTCAGCTGCCTCATTTAATGTTTTTGGCATATTTGCCAATAAAAGTGCTTGATATTCAACATTAACACCTTTCAAAAATACATATAGCGCAACACTATCACTCACTTTGTAGATAAAATCTTTAGCTTCTTGTGTAGGGCTTGGTAAATTTTTAATTTGAAGGAACTGTGCTTCTTCTTCGTGGTCTTTTAGAGTTAAAAACTTGAAATTACAGTTCAAAAGATTTTGCAGGCACCATTCACATAATTGTTTTGAAGTAGTTATTTGACCTTGTAATGGACGCTGTAAGCTAGCTCGACGTGCCTCTATCTTTACGGTACCTCCAAGACCGTCACTTGGGCCTTTTCCATGGCTTGTTGCAAAAAAATGCCACTCAGCATTACATCCAAAATCTTCCATATGATAACATAAATTGATAAATTCTTTTTATTTTTAAACTGCGCAGCACTACCGTCTTAAGTTTCTAAGCAAAAGTCTTTTATTTTTCCTCACTTTAGTACCATTTTCAAAAACAGACATGAAATCTTTCTGTCCGGGCATACACCTGCTGACGGATTCATAAAAGAATGTTACTAAACTGTTTGTCACTGGCGAAATTGGACTTCCCAGTTTTAGGTAAGGCGTACTCATCACACCCTTTGTTTCAACCAAATGCTTAACTTTTCGCGCGATATAGTTTGTAACCAGTAATTCTTCCTCAATTTTATGTATTGTCCAGCTTTTTGGTAAAATTGTTAGCAGTTGGATTTTCTCACTATTTTTTGTTAGTGTTTTAAACTTTTCTTTTAATTGTTCTATTATTTCGGATTGTGGGCGCATATGCGAAGTTGATTGTGCTGAACGGTGGAAAATTTTGTCTTTAATCGAATCAGTTATTTTCCTGCATTTTGCATCTCTGTACCGTTTTTGATGTAACTTCTTCTTTTTTATCGGAGAATGTTCCAGATTCGGTAAAGATTGGTTTAATTTTACAATAGCAACTTCTTCCGTGCCTGACGCAATGTCATCGAAAGAATCTACATTTTCGTTTATGTCTGAACCTTCTTCCAAATTAGATTTATTAAATTTTTTCAGATGCGAAAATTTTATTCTACATGTCCCACAAATTTTATTTGAGATCGTAATGTTTTTATCCTTAGTATACTGTATCATCCATTCTTGGACTTGTCTTAATCTTTTATTTCACCCAGTGTGACCGGATTTTTTAAAAGGATTACAGCAAAATGTTGAATTGAATATATTTTTTATTTAAATACCGAATGAATTGTGCACAACTTTTTTGTATTCTTTCAATTTTATTATTTCAAAACATGAGCCTTCGCCTGTTTTTTTCTAAATAACTCATGTTGTAATAAAGACTCCACATTGAAATTTGGCACACTTGTACAAAACATAATAAGAATTAACATGTATTTTTTTGAGATTTTTAAAAATATTTTTATTTACATTATCCTTGATCGAAAATTCAAAAAAAAAATTTTTTTGAATGCCGCATATTTTTGTCTGTAAAAGGAGTCCTTCATTATTAACGTACAATGAATACTTTTCGAGATATTAAAAATTGTGTTAGTGCATCTGAGTGCATTTTTATTGATTTTTGCCAACTTGAAATGGCCATAATTCTGAAAGTTGGAACACTATATATCTTAAAGTTGGCAAATATTATTGTGCCGATCCATAGATCATGTGTACAAAATCTTATCAAATTTGGAGGTGATGAGGTCAGAAATATTAATATTTTCGGTTAATTTCATATGTTTTAACCCAGTAGCGTCTTCGTTTTCAAATGAGCGACTTCTGATTTTGCTGTCACCAGATGACAAGAAATATCGTTATTTATGTAACAGCCGTGCGCTCTGATTGATGCGTCTGAAAACGCATGAATTTGGTGACAATATTCTGTAGTAGTCAAAAGCGAGGACCATCAATACCATCAACTTTTGACAAATTGCCCTTAAAGTTGTCTCAAGACGTATGAAGATTCATCGAATCATCCTAGTCCAATTTTTGAAACCAAAGTTCCTGAAGTAAAACTTTTGCAGTCTGTCGAAAACAGATAAGATATTCCGCTTTATGTTTTTTTATATTTTCATAGCGAAATAAAAACAAATCTTTATGGAACTTAACCCTAAATTAGTTTTTTGTTATTTCTCACATTTGTCAAGCAAAGCGTGAGATTTACTGCGTCAGCATAATTCAAGGCTAGAATAAAATTTGCACGCACCTGTGCAAGTGACCAGGTAATTGTGAAATTTAATATAACCTCTGCACTGACTAATAGTGGGAAAATAATTTGCCAATTTAAATTACCAGATAGACAGTTATAAAATACAATCTATGTACTCACTGCCTTTCAGTGAGAAAATAATTTTAAAATATTAAATAAAACACAATATTTCTTTTTAAATAATGGTGGGAAAAGAATTAAGTACAGAAAATTATGAACGTTTTTCTGCGTGTTTACAATTAAGTTTATTATTTTTAATTTAGTTTTATATATACATTTTTCTTTTTTTACTTTATTGTTAATATTCTTTTATTGAAATACCAAAGAATTCCAAATAAAGTTTGTCATTTGCATATTTTCAGTCGTTGTGTTTACACTCTTTTCTAAGTTACATTGTCTTGGTGTATCACATGGACAATTCAACAAGGCAAACGAGCTTAGCAAAATTATCCTGGTGTACCACCTGGATAATTAAAGGCAACAAATAACTTAGTGCAGCACTAAGTTTTCCTTAATTTAACAGTTGAGAAAGGCAAACGAGCCTGCCCTTAACATTTTTGGCGACCATGACAGAACCTCGGATTTAGAACACAACCACAATCTTTGAAGTGAACAAACCCCATAAGCGTTAATGAAACCACCATGGAAAAGGGATCAGAAAAACTTCGCCAGGTTAAGGAAACTAGGGAATATAATGCCACCGCTGTTCGGAATTTCACCAAGGACTCAGCCAGTCGGAAAACAGCAACCTGTTACCAGGAGCGACTGTCCCGTCTGAAAACAGCATGGACAGAGTTCGACAATGCAGATAATGAGTTGCGCGACTTAAAGCATCTACATACATCCGATGAGTACTTCACATCCGAGTATTTTACTCGAATTCAGGCGTCGGCGCTAAAATACATAGATATAATGGAACATGAGTTCAAAAATCAAGGCGCACAATCTATAACTATGACAAAGGATCAACCACAAGTAGTTGCAGCATGTGTACCGAATACATATGGTGCCGCAGGTAGTCACGACGGTTTAATCAGTCGGTCTCTCTGAAAAATGGCAGCTCTAAGTCAACAGCTAGAAGGCCTTCATGTGCAAGCTGCTCAAGATAGGTCCTTTTATGATGTAAAAAGTGCCACAATCACCCAATTATGGCAGCAACTAGAAATGCTTAATGATGGGGTGTTGGATAAATATCCTGACCCGAACATCGCTGGTTATGAATAAGCCAAATATGTATGCCGCAAACAAGCTTCCCATTCAGCAATCATCCAGCTCACCAGAGCCAATAATCAACACCGTTATTCAACCGGAGAAACCATGGCTAGACCACCTACTCTATCGTTCTCCGACCTCTTTAAAAGGATTTTTCATGAACAACAGATGTCTGACGCTCATAAAATGTGGTATCTAAAGACCAACACCATCGGTGAAGCAGCGAACCTGATTAATCATCTTGCTATTACTGCAAAAAATTATGAAGCTGCACAATCGATATAAAAATATAGAATTGTGGTGGCGACAGCGGTTCAAAGGCTACTTGACCAACCATCTGGTGCATATACGTTAGGTGCTATTAAACGATTGCGCGATACAACGAAGGAATGCTTGGTAGCCCTCTCCAATATGGGACTCCGAATTTCATCGTAGGATTCTCTTTTAATTCTTATACAAGTTAAAAAGATGGACAAAACCGTGCATAGTCAATATGAGCAATCGATTTCTAACCTAAAGGATCTGTAAACAATAAGCAAATTTCTTACCATCCTCGAGAATTATTTCCACACTCTTGAGGCAATTGGATATAAAGAGAAAACAGTTGCTATAATCAAAACATGTACGCTTACAGCACAACCCCGACACGATAACTGACGATACATAGGGTGCATGCAAGACTCTCATCCATTATATCGATGCAAGGAGTTCAACCAGCTAAGCCCAACAAACAGACTTAACCTAGTACAAAAGCATAAATCATGTGTGAACTGCTTCAATAGTAACCATTTCACCAAACAATGTACCACTTCAGGCCGCTTCCAGAAATGTGGAAAAAGGCATCACACTCTCGTTCATTTGGAACCAATCCCACAAGTAAATTTAATTTTAACCAAACGTAACAAGCCTAAAAAGGAAACTGATTCAGCCAAAGAATTAGTTACACTTAATAACCCCACAACAGAAAATGCGGTTTCTCTAGACAATACACCAACAGAAGAAGCTAAAAGCATGGCTGTAAAATCTATAAAAACAAGAACCTATGTCTTACTAGGAACAGCATTGGTAAAGGTTAAGGCGAACGGTGTAGAAACTAAATGCAAGGCAATTCTTGACTCGGGATCACAAGTCAACCTCATTAGGGAGAGATTTGTCAGACGGCTAGAACTTCCAGCAAGGTCTACCTCAATTTCAATCAACGGCATTGGAAAAAACCGCACCAAGGTACAACACCGAGTCAACACTACGATTCACTCCCGCTTCAACAATTTCTCAACCCGGCTAGAGGCATTTGTATTACCACAAATAATTTTTCCACAACCCGCTCAACTTCTCACAATAGATAAGTTGTCGATTCCCAACAACATAGTATTAGCTGACCCAACCTTTAACCGTGCAGACAAAATAGACATTTTATTAGGGGCGGAATATTACCACCATTTACTTGCTATAGCACAAATCAAACTGGCTAACAATCTCCCAATATTACAAAACACAACTTTTGGCTATCAGGAAAGGTATTCTAACTGAAGAAGATAAAATGAATATGGCTATTGAAAAATTTTGGAAACTCGAGGAGATCGCAAGCAGACAGCAACAAGTATCTCCTTATGACGCACAGTGTGAGACACATTTTAATGAACATACTACTCGTGACAAAAAAGGACGATTCGTAGTACGACTACTATTCTCCACTGAAACGATGGGGCACATGTCGAAAATCCAAATAGACGAAGTAAAGGGGCATAAATACTT
This sequence comes from Cistogaster globosa, assembly GCA_937654795.1. NCBI lineage: Eukaryota > Metazoa > Arthropoda > Insecta > Diptera > Tachinidae > Cistogaster > Cistogaster globosa. The sequence goes on from OW569405.1 coordinate 50,791,987, forward strand.
TATCCCTCGTCATTGCGTCTTACGACCTGAAAGCAGCACTACTAAACTTAAGGTGGTCTTCGATGCTTCTGCAAAAACAGCGTCAGGGAAATTATTATATGATATTTTGCCTACCGGGCCACCACTAAAAAACGATCTGCTTACGGTTCTTTTACGATTTCGACTGCCGCGGCTAGTGTTCATTGCTGACATAGAAAAAATGTACCGACAAATATTGATCCACCCAAGAGATCATCAGTTCCAGATAATTTTGTGGCGAAATAATACTTCTGAACCTATTATTTATTTTTAATTGAATACAGTCACATATGGCACTAGCAAGCTTCCTATCTGGCAACCAAGTGCCTGAAGGAAATAAGCAATGAAAATAAAATCCAATTTCCGCTCGCAGCCAAGTTTATAGAACAGAATTTTCATGTCGATGATGGATTATGTGGAGGAGATAGTTTGAACACAACCTTAGAGACTCAACACCAACTGCAACATGTCATGGCTAAGTATGGGTTCCATTTAAGAAAATAGTGCGCCAGTCATACCCAACTGCTTCGAAACATCTCCAGTGATGATCAAGAAGTAAATGTTGACTTCTCAACAAATGAGACGGATGATACAAAAACGTTAGGATTAGTGTGGCTACCGAAATATGACCTACTTAAAATCAAGGTAAACAATCAACCGATCAAGGCGGTAATTAAATGAACAGTCACGTCGAATTTAGCGCGCATTTTTGACCCACTCGGGCTAATGTCCCCAGTAGTCGTCAGAGCAAAAACGTTCGTCCAGGAATTATGGACTTTGAATCTTCCGTGGGACAAGGCGTTGCCGTCAGAATTTTATTCACGCTGGCGAAATTTTCGTAGTAATCGAAAAGAACTTGAAACCTTTCAAGTGCATCGATATGCTAGAAAGGAGTTGTTCCTGGCAAGACACAACTTCATGTGTTTACAGATGCGTCCGAAAAGGCATATAAAGCTACAATATATGTCAGAACACTTCTACCAAATACAATGGTCATCGTATACTTTCTATGTGCGAAATCGCGTATAGCCCCTATCAAACAGTAAACACTCCCAAGGTTAGAATTATGCGCTGCTCAGTTAGGCGCATGACATGAATACGACGCGACATTCTACTAGACCGGTTCAGAAATAGCCTAAGCATGGATAAATTCAAAATCTTCCTCGTTAAATACATTTGCTCCAAACAGAATCGCTTCAATTCAAGACAGCACGCTACCCGAATAATACCGGCGTAAAAATAACCCAGTAGACATATTATCTAGAGGCCTGGATCCACATCAGTTACAGCAAACACCTAACTGGATATATGGGCCATTCTTTCTTCATGGAGACGAGAAACATTGACCTCCTTTGTTTTGTTTAAGCTCTGATGTGACGATTAGTGAACAGAAACAAAACCTTTATAATTCAGTGGTTGCCGTCAATAATGAAAGCTTTCTGCACAGCATCAACCACAGAATTTCGTTGAATACGCTTCAACAAATCATGGAATATATATTCAGGTTTATCAAAAACGCCAAACTATCAAGAATGGCAAACCCAGCGAAATCTGACACCCTTCAAACTTTACGACGCTCTCATCATCATTGTTCGAATTACCCAACAGTGTGCATTCAGAGAAGACATTCAGCAGCTACAACGTCAAAGAGAACTTAAAGCATCGAGCCAGATTAAAAGCTTATCACCATTTTTAGATGAATATAATCTTGTAAGGGTCAGGGGTCGACTAGAAGCATCCTCGTTGTTTTTTGATGCCAAACATCCTACGCTACTGCCCTATAATGACACAATAAGCAAACTGATATTTGAGTCGATACACAAGAAAAATAAACATTGCGTTCCTAGCGCACTCCATGCTATCGTAAGACAACGTTTTTGGCCCATCAAAGGCAGACACCTGGCTCGAGAAACTGTTCATAATGTGTCCAATATGCAAGATCAAAACCAAACTTCTTCAGCAGATCATGGGAAACTGCACAATAAACTTCAGAAACACTTGCCAAACTTGATCTAGAAGGCTTCACAAGAAGAAAAAAGCAAGGAGCAATAAACATCGTTGGGAACTTAGTGAATTCCTTGTTTGGAGTCCTTGATTTAAGATATGCAGAGGAAATGACAAGTACTATTTGTTCAATAAAAGTGCATAAACCTTATTGAACTGTTGTCATACCTTTCGATGAAGACCGTCATCACTGGCTGTTTCTTTGGTACGATTCGCGAGAACTTTCAATGTAAAGACATCATTTTCAAGCCGCGTTTTGATTAGTACTGGTTAGATAGTGTAAGGTGTTTGTTGCATAGATAGTGGTGGGTTCAGGTAGTTTTGTCGGTTAGGATGGTGTCTATTTAAATGGTATTATGCAGGTAGATTGCCTGATATCTGTCATGTTTATTGAAGGTATATAATTTAAATATTTAAGTCTTTTATTATTGGGTAGGTAAGTGTGACCATCTGTGGGTGTTTTGCGTTTGTAAGTTTGTTTTAATAGTTTTAGTGGTGTACAAATTGTGTCGGAGGTTGTATTTACCTGTTCGTTAATAATATCATTCAAGAATGTCCAGCCTTCGTCCTTTTTTACTAGGATGTAATAACGTCATACATTCATCTATTTCCCTTGGCTGGAGTTCATGTGTGTTAAGGTATATTGCGAAGTTAGAGTCTTCTCTTTTCCGTTTATATGATCGTATGTATTCTGTGAACCTTGTTTTTAATATTCGTCCAGTTTGTATGGTTGCAGGTGCAAGTAAGTCTGTATACTCCGCTGGTGTTAAATTTATCGGTTATTTCTGTTGATGTCTTGAGGTTGTTTCGTAGAGCGTTAGAGTGTTGCTCGTCTTTAGTGCTGTCTGTAAACCTTCTTTCTGAAAAAGGTTAGTTAATCTATATATTTCTGGTCCTGTGTAAGTAAAAATATGTCGTCGTGTTGTATTGATTGTCTCCTTGTTTTCTTTCTTTTTGTTTTTAGTGTTGTATTGTCTAAGTAGTTTGTCGATAGTAGTGCGCTTGTAACCGTTATTTTTAGCTATAGTGTAAATTGAGTCGAGTTCTTTGTTATATTTGTCTGGAGAAAGTGGGACTGTCTTAAGTCTGTGAATCATATGTCTAAATGCTGCGAGTTAATGTTGGGTGGGATGGTTTGAGGAGCTGTAGATAGTTATGTCTGTTGTGGTTGGTTTTCTGTATATGTCAAAGTTGAATGAGTCAATTCCTCTTGTTATTGTTATGTCAATGTTAAATTAATAAAAGATACGAGCATAACTACCCGCTTGAGTACTTGTAGGATACTGAATTTTATTTACAAAATTATTCTTAAGTGCTAACATTATAAACCTTAAACCTAACTAGAACTGATAAGCTACGATTGTACACATGCACACATGCGACCATTTATTTATTACTCGTTAAGTGTCCTATGATCAATTTTAGGCACATGCGCATTTAAGTGATAAAAACAAAAGGTTTCATTATCTGTGTTAGTGTTTGTCAAAATAATCATTTATACGGAATTACATACATATGGAAACTAAATTATCTCTTACTCTAATGACCTTTTTTATCTTTTATTCTTAGAACTAATGAATATTATCTTTTAATAATAAACGTGTTCAATTCTGAACAATCTGTTTTAGCGTTTGTCAAAATAACCAATTACACGGAATTACTAAATTATTTCTTACTCTAATGACCTTTTTTATCTTTTATTCTTAGAACTAATGAATAATATCTTTTAATAATAAACATGTTCAATTCTGAACATTCTGCCGGGCCTCCAGAGGAGCTAGAGCCGAGAAATCTAATTTTACTACAGTATTATTACTGCGGCAAGGCTGATATTTAATATACATACAAAACAATATTAGAATAACAATTATAATTAATATCAAAGATGCGTGTCCTGATACAGTATGGAGTTGAATTCTTTTTAATTCAACGTGGGAAATCTTCATTTTTTTGACTGCATTTTGTAAATAGTTCATCTCCTTTGTGTTGTTGATAATCGTCACGTCTAAAGGTTTCACCAGCCTTGCTTCTACTTGCGGAAGTTCTAGACCCCAGGACGATGTCTGGATAGGTGACTGCATACGTGAAGTAAATCGTTGTGAGGCTGTTAATGTCACTCCTTCATATGTATGTTGCAATACATCCTGGTGATAACGTCTAAATTCCTTTAAAAGGCAAAGTTGTCCAGCTGCGCTTTCCCTGACCACAATCCACTGTAATCATAAAGTTGCTAAACACGGCAAATATCTAATGGTTTTCAGTAAATGTTTGCTTCCAAAAGCTTGTAGTTTAAATTTCCTCGAATTCGCAATCAGCGTGCCTAGATTGTTTTAAGGCTGACACTTCACAAGAGCGTTCAGTTGCTGGCTTCCATGGCATATTACCAATACAATTAAACTGACCTTGTAAATTCTTCTCACATGCGTTCAATTGCACTAGCGACATCAAAGCATGTACTCTTTGTAAAATCAATTAAATTGATGCTCGTGAGTTGCTCTTTACACTTCTATTATTGAATAGGTGAACAACATACGTCTGGTATCCTCAACCAAATTATGGTAATGCAGAGAGCAGAGTGACTCAGTAGGGCTAAAGTGGTTCAGGAGCTGTCTGAAGGCTCCGTACACTCTAAAATGTCGGATTATTTACTGGATAAAGCTTCCATAGATCCGGTATATACAAATTCTTAATTTACCCATTTACTTTTGGAGGTGATTAGAGATCTACTTTGACTGGTTTTTAAAATTTTAGCCCTTATTTCTGGAATCAGCGTGTATTAAAGCCTCCACATACTGCCTTGTGAGCACAGTATAATCTGAGATTTGTCATTATGAAAACTAGGAACAATAACTAAAGGAGCAGTATCTAACATAAAGCTTCCAACCGTTTTCGCTAACATCAATCTCTTAGGAAATTTGTGACATTTTATGTACGACATAATAAATACGTCCCTAATCGTTCTGTTGACTGTTTCCCAAAAAAATTATATATATATATATATATATATATATATATATATATATATATATATATATATATATATATATATATATATATATATATATATTTGACCACACTTTTGATACTTTAATTATCGGCTTGCATGAACGAATGATTGAATTAAAGGATTGAAACCTTTTCATGCAGCTTCAAATGTGATTGTATGATTATTGACATCATTTCTATAGTGCGCTTGAAAGAAGTCATCAGTCCAGTTAATGCCATAAAAAACAAAAACAAACAACAGCAACAACAAATAACAGGTTACTGGTTTCGTTGATAAAAACTTTAGCTCATCATGAAAATTGTTAACGATTGAACGAACGATTGTTGCTGTCTTTTGCAATTGTTGCTGTTATTTTCAATGATTTTATATTTGAAAAAAGTTTTAAACAAATCGAACCAAAATCCAATTATCGCCATGAAACATTAAATACTAATAACAGCAACAATAAAAGAAAAACCAAAAACAAAAATAGTTAAAAAAAAGTACACAAAAACAGGATAATTGAAAAATTGTACATCATCAAATGAATTGAATATGAAAAATATCAGACAGAAAAATAAACAAAAAAATATTTATTGTCTATTAAACATATTAAAAGTATCAAAATTGATTGCAACAATAGTTTTCACAAAATTGTTAAGGAATAGAAACTACATGTTTTGGAAATCGATGGGAAACTCACAGATAAAACGATTTTAAAAATTGTGTTATCAAAAAAACAAAAAAAAATCCTAATTTCTTCGAAAGTCAAATAAGAACATGCTATCATTTGAAGAAAAAAGAAATGTTCCTTTTTGAATTAAGAGTAAATTATTTCTATCTGAAAATGTACTATTTACACTTTGCTTTTTTTTGAGGCATTTACACTTTGCATTTTTTTTTTCAATTCTCTATTTAAGTTGCAGCGATATGCGTTACTTAAAAATAAAAACAAGCAACAGTAACATCCTCTAAAAATTCAAGCAAACCATATTGCTCACCCCTTTTTGCTTCACAAACATATAAAAATTTCATGCTAGTTTCATAAAAAATTGCATAGTGTAAATGTCATATATAAAAAAAAGTTACTTCCACTAAGCAAAAGAAAAAAAACATGAAGTGGTTAAAAAATCATAAGTATTTTTATTGCTTCTCTTGCACATTTTTTTTATTATGAATTTTTAATAGGTTCGTTAATTTTAGTTAAGTCTTAACTTTTGAACTTATGAAAAACTCATCAAAGTTCATGAAAAATGAAATTATAAAACACAAATAATTATAAAAAAAAAACGTATTCTAATTATCAAATTTTTACTGATTTAAAGCATTCACTTTCAATGCCAAGCTATTTTCTTAATGTAAACCTATGATCACCAATGACAAGCAAATGTTAAAATCATGCGTTTTCCCTTTTAATTGAATCAGTTGATTTTACGTAGAACCCATGAATTGGCTACATTTTTTGAATATCTTTTTTTGCTGGTTGCATAATAAACAAACTTAAATTAAAAGTATATAAAAGAGTGAGTAAAGTAGAAGGAAAGATTGAAGAAATAGGCTTGCAGCTTAGAGAACTTGCTTAGCATGAACTAAGACTAAAAGTAACTCATTTTAGGTTACTTATGGTACGTTATAAGGTTCTGGTATTTAAGAAGGTACTTTTTGTAAAACTTAAAATGTAATTTATTAAATCATAAGAAACTTTACAAGTTATTTTTTTGAAGAAAGTACTTTTTTAGGTACTTTATTTAATAATATAGAAATTTTTTAATTTCTTTTTTGGACAGGGACTTTTAAATGACTTCTCAAAAAGTATTTACACTTGTGTATGTTTATTCTTCTGCGAAAAGGTACTACTACCATTTTTAAAGTTAGTCTTCAACCGAAAGGTACTGTTTTTTCTTCAATAATATATTAAAAAACCTTTATTTTTTTAAAGGTGCATTTATGTTAAAATTATTATTTTGTAAAAAGAACTTGGTAGAGATTTTTATTTTCAAATTTTGTGTTTTTACTGTAAATGTACTTTTTCAAATCTTTTAATTATTTTTATTTAATATAAACACAAAATATAATTTTTTGAGTGATTAAATTAACCGAAATACTTCGACACTAAAGCCAAACATGCTTTGTTCGTCATTCGCCGGCGTAAGAAATAGAAATAAACCTAATGCAAAGTTCGCCGCGTATAACGAATTTCGTCCGAAGTCCTGATTTTGTGCATTTTCATATACACAAATGTGTTTTATTTTTGACGACGAATATTCGCGACCAAAAATTCGACGTTGGTCCCAATTGTGTTCCAAGCATTATGATAAAAAATATTTTTTTCAGAAGCGTAATTTTATACTTAAAGGGATATTTTTGATCTTTTTTGTAAAAATATAAAATTTATTATTTTATGGCTATCGGATGGAGGCTACAAGGTTATGCCTCTCATTAACTAAATGTAATGTTAGAAATTCGAGCTCCTTACATAGAGCCGGTAACAGGCATCTGCTTAAGTTTTGTCTCTGCTGGGTGACTGGCTAAAATATGTATATAAATTGTAATTTGGACTTATATCAAATTGAACATGATATTGAGATTCCTGCAGTGGCAATTTGTATTGAAAACTGCAAGCTCCTTAATGTTATTGATTACGGTATGTAAGACGACATAAGTCATTTGGACCTGCAGAGACGTAACGCTTGGAGATAAGGAGTTTTAAAGTTCAATCTGTGGCTGAACTAATCACGGAAACCGGTAGCACGCAAAGACGAGGATGACAGTACTGGGTATGAGGAGGTGATTGTGGTGTAAAACTAAGCAGCGGGAAGGGCGCTTACATCCTTTGTGCTGTTATATTGCTACAGGGCTCGGTGGGAGTTTAGATAGTCTTATAAAAGCTACCAAGAACGAAGCAGGGGATGGTTCTGCAGAAAGTGTGCTAATAGTAGCTGCTTTGGATATCGCTATGTTCCTTGAGGGCAGGTTGTTGAAAATTATAGTCATTAAAAATTTTACTTTACTAATAGTGGGTGATCATATAGAGATACTTTTTTTATAGGCCTTTTTTTAACAGATCAAGTGTAATTAGTGTCATGCTGTCATGTTATTTTTCTTTAGAATTGTTTAGCATTTCATAATGGAAAGTTTGTTACGAAAATTCACGTTCTGTTTGGAATGCACTTCGCGAAACTTATGGTTTAACATAATCGGTCTACTGAGCATACTATTCGCCACAGCATCACCCATTTTGGGACCCAGCATTTATTATTGTATAAAATTTGAACGAATAGAACACGTCCTTTGGAAGCAAAGTTGTATGCAATCAATTCATTTCCAATTCTTGGCATCATCGTATGGTTCTTATTACCAACTGGCAGCTTTATTATTTCGTAAACTTCAGAACTATGCTCATACAATAAAGGTATCTCCAACTGAATTACTAACTGTGACTCCATTATGATCCCTTTAGAAGTCATTGAGTGGTAGACCTCTTTCAGCTCTGTTCCCGTAGCTTCTCCAGGAAGAACTAAATTACTTGGCAACATCTTTTTGATTTCTGACAGTTGTTTATGGAGCTGTGATGGCTTCAATAAATCAAGATTCACATGCTCGTGATTAATATCTATCAATAAGTTTATAATTGAGGATTGAATCCTGCTGCAGTCATCAATAAATAGGTTTAATGGTGTGGACATAACTTGGAATAATATAATCAAGCGCTTGGTGTTTCCAGTACTTTAAACTTCTTCGTTAAATAGCTTCAGCTTGTTATATATTTCATTGAAGTTCGTGTTAATATGGTCTGTAGTCTTTTTCAGTATACTTATAGTTGAGTCTACAATGGACGTTTGTTTTTAGATTAAGTTGTTCAATTCCTGTTGATTTTCAAACACATTTCTCATATTTTCCTCCATTTTATCTCGGTAATCAGCATCCATCATCCCGAAAAACATGTGATACAAAGACCCCACAAATTCGAAGGGAGCTCTTTTCTCTCGAGATTTGGTTAATAAAAGATCGTTATTTTCATTAAGTAAATTGATTCTTCTTTCCATTGTTGAAATTACCATTTCACATGCTTCTCTGTAATATCCAAGATTTGGACACTCCTTTTTAACCTTTTTTATCAACGTCTGTATACGTTCCATCTCTTTTTGATATAATGAAGGATCGAAATATATTACTAAGCTCCATTTCGAATTGATCATATTTATTTGGCCTATGTTGCTAAATATAATGCTGTATTTGAGGAAATCTCTTTGATCAAAAATGGTTTATTCGCTTCTAACGGCACAGTCTTTACTTGCTTCATTATCACAATCTGCAATAGCAGGAACCCTAACATTCTTAACATCTTATTTTCTTTTGGTTGCTTTCTTGATGTACAAAAACTTGTAACTGAAGAACCATTTTATTCACCGTCATGCTTATCTGACACCGGCAATGCGCATACTTTATGTATTGGACGCTTGAGTATGCTGCTTGGAAGTCTTACAGTCACAACTCTTACCATGCCATCTTTACCTTCATGTACCTCTGTCACCCTTCCCAAAGGCCACTTCGCAGGGTAAGTTGGTTCATCCTTTACCAGTTTCACTGAACCTTTCTTTAAGTTCTCCCTAGCCTGCCTCCACTTTGCTTTTTGTTGTCACCAGGTATACCTCCTATTTTTGGATAAGCTTCCATCTATTAAGTGAACTTATCTTAGACTAATCAATGTGCTCCGGACAGTCGATTAGGGGTCGACCAATCAGAAAATGACCTGGTGACAATGTATCTCTAATATCGCTGCTCTGACTATCCACTTCTACCAGAGGTCTGGAATTCAGAACTGCTTCTATTTGCGTCAGCAGCGTACACATTTCTTCAAAAGTCAGCTTTGTATCTCCAATTATTCTTTTTAGATGATATTTTTTAGATTTCACAGCCGCTTCCCAAATCCCTCCAAAGTTAGGGGCTGCTGGGGGAATGAAATTCCATTGTATGGATTCATTGCTTTTTATTGCTTTTTTGAACTCTGCATCTAATTTTTTATTTGCGCCAACGAAATTAGTGCCATTATCCGAATATATATGACTACAAAGGCCTAAGCTCCAGTTTTGGAAGAATTTTTCGAAGCATCGGCGAACCCGTGCATCTCTAATTCCATATCGTTTTCCGATTTAATCCATCTTGGGATAGTAATTTGTTGAAGACTCATTATTTTTTCTTAAATTCATCCCATTCTTTTTTAGCTCTCTAGACAACACTTCATCCCATGTTGATTGTTGTAACCACAATTTCTGTATAAAAAGCTTTGTTACCAATGTAACTGGTGACAACCAGCCTAATGGATCAAAGATTCTGGCAACATTTGAAAGTGCTTGTCTTTTTGTTATTTTATCTTTTTAATAAAATTAATATTGAACATAAATTCATCCTTTACTAGATCCCATTGAAGGCCTAGTGTCTTCACTGATTCGTCATCCTCAATTTCAATGACTTAATTTTTCTGAATGCTTTTAACATCTTCGATCACTTGTTTATCGTTTGATAACCACTTCCTTAAATTAAACCCGAATTTCTTCAGCTGATATTCCATTTTACGCTGAATTCTTTTGCATTGTTGAATTGTATCTGCTCCAGTCATCAAATCGTCCATGTAAAATTCTTCTTTTATTATGTTGCGAACATCCTCTTCCTTACAGCTATCAGCTATGTAGAACAGTGATCTTACAGCAAGAAATGGTGCAGACGCTGTGCCATACGTAACAGTATTTAATTTGTATTCCTTTATGGGATCATTTTTGTTTTCTCTCCATAACACATGTTAATAAGATTGATCTTCTTCTACAATCTTAATTTGACGGTACATTTTTTCCACATCCGCTGTCACTACATATCTCCACAACCTCCACTTTATGATAATGAATGCTACACGTAATTTTGTTGTTAGACTGTTTTCTCGTATTACCGGTTGATGCGGTTGGTAGTACTTTCCACTATGGCTCTTATTTACCTCTGTCATGTGACCCAGCTCTAAGTATTCTTGCATAAATTTGACGTAGTCCTTTTTTAGCTTTATGTTAGGATCTAGTCTTCTTTCTAATGATAGAAACCTGACTAACGCTTGTTTTCTGGATTGGCCCAAATTGATGTCATTTCTAATTGGCAATTTTACTACAATTTTACCATATTGGTTAATCATTGAAGTTTTTTCGAATATTTCTAGGCAGTGTTTATCTTCAGAATTTTCTTCAACATTTGGAAACTCCTCAAGCTTCCAAAACCTCTCCAGATTGGTCACGGCTGACAATAATTTGTTATTATTGCTGTTATTACTATAGACTTCTGTTAAAATCCAACCCCATTTTGTAGATTGAGCCACTAAGCCATTCTTTTTGCAAACCCCTTCTTCTAGAATATCGGCAAATACGTCAGCTCCAATCAAGATATCAACTCTATCTGACTTATAGTACATTGGATCAGCTAGAACGTAGTTGTCCCACTGACTGAGATCAATTTTAAATGATTTATCAGGTTCTGGTCCTGAAATTTGTACTTTGCTTGTACTTTCAAGTCCTTGTATGATAGTTTTGCACTTAATTCTTGAAAGTCCTAATATTTGTGCAGCTTCTTCTGAAAGCGCTGTAATTTGTTATCCCTGTTCAATTAATGCTCTTAGCATAATTAATTCTCCAATTGCTGCACGAACTTTTGACCGGTGAAGTAGCTAGCAGTGTTGTTCTAATCGTGTTTGGTTTTTTTATCATCATTGATTTTGATTTACAAGATTTTGGTTCCTCGTTTTTTTTTTCTCATCTTTATGTAGCAGCCTATGGTGTCCTTTTCCGCAAAGACCGCATTTAATTTTATTAGAACATTTTCTATCGAATTTGTGGTTAATGCATGTAAAGCATAATTTATTTTTATAAGCGATTCTTCTGCGGTCAGCCATTGCTAATGTTAGAAACTTTCTGCATACGGCCATTCATGTTGCAGTAAAGGCACGCTTGTTGTGCCGTGGAAAATGTGTTGAAAACTTTTGTATTGTCACCCACTTTTTTCTGGTACTTATGTCCTTGGCGCTTCGTAACTGCTTCCAAGGCTTGAACTTGTTGCTCCAAAAATTTCAAAACGTCATCAAGACTTTGAATTTCTTTTGTTTTCTTAACATTTTGTTCATAATACCGGAGACCATCATTGTTTAGTTTTCTGATTACAATGCAAGCAATAAACAGTTAAGCATCCGTTATCTCCACATCCATTCCTTTAAGCGCATAAATGCAACTGTTTGTTGTGTCCAATAGCTGCTTTACACTTGTGGATGACTCGCTGTTGACCATTGGTTGATCTAATAGTTTGTCGACTTGATTGGAAACAACAGCCTTCGATTCTCGTATCTTTGTTTGAAAATTTCAAAAGCTGCCACATAGTTTATATCCGTCACTTTCAGGTGTTGAACTAGTTTCTAAGCTTCACCTTTTAATGCTGTCACAAATTGATACATTTTCTCCACATTAGATCAGCTATTTCTATTTTACCTAAGTTTGAAATGCCACTGGCATCAATTCTTGGCTCATTGGCATGTTCCCTTGAAGGATTTTTTACGTTTTTTGCACGTAATGCAAAAGCCATGTAATACTCGTCTTCAATGTTTTCCTTGAGGATACGCACTTCTTTAGTGCTATTAAACTAGCATAGTTTTGTATAAACGTCTTCCAATGCTAAAAATCGTTTTTTATTTGCTGCGTCTTTATGTCCAGTAGCTCGTTGGATGCATCAGATACTTTTGTATGTAGTTCTAATATCCTTTTAAGCATCCATTTATTTAAGTTTTATTTTAGTATCGTTTTTGCAATATCCATTATTTCATTAATATATTGATTGTCGTATAAGTTAAAAAGTATGTTACGTAGAATTGTTAACGTTTCTTGCGTGGGTATTGATGTATATAAATCCTTAATGACGTAGGAAACAAGTCTCGTATTTTCGGTAATTTTGATGTCCTTATGTTCATGTTCATGTATATGTATACTTTACCATCAGTAAACGTTTTACAGCGTTTGAATGAATCTGTTGGGTCATTTTTTTTTTACATTTTGTCTGTTGAATGAATTGTTGTGTTTTGTCTACGAGTATATAATCTTTTTTGTACATTATTACAGTCGTGTTACCTTTGTCCCCTTTAGTAAGTAATATATCATTATTTCGTAGCTTTGTCTTTATCTGTTTGGTAATTTTCTGTTCGCTAGGATTTGGTTTTTAATATAGTGTGTTCGATCTTTTATTGTTTTTTCGAGTACATCGGCTATCTTGTCCAATAATACACTTAAACTATATTGGACTGGATTTGAGTAACTATACTGGATTCGGTGGTTTGACACAACAACAACACTTGAAACTGTGTTGTTTACTCTTAAATAAAAGCCTTGTGATACTTTCAAAATAAGAGTGACGTTTATTGATTAGTTTTTCCAACTTATATACTAATTTAACAATAAATATTTGCATTATTTGCTATAAAAAATATGCCTACATCATATTTTGTTATAAACTAACAGTACATTGAACCATATTTTTGCCAAACAAATAACCTTGAAACTTATAAATTACTGTATAAGCGTAATTAATTAAAGTTAAAAATTCTAAAACAAACAAAAAACTTTCAAGTTATAATTGTGAATAAGACAAAAATAAAAAGTATGCAATTCAATGAACTCTAAACATATGTATGTAAATTTTCTATAATAGCAAAGTAACAAAAGTGTGTATTAACATTCTCCCCCCGTTGAGCGCAGCTCAAAATATAGAGTTGATGTTGGAGTCTGCTGCATTGGTATCACTGTGTGGGTTTCTCTTGTAGCCTTATGAGGGTCTGTTACTGATATTGATCAAATATGCACCGTGAAGTCTGATGTTGTATGTTGTTTGCGAGGTGCTGGAATTGGATGGTGTTTACATTTTTGCCTAACAATTAGATATATATATATATATATATATATATATATATATATATATATATATATATATATATATATATATATATATATATATATATATATATATATATATATATATATATATATATATATATATATATATATATATATATATATATATATATATATATATATATATATCTAATTGTTAGGCAAAAATGTAAACACCATCCAATTCCAGCACCTCGCAAACAACATACAACATCAGACTTCACGGTGCATATTTGATCAATATCAGTAACAGACCCTCATAAGGCTACAAGAGAAACCCACACAGTGATACCAATGCAGCAGACTCCAACATCAACTCTATATTTTGAGCTGCGCTCAACGGGGGGAGAATGTTAATACACACTTTTGTTACTTTGCTATATAAATATATATATATATATATATATATATATATATATATATATATATATATATATATATATATATATAAAATGCAGCAAGTAATTCTTAAGGCTGAATAACCGACAGTCATGTGATGGTAATTATGGGACTCAATTCTATTTGGTAGCTGGAGTATCTCCTGCACCTTTAGTGAGGTTTGCAAGTCAGTTAGGTTTTGTATGGGTGGACTGTACTTGCTTGTATGTATTTTATTGAGAATTGACTTCAGATGTGTTGCATGGGTTTGTTCTGTAATTGGCCAAGGCTTGGTGTATGATGCCTTAAGCGAACTGGATAGTGTCCGTTGGCCTTGTATTGATATGAGCTTATTTTTAAGACTGCATTCTGGTTCCACGTAAAGTGAGCCTGACCCTTTTAAGGTAAATTGAGTGATATCTCTTTTACACTCAGCCGTTGTATGAGTTGCCGTGGGTAATGCGTAAATCCATTTATTCTGCTGGTGGAGAGGTATCTAAACATTAGCGTCGTTTATCTGTTTCACTGGACACTCAGCATTAGTTTCATTGTGCAATAAACTAATTTCGCAGGCGCATATTGGTGAACCTGATTCATGTTGGATCTGCATTTTGGAACATACAAATCTATCTTCTTCAATGACAGCGCATAAATTAAGTTCACTTTTGTCCATGGTGAAATACTGACGACGGATAACATTGATAGCCGGAAGGAAAGAGCATGGTTTTATTGATAGTAAGGTATTGTTAATCCAATTTGGCACTGGAACAAGGTAATATAATACAAACTGGTTCCGGTTAACTAATGCTAAATTAATCCGAAATAGTACTGTGTTATTCGTGAGTCCACCTTGAACTTTCATCAGCTTGTACAATCGTAATGCATCATTCTGTTTTACAGGCAATTCGAGTGACTCGGGCAAATGCATTATTTATTATAATTCCTGTTGCAATTGATACGGAGTGAGGGTAAGCGGACCGTGGTGAGGATAAGTGGCCCGTGGTGAGTATTTGTAAGAATGTCCAGTATTGAAGACTGCGTGTGTTGTAAATTTGACGCAGTGATTGTTAGTTGAATGCATAGTGATGAGAAAATTCGATATATTCTTTTCTGATATAATTCCTTACTGTCGTTGTGTATCTTATTATATACTTGTGAGATTTGTTGGTCGATTTGATCAAATTTCTTCTTTATTAGCCCTTGGTCTGACTTCAGGATATTCATAGTAGAGTCTACAATTGACGTTTGATTTCTTAAAAGGCTGAGCAGATGTGCTTTATTTTCCTTAACTTGTGAGATTGTGTTTGCCATTTCCTCTGCATACTTTGAGTCGAGTACGCCAAATAGTGAGTGTGCGATGTTCCCCACTAAATCGATTGCCCCCCTTTTATGTCTTCTGCCTGACAGTAGAATGTTACTCATATGTAATTCATTTTTAGTATGTTCTAAATATTTTACTAGGTTCTGACATGTCGATTTTTCTCCCATGTCGTCACATAAACCGCTTAAAGCCCTGGTCCCATTTGCAAATATTTCCAATTTGGACCAAAATTCCTGCAAGTCATAATAAATTAAGATCTGCCAATCTGAGGATGAAATGGATGCTGATCCAATGTCTTTAAAATGTATGCCCAGCTGCGCACCAAACTGCGTGTTATGGACTTGTGCTCCCAGGACTAATGGCAGCAACACTAATGAGATTAAGGTAGTCATCATATTAATAGGCCTGGTTATCCACCTTTTCTTTCTGGTATTCTCTGGCATATTTATTTAATCCATATCAATATCTCCATAATCGGAAGATTCATCGGACTCTGTGCCGTGAACTGGCAACGGTGCCAACCGTGCAATTGATCTTCTGCAGACACCAGATGCTGTCTTAACATCCGCTACTCGGACCAGACCATCATCCCCTTGATGCACCTTTACTATTCTAGCCAACGGCCATTTCTGGGGAGATGTGTTGTCTTCCTTCACTATGACTATATACCCGGGCTGTACGTTGGCGTTTGCGTTTTCCACTTATGTCGATACTGTAATTCGCACAAGTATTCCCGTAACCAACGCTTCCAAAACTCATCCTTTAAGTAGGTAACCAATTTCCACCTCGTCAATAGACTCATCTTTAGAACCTAAATTTACCTGGAAGTTCAGTGGTTCCCCAATTAGAAAGTGATCAGGTGTTAATGCGGCCAAATCATTAGGGTTGTTTTACATGGGAGTAATTGGTATTGAATTGAGAATGCCTTTAATTTCTATTACAATGGTATCTAGTTCCTCATACGTCAAGGATGCTGTTGCTACGCTTTTGAGCAAAAGATTTTTGGCCGACTTGACGGCAGCTTCCCATAAGCCGCCAATGTGAGGTGCGCGTTGTGGTATGAAGTGAAACGTTATACCTCTGGATGAACATTCTTTGCTGATTTTACTTGCGACCGAAATTGAATAAATCGAAACTGATAATTCTGTAAGTTGATTTTTTGTTTCCACAAAATTAGTTGCGTTGTCACAGTACAGCTCTTTACAATGACGTCGCCTGCTGGTGAATCGTCTTAGTGCTCCCATGAAGGCTTCGGTGGTTAAGTCACTAACCAATTCTAGATGAACCGCTTTAGTAGCGAAGCAACAAAACACAGCTATGTATGTCTTTTGGGGTCTTTTGCTTCGTAATTTATAGTGAAATCAAAGTGGACCACAAAAGTCAACACCGAAGTTGATGAAAGGTCGAGCTTGTGTAACGCGGGTTGCAGGTAAATTACCCATGATTTGACTGAGAAAGTGTGGTTTGGCTCTGGAGCATCGTACGCAGTGTTGGACAATTGATCGTGCCGCTGTTTTACCCTTGACTGGCCAATACCTTTGCCTTACATGTGATAACAGTGCTTGAGGCCCACAGTGCCGATTATTATTATTATATATTATATTAATTTTGTTATTGAGTCATTGTAGGGAATTAGTATTGGATGTTTTGCGTCGTATGGCAGTGTTGATGATTTCAACCGTCTTCCTACTCTGATGATGCCGTTGGTATCCAAGAAGGGGGTGAGATTGCTATATTGACTTCCTCTGTTTACTTCGCCGTGCCGTTTCAAATGCTTCAAATCTTCTTCACAATCCGATCGTTGCATTATACGCACAATGAGTGTGAGAGCGTATTCTAATTCTTGGCCCTCTAAGTTTAGTTCCTTATGTTGTTTAATCTTTCTTGTGTGATTGATGAATCGTAAGCTACAACCCTTTGGAGTGTTTGAAATGAACCGTTGTGTTTTATGTTGTAGATTATATCTACTGAGGTATCCTCTGCAGCTGTAACGACGGTCACCCTTTTCCGCTCATGTCGTGCTCATGACTGCTGTCTTTAGTCTTTGCGAAATTTTGCGGCCAAATTTCTCGACGATCTCTGAATCTGTTCATAAGTATGTTGGAGTGTCTTCAAAGCTTAAGTCCTCTTTAACCCTTGATGTTAACTAAGCGGCTAACAATGCTGCACAGACTTCGAGGCGAGGTAGGGTTTGATGTTTTAAGGGTGCTACACGTGATTTTGCACATTATAGTCTAACGATTACTTGAGTGTCCTTTATGACTGATCTTATGTAAGCCGCAGCACCAATGCCTTTTCTGAAGCATCTGCAAAGGCATGAATTTGTATTTTTGTTTTTATGTGTCCTTCAAATATATGTCGAGGTATCTTTAGATTGTCTATATGTTTTAATTCATTGCGAAATGTCATCCACCGGGCCCGAAGGTCTTCTGGTAGCTCATCATCCCAGCCTAGTTTAAGTTGCCACAGTTCTTGGATAAATATTTTGGTGGTGACTACGATTGGTGATAGTAAACCCAACGGATCAAATAGCCTGGCTAAATCTGAGCTTACTATGCGTTTAGTAATATATTTAATTTCCCTGAGGCAGACCTTGACACAGAATTTGTCAGTTGTTGGCATCCATATTAAGCCTAGGGTTTTTACAGTTTGGTTCTCGTTGTTAAAGTCAAAATTTACTTCTTGTTGTTGTTCTGCAGTGTTTTGAAGTAGCTGTTGGTGATTTTCGGTCCATTTTTGTAGTTTGAGACCATGCTGGCTTAGTATGTGTTTTAATTCCGTTTGAATTGTCAGAGCTGCATACAAGCTATCAGCTCCTCCTATCCTATCATTCAGGGATGTACCAGTTGAAGTTTTTAATGAAGCATCAAGTTTTGTTGTAGTGCTTTCCGATCTAAGGATGCAGTGGTGAGGGATGAAATAATTTGGAAATGGAATTTACATCTATTTGTGTCATATGACTCAATGCTTCATACTCTTTCAAAATACTTGCGTATTGTGATTTTATTTCAGGTGCCTTGGATAAACGTCTTTCCAGCGAAAGAAATCTGTTAAATGCAATGTGGTGTGATTCTCCCAATGTATCAGGGTTATCACAAAATGGAATTTTTACCATGAATCTTCCACTCTTGTCGATTGTATTTGTTTGGGCAAAATGATCTTCGCAGTACTTTTCTGAGGTTGATAAGATTTTGTCAACCTGACCTGTGCACATGCCACACTGCAGTTGATGGTTCATGTCCTCGTACCTTGCCGGCAATAACCCAATCCAATAATGTGCTTGAAGAGTTGGCAAATCATGTCCTAGTTTGATCTGCCCTGCTGACATTAATTGGTGGTAAAATTCTGCACCCAGTAAAATATCTATTTTATCAGGACGATTGAATTCTGGATCGGCAAGCACTATAGTTTTCGGCATTGGCCACTGATCTATGTTTACTCGACGTTGTACTCTGGTATTAGTTGAGCCGATGCCGCTGAGGCGTATTGAAGCTGGTTTTGGTAAGATTCCAAGACGTTTGACTAGTCGTTCGCTGATGATATTTAGCTGCGATCCTGAGTCAAGGATCGCTCTGCATTGTACCTTCCTACTGTTTGCTTGGACTTTGACCATTGCGGTGCCAAGAAGAATGTAGCTACTTGTTTGAGAATGGTTGGATGCGGCAAGCGATGTTGCGTTTTGATTAATTAGTGTTTTACTGATGGCTGATGCTACTGACAGTTGATTGCTACTTTCTTCTGACTTATGATTATGTGGACCTTTTGGTACTGGTGCTGCTTGATTATGATTGTCGCCTTCGAGATGCAGTAGAGTGTTGTCTTTTTTACTGCATTTCATACAACTTCTAAGGCTGCACGCCTTTGCATTATGACCAGGTTTATGACAGTTCATACAATGTTTGTGTTTTTAAACAAATTGAAGTCTTAATGAAGGTGGTTGTTGAAGAAATATTTTGCACGCGTATAAAGGATAGTTGTCACTTTTGCACATAATGCAGTTAGATCTGACTTGATGAGATGACGGTATGAAAGTACACACTCTTGACTTGGATTGTGCACCCTTTTCTCTTTCAGTCATTGATTCCATGGACTGAAAATGCCTTTCTAAAAATTTTAAAAATTCCTTAATTGTTGGAACCTCTCTTGGTTGTGATAAGGATTGCTCATATTGTAGGCGAGTGGTTTGGTCTAATTGCTTGAGTAGTACATGAAGCAAAAGTGCATCTCGCGATGAGGTATCAATATCTAGATTTTTGAAGGATAAGAGACACTCTTGGATTTTGTCGTGGAACGATTTGTAGTTGTCAGCTGTTGTTTTAGTTGGAGCATCAACCAGCTCATGTATCAGCTTCCTGACTAATAGCCTCTTGTTGTCTTAGCGATGTACTATGGTTGTCCATGCATCATCAAAGTGGCAGAGAAGTGTTTTATAAGATTTGCAGCTTCCCCCACTAAATGTGTTTTTAGATACAAAATTTTTTGGACTTTTGGAATTTGTTTGCCTACTACTAACGAAGAAAATAAGTCGTGGAATTCTTGCCACTTTAAATAATTACCGTCAAATTTTGGTAACGTAATTTTTGGAATTGGTATAGACTCTGGCTGCCTATTAGTATGTCCAGAGTTTAGTTGAGTTGCTGTGTCATTGGTGACGGATCTTAATGCTTTCCGTACATCGTTTTCCAACTTGATGAATCGATCAATGTTGTAGCCTTGATTCACAAGCTCGACAAATGTTTCATATATTTGAAGATGGATTTCTTCAATATTTTGCTGTAGTATTGTGGCGATTGGCACATCCTGATTTGTTAAATCAGTTTTTAACAAACGCTCAAGAGATGCCATTATTGCAGATTGTCTACGAATGAGTGTATTGTTGTACGGCATTCATGATGGCATTGTAGTAATCCTCAGAGAAGTACCTGTGATCTATCTGAATGTTTTCCATTAGCCGAATTTTGTTGTCATTAGATTCGAAGTCCGACCATTCTTCATCCAGCATTCGAAGCCTCTCTTGGAAATATTCAATAGAAGTTTTCCTTGTGGCGGAATCCTTTTTGAAGTTGCGGATAATTGTTTCAATCCGTTCCCCTACTTCCTTCTGCTTGCTAACCAGCTCCTCAAATGATGCCATTGTGGAATGAGTCTTGTTGTTCTATCTATTAGAATCCTGTGCCTTGTTACAGGATCACGTCGGGATCACCAAATAATGATCAATAAAAGTGCATAAACCAACCACTAGGATTTGTCCAATAATAGCACTTAAACTATATTGGACTGGATTTGAGTAACTGGAGTTTTCTAATAATAGCACTTAAACTATATTGGATTCGGTGGTTTGATACAACAACAGCACTTGAAACTGTGTTATTTACTCTTAATTAAAAGCCTTGTGATACTTTCAAAATATGAGTGACTTTTATTGATTAATTTTTTCAACTTATGTACTAATTTAACAATAAAATGTTTGCATAATTTGCTATTAAAAATATGCCTACATCATATTTTGTTATAAACTAATAGTACTTTGGACCATATTTTTGCCAAAAAAATAACCTTGAAACTTATAAATTACTGTATAAGCATAATTAATGAAAGTTAAAAATTCTAAAACAAACCAAAAACAAAATATCAAGTTACAATTGTGAATAAGACAAAAATAAAACGTATGCAATTCAATGAAGTCTAAAATAAGCTGAATAGATGTTCCGTAAAAAGGTATGAGAGTTAAGTTACAATTATTAACAAAAAAAATAAATAAATAAAAGTGTGCAAAATAAGCTGAATATATGCAGTGGTTCAACGTACAAAACAAATATTAAGAATTTAGTTGCAATTATTAATAAGACAAAAATAAAAAGTATGCAATTCAATGAACTCTAAACATGTGTATGTAAATTTTCTAAAATCGCAAAGTAACAAAAGTATGTATTAACACTATTAATAATATGAAATCCAGTGAAGACTATTTGCATACTTTTCTGCGAAATCAAACGTCGTTTCTAGATTCTAGTCTTAATCTTATGAAGCAATCTAAAAACCATACGCAAGCCACCTTCGAAAAACACAATTTCAAAATAAGCCAACTACAACTTGACAAATAATGACAATAATCATCGGTCGCAAACCATCTTATCTCTAAGCGTCGAAATACTTATTATTACTGATAATTTGAAAAAAATGCATGGTTGCATGATCAATTTGGTAGCTGACACTTATAATGGTCGAATAAACCCAATTCTACTAACTCCACAACAACTTTCTTCTGAAGTTGACAATATAAAAGCAAACCCTCCAGCTGATCTAACTTTACCACTCACAGATATCATTCATTTGCATGATATAGTGACAGCCCATGCAGCAATTTCAAACCAACACATTATCTGCACCTTAACTATCCCATTATCACATCAGAATGAAAACGATTTACTTTATATTACGCCGGTTCCGCAACTTATAAATAATTCTTTAGTTGCTGTCATACCAACTTCCAAAATAATGGCTATCAACGCTCATCGAGACGAATATTTCCCTATGGATAATACTAAGCTCCTGGACTGCAACACACTTGAGCACGATACCTTTCTATGTCCGAACATTCAAGCTACATATTATAAAGGTTGTCCAATCTGTCGCTGTGAAATTCATTTATTCAATACTGAATCCGACTTAACTTTCAAACAAAGTTTACAAAAGGAACCATTGGCTGCTCGCAACTTAAACTAAGCACAGTATGTAAAGGAGAAAGTAGTTCTCAATTATTGCAAGGAACTGGCGTGCTTACGCTCTCAGCAGGATGCACAACGAAAAATGAGGGGTCACCATATAGGGCCGCAAAACTATCACATCAATTTTACATTCACCCTATACAAGCAATGGGATATCATTCTCCCATGTAGTGCAAAATGTGAAGAAGCTAACACAACCCCTGCCATACCTTTCAATTATTGACAACATAACCCGATTGTAGGCAGAAGTAAGGGCGCTATTACAAGAGTTACCAACAAAAACATCATAAAGTTCACAGTTTAACCATAAGTTATGTGGGCTTGGCCCTAATTGTCATACTAATAATTAGTCTAATAGTAAAACAAATACTAAAAGGAAGACTCAAACCGTTATCCGCAGCACCACAACCGTCACTGAGGTCTAATGGAATATCTCCCTGGAATCAACACCTTAGGCCACTTCAGCAATACTCGCTGAAAATTCTTCATTTACACTTCCCATTTATGTTGCCGATCCCCTTGGGGTCGCAATATGTTAATTCTTTATGATTGTTTTTTATTTTCATAGCAAAATAAAAACAAATCTTTATAAAATTAAACACTGAATTTATTTTTTGTTATTTCCCACATTTGTCAAGCCAAGCGTGAGATTTACTGCGTCAGCATAATTCAAGGCTAGAATAAAATTTACGCGTTCCTGTTAAAGTGACCAAGTAATTGTGAAATTTAATATCACCTCTGTACTGACTCATAGTGGGAAAATAATTTGTTATTTAAATTACGAGCCAGACAGTAATAGAATATCCGTACTAGACTGCCTAACAGTGGGAAAATAATTTTAAAATATTTAATGAAACACAATATTTCTTTTTGGCTAATTGTGGGAAAAGAGTTAAGTACAGAAAATTTTGAACGTTTTTCGGCGTGTTTACAATTAAGTTTGTTATTTTTAATTTAGTTTATATTACATTTTTCTTTTTTTTACTTTATTGTTAATATTCTTTTATTGAAATACCAAAGAATTCCAAATAAAGTTTGTCATTTGCATATTGTCAGTCGTTGTGTTCACACTCTTTTCTAAGTTACATTGTCTTGGTGTATCACATGGACAATTCAACAAGGCAAACGAGCTTAGCAAAATTATCCTGGTGTACCACCTGGATAATTAAAGGCAACAAATATCTTAATGAAAAACTAAGTTATCCTAAATTTTAAGCTGAGGAAGGCAAACGTGCCTGCCCTTAACAGTCGCCTTAAGTGTATGAAATGAATCATCTAACTGATATTTGAAAACATCTCTTTTTGTCAGCCAGTATGTGCCTAACGCTTTCGTAAAATCTTCCGTATCGTGAACAGTCTTCGTTACTACTGTAGATCCAGTGTTTGATTCATAGAAACCCATTTTGTGAAGTTGAAGCCAGCTGACCGCAATATTTTAGTAACGTCTCTACATATGTCATTGAGTTCCTCAATTGAAACGCTATCGACATAGAAGTTTTACGGATAATTTTAGATCTAATTGGTACTCTTTTTGCAAAGTTGGCACAATCAATAAAAGATTGTTTAGAGAAGTTGTGTGGTAGTCCGACAGGAAGCATCGAATATAACTCGAAGTTTTACTGGCGTACTTTGTGGACGTAGTATACTCTCAAGTGGTATAAAATAGTGCTGAAAATTACAAATTTTACCATCTGTAATAGTCATGTGTCCTAGTACAATGTACTTTTTCATAAAATTATTATACATCTCTTTCATTTTCACGTCCTTTGAAAGCCTTCGTTCCAGCAATAAAAACGTCGCCTAGCTGTATCAAAGGAGGAGCCCAATTTATTTGGGTCACCTAAGAAAAATAGTGACACTTGAAATCTACCAGATTGAAACTGTTCAAAAGTTTTTATAAAATTCTCTTCGCATAATTGTTGTTCTGACGATAAAACATTAACTAATTTAGGAATCTCCTCTAGTTCCCAAAATCTCTGAACAGTTTTATTAAGAGTTTTCTCAGTTTCGACGAAATAATATAATACGATTTGTTACAAGGAGTCTTATAATGCTTATACTTATCGGACACAACCCAACCCAGAAGCGTTTTCTGAACTGTTGGAATGTCGGGATTCTCTCTTATTTGGCCAACACATAACAATTCGAAGAATATTTCAGCGCATATCATCCTATAAATTTTCTTCGGTTTAAAAGAGTATGGATCAGCAAGTTTAATATTATGAGAAATATTCCAACTAGCCGTAGAAATAACACTGTCCGGTTGATAACCGGATATCGATCGAGGAACCCAGAAATCTGAAGAAAATTCATGAGAGTTTACTCGGGATTTCACAGTGGCACGAATCTTAAATTTAGCTGCGGAATTAGCTTTCCCCACACCGATAAGGCTGAGATTATTTTTTTCCTTTTCCAATTTTAATCTCTGCGACAGTACCTCAATTACAAAATTTATTTGTGAATCCGAGTCCAATAAGGCCCTAGCAAATATATATTGTCCCAATTTAACTTTTATTTTTACTAAAGCCGTAGCCAAGATAACGTTATCACTACTAGAGGATGAAATATTAACAGATGCATGCTGGCCTGAAATAGAACTGGCAACATCTTAACTCTACTCGTTAGTCGTACTCGTTGCATATTCGGCATTTCGATGCCTTGCATTTCGTTACTGTGTGACCTTTTCTCAGAGAATTTATACAGGTAGGTACATCCTTTATGAAATTAAACCTCTCTCGAACAACTTATTATAATTGAGTTGCTCTTCCAATTTCGATCGAGTGGCTAAATAGACCTTAATCAATGCTAAATGAATAATTACTGTGTTTGTTATAGCCTTGTCGTCACCAATAGAGAGAAGTGAATCATAAATAGTCGAAACAGCGTCAATCATGCTCCTCAAAGCGGACGACGAGGGTTTCGTTATCTCTGGCAAATTAAATAATTGTCTAATGTTGTCAAAATATACAACATATGGGTTATCAAACTTCAAACTTACCGACGCTTTGGAATAATTCTGTTTAGTAACTTGAAAAGCCTTCACAGTACCTAGAATTTCATCAGATAAACATGATATTAAATGATTCAAAATTTCTATTTCTGTAAGAGATATATCATGATCAACAAGACTCCCAACAAACTTATAAAATTTTAGTATTTTATTTTCTGTTGAACTCAAGTCTCCATTGTATATGGTTTAACATTGCCTGCATTGAACTTAATATGCTTTTACGTAAAATAAATTTCAAAAATATATGGAAGGACCTCAAGATAATTATTTTTTCTTTTGGTAACAAGAAATTTTCGAGATATTACTAGATTAAGCGACTTCCAAATGATCTAGTAATAAAAACATTTTCCAATAAATATCTTCTTATATAAATTCAGTTAACCATACCAAAAATCTTTTTGTTCGAATTTCACCAAAATTGTTCTCTGAGTTATATTGGCAAGAATACAATTATCTATAAACAAACTAATGGAATTTAAAATTCAAATTCTGCAAACCTGGCAACTTTTTTAAATACAGCCAACAACTCTTATGAATTTATTACGAAAATAAATTTTGCTTGTACTCATTCCTCTAGCTCTTAATAAATATTTATGGTACAATAAAATACAATTTTATTAATTATATTACTTTTCAGTGCCTTAGTAAAATATTATTTTATTTAATGTGTAAAATTAGTTCACTCCAATCACTTTTAAGAATGTTGTCTGGGTTGTCAACTTTTTATTCTGCTGACGTCACAAACATATGTGGCTGTGATACCAAATTTTATTTAATTTGTAATCCATCAAGATAACAGCAGGTTAAAATAAAAGAACAACAACAACTACTAAACGAATTTTATTTATTCCTTTACGGAAAATTTTAAGGAATTAAAGCAAGGAATTAAAGTGAATTTTAAAAATTATTTAATATAATTTAGTTTGTGTATAAACGAATTTATCATTCACTAGTCTCACATCAAATTATTTTGATGAATACCTGGTTATTTTGTTGTTGGTTTGTACTTTTTTTTAAACATAAGCAGCAGTTGCAATGCATTTGTAGCAAAAAAAAATTTGATGACTTCCAATTGTTGATGTTAAATTATTTTTGTAGTTTTGATATTTTGTTTATATTAATACACACTTATTAACTGTTTAACAATTTTAATGTTTATAAACCGAGTGTTTTATTAACGATCGCGGCTTTGTTAAACAATGTTTTCGTTTTATAAACTTATCCAATACAATAACGTTATGTTTTTTGTTTTTATGGATGCATTAAACACAATCACTTTATTGTTTTTTTATGTTTTCGCATCGAAATACAAGACAATTCTAGTATACGATACTAAATTTCTATTTTTTTTAATCAGTCTTTGCTCGGGCGCCAAAATGTTTCGTGAGGATTTTCACAACTTAAAAGAACTGATATGAAATAAAAAAATTAATTAAAATAACGCTTGATGATCAAGAAAACAGTAAACTTATTTTTTTTCAATTGAAGAATATACAGATCAAATGAAGAATATACAATATAAAAGATTTTCATATAATTTTCCAAGGGTGTAAAAATTATTACTTTCCTACGCAAATTTTGAAAAACATAGTTCGAATAAGTTCTTCATGACCAGAAAGTTGATATTCCTTTACTTAACGAAATTTTTTACAGGCTTCAAAGTATACAGAGAAGACCGACATATTCACTGAGCAGTTATAATTCTATACTAATTTTCACAAAAAGACGATCAGTTGTTTTAACTTCTGTGTATAACCCAGCGTACACTACAAACTGACTTTTTTAACCGACTTAAAAGAAAGAAGGAGGTAATCAATTTGACTGAATGTTGTTTTTTAATGTTTGTGCCTGCAGAACTTAGTAATTTTTCAGCCGAATTTGAAAATTACTTTTAATTTAACAGATTAAGCTTACAAATTCATCCCGTTTTAAAAACAGTTTAAAGTGTGAAAAACAAAAGGGTGTTCCTACACAACATATATTTTTTAAGTGTATTATGAACCGTAAAGCGCACTTCTTTAAAATTTAGAAAGAAATGCGTATTACTGTAGCTGCAAATAGCAAAAAATAAAATAAATCTAAAAATTAAAGGGATTCTCATAGGTGACGTAAATTTACTTATTTGCGCCTATCTTTTGAAGCGTTATAGTCAAACGCTTGAAAATTGGACAGGTTTTCAATTAATATGACCGTTATAATAACAAGTAAAAACATACAAAATTTTAAATTAAAGGGTGTCCCAATAGTTAATGTAATTTGATGTATGTGGCCAAACTTTTGAACTGTTATAGCCAGATAGTTGAAATTTACACAGAACCATTATTGCTAAGTCCGCTATAAAAACAAGTATAAAATTTGTATTTGCAAGTTAAAGGGTGTGCTAATAGTTGATGTAAGTTCATGTATGTGGCCAACATTTGAACTGTTATAGATAGACGGCTGAAATTTCAAAGAACCTGAACAGCAGAATCGCAATAACGTTATATATCACGGAAGATATAATTGACCTAAAAACTAAAGAAACTCTAAACCTCTGAAAAATGTAAATGTAGGATAAGAATAACGAATGAGAATGTTTAACACATGTAAAATATGTTTTTCTTTGTAGTAAAAATAGTTGTAAGATTTGTAAATACAAAACAGAATATTTTTGTTATTAAAACAAGATTGTTTTTACTATTCCACTCGGGCACCTTAAACAGTGCTTGAAGGGATTAAACTGTGTTACGGCTAAGCGCAACATTTAAAAAACTTAGCAAACCAACGGTAATACACTATCACAATTGCAATACTATATCACAAACATAATATGACGATCCTGCCTATCAACTTGATAGCTTTACCATCTTTACTTACTATATATTGTTGTTTAATTAATGACCAGTAAAGCAAACAAGGCCCCTACAAAAGAGGAGATTGATAGGATATTTTTAAGGTATCTAGTCGAAAAGTATGTATCAGAAGGAATGATAGAGGGAATACTCGAGAAATACATGCCCACCCCAAAAACGTGCTGTTCTAAACCCATAAAATTAGAGGAGTATAGGAATAGAAATACCATTAAACAATTTACAGAAAATCAGAAGAAGTTAAATATAATAGGCAAGAAAATAAGACAAAAAAGAGAAAAAGGATGTCCTTGGATTAAAGGGTTTAACAGTTATATGTATAACTTGTTTACACAAATCGATTATATGTACACTTGTATGAGAACCCTACTTTATTGTATGTACTTGTTCATAAAATGCTTGTTTGTAAAATATTTTTATACATCATTATATCATAAGAAATTGATTTATGTTTTCAAATAATTGTTTTAGTTCAGTTTACGTTTGGAATTCAAATGAGAACATTTGAATTTAAAATAAATAAAATAAAATAAAAAAATAAAAACTAGTTTTATTTTTTTGGTTTTAATTAGCGCAGTCGGTAGGATCCTTTTGTTAAAAAGGATCTAGTGTTCGTGTGTAATAAATTAAATCCTGCGAATCCTACGGGACCTTCCAGGATTGATTCAAAAAGAAATAAATGATTATGTATAAAAAAAAACATTACTTGAAAAACAAACAAAGAATAGAAAAGCTACATATATACATATTTGAAAATAAAAAATAAATATAATTCAAACAAGAATTACAAAAAAAAAAAACTTGAAAAATAAAGTTCAAAGCAAAACGAAAAAAATTTAAGTGAATATAAAAACAGTATAAAAACTATGAACTTTATTTGTGGAAGAAAAAAAATTATTAAAAATGATTTTATAATAAAATAAAACTGGGATTTGTGAAATATTTTGAACAATAAAGATAATTTAAGAACCAAGATTAAATCTCAACAGTGTCGAATAAAAAAAAAAAAAAAAACAAATACTAGACGTCAAAAAATATTGTTTAACTTGAAATAAACAGAACCAGAGGAGAATCAACAAAAACTTAACAACAAAACAATAATTTCAAGTGGTAACTTTATTTAAGAACAAAAAAAAAAAACAGAAAAATAAAAGAATTAAAAAGAGAAACGGCAAAACAAAATAAAAACAAAGAAGAATGTAAAAAAAACTTTAAAAGATGAAGTCCTATTTGAGGTGAAAATTTATTTAAAAAGAAAAGAACAAATTAAAAAAAAAATTATAAAAATGAATGAATGATAGTGAAAAGAATAAACTGTGAAATATAAATAAACAAATCAAGAATAAATAAAATTTTACATAGTATGTGAAGCAAACAAAAACAGTTTATAGCGTATAAATTATTAAATAAAGGTAGAAGCAAAAGCTTTCAATCAATAAAGAACTTTTAAACGTTTGTGAAGAAGAAGAAGGAAAGTAAAAAGAAGACATCATATCAGCATTTTAAGAATTCAATTGCTTGAAGAATATACTAGAAGAAAAAGAAGGAGAAAAAGAAGAAGAAAAAAGGAAAGAAGAGAACATCATATCAGCATTTGAGTAACAATTTTTATTTCTTGTTTCTGTATTGTTTTTTTTTACAATATAATTATTTTGTTTAAGTATTTGTTTGTATAATTTAAATGTTGTATTCTTTTTAAATTTTTACGTGCGTGTGTTGTTCTTCTTTTATATTAAATCAAAATTCTCTTTCTTTCTTTTAATATAAAAAAAATATTTATTGATTATTTAAAAATGGCGCATACCTTAGATCCCGTTAAATTTCTGCAACGGTTACCAGAATTTTTCGGAGATAAAAATGATTTGTATACATTTATCTCACTTGTATATAAAATAAATCCTCTCTTTGTTCAGTATGATGCTCCTTCTCAGCTTTTATTTCTGGATTTAATTAAAAGCAGAATTAAAGGTAAAGCCAAGGAGACAACAGAAATTAATTTTCATGTGCAGTCTTGGTCAGAGATAAAAACAGTTTTGATTAATTATTTTGGAGAAAATTGAAGTGTAGAAGAGTTATATGATGAACTTCGTTCTGTGGTTTTTCGAACAAATGTTGTTGAGTTTTATAATAATATTAAAGATAAATTACGAAATTTGAATAATAAGGTTGTTTCAGTTTTCGAGGTTGATGAAAATAGTGAACAAATTGCTAGAAATAAGTTGAGAACTTCTCTTGATATTTTTAAACAAAAAATTCCAGAACCCATGAAGACCATATTGGCATGTAGGAATCCTGATACTCTTGAGAGCGCAATGAATATCCTCTTTACATCGGGGTATGCTAACTATGGATGTAGAGAAAATGAATATAATTCTGGTAATAGAAGTAAGAGTTATTTAGGTACAAAAAGTAATCGTGACAATAAAGGGTTTCAAAATATTAGAAATACTCATGATAATACACAATTCAATTCGAACAAACATCAGAACAACAGTTACAACAATAAACCGTTTTATAAGAACAATCAGTACAATCCTAATAAATCTTATAGAAATAATAACTATCAACAATGTACTAACACTTTTAGTAATAATCAAAATTATAATCGTAATAGGGAAAGTTACAAATGTAACTTTAGTCCGAATTGTTTTCCGACGCAAGAAAGTCTTGAACCAATGGATGTTAATATGGTTCAAAATTGCAACACTGTAAGTAATTTGCGTAAAGTGCCAGTTTCGCGGAAAATGTTACGTAAGAATTCTTCTGATCCTTTCAATCAAAATTCTTCAGCTGAAAATATAATGACTGAAAATTTTCGTTTTCCCGCCTCTCCGGAGAATTACCTTATATAATAATAAAAGAAAATCTTAAGTTTATAGTGGATACTGGAGCGACTCATTCACTTGTAAATCCAGGCTTGTGTAATCCAAAATGGAGGATCAATTCAACAGGAGTTGTGTTAAAAACCGTTCAAAGTAAGATATTTTCAGACAAAATTTATCAAGTGCCAATGTTTTCTGAACTAGGTGATGTAAATAATAAAATAAATTTAATAGAATGTAAAGTACACGATTACTATGATGGCATCATTGGAAATGATATATGACGAGCCTATAATGCTGTAATAAATTATGAAAATAGCCAACTTATAATAAATAATAAAGTTGTGCCTTTATTATTCCCGAAAACACGGAAAGTTAAATTAATTACTTATGTTGAATGTGGGCTTGTTCACATCAAAGAACATCGTAATGATATTGGAGAAATAATTTTTAGTGAAGGAGTTTTTAATGTAGAAAATATTAAAGTTGAATTAGAAACAGTTGCTGAATGTCCAAATGTAATGTATATTAGTGAAAAGGATTCCTGGCCTGTTACTTCCGAACACTATCACTTGGTAAGTGACATTTCAATGCAATAGAATATTTGTGAGTTTTGCTTATTTGATCAAATTAGAATGGACCATTTGAATTTGGAAGAAAAAACAAATTTAAAACTTATTTTGATTGACTATTGTGATTTGTTTTATAGAACAAACTCCAATTTATCTTTTACAAATGCTATTAAGCACAGAATTATTACAAAAGATGACGTTCCTGTATTTTCAAAAACTTACAGATATCCGTATGTACATAAGGATGAGGTCAGAAAACAAATTCAGGAAATGCTGAATAGTAAGATAATAAGACCGTCAAAATCACCTTATTCTGCTCCTATTTGGATTGTTCCAAAAAAGGTAGGTGTTATCGAGGAAAAAAAGTGGCGATTAGTTGTTGATTATAGGAAACTCAACGAAAAGACGGTAGATGATCGTTTTCCTATTCCAAATATTGAAGAAATTTTGGACAAGCTTGGTAGATGCATGTATTTTACTATTTTGAATCTAGCAAAAGGATTTCATCAGGTTGAAATAATTGAAAAGGATACTCATAAAACAGCATTCTCA
This sequence comes from Cistogaster globosa, assembly GCA_937654795.1. Taxonomy (NCBI): domain Eukaryota; kingdom Metazoa; phylum Arthropoda; class Insecta; order Diptera; family Tachinidae; genus Cistogaster; species Cistogaster globosa. The sequence continues at coordinate 50,824,190 of OW569405.1, forward strand.
GTTGAAGGTGGTCACTATGAATTTTTAAGAATGCCTTTTGGACTCAAAACAGCACCAGCTACTTTCCAAAGACTTATGAACAATATTTTGGGTGAATTAGTGAATAAAATATGTTTCCCTTCAGGAGCATATAAATTCACTTCGACTTGTGTTTGATAAATTAAGAAATGCAAAGTTAAAAATTCAAATAGATAAGTGTGAGTTTTTAAAACGGGAGGCATAATTTTTAGGTCATGTAGTAACACAAGACTGTATAAAACCAAATCCAAAAAAAGTTCAATGTGTTCTAAATTACCCGTTACCAAAAACCCAGAAGCAAATTAAACAATTTTTAGGGCTAAGTGGATATTATCGTAAACTTATAAAAGATTATTCAAGGATTGCGAGGCCGATTACTAAGTATCTTAAAAAAGATGCTAAAACTGATATAAATGATCCCAATTACATAGAGAGTTTTAGAACTTTAAAAATACTTTTAACAAATGACCCAATTTTAGTGTACCCTGATTTCAATAAAAAATTTGTTTTGAATACGGATGCAAGCAACTTTGCCTTAGGAGCTGTGCTATCGCAAGACGATCATCCTATTTCCTATGCGAGCAGAACGCTCAACCAGCATGAAATAAACTACAGTACAGTGGAAAAAGAACTGCTGGCTGTGGTGTGGGCTGTTACGTATTTTCGTTCATATTTATTTGGGAGGAAGTTTGTTATTCAAACGGATCATCAGCCTCTTTAATGGCTTTTTTCGATTAAAGAGCCAAATTCGAAATTAATACGATGGAGATTAAAGTTGAAAGAATTTGATTACGAAATTTTATATAAACGTGGCATAAACAATGGGAATGCGGATGCATTATCTCGTATTGAACCCGAGGTAAATTTAAATTATCAATCTCGATCATGTGTTATATCGGAAAGCAGTTCTCCAATTAATGTTTACAGGAACCAGTTTATTCTGGGAAGATCTGATTCTGCTTCTATTAGAGTAGCGAATCATTTATTATTTAAAAATTTTAGGAAAATAATAACTGCCAATAGTTTTAGTGAAAATGATATAGTAAATATTGTAAGGAATCATTTTCATCCAACAAAAGTTAATGCTGTTTTATTCAGAGATAATTTAATCTATGGTATCTTTGAGGAAACTGTTTTAAATTATTTTTCAGAGGGCTCTTGCCTAAAAATTGCGAAGTGTAGTAATTGCCTTGATGATATTTTGGATGAGAATGAACTTCTTGAACTTATTCAAATGAAAATTTTGAACAATTAAGAAAGAAAATATACATCCGAAATTAAAGTTAAGAATTCAACAATTTATAAATATTTGTCATATTTGCAATATAGAAAAGTATGACCGTAATCCAGCTAAGCAAATTTTTAAGTTAACTGAAACCCCTAGTAAGCCTGGTCAAATAGTGCATATGGATGTTTTTTATAGCCTTGATAAAACATTATTTTTAACATTAATAGATAAATTTTCTAAGTTTCCACAAGCAATAAAAATTCAGAATAGGTCTTGGTTGGAGTTTAAAAGAGCTCTGGTTCAATATTTAAGTATTGTGGTAATGTCGAAAAAATCGTAGCTGACAATGAGTTAGGTTTTAAGGCATTGCCATTAATTGAATTTTTAAGACAAAATTAAATTGAAGTACATTTTACTTCAAGTAATAACCATACTTCAAACGCAGATGTAGAACGTTTGCATAACACATTAAACGAACATGTTCGATTACTAAGACACGACCCTGGACGAGATAGTGATACGGTTGAGGAGAAAATTTGCAAAGTAATTATGTTTTATAACAACACAATACATTCTACCACAAAATGTAAGCCTTCAGATTTTCAAAACGGTTTAATAAAGTCTGAGGACTATCCAAAAATTAGAGAAAGAATTTTAAAGTCAAAAAAGAAATCAATAATTAGTTTAAATCACAATCGTGAAGACTGTGAGATTCAAACTGTGGAGGTGTACATAAGGAGTAAAAGAGGTGAAAAAAATCATGCTAAATTTCGAAAAATCAAAGTAAAGAAGTTTGACAGTGATCATGTAATAACTCAAACAGGTCATAAATATTATAAGTCAGATATTAAAAGAAAGAAAAAGTTATAGAGTTAAAATTATAGTGAATTTTGCCTTTCAAGGGTAAGCGTTAGTAAGCAAATTTAATTTTAATTGAATATTTTAATTTTTGTTGAACGTCATACGTACGTAAATAGAAAGGTATTCTTGTTATTATGATTTTGAAATTTTAAATGTAAAAAAAAGAGAATATTAGTAAATATTGTAACATATTATTTTAATTGATTGTATCAAATGTTATATTTGTTTTCCTCGGATTTACACAAATCGATTATATGTACACTTGTATGAGAACCCTACCTTATTGTATGTACTTGTTCATAAAATGCTTGTTTGTAAAATATTTTTATACATCATTATATCATAAGAAATTGATTTATGTTTTCAAATAATTGTTTTAGTTCAGTTTACGTTTGGAATTCAAATGAGAACATTTGAATTTAAAATAAATAAAATAAAATAAAAAAATAAAAACTAGTTTAATTTTTTTGGTTTTAATTTTTAACCACAGGCGAAAAAAAGAAAAGTATATATGAAATTAAAACAAATAAACTAATGGGGAACCAAAAAAGTAAGATACCATCACAGTAAACAAGAACAACCAGGAGATGGACTTTGATACAACAATAAAATAAGATGTATTCGGCATAATATTGATAGTATTTTTAGTAACGAAAATGAACAAGTATTTTAAGGATTATATACAAAAAAGCCATTGTTCAGGTCTAATAGAAAAATAAAAAATAAAATAAAATAAATAAAATTGCTACAAAGCTTATATAATTAAAACGAGAAAACGTTTTGAAAATGAAAAGTAGAATTAACAAATTAGAAAGAATTTTAACAAGTTTTAAAAATCAGGACCAAGGGCATTCCACTGTGCACGTCAAGTTAAAAGTTACCTTTTTTAATTATCTTCGCACAATTTGTACCATAATTGAACAATACCGCACTAAATATAGTAGTATATTTTAACATGTATACCTTAAGCCTGTTGACATTAATGTTTTTATTTTCATGATATGAATCAACCGCAGCATGTTGATGCTATTAATGAATAAAAATTAATGGAAACAAATCACATGGCAATACCTAGAATAACGTAAGTTTTTATATGGATCTTATTGTCTTAAGGGTAACTGTGTTTACTAACTTTTTATTCCAAGTATTTTACACATGACGAGGCACGGAAAACGTATTATATGTCGACATTTAGAAAACAAAAATGTAAGAAATTTTAAGAAATTTATATATATATATATATATATATATATATATATATATATATATATATATATATATATATATATATATATATATATATATATATATATAATTTTACCAATGTTCAAAAAAAAAAAAAAAAAAAAAGAAAAACAAATTAGAGTGCTATATTCTGCTATGCCAAATTTTATGCAAATCTAGACAACGAAGTAACAACAATAAAAAAACAAATGTCGGGGTAACAAAAATTAAATAAAAAGAAAAAAAAATAAGTACTCAATATAGAGCAGTAGCACTTCAGGCAACAATATGCCTATTTAATTTGCGCAACCGTGCTACATTCATTTTAGAAAAGGGCAGAGAAAAGAGAGGTGGTGAAAGAATAGCACAATTTTTTATTTTTCTTATTAATTATTTTACTTCGCCGGCGAATGTGCTATGTATAGATACCGACGAAGGAGGCTGCGTGTTGTATTGTTAAATTCTAAATATGTATTATACCATAAAAGAGAAAAAAAAAACATATTTTTATTTTTGGTTACGCAGGAGTTGATCCCTGGCCGAGCAGGTTTGTAATCAACGTACTTTCTACGATGACTATAGGCGTGGTGTTTTGCATGCAGCCTTGAAGGTCTTGAACCGATCTTCCTGATTTTCTGATCGATTAAGCTATTTGAATTTTCTCTAGCTCATCTAGTGCCTCGGCAGAGGATTAACTCGAACACAGATGGACAGATGGACATCGCTCAAGTGGAAGTGGAAAAGTATTTGGAGGTATATTAAGCAATTTGCCATTTTTATTAAAAACTCACTATTTGCTATTTTAAGTAGATAAAAATCGCTAAAACCCGTTTTAGAAATACAAGCTACCTTAAAAAATTTTTCTTAAAAAGGCATGAATGTAACCTAGAATGAAATGAAATCAGAGCTGAAGGAGCTGCAAATTAAAGACATAGAAAATTGCAATAACTTACAGTCTACAACTGTAAAACAAATAAAGAAAGATTATGCTCTAAATATATTTAAGAATGAATTAAATAACAATCTAAAACCTACTACACTCGTTTTAAGTCCTAAAGAACTTAATGAAGCATTACAATTTGCCATTTAGTTAGAAAAATAATAATAGAAACAGGAAAGCTAATGAAAGAAATTCAAACTATATGAGTTACAATTACAATATCAACAGTTACAGTAATAGGAGAAATAATTTCAACCCCAACAGTAACAATAATAGAGTGAACAATAACAACAGTAACACTAATAACTATAATGGCAACAATAATCCTAATCATAATAATAACAATCAAAATAGAAATTGCAGTAATAAAGGTAAAAATAGGAATCATAATAAACAAAATAGGAATAATAGTTTAAATAATAGAAATGTACATTATGCACAGGAAAACTATCAGGATCTGGAGGTGTGTCAAGAAACAGTACAAACCCACTATCCGGAGGACCAAAAATAAGATTTAACAATGTCTGTCAAATATTTAAAAACACTACAAATTTTATAGACTTAGGCTTAAGAAGGGATTTGAAAGTGACAATTTTAATAACACAGGAGTATAAAATCGATAAATTAAATGAGGACTCCATATGTACATATTGACAAAGAAAAATCAATTAGCTTAACAGATATAACTACAGAAAAAATAAGATCAATAGGAATATCATAATTAAAATTCAATATAAACAATTTCAATAATAAAACATAACTTTCACATCATGGACGAAGAATTTCCAATACCAATGGACGGAATACTAAATTCAAAATTTTACTGTAAAATTGATTATGAAACATACGTTATCACTTATTTTAGGGAATGAGGACATTACCATACCTATGATTAAAGAATATTCATTCTATAAATTAAGATATACGTAAAGATAACATTATCCTTAATAAGGAAATTCAACGAGGTATTTTTATTAGTAATACAATAGTACCAGGCAGTGTAGCCAGATAAGGGGATTTATCCCCAAATTGGGTATTTTAACTCAAGTTTAGGGACAAAATTTCGTGGGGAGGGACTTGGGGACTTTTTCAACTTTTTCTCAGCTTTTTTATTATTGGCATTAAAAGTTTTTATTTTTAATGAGGAATAATATACAGTAGAAATAATAGAATCACTGATAATAAAATCTCATTTAAATATTTATAAAATCTGTTGTTGTAAGTTTGAAGTTCCTAAAGAAGTAATAAAAAGTTTTCAGTTGGAAAATATGTACAAAAAATTGTAGAATGTCACGACGAAGTTTACGCATTTGAAGACGATATATATGTATTTGGATGTAGTTTAAAACATCATAATAAGAACTTAGTGAGAGGATTTAAGCCTTTGTCAAAATACAACCTAAAATTGACTGCATTAAAATGTGTATTTTTGACATCAGAAGTAATTTATTTAGGACACCAGATAAGAAAATACTGTATACGGTCAGGTCCTTCGAAACATAAAGTAATATATAATATCCAGTTTCAAAAAAACGATGGTAAAAGATTTGTAGCATTCTGTAATTATTATACACGTTTCATAAAAAGTTTCGCCAAAATGTCTAAAAGACCACACTAAGAAGGGGAAGAGATTCGAATGGACTAAAGATTGTCAACAGTTTTTTAACTTAATAAAGACAAAGTTACTTAGCGCACCAATATTAAGATATCCAGATTTCGAGCAACCACTGAAATTGACTACTGATGCATCAAACTATGCATTATGAGCTATTTTATCACAAGGAAAAATAGCTGAAGTTTTACAAATTTGTTATGCGAGCAAAACATTAGTGAAACATAATTTAAACACATCATTTATTGAGAAAGAGCAATTCGCAATTTATTGGAGAATATAATTTTTTAGACCCTATTTATTTAATAGAAAATTTCTTGCAGTAACGGATCACAAACCTCACATTTCACTTTTTTCACATAAAAATCCTTGATTGAAGTTGACTCAGAAATTTGATACCTGTAGAAGAAGACAAAACTAAACCATCAACAATTTTGGTATAAATACGTGGAATGAAAGCAAAGGAAAATGCAGGAAGTATATGATAAGAATAACACATCCCAAGGACAGCATATAAATCGAATGTGGGGATGTACATCTTTACAAGAATTAAAATTTAATATTATGAAAACGGGTATAAGAAATATGGAGGATGGACCTAAGGATGGTACTATAGAAAATAAAATAGCTTTTTAATGAATGTTAATGAAGATCTAGCAAAATACCTTTTCTCACTATAGAAGTTAATGGTTTACATGCATAAACAGAATATAAAAAATCTCGCTTTATCATGGGAAGATAATATTTTTGAGCTCATATCAGATAGATATTTGAATAAAATTTATAAGGTATACCAGAAATTATTGATAGCAAATAAGTATAGAAATTTTGAATTAAATTTTATATTAACCTTTTCATCTCATTTAGAGTAAAAGATCGCAAATGAAAACTACAAAAGAATTCCACAATTTACCATTATCAGGACATTTTGGTATAAGAAAAACAGTCCTTAAACAAAATCAACGTTACGTATAAGAGAATATAAGAAAGATGGTAAGAGATTATAGTTACAAATGTGTTTGAGGAAAAATAAAACATATTAAAGAAAAAATTATTATAACTGAAAGTCCAATAACTAGCTTTGAAACGGTAGAAATGGAGACTGTAGGAGATTTAAGATATATAATAGCACACTCAATTAAAACGAAAGATGCTAGAAGTATTATCAAAACATTAGTTGAAAAATTTTATCTAAGGTATAATGTTCAATAACGAATTGTTACAAAAAGTTTGTAAGTTATAAATATTATTCAAACGTTTTCAGCACCATATCACCACCAGTCAATAGGTTCTATCAAATACAATCATCGTGTATTAAATGAATATTTAATAAATTTTGTTGATGATTATTAAATGGATATCTTACTACACATTTGCATATAACACGACACCACATATTGACACCAACTATTCACCTTACGAATTAGTTTACGGTAAACTCGCAGCACTACTAACAGATAAAATAGAGAACACAAGTAAATGTTATGACACAGAAAATTATGCTTGTGAAATTAAAATTAGACTAAGCAGATCATTAGAAATACCAATTATGGAAACGATACAAGACACCTGAGCGTCATGATGAGTATCATTGGGCTAGGAAGGCTGCAGTTTCAAAAATTAAATACGAAAAATGCGTTTATTAGTCAAATAAATTTAACAATGCAGTTGATATCAATAAGACATGGAAACATATACGAGACATTGGTCTGGGTAAGACAAGCCGTGCTGCTTATATTGATGTTAATAAGTTAAATGAAACTTTTGTAAATGTACCAATGCCTACAGCGAACACCGTTTTTTATGCTCGAATCCCTTCTTACGGTTCCTCGTTTGAAAATTTTGTTTCAAAAGCATTACCTTGGTAGAAGTTGTAGATGCATTTCATTAAGTTAAGTCTAATGCTGTAAGCTAGGATGATATTAATCCAAAATTCATAAAAGTAATCCTACCCGAAATAATACGCCCTATTGTGCATTTATAAAACACTAAAGATACTACGAGCTCATACCCGATGGTTTGAAAGTATGCCAAAGTCTTTCCCGTCCCAAAAACAGAAAGCGAGTATCGCCCAATTTCAATATTACCATATTTATACAAAGTTTTTGAACATATTCTGCGTAAACAAATATTTGAGTATGTAAATACCATAAATTTACTTACTGAGCGTCAATCAGGCTTTAGACCTCAGCATAGCTGTGTGACAGCCCTAACTGATGTTATTGAGGAGATTAGAGGTAATTTAGATTTAGGAAATATATCTATTTTGGTATACTTGACATCTCGAAAGCTTTTGATACTGTGCACCACTCGATTCTGTATCTGAAACTATCAAAATTGTTCAATTTTTCTACTTTAGCTGTAGAGTTGATGTCATCATGTATTAAATAATGGACTTGTTTCATACCCTATAAGAATTCCGCAAGGCTCCATACATGGACCTTTATTGTTCTCACTGTATGCAAATAATATACAATAAGAACCCAAACATTCCTGTGTACAAATGTATGCTGATGATATACAAATTTATCTCAAAAGTTCCAGGGGTTCCATCAGCAATAAAGTCAATGATCTTAATGCTGATCTAAATAAATTTTTTATTTGGGCATCAGCAAATGGCCTGCGTCTTAACCCTAAAAAGTCGAAATACTTAATAATTTGTAAAAAAGCGGTAAAAATCGTATCTGATATTGAAATATGCCTTGGAGGTATTAAAATTGATATAGTAAGCTCTGTCAGAAGCCTTGGTGTTATTTTTAATAGTACTTTAACTTGGTCTGATCATATTAATCAGGCATTTGGCAGAGTATATAGTAGGGTAAGACGCTTATGGGCTACTCAGTATTTTACACCGTTAAAAATAAGACTACTACTTGCAAACACATAAAATTATATTTACCAAAAAGCCTAAATACCCTTATCACCGCTTGGCGTTCACTAGATCGTCGAGAGGAAACGGCATTATTCAATTTCGGCATAATGACACGGCATCCGAGAGTAAGTTTTATATATTAGCAATTCGTCTCTGGAACCAACTCTCCCCTATTTTGCAGAACACAAGCAACGCAATTAAATTTAAAATTTTACTTTTGTAAATGTTTCGAGATTAATTGTTACTCTATTCAATTTGTCTAATTAAAATTCTTACACACACAAACGAATAGATATATTATATTATATTATTATATTTAATGCTATATACAATATTGTGAATTATTTTCAGTTAATTTTTTCCGTACTTTTTTGTCTTTTTTTTCATTGAAAACTCTTATGTAACTTGTCTGATTCTAATACTCTAATTTATAAGATTTAATGTCTTGTTGTATTAGAAACTTATATTTTAATAAATAAATACAATACAATAGCAAAATTGCCCAAAGACAGAAAATCTGACTTGCCAATTTCAGAAAATCGTTTCGCAATTCTGCACACACACTATCTTGACTACGTCGAGTAAAACACCCCCAATTTATTTAAGGGATAAAACTTAAATAAGTTGGTAAAGAGTAAAATTTCAGATATTGGGGAAAATGCTTTCTATGTAACTCCAATATTACTTGACAATAATTAAATTTCAATGTTTTTTGACCTTTACAATTAATTTTCTTTTCAAATTTTTTAAGTACTACGTCAGTTTTTTTTAATAAAAATATTGTTGTTGTTCCACAAGGCGGCATATTGGGCACAACCTTATATTTAATATATACCTCTGACATGCCGTTAAGCAATATTATTCACTAATCAACATTTGATGATGATACAGCTTTTTTAAGCGTACAAGAAAAATCGCATGTAGCATCCAACCATTTTCAAGACTACATAATGCAGCTTGAAAAATGTCTTAAGCATTGAAAAATAAAAGTAAGAAGAGAATAAGAAGACATGTCCGCCTACCCAAATAAACAACCAAATTATACCGTAACATTGTGAGGTAAAATACCTCGGAATTCATCTAGACAGTCGTCTAACATGGAAGGCATACATAGAATCAAAGTTGACCAACATGAAATTATTATCGGCAATTGGCTTATCGGCAAAATTTTATATTTACAACATTTTTATTGCAATTAAGAGCCGTTACGTGAAATTTTTGTTTGTAGGCAAGAGGTGTAGAGACGCAATCGGGGTAGACAAAATGGCATGGCTTAAATTTTTAGGGAATGTTTTTAGACTGTTCTGTGCATACGTTTGTTGATTGCATATATTTTAAAATAACACCACAAATACAATAACGAATACAAAATAAAAGCGATATATGAAAATTCCGATGCTATTAAAGTGTATGGACGCAATGAAACTCGTTGAAACTTAAAAAAAGAAAATAAAACGGTATGAAAAAATGCCGTGGTGTGAAATGGATTATGTATAAACGCAGTAATTGACAAGGCATTCGACTCTTATCTGGCATGATGGTTTGTTGTTCAAACTTAATAGTTTTCTTTTCCTATTTATTTACGAAAAATAGTAAAAGCTTTTTCCTAAATCGACTATTTGCTGTCTGCTTCGATAAGAATTATTCTAATGAAAGGCAAATACCAGCAGGCCTACCACAAGAATCTGTTTTAATCTATACCACGAATATTAATATTCACAGAAATCAAGAAGAAGCTTTTTATGCTGACGACAGTGCTTCCATATGTTGCGGCAAGGTATCAAACGCAATAATCAAGAAAATGCAATAGATTTTAAGCTCAAACCAAAAATGTTCAATAATGGAAAATTAAAGCTAACAATAAATCTCCACAACGAATTCCTTCACAAAACTTGTACTACCAAGGAAATATCATTTTTATTAGTGAAAATATTAAATATTTAGATATAACCCTAGATTAAAAAACCTTTGTTTAAGCAATATGTTAAATACATATGTGACAAGACAACAAGCTGTGGTTGCGAGCTGTGTCCTTTACTAAACAGGAGATCATGTCTTAACCTAAAAAACAAAATATATTTACACAAAATGTGTATCAGTTCGATCTTGATTAATGGTTTTCAAGTCTGGTATGGCAAAACTGTTACAACTCAGACAAAGAAGCTTCAAACTATCTAGAATGAAATCTTAAAAATCATTCACAACCTTCTGACCTGTTACATTATAATTTAGATCGTCTAATTTTCAAACTATAAGAAATATACTATGCAGCCATTAAGATTTCTTTGGAAAGAAAGAATCTAGGTTGGTGATTGGTTAAACAAACTTCATTATAAAGTTAAAGTTTGAGTACGGTTCTTTAAGATATACTTTTCCTTAACACTGTCTTATTAAAATTTTCTTATATTTAATTATGTAATTGTTATAGTACCTTTGAGAAAATGCTTATACTATTGTACTTATATATTTTAAGTTAACGACAGCCCTGATACTGCAAATGAACGAAGTTTAGCAGAGTCAGCATAATTAACTATTTCAACATTTCTACGATGTCTGCACGTGTGTTTGGCCTGGTTACGAAATGTAACATTTATTTGAACCGTATCAATTTGCAATAAAATATTCCTGCTTAGTAAGCGTCTCGATACCTGCATATGTTAATATAATGTGATTACTGGATTTAAAGGTAGCAGCAGAAAACTAAACTGGGAGTCTCGGTTACGTGCGGGTCGCAAGCCTTTTAAAACTATCTTTAATTGTGATAAATAATACATTAATATATAATTTAAATTGTTAATAAATTGATCAATAAATATATAATCTAAATTGTGCGCAGTTGATTGCACCTAGAAGAATAATTTTTTAATTGAAATAATTTAAGAATCTTCAACTGGCGCTCGAGCAGGGACACACTCAAATTAGTGATGTCCTTTATAATACAAGGTAAAACTATATAACTGAATAAAGGCTCCTGCAATTCCTTAGGGAACCTTTAGGGCTATAACACAAATAAAAATAAGTAAATAACGAAGAAAAAAGCCTCTCCTTTGCCAACCTGATGCTCTGGGTGACAACTATTAATTATCACAAAAGGTTATCAGAGCAAAGGTAAAGACACCTGTACCCGGGTAGGTATCTACGACATAGTGAGATACTTCAATTAATCGCGTACGCGGAGTAACCAGGACTCAAGGAATTTTTTGTTTTCGAACAAAAAAAAAATAACGAAAATACATTTAAACTTGAAGTAAGAAATATATGCGAAGTTAAGAGAATTCATTCCAAAATTAAAATACATAATATAATGAAAATAATAATGAAGAAATGTTGTAACAAGAGAATAAAATTATTAAAAATATCTTTGTATAATTGAAAAAATTATGAGAAATTTAAAGGAAACATAGAAATCGGTTTTTGATTAATGATAAAAAATATTGAAAAAAAAAAATAAAGAAAAATGTATGTATAGAAAAAGAGGGAGTGTATACTAATTAAAAAAAAGATAGGAGAAAAAATTTCAAAGTCAAGGAGTTGCGTACGTTCAACGGTGATCCTTAACACTATGTCTCGTGGGTGCATTCGGTTGGTGCTGAAGGACTTTGAGATTGTGAAAAATAACCTAACGCTTTATAATGCAAAGTGTTAGATAGAAAGTGGTTGGAAAAGCGGTCTTGGCTTTGGCATCTAATAACGCTTTTGAAGCAGATCGGAGCGAAATGAAAAAAAATTTCCCTTCATTATGCCGCTTTATATATATATAGATATATTTGTACGGGGTCTTACCCCAGAATTGTGCAGAATGGTAAATTTACAGGGATTCTATTAGAATACCCCTCGGAGCGAAAATCTCCGATAATTTGAATTATGTACTAAGCGAATCCATGCCACCAGGAAGTTAGAATTAGCAGCATTCTTAGTAAGTATAAAAATTTATTTGGACCACTCGATGACAGTCAAGCCGCGGCCGCGAATGTACAAGCTGAAATGAGAATAGCTATGTCGGAACCTGTTTATTCAAAAAGTTACCCATAACCTTCCGCAATGAGGGACGAAGTGGAGATACAAATTGGAGAACTGTTATCTGGAGGAATAATACGTCCCTCTAAAGGCCCTAATAGTTCTCCGATTCGAATTGTTCCAAAGAAACCGAAACCTGACGTCAAAAAACAGTATAGGTTGGTTGTAGATTACAAATGTCTTAATGCCGTGACAGCTCCCTAAACGTACCCCATACCTGATATTAATGCCACTTTGGCAAGTCTCAACGATGCAAAGTATTTTACGATGACCGATCTCACTTCAGGATTTCACCAGATTCTAATGAAACCTACAGATGTTCCAAAAACAGTTTTTTTCAACGATGAACGGAAAATTCAAGCTCATTCGTTTACCGTTCGGGCTGAAGAATGCTCCAGCAATTTTTCAGCGTATGATTGACGACGTTCTAAAAGAATACATAGGCAAGAATTGTTACGTCTACATAGACGACATAATAGTAATCAGACGATAATCATATTCAAAAGACTGGAGGAAGCAAATCTGAAAGTCAACATCGAAAAAACTCACTGTATGCAAACTGAAGTGTAATTTTTGGGATACATATTTAGCGCCGAAGGAATCAAACCTGATCCGAAGAATTTCAAGGTTATCGAGAGCCTTCTACCCCCTAATAATCTCAAGAAGATCAAAAATTTTTTTTTTTTAAATTGCGCTCACGCAATGAGATAGAGGAAGGATATGCAGCCAACGAGACGGGATGTTGGTTGTCGTGTGGGCGCTAGACAATCTGAGGAACTACCTCTACGGCGCACAGTGGCTGAAAATCGTTTTTCATTGGTCGAATTTTTTATCACCGATTTGTTAAATTTTTACGCCTTTTGGAGCTAATGTATTCATATTAAGGTGGCCAAAAAATTAGATTAAACTAATGATAATTGTGGGCGTGGCATGCTGTCAAACTTTACTAGTTTTTTATTTTTCTAAAATTCAAACTTTTGTGGAATATAACTTCTAGGGCACAAAAGGGAACAAGAAACGAATACCACTCGAAGAAAGTTGAAAGTATATCTTTAACTCTATATATACTTTTGCATCCGCCACGACCCGCAGGTAGAACACTTTTTTAATTTTAATAAAATTGCTCTAACAAATTTAATTTACGATAATTTAAACAGCCCTATAATTAATCGTATACAATGGTGCATTAAATTTTCACTTTTTCGCCTAAAGATTTAAGTTTTTTTACTTAAGACTACGTAAAACTAAAATAATTAAATATAATACTTGCGAAAGGGTTTAATGGCTTTGTTTTGATCAGCAAAAAATAAGTCATAAAAATATCATAATATGTTCTAGAGTAAACATCTCTTTCTAATATACCTGTTATCAACTGTAAGGGTCAAGCAAAGTCATAAACAGTTGTATAATAATAATCGCGACATTAAACCACTAAAGACGAGACACAACCCCATATTGGTGAGATACTAATTAGTTTTACCTGAAATTAAGATTTGGATAACAAGAGCAGTATTGTTAAATTTAAGTACCACCTGCTATGAAATTGAAGATCAATGTGTGAATAACATGTACTAAAAATGTATAAAATTACGGATTCGATAAGAGATTACTCAATAATAAGTTAATCCTGTACGTGTACGGACGTATATTTGCAAGTGATAAAACATAACAGACACAAATAAAAATATTCAGAAAAATATGGAGAGCTTCAGTTATAAAGAACTGATCGAAGAGTATTTTAAAAATAAAAACCAGGAAAATGTTCTTAGTTACGTTAAAATAAAATTAAACTTAAATTCGTGTAGCACCGAAATACAAGAGCAATTATCTAATTTGTAAAGGTACTACAAAAACAAAGAAGTTAGCTACAGTAAACAAAAGTTTTATAGAATTTAGAGTGTTCCTAGTTAGAAACTCTTAAAAACAGAAGAGTATTCTTTTTTATTAGTGTTGTTGTTTTTGGCCACACCAAGTTATTGTTGATTTTCAATTTATTTAGCTTCATAAGCTGATATGACCTAAAATGTTTTATGTAAATAAAAAACAAATTTTTATCACATATTTCCCCAACGTTTCGTGAATGTTATGTTCACTTTCTCAAGGGGTTGTAATGTAAACAAGTTGATAAACATGCGTTTTTTTATTTATTATTTTTTTATTAGTTGCGACGTAATCGCCATTTGAGCTTATCAAAACTTATTTAACTAATTACAATTTTTCTTATTCCTTAAATACTAATTATTTGCTGATGAAATTCCTAGCGGCGTGATCCAGTTCTCCAGAATTGATTATTGCTGGTGTGGGCAAAAATAACAGTTCATAGCAGTTCTTCAGAATTTTGGCTTCATGTGCCGAATGTCTGAATAACTTGGCTTACAAGTGCATAACAATTCTTCATAAATTTGTCTGATACACCGGAAGTGTGCTTTTAGTGCATTAATAAATCAATTGCATTTTATTGGCATGTGCCTGTTGTGTGAACTAATCCTTTTTGTTATATTCCTGGAACAACATTAATGTGGATGGCAAACTAAAGCAAGAAGTGATTAGTTGACACTTTTGCTTTTGTGGGAAATTTTTGTGTTATCAAAGTTTAAACACTTGTGGTGTTAACTCCTCCCCTCTTAAAGCGATTGTCCTCAATCAATGGCTGCAATAGCACTAATCGATAGTGATCCATATGTTGTTGTAAGCTTTTGTAGGTTTCCAATTCTTTCGGTATTTTTGATGTGCAGATCTTTTAATGATTCCAATGATGGTAAATCTGTATGATAATTGCTGCATGGAATTGGCTGAAAAATAGCTGGTATAGCGTCTAAGGGTATGGCTTCGAAGTTAACGTAGATTTTCCCATTTGTCTTGATTGTTGAATTGTGAAAATTAATAAGATGAGTTCCCGTTAAATTTCGGACTTCCGAGTTGATTTCGATACTTCCATTGCAGTTGTTTAGCACGAGCATGCCTAGTTTTACTTCCTCTACTCATGGTACATGATGCCCGTTTTTGGTAGTGCATGTGGATTTAAAACCATTAATAATTCTGATAATACAAGTATCATTTCTTAAGTCTACGATTTGGCTATTTCTACAAATCTTAATTCTATTATAATCTTTACATTGTTTTTTAATTCCATATATTTTATCTTTGAACCTTAGTATTTCTTCAAAATTTAACTAAATAATAACATTTTCTCTCGTTATAACAGGTTTAAGTATTATATTTTTAAAAGTTTCTTGAGATGTAAGTGGAATTTTAATCATATATACAATTTTCTTTTCATTCTTAGGATATTAATCTCAGATGTTTCTAATGCTTCTTCTACACTACCGAATGACATTTTTTCTTCACTTAATTGTTGTATAGCTAATTTGATTTCTTCTTCATTAAGTAAAACTGAGTTTATTATTTTACTTTTTGCCCATTGTATGGCGTATCTAATATTAATAAATTCTTCTTTAACTAACCTTATCTTATTCTGCATATTTATATTGTTTCTTGTATTGCGTTATTATCTTTTCTTAAACTATTTGAGATTTCCACTTCCATTAGGGTTAGGTTATTTATTCTTTCCTTAAAAAGTTTATTGATCACCCCCTGATCATTATTATTATCATTTAATCTTAGCAAGTTTCTGTTAATTATTTCCAAATCTTCATCCTGTTGACGCTGCGATACACTTCCACAACGTTCCGTTAGCGTTAATTGATTTTATCATTCGTAAGTGTTTGGAAGGTTTTATTGTTTATTGTTTGCTGAATTTTTATTTTCAGTACAGGAAAAAGAACATTGTTCTTCGGAATATGTGAGTCAATATAGTCGAAAGTATCTGTTAGAAAGTCTTCGTATTTATCGAGTTTTATTAAATGAATTAGTCTGAATGTCCCCTCCTGAATCTTTGCTTGTCCGTTATTGATGATAGCTATTTGTGCTGTACTATAGTCGAATATTTTACGTCCGCTGTTTGTCCTTGTGTCATAAATGTCAGTATAAGGATTGAAGTCAAGTATATTTCCATTGTATTCCTTAGTCTATGACTAAGCTCCTTCCTGTAGTTTTCCTTGTCCTTCGTTGTTATTTCTATCTCCGGTGGTTTGGCGTCTTGGACGATAAGTAGTACTCCGAAGGATGATACCCTTTTAAATATTTTTTCTACGAGTTGTGGATCTTCAGCCAACATACGTGTTCACTTTTTGCAATTTTGTTTTTTAATAATGCTGGCAGGTACGTTATACCGTTTTTTTTTTTGCTGTGGCTACTAAGAGGCCGTTCACTATATTTTAAAATTCCTTTTTAAAATTTACTTTTTATTTTGAGGATTCCTTCTTAAGGATCACTTTTTTACTCTTCAATTATCAGTTTTTCTTTAAGGATTTTAATTTTGTTTAGGGATCACTGTTTTACTCTTCAAGGAGCAGTTTTAAGGATTTTTATTTTGTTTAGGGATCACTGTTTTACTCTTCAAGGATCAATTTTTCTTTGAGGATTTTTATTTTGTTTAAGAATCAATTTTTCCTTTTTTAATAATTTTTTTCCTTTTTTTTGTGTTTAAGAATCACTTTTTGCTTTCTTAAGGATTTATTTTTTGTCACTTTTTTACTTTATCTCGGGCGCCAGTTAGAGTGCTCCTAGTTAGAAACTCCTATACAAAACAAGAAGTTTATTCTTTTTTTATTTATTATATTTTTATTAGTTTCGACGTAATCGCCAACTGAGTTTATTAAAACTTATTTAATAATTAACTGATTACAATTTTTCTTATTGCTTAAATACTAATTGTTTGCTGATGAAATTCCTAGTGGCGTGATCCAATTCTCCAGAATTGATTATTGCTGGTGTGGGAAAAAATAACAGTTCATACTAATTCTTCAGAACTTTGGCTTCATGTGCCGGATGTCTGATAAACTTGGCTAACAAGTGCACAACAATTCTTCATAAATTTGTCGGATGCACCGAAAGTCTGCTTTTAGTGCATTAATAAGTCAATTGCATTGTATTGGCATATGCCTGTTGTGTGAACTAATTGTTTTTGTTACATTCCTGGAACAACATTAATGTGGATGGCAAACTAAATCAAGAAATGATTAGTTGACACTTTTGCTTTTGTGTGAAAATTTTGTGTTATCGAGGTTTAAACATTTGTGATGTTAACTTATAAAAAGTGAAAAATGGCCAACTTACTGTCGCTGCAGAAAAAGCAAAGCAAGATAAGGTTGGAAGACAACTGCAGCGATAGATCTAAAAGGCCGAAACTTAAAGATGTTAACGATGCAATTGGTTGTACAAATATAAAAAAATCTTTCCTATATCAATTAAGATCACAGAACCAATTAACAAAAGTGAATATCATTGAAAAAGTTATTAAAGCTAGTCCAGTGAGAACAAAATAAAATCTCAAAAGTATACCAACTCTGAGCGATTCAAAACAGTACACAAATAAGGAGGCATAAGCCTTATTTCTGGATTTGAAATTAACAAAACAACAACATATGAAACTAAGATTGCGTGCGATTGAAAAGGGCTCAAATATCTATCCTGCATATCATTACATAACCACTGATAAAATGGACTGTTTGCCATCAAAGGACACTATTATAATCACACCAGTTTTGGCAGAGGTACAACTACAATCTCTACTTGATCACACAGCCGAACGCTTGCTGCAATCAATACCAGCAAATTCGTTAAAGAAATATTGGAACAAAAAGCTAGTTCTTTTTTTCAAATGGGTATGTGAGGGTTCTTCGGGACAAAAACAATACGAAACAGATTTTGGAAGATTGAGAACCCCTTCGACTAATACAACGCAAACAATGGATATTTGGAAAAATGAGACATCATCTTCTACGAAATACTGCAGGCCAGTCAAATTTTAAATTAAAAAAGAAGCTTGTGATACCAAGGCGTAAGTCGCAACATTACAGCCATTGTAATTGCACTTAGATGGGCAGCAAATTGAAGTAAGCTACAAATTAGTCCTTACAATGATAGATGGAAAAATAGGTCAGGCTTTGACTAACACGAAGGTTGCATCCAGCTGCATTATATGCCAAACAGCATCAACCCAATTAAAACAAAGTTCCGACAAAATCATTAGATAATACCGATGCATATTAATTTGGATTATTACCACTACATGCAGGAATACGACTTTTTGAATATATACTAAAAATCAGCTATGATTTGGATTTCTGGTCTTCAGGATCCATAAGAAACAATAAAACCAATAAAGGGTCAAGAAGTTCAAAAAAGAAACATGTTCAAGATGAATATCGCAAAGTTGGATTTATTACAGATCAGGCACAACAAGGGTCATGGAATACAAATGATGGCAATAACGCACGAAGATTCTTTTCAGATCTAGAAACAACATTTAAAATAACAGTAGTAGATTTGAACTTAATTTCCAGATTTAAAATAATCCTAGAAGTATTTGCGTGCAATGAAGAAATTGTCTCTGGATATTATGCTAAGGAAACTGAAAAAATATATACAACCAACTACCCATGGAGAAATATGTCTGCAACAATTCACATGCAGCCGTTTTTCTTCAGCACCCAACAGTGCCGATTTCCAAATGAGAAGAGAAAGAAAAACCTTTTTTTCTTTAAGCTGTTCAATCAATTCTGTCTTTATGTTTTTAAAATTCCAACTTATATACCAATCTATAGTGAATTCGCTGTTCCCACGGGAATTTGCACTTTTGACAAATTCTTTATTTCTTTTTTTTTTGTTTTTAGTTACCATAATTTGTTGGCGCGTGAAAACAATTATTTAAAAAATATTCAAAAACCATATTACATTACAAAAATCATATACACTATTCCTATGGCAACAGTTCACCACAAAAAGTTTAATGTTCATTTATGCTGACCAAGCACAAATTCAATACATAATTTTACTTCACTAAATTCTTAAAAATACTTATTGTAAACAAATATGGATTGAATTTCAAGTTCAATTAACTTATATTAAATAATATTCTTACAGTGCCTTTACTAAGTTTAGGTTTGGGTATTATTAAAAATGAAACAGAAAAATAAATTATAATTAGGGCTTATTTTAAGCGTTATGTACACATATATTTTTTTTTTTTTTACTTCTAAATTGTGTTTGGTATTTATATTGTTACATTGAAATTCTTATCTTTATGTTTCTTATCTATATTGTTTTTGTCAATTTAAATATTTTTTTAGCAAATTCTTATGTACTAGTTTTGTTTTAGTTTTATTAATTTCTAAAAGTACATTTAAATCTTCTAAATCTAATACTTTGTATGGGCCTTTGTATGGATCTTCATACTTTTTTCTACTTAAAACTTTAACTAAGACTTAATCTCCTACTCTAAGATATATTTTATTCTGCTTCCTTTCAGATTCTATACTTCTTTTTCTTTTTACTTCGACGATTATTTCTCTTGCTCTTTGTAATGAGTGATGAAGTCTAATCTTTAGTTCATTAAAGTAGTTGTCAATATTATAAATCTTTCTGGAATCACCTAAAATGTCGTTTGGGAGTCTAGGAAGTCTACTAAAAATTAGTTCGAATGGTGAATAGTCTGTATCGACATTTGGTGTCGTATTGAAAGCAAAAGTATAATATGGTATCCATTCATGTCAATTATTGTCATTCACGAGATTTAGAAAATATTCATTCAGAACGCGATGGTTCCGTTCTACCGTGCCCAAAGTTTCATGATGGTAAGGTGTTGAAAAATTTTGTTTTATTTTTAATAATACACAAATCTCTCTCATTAATTCATTGGTAAATTCGGTTCCCTTATCTGTTTTGAGAATGTTAAATAAACCGTACTTTCAGACTATATGTTCTATTAAAGCTTTTGCGAGAGTTCTGGCATCTTTTGACTCAAGCGGGCAAGCAACAACATATTTTGTCAGTTCACACTGCATAGTAAGTATGTATCTAAATTGTCCAGATGGTCTTAATGGTCCAACTGTGTCCATTACAATATTATCAAAACCGTGTGATGGTGTATCTGTTATGGCAGAGGGTTCTTTTGTATTCCTTATTTGTTTATGCCTTTTGCATGAATCACATGTTGTTATGTATTTCTTAACCATTTTGTTCATATTTTTCCATATATATCTTTGTTTTAATTTACTGTTTTCCTTATTCCAAAGTGTCCTCCATGTGGTGAGTCATGAAATTCCTGTATCAATCTATATTGTGTTATATTATCTTTTATTTCTCTTGGAATTCTGTATATTTCTATATTGTTCTTCTTTATATTGTTATACCTTTCTTTCAATTCTTCGGCCGTTATATACTTAAATATTTCATCATTATCATATAGTACGTACTTCTTGAATTTCAATTTATTTAATCTCAATAAAAGTTTCTCCAAAAATGTTCCTGAAAACATAGGATTTTCGCTTTTATTGCATATTATTCGCGTTATTTTATAATTTTTCTCTTTCAATTCTTTTCTTAATTCTTGCTGCAGCTTATTATCATATATAAATTCAATCTTTTGGGTACCCTTAATATAATTTATTGACGTACATTCCCATATCAGGAGGTGATCAGTCTCTTTTTGAGATATGCAGTCTTTTATAATATTTTCTTTTCTATGAACGTTCTTTCTATTATTATCTTTATCACATATATTTTTCTTTTCATCACTACTTTTATTTATCATACTTCGTGTTATTGCCAAGGTTTTCCTTTCTTTTTCATCAATATAGATTGGAATCATGTCTCTTAATATTTGTGAATTTATGTTTATGCGTGATGAGCGTCTGCGTTCGTATTATTTGTTCCTTTTTTGTATTTTATATCAAAGTCATAATCAGATAGTTCTAGTCTAATTCTGGTTAATTTTGAAGACGGGTTTTTATGAGTAAATAAAGCAATAAGTGGTCTATGGTCTGTGACCACGGTAAATTTTCTACCATATAGATATGGTCTAAAAAATTGTATTCCCCAATGAATACCTAATAATTCTTTCTCAATTACTGATTTGTTCTTTTCACGTTTGTTTAGCGTTCTGCTTGCATAAGATATGGGTAGATCTTTACTGATTTCACCGTGTGATAGGACTGCTCCCAGAGCTACATTTGAAGCGTCTGTGGTTAGAATGAATTGTTCGTCAAAGTTCGGATATTGTAGTAAAGGCGGGTTTTTTAATTTGTCTCTTAGAGTCTCAAATGCTATTTTGCAATCCTCCGTCCAATTGAAAGTTACTCTTTTTTTTAATATATTATTTAAGCAAGTTGCTTTTTTGGCGAAGTTTGGAATGAATCTTCTGTAATAATTGCAGAAGGCTATAAACCGTCTAACGTCGTCTGCGTTTTTTGGAACAGGATATTGTTCAATTATTTTGTATTTCATCGGGTCGGTTTTTATACCATTCTTTGTAATTAAATGTCCCAAATACAAAACTTCTGGTTTTAGGAAACAACATTTCGCTGGATTCAGTTTCAAATTGTATATTTTTAGTCTTTTCAACACTCTTATAAGGTTATCATTGTGGTGCTTCAAACTGCATCCAAAAATAATGACGTGATCAACGTATAAAAATGCTTCCGACTCCAAACCAGCTAATGCTTTTGTCAACATTCTTTGGAAACTGTTAGATGATATTTTTAAACCAAATGGTAATCTTGTATACTGAAAGTGACCGTTTGGTGTTGAAAATGCTGTTAGTGGTCTTGATTTTGGTTCAAGTTCTATTTGGTGAAACGAGCTTGTCATGTCTAAAGTGGAAAAATATTTAGCTCTACCTAATCTGTCCAATACATCTTCAAGTCTGGTTAAAGAAAATTTGTCATTTACTATCTTATCGTTTAAACGTCTGAAATCTACAACCAAACGCCATTGTTTTGTGTCGTTTTGACCCTTTTTTGGTACCAATAATAATGGAGAATTATATGGACTAATAGACGGTTCTACTACGTCTTTGTCTAACAACTCTTGAACCTGTTGATTTATTTCGTCTAATTGTGTTTGTGGCAGTCTACAATTTTTAATGTAAGTGGGTGTATTATCATTTAATTCGATACCTTGTTTATAAAAATTGTTTACCGTTAATGGTTCACCTATAAGATGAAATACTTCTTGATATTGTCGTAGAATATCACATATGACTTTTTTATTTTATTCTTCAAGGTTCTTGAAATCTAGATCTTCTAGTAATCTCTGAAATCTTTGCTCTGAGTGTTTATTGTTATTGCGGATTTTAGTTTTATGAATTGTGTAATTTTTTAATGGTATTTTTGTGGATCCCAACTTCTCCAGGCGTACTGGTTCCTCTAATGTATTCAAGATTTTAATAGGCGTTGACCATTCTTGGGTATTATAGAGTTTGCTAAAAATATTCCGTTTATTATTTTTTTACTACATATCACACTATCTTCTTTTAAGTCAATGTTTATGGGTACTATCTTCTCTGTTCTCGGGGGTATGGTTATATTATGTATTCTTTTTGTGTTAATCTCTATTGGGATTATTATTTGCTCTCCCTCTATGCAAGTATTTAAAGTTAGTGTCTCATAGTTAATCTGACAATTGTATTTACAGAAAAAATCTATTCCTAAAATTCCATTAGTACTGATAGGAAAGTCTTCTTCTACTAATTGAAATCTGTGTGTTAATACTTGTTCTCCTAGTACTATTTGTAAATCAGTAGTTCCTAACGTTTCGTTGAAGTCATTTGTAATGCCACTCAATCGGCAAATGTTGTCAGTATTCTTGTAATAGTTGTATATTACATTTTCTTTACAGAGTGATATCTCTGAGCCTGTGTCTATTAAAAATGTTAATTGATAGTTGATGTTCTTTACTGATTGGAAAAGAAAATTTGATGTTCCAATATTTAGTGTATATAGTCTTAGTTTTCCCTGTTCGGAGATTCGTAATGAGTCTCCAGGGTTTGTACGTTTCCCTGTTGTTGTATAGTATGAACATTGGAGTGGCCTTTTCCTCTTCTGTTATTATTGTTTCTATTACCTCTGTTATTGTTATAGCTGTTGTAGTTATTGTTGTTATTGTTATAGTGTCTGTTATTTTTGTAGTTTCTGTTATTGTTGCTATGGTTTCCAATGTTACTGTTAGAGTTTCTGTTATTCCTTATATTGTTGAAGTTCCTATCCATCTGTGGATTGATATAATTTGTATTTCTGTTATTTTTGAAACCTAAATAGTTTCTATTTGTGTTATTGTAATAGTTTCGTCTATTACACAAGGCAACAATTTTGAAAAAATTTTAGGGGCTTTGAAAACCACTATACAATTTTGATGTATTGTGGTCCCAGTAGTACAAATATGGTTCAATTTTGAAATTCTATGGAGAGGTTTTTTTTTAAAAATTTTTAAGTAAAATTATAAATTTTTTTAGACGTTTCTCCACATAATTAATGATAACTAAAAAAAAATTAGTCCGATATTATTCAAATAAACTTAGAAAAACTGAAATTTACATAGCCTTTAATCCGTTAATATATTGCGTTTCAATCGGCTCAGTAGTTTCGGAGTTATAATAAAAAATTGAGGGAAACAATATTTTTTTTACGTGAAAATAGCAAATTTTTTTGTTTTAAAAAAATCATAAAAAATCGAAAACGGCAAAAATCGTTCAGATTTATTGCTTTATCGCAAAGCCACATGTAGGAACAAAATGAGATATCGATCATAAAAATCGATTGATTTTTTTCGAATTTATTCACAATTAAGTGAATTCGCTCATTTTCACCAAGTTTTAGTTTTTTGTCTGATATACATAAAATTGAGTAGTTAATGTTCTTCTTTCGATTGATTGAATTTTGAAAACATTTTCCCCATGCTATGTACAAATTTTCACATCAAAAATGCATTACATAGCAACATTCGTGTATTTTTTGGCAAAACCCTACCTAGAATATACTGATTCTATTATTCGGAAAGACATTTGTGTTGGATGAGCTTAAATGTAAATAAATAAATAAATTAAATAGTAGAAAATTTATATTTTATTATTCACATTTATTATAATAAATAAAACAAGAAAATAAATAAATATGTATTATAAACTACAAACTCTGAAATTTTCTTTTAGTCGATTTTCTACTATTGTTGAATAACGAAGTGTTACTCTGAATAATCCAGCAAAAATCAGCCATCATGTGTGCATCCCAGCGACCCTGGTATCTTTCCTCCATTGTCCGGATATCTTGGTGGAATCGTTCGCCCTGTTCTTCACTCAAGTCTCCTAGATTTTCAGGAAAACGATCTAAGTGACTGTGCAGGTAGTGCACTTTGATGCTCGTGTTGCATCCAAGATTCTGGAAGTGAGTTAACATCTCTTCAACGTGCGCAACGTTATCATCACCCTTGTTATTTCCTAAGAACTTTTGAATAACCCATACAAACGAATCCCATGCATTCTTCTCAATTTCTGACATTGAACTGCCAAATTCAGTATCGTTCACCAATTTGCGAATTTGTGGGCCATCAAATATGCCAGCTTTCAGCTTTTCCATACTTAGATTGGGAAACTTCCTTGAAATATACTGGAAACATTCACTATCTTTGTTAAGTGCTTTAACATATTGTTTCATCAGACCAAGTTTAATGTGAAGAGGGGGTAATATGATGCGATCTCGGGGCACTAGAGCCACATTTATAACATTTGGCGTATCTGGATCTAGTGTTTCCCTAGAAGGCCATTGTTTTCTCTTCCAATGTTCTGTTTTAGCTCTGCTGTCCCATAAACATATAAAACAAGGATATTTTGTAAAGCCGCTTTGTTGGCCTAAGAGGAAATTTACCATCTTAAGATCAACACAAATTACCCACTTATGTTCATCATACTTTATCTTCTTCATGACCAATGCAATTACATAGTATTCTTCTTTTACTTTGGTTGAATGTGCGATCGGCAAGGAGTGAAATTTATTTCCATTATGCAAAAGGACACACTTCAAGCTGCGTTTTGATGAGTCGATAAATAAACGCCATTCGTTTGAATCATATCTCTGTAAGCCCATGGCAGTCATCAAACCAGAAATATCTGTGCAGTACACAAAGTCATCCTCTTCAGCAAAATAATGAAGTAACTCTTTTTCTCGAGTACGGTAATACGAAACTTTAGTTTCTTTAGTTATGAGACCTGTTTCTTTCATCCGGGACGCAAGTAATTCAGAAGATCTTTTCGACAATCCAAGGTCTCTAATTACATCATTAAGCTGGTCTTGATTCCATGGTCTCGGCGAGAAATGTTTATGTGGGATGAACTCGTCATTTTCAGCTGTAGATGGTAGTGCTGGATCCGACATATCTGATTGGTAAGACATACTTGAGGTTGAGTGTCCTGGTGAAGATGAAAGCACATGACTACAGCTTGCACCCCGATCTTGAGCATATTCTATTTCTTGTGAATGTAGAACTGCAAGAGTAAACCCATTAGCAGACCTCGTGGGGTAAGACCATCGCATATGTTTTCCAAAACCGCTTTTTGTACTTAAACAAAAATAACACTCGGATGCGTGGTTCGCTGTTTCTCTCCATAGCATAGGCTTCAAAATTTCCAAGTGTCGTCTGTAAAATGAAAAAAAAAATTGAAATCAGGAATATGAAGAATTCAAATTTTAATTAAGAAATATTGTAATTATAAAATATTCCAAATCTATTAATTTATACTTACTTTACGTTAGAAGACTTCATAGATAAATTCAATCGACATGGAATGCATATAGTACTCGGTGTCCAATGCTGGTTCAAATTGTGCGGATAGATATTATAGCACTCTTGATATGACTTTTGCAATGAAGTTAAGAAGCACTTCCGGTTTTTCCCGGTGATATATTGGCCGCACACATAACAAAATAAATCTGGATCGTTTTTACATAAAAATGTTCTGGCTTTCTGGCTCATTTTTATTAATATTTGAAAATTGTTTTTAACTTCTAAGCTGTATGACTCTAATTTTTGTGTAGGTATTAAATGATGTTTGCGTTATCGCAAACACTTCTTGAATGAAATAAGAAGGTTCAAGGAGATCTTATAAATACTGATGCTATAATTTGGGATAACCCTTTGTGTGGATACAGTTTGTGTGTGCTGCAAATTTTTTATTATTCCTAAGAAACCTAAAAAACATTAAGGACTTTTATGAGAAAAAAAAAATCATCCGTTACAGGTAGCTAACGGAAAATAAGAGCACTTCAGCGTACACGCACATTTATGAGCGTTTTATTACTATCCTACCGCAATCGTAAAAATTAAACAATCTTTTGTTTATTACTTATTTTTTTTAATTATTAGAATCATAAAAATGTCATAGAGGTTTTTCCCAAAGGGGTTTTGCCAAAATGCGTGTCGTAAAATGCACCTGAGTTTTTATGTTCTGCATTTTCATTATATAGTAGGTACAATTTTCTACAGTGCTTGTAAATATGCGATACCTTCAATTAATTGTAAATAAAAATGTAAAGCATGCATCGATTTTTATGATCCATATCTAGTATAATTTGCATGATATGTAGCTTTACTACAAAAAAATAAAAAGTAATATTTTTTGCAGTTTTCGATTTTTTTCCAGATTTTTGTTTTTCAAAATTTTTTTTTTAAGCATTTTTTTTTGCTAACAATTTGTTTCATAACTTTGAAACTATTCATCGCATTAAAAAAATTTGTACACGTTATTTAAAGATATTGTAAGCCTTAATTTTTGTAAATTTAATTCGACAAAATCGGACTAGTTGTTTTTGAGTTATGACAACATAAGTGGAGAAATGTCTCAAAATATTGTCAATTTTACTTAAAAAATTTAAAAAAAAAAAATTATCCATAGAATTGAAAAATTTTACCATTTTTGTACTTAGGCAGCCATGATGCATCAAATCTATATAGTGGTTAGTCAAGCCTTTTTTTGCTGTTGACCTGTGTTATTATTTATTTGTAATGTTGTAAATGTATCTGATATTTGTAGTGATCTTTCCTGTGTGCTTGCAATATCAAAGGCTTGTGACAAGATCTTGGGTTGTGCGGCTATTACAGCTGTTCTTATATCTTTATATAAACCTTCTTGAAAAATTTCAGGGCGTATTTTGTATAATCAAAATGTCCCTGACTTTGTCTACTAATTTTATTGCCAATATATATTTTATCAGGTTCTTTCTTCCTTGCTCATTAAGTTCAGAATGAACCATTTCTATCATTGAAAGGAAAATATAAACATGTTTTGGAATTCCGTCGAAAACTGGTATTGTTTCCGAAGCCTTTTTACAGTCAAAGTTCGACATGATTCTAAGATTTTCAACTTTTTCCTCTATTTTATTTTTTTCCTCTTTATGTTCTGTCAATAGCTAAATTGTTGTTTCTCTCAAGTCTCTAAATTAATTAATCTTTTCGTCTCTTAAGGGAATCTCTAAATGTCCTACAAGTTTTCCGAATTTTTCACTTAACTGCTCTATTAACTTTATTTTTTCTTGTAGTTTCCTTTGTATATTTTTTTTTTTTGTTATTGATTTCCTAACATTCACAATTATTCTTTCTAATTCGTCAAAGATCTGCTCCATTGAAATTTTTTTAATTTTTGTTTTATTATTTATGCATTTTGTACAGAATTCTTATATAGTGTTGTAGAAACTTGAATATTATTACTGCTACGAAAATTAATAATAGAATTATTATTATTTCCTGGTCTATTGTTATTTTATTTGTATTGTAGCGTTGGCAATCGCATGGCCCTCTACTTTTGCATCTGCGATACCCATTTTGATTTGTTCTAATGTATATTCTATTCTATCTTCCTCTTTTATCTGAAAAGTATGTAATTCTAGATTCATCACTTATCAAAATTTTCTTGGGTTTTTCTTATTTTTCTATACATTTTTACGAAAAATATATATACAAAATCTTTAAAGTGCAATTTTAATGTTACATCAAAATCCTAGAAGAATGTTTTATTTTTTTTTTATATTATATTTTATTATGGTTTCTCCAACCGGCCTTCCTGAGTTCTATCAGTTGCTGTATCAATCGTTGTTTTTGTCTTCCCTCACTGATGCCTATTATACGCTGCAGGTCCTTGCAGGCTTTCTGAAATTTTAGCTTCTTTCCTCCTTTCTTCTTTTTACTTGTGGCTTGGTTTCTAAAGTTTTGTAGATGTAGTTTCTGATTCTTCTGTCTAGTCTGATACTGCTCTATTGTAATTGGCTTAGGGCCAGCAGACTTCGGTGTGGGTGTATAGGTGGTTGGTTCTTCAACTGATGTTCCTTCTGGAACGTATTCTTCGTGCAGATATTTTTTCCACTTCTCAAAAATTCGTCTACCTCTTGTTGAGTCATTTAAAATTGTAGAACTCTCCGTCAAGGGAAAAAATTTAAAAAAAAATTCCTCCAAAAAAAATAACAATTTTATCCTGTTTATTTATAGGATTCTTTTTAGATTGGCAGGATCGCCATATAATGAGTTTATTTATAGTCAAAAAAAAAAAAAAATATATATATATATATATATAATATATATATAATATTTGAAATTTATTAATGATTAATAACAGCGTAATATATATATATATATATAAAGATGAGCTGCTTCCTGATAGCGGAGATGAGAGACAAGAGGGAAAATATCCTGTAGACGCAGCCAAATAATAATGCATATTTGTAAATATGAACAGATTCATACACACATGCGTATACAAATGTGTGTATGTGTGAATGTTCATAAGATATGTTTTGTCCCTTCAAACATTTGCAATCGCCGAATTTTCGCCCGCGAATCGTCGGCAAGTTATCTACAATCCCGGCGATTAATCGCGTGCGATCCTGCAGGCGATTCGCTAAAACGCTCGCCTGTGTGCCTGTTGCGATTCGCTCACAGCGATTCGCCGGCGTTTCGCAAAGAGATCCTCTGGCGATACACCATTAACGATTCGCCGGCGCTGCGAAAATAGAGATCCGCCAGCGATTTAGAATTTTTTTTTCTATTAATATATATATATATATACCACACCATATACTGATCACTACTTATTTATTTATTTTTTTTTTATAATTTATATTTCCGATTAATGCACTAATGGTATAAATGTTCACTTGCTCAACTGAAATAAAAATTTTTCTAATTGCTCTTGAAACCAAATATTTATTTTCCCGTCACCTTTAGGAAAGAACAAAAAAAATTCCATCGAAAGTTATAAAAAAATACAGAAAACTCAACTTAAATGGATAAAGAATGCAAAAATATGTTTACTCTTGTGACGAATATTTCCCGTTACTTTTGTGCGCTCTCACATTCATCGCTTAGTTGTAAAGCATAGGCGATGGCGCGCGATTCACTTCGTAAACGTAATCAAAATTGTTTTCAGATTTGAGTTTTAAAAAAAAATAATTTACTTGTGTACGCTCGCGTATTCATCGTCTAGTTGTAAGGCATCGGCGACGGTTAGCGATTCGTGTTCCCTGAGAATAATCGCATAATCATCGCCAAACAAACCATGGCCAAAAAATCTTAAAATTGTTTGCAGGGGTTGATGGAAGGTATTGAGAGAGATATTTTTCAAATAAAAACGCACACACATACGTTCATACATGTGAAAAAGAAAGTGCTTGTTAAAATTATATTTCTGAATTCTATTCTTCCTACTTATTAAAAAATTGCGCTTGTAAGATTCACTTAAAAACATAACATATATGACTGGTTTCGTTATTGGAGGGTAAATATACTTTTTTATTGGTGTATTTTTTAAAATATGAATAATCGTGCCGAACTAATTATGCAGTAATTTTTTTAATATTTAGTCTTGTAAGTACATAATATGTTTATAATGAAGTCCAATACAACGGCAATAAAAAAGGACTTATTTGTATACATTTATTATTAATTTTTTTGTTAAGTTTATTATTATATACTTATACTATATACAAAATATTTCCGATGTATATGTACACAGTTTTCAATATATGTAATTGGACTTATGCTATTAGAAAAAAATCCAGTTTTCTCTTTCAGAACCTGTAGTCTCGTTTTTATTCGTTAAGTTCAATATTGGTAGGACACCTCGCTTTAAATATAGTCTGTTGAAAAGTGCCTTTCGCATATATATATTGAGCGTGTCTTTCCAAAATATATTCGTCAAACTTACATATATCTTTCTAACCACGCTTTAAACAATGTGGTGTTGTTGGGGTTGTTGTTAAAAAAGAAGAACACTGTTATTTATTATTTATTTTATGAATTATTTACTTAATTATTTAACCTGCAGGTTCCCGTAGGAATTTCAGGTTATTATTAATATTAATTTAATTTATTTATAACCTGCAGGGTCCCGTAGGAATTTCAAGTTATAACTACTTATTTCAACTTCTATTTTACAACTCCCAATCTTAATAATTCTTAACCACTATTTATACTAAATTCTTAACGCTAAAAATGCTGATTAAGCAGAATCAGCATTTATAAAAATTAAATAATTAAAATAAATAAAGTGCTGACTTGACAAACAAGAGTCATATTTCATTAGTACATATTTCTTATTTTTAGTTAACTTATAAATAAAGCTTAAAAAATACGAGGATTCCTTTTAACATCCCTTTCCCCCCCTTATCGGAAATTGCTTCCTTACGTGTGATGTTGAAGTTGCTGCTAATGAGGAGCTAACGTTCGTATATGAAGGATGCGTCTTTTACTTCTTATTTCAGGTGCGTTGTTTTGTATTATGTCACCTTCTTTCCGGGAAACTAACTGGATTTGTATAAATTGGTGGGGCTGTAGGTGTATAAAATTTGTTTTTCTCAACTCGGAAAGCTTCAAAGCATAGCCGTACTTGATGTAAATTCATATTCTTAGCTTCCTTTTTTGTTTGTTTTATCAACTCCTGATCTTCCTTAATTGTTAAAAATTCACGTCCTGAACGTTGTCGCTTCTTTTTCAATAATTCCTTTTTTGCCGTATATATAATACCCATGTTCTTAAATTCTGCAAAATAGCCAACATCTTGTGACACTTTCAAATCATGTGGATAACATATATCATGATTATCTTTTCGTACAACCAACTGATGCGAATGTGGACAATCAAAGTTGGTCTGAAATAGACTGCATATTATAATGGCCGGTCCTTTATAGCCAACCAATTCAACTTAGGGAAAAGTTTTAGTATTTCTTTTATAGTCAACGACATTATCGAAACGAAATTTTTCCACCGGCTGCTTTCTTATGCACAAAATTACTTCATATTCATATTTCATCTGCGTATTTGGAGGTGTTGTGATAAAGGTGGCGGTTGTGTTGCATCTGCTGCATTTTGCAATAGTTAAACGAAGCTTTAATAACACTTGTTTTCACCGCACTTCAGGAAAAAACCGTAGATCGTGACCACAACAAAAACACTTCGTTTAAGATCATAAGGTGCTCCTTGGATAAGGTTCAGCATCTGCTAATGATATATTTAACTAAATAAAGTGAGGAAAACCATAATTGAGACTTTTGAACGTTTTTTATCTACTTGAGAGACAATAAAGCCCTCTAAGTTAAAAATTTTTTGTTTATTTTATTGGCACCTATAGTGCCATGTTTCCGTGTTTTTTGTTCATTTTTGTTGCTACTTCTTTGGGGGCTGGAAAATATGAGTCCATGGTGTTAGTTGTCACGTAAAGGTTTCGCTTATTGTCTTGGAGAACACCACACGTAAACCCAGTATATTTTTAAAAATGTTAAACTAAAAAACTCTAAAATTCCCAAAACCCTTCTTTTCCAAATTGTTAACAAAAACAGAAAATGTCTCTTAATTTAAAATTGTTTGCAAAAATTATATTGATATTAAATTATTTACAATAATAAATAAGGGTTTTGGTATTTTATGTTATAATTTAAATACAAAAAAATTTTTTTTGTTCGCAAGCAAAAAAAAATTTATTTGGAGAAAAAAAATCATTTTTCAAGTAAAGATATATGATTTTTTTATTATTCTTTCTTTGTTTGCTACTTTTACGAAAAAAAAATTTTTTCTTGTTTGCTTCTTTTGAAACAACATAAAAAACTAAAAACTCATTAATATTTTGTATGTTGTTGGTGTAAATTTTTATGAATTTTTTTATTGTATATTTTGTGTCATGCGTTTTACTTTTCCTTCATACAAAAAAATCTTCTGTGGCTTTTTTTATTTTAATTCAGTTTGTTATTGTTATCTTTTACTGCCTTTTTCTTTTTTTTACAATATTTACCTTTAGCTAAAATTGTATCTATGTTTGAACGAACTTAATCCATTATAGGCAAATTACTGTTTATATGACATTTGTAGCAGTTTTGTGCTAATAAATAACTTTTCGATGTAAATTTTCCTTAGTCAGGAACTCCTCCTTTTAAAAATTTTGTGCAGGGTGCGTATTTTGACTTCAATTTAAAATTTTTACCTTCTTTATCTGACCATTTATTTTGTTTATATAATTATTTTTTGCTGAAAATTTCGATATTTTTTTATACTTTATTCTTATAACCATCATTGGTTTCTCCCCCTTTTTTCACATATTCTCTTACCGTTATTTTTACTCATTTGCCTTTATGTTTCTTCGCACTTTTTTTCATTTTAAAATTCCTTGGTTTTTTTCCCTTTCTTTTTATGTTCGTGGTCCTTTTCCTTCTTCTATTTACTTATATATTTCATCCTTTATCGCCCTCATATCCCACTTTCGTCTCATAGCTTTGGTTTCGAGCCAAAGTAGCTAGAATCAGAAGTTGGGTGGCTGATACACTTCGTAGCGTATTATGCATTTTTCTTTTATTATATGACCTTTTTTATCTTATCAATCTTTGTTCAATTATGCCTATTTGTTACTACCCTTTCATATTTTACCTCGAAATGTTTCTTTGCATACCCCATGGCACTTGCCGTCAGTTGAAATCGTATCGAATTTTCGCACTAAGTTCAATGTTTCAGGCAAATTACCGATTGCGGTGTAGTAAAGTAACTAAATCAGTGTTTTATGAGTAACTTACTTGTACTTCCGCTTAAGTCCTTTGTATCTTTAGTTTCGAGCCAAAATAACCAAAAAAAAAACTGAGTTACTGATACTCTTTAAACTAAACAGAAGTAAAAAAAAATCCTTTACAAAAAATTACCCTTTTTAGTTATTCGCAATCTAACCGTTGCACCCTGCCATCTTTTATAAGTTTTTTATTTTACTGGTTTTATCAAATTATTGTGATAAACCTTGTCGGAGTTCCTTTGCCGTATTCTTGCATTGACAGGTGTGGTTACTCCCGTGACTTCATAGGGACCCAACCATATAGATGAAACTTATTTTTACGCGCCTGGTTTTTTAGCCACACCATTTGTCCGGTCTTAAACAGTCTTGTGCCCTTCTCATAATATTTTTTTTTTGGCTTTTTCTTTTGCCCTATCCTGGTTCTGTCTCACCACTTTGTAACTTCGTTGAATTTGGTATTTAAGGATTTTGCTGTAGTCATCTATATTATAGAGAGGCGCTGGCTACTTTCTTAGCCTGACAGGTATTTTAAATTCGAATTTATACAGTACCTTATTGGGTGTTTGCTTAGTAGACGAATGCCTTGTGTTATTGTGTACATGCATGGCATGATGCAGCCAATCATCCCAATTAATTCTGCCAAGTTTTACAAAACTTCTTAAAGACTCTGCAAGAGGTCTATGAGTCCTTTCCAGGGATCCATTGGATGAGGGTGATATGGAGTTGAACAATTTCGAAGTAAAGTTGCTTCCATTATCTGTCACGAGAGCTTTGGGGATGAAAAATCGTGCAATTATTTCTCTGAAGAACTGCATTGCTACCGTTGCCGCTTTCATGTCTGGTATAGCTGCGCAGGCTAGGTATTTTGAAAAATCGTCCAAAAGGTTACTATATATTTTTTGCCACTTTAGGATTCGGGTAAGGGCCCAACAATATCCATTAAAATTCTTTCAAAAGCATATTAGGGGTTGTGGTCAGGGTCATTGGCATCCTGTCTATCCTTGAGCTTTTATTTTGCTAGAAAATTTTGCAGGAGTCTACATACTTTTTAATTTGACTTTGCATTCCAGCCTATTTGTATTGTGCCCTAATACAGAAGTAAGTTTTTAGCGCACCTTGCTAGCCACCCAATGGCATGTCATGGAACGTTGTAATTACCTTATTTATATCTTCTGCATCTGTTAAATATGTGGTAATATCTTCTTTTTCATGATTTTTATTTGTCTCCACTGCACTTTCCTTATTCGGGGTTTCCACACCTTTTGATTGTGCTCTCGTTATTACACCAATGTTCACTTCCTCCGTTGGAAGGCGGCTGCGAGCGTCTGCATTTTGATTCGTCTTGCCTGGTTTGTAGCGAATCTCAAAATCGTATTCTAACAATTTCAGACTTAAACGACCCAATCTGTCTTCCTGATCCCTTAGGTTAGCTATACCTTTCAAGGGTATGTGGTCAGTAATTACCGTGAAATATCTGTCGAGCAGATTTGGTCGAAAAGCTTTTGTGGCCCATACAATGGCCAGCAACTCCCTCTCTATTGTGGAGTATCGTTTTTCTGTATCGCTTAGTACTCTGCTAGCGAAATAAATTGGTAGGTCACTTCCTGGTTCTCCGTGAGAGAGAATTGCTCCTAGAGCTCCGTTACTGGCGTCTGTTGTCAAAATAAAAAGCTTGTTAAAATCAGGATATTGCTTCCTGGCACTCTTGTGTCCACTCTAATTTTTTATCCTTTCTCAACATTTTGTTAAGAGGTAATGAAATTCGTGCCGAGTTTGGAATGAACTTTCTGTAGTAATTTATCAGCCCCAAAAATGCTTGTAGCTCCATGATATTTTTAGGGGTTGGTATATCTTTCACTGCCCTAGTCTTATTTGGGTCTGGCAGAACCCCTTTTTCTGAGCACTGGTGGCCAAAGTAGATAATTTCTCTCTGCAAGAAATGACATTTTTCGGAGTGTAATGTTAGGTTGTATTTTTTCAAGATCTCCAAAACTTTCATTAAACGTGAATTATGGTCCACTAACTTTCTGCCATGTAAAACAATATTGTCCAAATAAATGAAACAGTCAATTCCTTGTAGCCCGGTTAGTATTGAATTCAGTATTCTTTGAAAAGTAGCTGGTGCACCTGTCAATCCGAAAGGCATACGGTTAAATTCATAGCGCCCAAAATTGGTACTGAAGGTGGTTTTTTTGTTTGTCATTAGGATCCATTAATCTTGATGGTATCCACTTGCTAAATCGAGAGTAGAGAAATACCTTCTGCACCCTAATTGATCTAAAATCTTATCGATTCTTGGTATTAGAAAAACCTGTTTCGTTCACTTTTCTAAAATCTACAACCAATCGCCCCTTTTTTTTTTTGCAGTGTTAGCCTGAATTTTTTGGGTACTAAAAGAATCGGGGAGTTCCATGGAGATATTACATTATCCTTGAGCATTTGGTTTACCTGTCTGTTAACTTCAGTTCTGTGGACTTCTGGTAGTCTGTATTGTTTAGTGTTTATTAGGGGTTGACTTGCTTTCGTGGGTATTTCATGTTTCAATACAGTAGTGTAGGGAAGACTGTCACCAGGCAGTTGGAAAGTATCGTTGTATGTCTTTAAAATTTTCCCGATTAAAAACCTCTCTTCTGGGTTAAGACTTTGGCTATGTTTAACCGTTTCCAAAAGTAGATTTTCTCTTTTCAACTTTTCTCTTGAATCTATTGTATTTATTGTTGCTAATGGCTCCATCTTATAGTCTCTGTAGCTTTCGTAGCTCAGGCTAATTTTTTCACTTATATTTATGGCCGTGTTATTCGTATTCAGAATAGGTACAAAAGCTGCTCCGGCTTTCACTGTTGTTACAGTTTCACCCTCGAAAACACCTGGCAAAATTTCTTACATATTTATGACAATATAACCATTAACGGAGTTTACTACAACTGATGCAATCGTTTGTGAACGCTCTTTGATAGAAAATTGTTCAGCTAAGTATATTTGTGATGATTTCCTTTCTGGGACTAGTGGTAGTGAAATTACTTCTTGTCCGTTTTTAAGAAATCTTAAGTTTTTAATAATTGTGTCTGTCACTGATCTGTCCTACATCATATCTCTTCCTAGCAAACCAACTGCTGGAAGTTTGGTTCCTTCGGGCACGACGTGCATTTGTAGTGAAAAAATTTTCCAGGACTTCGAGCTGAGCAATTATCGTCCCCTTTGATGTTATATTTCCTCCGAAGGCTCCTATCAAACTCTTTTGATTGCGTTCATCTATTTTAACGTGGGGTGCCAAAGCTTCTGCCCTCACTAATGTACTATCTGCTCTGTATCTACCACCAAGGACAGACTTTTATTCACTGCTTCCCTGCAAGAAAAATTTATGAATGCATCGTTCTTTTGTTCTGTACGAAAGTTTTGCTCCTTTTGTGTATCTGATTTGAAAGTGAAATAGTTTGTGCAGGTCTCTGGAATGTACGTGTGTCTATTCTCACTCCAGTGTATTTTTTTGTTATTTTTAATTGTGGTGCTCCGTCTAAATTTCTCCCCACCTGGCATGACCTTTGACATAGACCTTAAAAGCAATTTGTTTTCGTGAGCGCTCTTTTCAGTTTCTTCTAATGTTTTAGATGCTAATGTCTTTGAAAGTAAGCAAGAATTTCCGGCATCCCAGCCTCTTAGTTTTGGTTGGGCCGCCTTGAGTTTCCCGAATTATTTCGGTTGTTTGCCACTTTTCGTACGATGTTATGCTGATATTTCTTCTTCCTTTACTTCTGTTAAACATATTATCATGATAGTAATTTTCCGTGCACCTTGACGCGAAATGGCAAAGTCCATCACAATTGTAACACCGTTGCTCTCTGCTATTCATGTCACCAAAACGGTTATTACCCTGGTTTTGATTTGATGATTGCAATGAGTTTCGCGCTCTACCTCTACGTTCAGGGGCTAAAGACTTCTATTAATATTATTGTTGGATTGTTCTTGGCGTCTTCCCTGATTAAAGTTAGTGTTGTTTTGCCGTCTAAACCATTCGTTTAACAAATGTCCCTGTTTATGGGAAAAATTGCAGAATTTTGCGGAGCCCACAGAGTTCCTTTGTGTGTAATCCAGAGGCATTGAATTGTTAACCGTTTGCTGTCTTAGTGAATGTTGTCTAACTTCATTCACTAATTGTTGGACTGTTTCGTACAACGGTTCCTGGGCTTGCACTGTCATAACATTTGACAACCGCATGTTGGCGCCTACAGGTTTTGTGCATCCTTTGTGGTCTTCAATAATTCAGATAGTTTGTCATTTTCGTGCCCAATGAACCTGGATATCAATTTCGGGTCACGTAAGCCCCTTATATAACTTCTTACCGCTGACTGATTGCAGTGGTCCATCATAGATTTCCGATGCGTTGCATTCAGCCATTGTTCAGCAATTAATTCTGTTGCGTCTATAAGAAGCCCTTCTAACCTTTCGCCAAATTCATACGCGCTTTCCGTCGATGCTTGCTTACTGCTAAATGATAACTCTTATATTTCATTAAGGGTTTTGGCCTTTATAAATTTTTCTCTGACAGCCAATTATAGGCCTTCTATTGTTCCGAAATCCTCGTTGTGCTAATATGAGTAGGCGTTCCCAAAAAGCCTTGTTTTTATACATTTCAGCAGGTCGACTACACCACCTGCTTCTAAGAGTTTATCTTTCGCAATCATACAGCCTTCAATAAATTTATTTGCTTCTGTCGTAAGCTCTGGGACATCTGCACCGTAGAAAATTAGCACCATGTGTCATACATTTTTCAAAAGTTCCGTAAAAGACGTCATATTGTTGGTTAAAATTTCTTCACTTATTCTGTCTGCAATTTGTATTTCTCTCGTCGATGGTGACCGCCTCTTCAAAATTTCCTGTGCCGATGCCACCAATGTATCAAATTCTCCAATTAATGTGCTATCTATCTTTTCTGTCCTCTTCAAATGGTCGAAACTTTCTTTGTAGTGTGCTAGTTCGCTAAATTTTTTACATGTCATCTCTGTTGTATAGCTTCTGCTCCCTGCCTTTTTTGCGTTTATTATGATGCTCCGA
This sequence comes from Cistogaster globosa, assembly GCA_937654795.1. Classification (NCBI taxonomy): domain Eukaryota; kingdom Metazoa; phylum Arthropoda; class Insecta; order Diptera; family Tachinidae; genus Cistogaster; species Cistogaster globosa. Next base: position 50,862,940 of record OW569405.1, read on the forward strand.
ATTTTGGGTATCAGGTCAAGAGCCGTTGCTTTCTCCTCTATACAAATATCCTTATTATAAATCTGCGTGTTCTATTGTTATTTTAGGAACTCTGGAATCCTTCTCTGTCAATTCTTCACTTATTGATGGAATGGGTGACCTAGTCTTATGTATAATGTCGAGTTCACGTTTTGCATTTCCTAAAGCTATTTGTAATCTTTGTACGGTGTCGGATTGTACGTCTATTTGCTGTTGTTGTTTTAGTTGTTTCTTAAATTCATTCTCACTTAACCCCTTTTGTCTCAATTTTCGAACCAACGATGCAGTTTCTTCTACTGCCTGTTCCAATAAACTATCCGTATACTTAATCTGTTCCCTTAATTTGCGACTCTGTTTTTCTAAAAGACCCTTTGTGACCTCCAAATCTTCTATCCTTTTACTGAAATCTGCCGACTGGTTCTTACTCAGGTTTCCCAATGTGGTCAAAGTAATTAGCAGTTTACCAATAATTCCACCAATTCATACTTCTTTGAAGACACTTAAGGCGTACCGGTATACAGATGCTTTAATTTATTTATAACCTGCAGGGTCTCGTAGGAATTTCAGGTTATATTTACTTGTTTCAACTTCTAGTTTACAACTCCCAGTCTTAATAATTATTAACCACAATTTATACTAAATTCTTAACGCTAAAAATGCTGATTAAACAGAATCAGCATTTATTAAAATTAAATAATTTAAATAAATAAAGTGCTGACTTGACAAGCAAGATTCATATTTCATTAACATATTTGTTATTTTTAATTTACTTATAAATAAAGCTTAAAAAATACGATAACGAAAAATTTTTAAATTTGGAACACTTCTTTTGGTTCTGCCACAATGCGGTAAACAACGTTTACTCTTTTGAACATCTTCTTAAATCAATGGGTAAAAATATCGCGTCGTCGTTTGCACAACTTAATGAGGAGCTAAACTGAGTTTCTTTTGAGGATAACAGCTTAGCTACTGCGATGTAAAATTTACTAACTGAGGAATTTTCGCAGTGTCCTCCTTTGGCACATATAAATGAAAACAAGTTTTTTTCGGATCTTGGATAAAACGGCTCGTTAAAATGCACAGTAAATTGGAATTTTCTTCAAAAAAATCGGCTGATAAAGAAGGGATAGCCTTCGTGGTTTGAACTAACCCGTTGGTTGAAAATATTTTATTACGTTCACGTTTAATCTGTTTCATGTATGTGGTCAGCTCTTGAAGTACTTGCCAAGTTGTACTATTAAACTCTAAGCCACGTTTCAGAGGCTTAGAATCATTGAAATGCATGCTTTTTAAGCAATTAAAGTAACTTTCGAGCTTTTTAAAAAATGCACAATTTGAAGTGGCTACTGCAGAAGAACGTGGGGTAAACTGATAATTTTCATTAGCAGATTGGATCGCAGCAGCAACTTAATTGCTCAGAGTTTGGATACCTAAGCCAACAAGCATCTTTTGAAAATTATTGGATTTATGTGCACTGTTGTTAATTTTGTAATTTTTGTGGTTTCTTATTCGAAAATTTCTCTCACAACCTTGAACCGTGTGGTGTTTTAAAATCGCCATTCATAAAAGCATTTGTGATCGACATGTACCCCATGTACATCGTACATTCAAGTAAACTTTAAAATTTTTATAAAGAAAATAGAGTTTTTTTCGCTAGATCCGCCCAACATCTCGTAACATTTTCTGTTATTTGGCCCTTGGTCACACGTTAGACCACGCACATTCAATGCTATTTCCATTCAAATATCCAAATTTGATACAACAAGTATTTTTAGTATATCTCATTTCATAAAAGTAGCAGTAACAAAATTATTTAAAACGAACTTCCAATTCTTTACCACCGGATAGATACTTCATCAAAAATTAAAATACATTCTCTCTCAAGAGGTTGCGTCTTTAGGACTGTTGCAGTGTATGCATTATATATGCATAAATTGTTACCTGGCTTCAAATTCTTAATAGTGCTCCATCAACTACAATATATTTCTTAAATGCTTTGTGCAAAGCTTATCTCATGCTCTTCTACGCGGGCATTTTTCCTAATTTTGTTTTATAAAGTGCTTAGGAAGTTTTTTTCGTTTTGATTAATATTTAATTTGTCAACTTCCGCCACTATAGATTTTCTTTTCTAATGTTTTGACCCTTCTTTTTAGAGTTTCGTTTTTCTTCTTTAAACTGTGTTTCGTCACAACTTTAAGGTTTTAAAACATTTTAAAATAATTTTGCAACAAAAATCTTAATTTTTACAGCTTTTATGACAATGAGGTGATTCCGATATCATACGCTTATATGGCGGAGTTTAAGGGTGGCTAGCACAATCAACAACAGCCGGTGGGACAGATCGTACCTCAGTAGGTTGAGGGAGGCATGCCCGCTCTCGGCTAAAATGAAATCATGCGATTCCCCCATGACAGATTCGAGAGAAAAGATCAAGTCCAACCCATATACATAATTAGTCAATTTAGATATTTCAAAAGAAATTAACCAAAGTTTGTATATAATGTTTTCAAACTATAATTTAAAAACAAAAAAATCGGCTCTGCCCGATCTTTAATAACCTTCAACACTTTTCAGAAAGATGATTTTGATAATTAGCATCTTCACCCTTTTTTACACGATTATAACCACTTTGTATGCAGCACAAATCTACCGGTACGACACGCCCATAATAACAAATGGAAATGCTTGCTATCAACCTTGAAGAATACGCAACAACCACAGACAACGTAATCAACCTAATTAAAGAACATATACATCCCGGTCAAACTAAGCGGCGATCACCTCGCTCAGATACGGGAACGACTTTTTGAACTGAAAAACATAAAAATAGACATCGAAGATCTATTGACTGGATTGGACCTGCTTGGAAGGGGATAGCTAGCAGCCGGAATACCATTCTTAGAAGCCAGAACGCAATAGTAAGCAATAACACAGACCAATATAAAATCAATGCACAGCAGAAAAACAATGAGCTTATCGGAATGAACGAAATAAGCGGTAGGAAGGATGCCGAACGAATTGGTCAGGATACCTTGAATCAGGTCCTTATTCTCAAAGATGCAATCTACGAAATAGTAGGAGCCTGTCCACTGGCCAAGATCGGAACAATAAAAACGAATTAGTTAGACCGAACTGGAGTTGAAAATATTGTTAATGAGGTAAAAGCGCTACCATACTCTGATAAAAGCAATGGCATACGGGAGTCCCTAATATATACAAACGGGTAGGTGTTCATGTATGTCGTAAGCAATCTCAAGCTGAAAAAAGACCAGCCATCAGGAATCGAGAACAAATCGACTTACTATTTCTATGTCAAGGTGAAAGATTTGGAGTTAAGATTCCATGCTTGAATATATATAAGGTGACAATTTGCCGACGAACATCTTTGGCTCAATTAGACCAGGAAAATTGTGTCCCATGATTACTCAAAAGCGGGAATGCCAATTGCCCATACAGGAAGACAAATACACAGATTATTGAAATGATTACGAAGACACAATATTTTGAACAAATATCAAGGGTATTGTGAAAACCTCGCAGTACTCGAAAAGTACCTGATACAGTTATTCAACGAAAGCACAATGATCAACAATGAAACATTACATAGTTCATCAATTTTAAAGATACAACCACTGCCTCCTGTCCTAACGAATTCTGATAACGAGAAACTGCTGGTAGACATCGACCAAGTCCACAACATTACTCTACCCCATCGATAGCATCCAATAGCCGGCGAAGTAAAATAACTAATAAAATGGCTATACTTTCACCACCTGTTCTTTTCTCTCCCCTATTCCTTTCCTAAAGAATGTAGCACGCTTACACTTTAATTAAATAGGAATTATTGCCTGAAGTGCTACTTCTCTTTCAAACAAAAAAAAAAATACTTGGAAGTAAAATCAAACTTGTTCTGCATTTGCTTCGAAGCGTCATGGTATAAGATAATTGAACCACTTAATCTTCCGATAGTGAAAACTCCTCAGGCAATTGGTCACCCAACGTAGTCATCAATAGGGATCTGCGGGACGCATATTTTTAAGGGTGGAGAAGTTAGCGACAGCACTGTCACTGCAAATAAACGAAGTTCAGCAGGGTCAGCATAATTAACTATTTCAACACTCCCACGATGTCTGCGCGTGTGTTTGGCCTGATTGCGAAATGTAACATTTATTTGAGCGATATCGAATTACAATAAAATATTCTTGCAGCAGACAACTAAATTGGCAGTCTTGGGTACGTGCCGGTCGCAAGCGGTTTACAACTCTCTTTAATTGTGAAATATATTAAATTAATATATAATTTAAATTTTTAATAATTTTATCATTGAATAAAGTGTTAATATTTTAATTTGTACAGTGTTTAAATTACGGCGCAGCACAGGGCGGCAGAATAAAGATATTTTAGAAATAAATCAGCCGTTTGTAAAGGGCTAGGCCGATTGAAAATATGGCACGAGCATAGCAGAGTAGCAGGCGAGCTTAAGTTTTGAAGATTTCCAGGGATGGCGCTATGTGGTATCAACGCTAGGTACCTCGCATCTGAAAAATCCTCTAACGTTTGGCGTTTCTCCAACTTTTATCTGATTTTTTTAAATTATACAAGCTCTAAAAGGGCTGGTCAATACATACAAAATGGTGCTTTAATCTGTATGTTAGTGTTTAAAAATGACGGAGCTATAAGCATTTTAAATGATTTTTCAATACCCTGGCCCAGTTTTTTTTCAAAAGTGGATACAATTTTAAACAATTTATTTGAATTTTTTCTCGTAGTTAACGAGCAAAATTCTAAATATTCTGAAAAAGTTAAAGATTATATATATTCTCGCTTAAAGTTATACGATTTTCAATTTAAAAAATATAAAAAATGATTGCATTTTTTATGTACTTTAGCCTAAAAATGGCCACCAATCGAATTTTTTTAATAGCAAAATATTTTTTTAGGAATATATAAAATTTTTTTATTTCTACTTAAGCTTACTATATGTGTGTACGTTTAAACCAAATTGCGTATAAAATTGATCAATTTTGTAGAGGTCCGTCGATTTGACCTCTTTTACATCGAAATTTCGACTTTACCCTATATTATCTAAAATCCCAAAGCTGGGATCGGAAAAAGAAGCTATGTATACTCCGAATTGTTGCTGAAAATATTTCGTGAGCCTTAGTCCATGTGTGGACTTTATAGGCAAAAGAGTAAAAATTTCAATGTTGGGTTTTTTTACCTTAATACAGCAGGTTTTTTGCAAGTTGGTTTGGTTAAGCCAGAAAATATATAATCTTCAAATTTTTTCAAGAATATTAAGAATTCTGCTCGCTAACTTTTAGAAAAAATTCAAATAAATTTGCTAAAAATTGTAATTGTAAAATGATTTTAACTCCATAATTTTCAAACATAAATATACAGATTAAAGCACTATTTTGTAGGTATTGATTAGCCCTTTTGGATCGTGTTTAATTTTAAAACTTCAGACAAAACCTAAGGAAATGTCAAGCATTTGAAAATTTTTCATGTGCTTGGTCCACAACTATGAGACCACATAGTTTCAAGACTTGAAATCAAATGCTTATGCTAAATTTTAGGTCAATCTGCATAGCGCCTTACGAATGGCCGATTTATTTCCAAAAATTTTTGATTTTGCCCCACTGTGCAGAGTTGAAAGCGCCAAGAAAAAATAATTTTTTATTTTAAATTATTCAAGTATCCTTAACTTATATTAATGATACTATTTTGCATTTATTATCTTGTTGCTTTTATTTTTATAATAAAAAATCATTATTTAAAGTTTCAAAATAAAATGTATTATTGCGGAGAAAGATATTCATGTAGCCACTTCGCTACTGCTCATATCGCTGATCAGTGGATTCTATCTAAATTTTGTATAAAAACTTAAGAGTCTTATGTCAAAAGCCAAATTGATTTAATGAGAAAAACTCCTCTATTTTTACTTCCTTTCCTTTATGTATTTTTGATAATCTGTATAGAAGCTTAATGATGTAGAAACACGAATGTATACGGATAAAAACAAAGATCTTTGGAAATTTAACTCTTAGGAGATGTGTTCCCTTATCTCTATTCACACTAAGACACCCATGAAATACCTGGGATTTTAATTGTTCAACTTGGCATGTCGACATTATATAACGGAATTGTTAGCTAGAACTGCATTTCAAATAAGTAAAGGGTGTTTTTTGAGCCCGATAGAACGTTAAGTTTTAAAAAATAACACAAAAAATTAAATTGTATTGACGAATTTTTTTACATGAAAGATCAGAACATGGCATTAACATTTTAAATTGATTTCGGGCATATGGCCACCGCGACTGCTCATAAAGTAGCGCATTCTAAACGTCAAATTTTGGGGCTATTTTTCAAGTTCTGCTGGTCGTATGTCACGAAACACACGAACAATGTTGTCCTCCAAAGCGTCAATTGCTGCTGGTTTATCAGCGCCATATTGCTAAAACCACATTTCATCCGGATCAATGTCATCGAAATTTTCAAACAAAAAATCATTAACGGTAACGATCATCATTGACCGTAACGTGAGTTCCAGCCAAATTTTTGAAGAAATTAGATCCGATGATGCCATGGAGTCTGTAGGGTATGTTGTGGATCGGTCTCACTCCGTATGCTGCAATTTTGCTTATCAACAAACCCATTAAGCCAAAACTGGAGCTTCATCGCTAAACACAATTTGTCGATTAAACAACGGGTCAGTTACTAACTGCTCTAAAGCCCATTCGGCGAAAGAACGACACATATATTGGTGTAGGGCAAAATTTTTGCGCAGAATTCTTCAGATAGTAGACAGACAGGGCCCCAATTACTGCGACCGACGACGAATCGATAAATTTGAATCTTTTTAAACACTTTCGTGTACAGCAGCGATATTCTCTTCAGTACGCTGTTATCCTTGATCATTACCAGGATATGGATTAACGCATCTGAATAGGTTGTTTGAATGCGATCCATCCTAGGGGTGGGAGGGTAAAATGCAACTCCATGAATCTCAAAATTAAGATTGATTTATTGAGGAATATATTCCTCCTTTAATACTTAATATTATACTAAATTAGCATTTATAATACAAGCTTTAATTCAATTGACTTAAGGGTAATTCTTATTGCCTAACTAAAATAAATCGTGGGCAATATTTTGTGGGATATGATCTACTTATTCATGGCCATTCATTGACAGATTATTGTTTATTTTCCAAAATGTCGCGAACCTAAATTCAAACATATGTGAGCGTGTATGGTCGGGTCGAATATTAGAGTGCGGTACACGGCAATTACATTTAGCATCGTAGCACAAATTTAGCACAAATGTGTCTCATAACTGTAGTACATGTTAATATGTACAGCACTGCTAGATATGTACATATATAGTATTATATTTGAATTTAAATAAAAATAGTTTCTTAAATTTGAAATTTGCTTGTATGTATCTTATCGACTATTTTCTAAAATTAATTTTCTTAATTTTTATGTTAATTGCATATGGTTTTTAAAATTTGTTAAAAATCTTAAGTCTATTCTAATGGACAATTTGTTCTTTTTTGGTTTTCTTATACACTATAGTTACATTTTTTCTTAAATTTATGTTTTTAATTTCATACGGTGTCACTTCTAAGTAAAACTATGTCTCCTATTTTAAAGTTAAAATCTAATATTCCCTTATCATAATTTTTGCTGTTGCTTATTTCTAGCTAGTAATTGTTAGGCCCTCTTATGTGCTACTTCTAACCTAAATTTTGCCTCCTTGACATAGTTATCTACATTGTATAATAGATTTATTTTATCTACTTCATTGGATTGTTGAGGTTAATTTTTTAGTTTTAAGCATACTACATAGTTTCATCAATATATCATTTTTATATTCAGTACCCATGTCCGAGATGAACGTCTTCATTGGACCGTAGGTAAATATGAAATTTTCAAATATTGCCTTAGCCACTGTTTTGGCGTTTCTGTCTTGTACAGGTATGGTTACTAGATATTTTGTTAAGCCGCATATTATGGTAATAGCAAATTCGTTTCCATGGATCGAACGTGGAAATAGTCGTATTGTATCTACAAACACTATATCAAATGCTTGTGCAGATGTTGGTGTAAGAATTATTGGGCCCTTTAATGCTTGGTAGTTTTGGACGTTTGGCATTTTTGACATGATTTTACGTATTTTGTTATGTATTTTGATACATTTTTCCAATAATAATACCTCGTTATCTTTTCTATTGCTCTGTTCGCTCCACAATGTTCTACATATACGGGATCATCGTGATATTTTCGCATAATATCCGTTTGCTTAATGGATGGAAAGTTGAATGAAATTCTGGAACTTAATAAAATTTCTTTGTATTTTGGCTGTTAGAAGTAACAACACAATTAAAAATTATAAAAACGGAAACCAACTTGTTAGACCGCTTTAACCTTGTTACCCGTTGTTTAGGCTTTATGCGATAAAGAGAAAACGTTGAATTGGAAGAACTCAGCTTTATATATAAACGAAAAAACGGAAAAACTTGCACAATACAATTTATTAATAACAGAGATGGGCTTTTTACGTTAACATTGCCGCCCACCTATCAGGATATATGCAACGAAATCGGTAGTGGCCTTGAATAAGGTCTAAAAAGTAATTTAACAAAGCATATAAAGTATGCAATTCATGACGCTTATTAAGAATCAATATAATTCATTTCAAAACTTATGATAGTTACATTAACTATTTAAATAATTCAGTAAAGCAATTCAATAAAGTACAAATCAAATAATAAAAGATTATTATTCATAAATTAAGTATTTATATAACATATTATGATTTTTATATATACATATAAAAGGAACGTGAACAAGACTTGGAGCATGAACAAGATATTGCAATATCTTGGAATAATCGAGGGTTGACATGTAGCAGAGTATGGTGAAACTTGTAGCAGTGTTTGTACCTGTGTTTGAACATACAAGAGCTAGAAGTGGTGATGTGCCAAGCAGTTTCGACAATACTTATTCTCGTGTACTTCATCAATTCGATCTGACATGTTCATTGATAGGAATTTATGACAGGTTGCAAGCGGATGTGGTTTTTTGTAAATACGCAGATATAAATCTTACGGCGTTGAAGTAACTTCTGGACAGCTGACATAAACTTATGAGATATTTTAGGCATTTTAGGCTGAAAACAATGGAGATATAATATACTTGTTTTTAAAAAGCAAATTAAAGAAATTAAGAAAATTAAGTTTCCGAAGGCAGTAGTATTAGCTTGACTATTGGTCTAGTTCTAAAGCCACGCTGGGTAAAGATGTCGGCTATGTCCACGCGATTGTCTTACCCAAAATACACTTTAACAACTCGACCTCGACGCCACGAATCTGGTGGAAGATTATCATCTTTTGTCACTACCAGTGCACCTTCGGAGATATTAACTTCGGGTCTTTTCCATTTTATTCTTTTCTGCTTTTCTTTTAGGTATTAATTTTTCCAACGGATGCAAAAATGTTTTTGAATTATTTTAATTTTTTGCCATCTATTGACTTCGGATACTGATAATTCGTTCAAAAAAGGATCTAATGGTGCGAGAATCGGAGTACCAATCAGGAAATATCCCGAAGTCAAAGCGGAAAAATCCGTAGGATCCGTGGAGATAGGCGAAAGAGGTCTGGAATTTAGACATGATTGGTTTTTGGAGAACAACGTAGAAAGTTCTTTTAAAGTATATTTATGACACCCTGCCATTTTTCGGAAATGGGATTTAAAACTTTTTACGCCAGCCGGAATAAAATGCCACGTAATATTTTGGTGCTCATAATTGGCTAAAATATATTGGTCGGTGGTTTAAGTAAACTCTCAAACTAGACATCTAGAAGCGCCTATGAATGTAGTACCATTGTTCGAGTATATATGAAGCGGACATCCTCGCCGTGATACGAATCGGCTAAATACTGTCAGAAAGGCTTGCGTGGCCCATTCAGTTGTGGCTTCTAAATAGGTTGCTTTTGTAGCAAAACAAACGAATACGCATACGTAGCTTTTTGAAATACGACAAGCCCAGAATAACTCTTAATATCGAATGGCTCTGTGAAATCTACACCTGTATGTGTGAACGGATGTCCGATTTCAGTTCGTTCGAAAGGCAAAGCTGCCATTATTTGCTTTTGGCAACGTTTCTTATAAATCAGGCATACTTTGCACTTGTTAATATTTGATTTACTGAACTTCATAGTGCAAAGTAATTTAATGGATAAATTTTACCAGAAGCCGAGAGAATTGGAAAGTATACGGTATAATAATTGGACAGTTCTCGTCGTAAGACAAGCCAATTGCAGATTCTAGGCGGCCGCTGGAACGGATTATGCCTTTTTGGTCTACAAAGGGATTTAGATTCAACAAAACAGTGGATTTACATATGGGCTGTTTTGAAGTAAGTGCCTTCTATTCGTTTGGATACGAAGCCATTGGCAGACAGAAATGAGAAGATCCCGCACATCGTTAACCTCGGAGCTAGAAAAAATCGTTGAATGCCTGTGAAAATTGAAACGATGTCAACGGTGAGTGCAATAGAAAAAACGAAAGACATATGTTATAATCTGCATTGCTTTGTAAAACGAAGAAAACCGTTCCAAGATATCCTCATTGTCCGTGAAATACGAAATATGCACTCGTATCGGTTTTGCTTCTAGACCAATAATGGGAATATTTAAAGGTTCGGAATCAGACCATTGAGAATCCCAGTGAGGTCTAAACCACCATAAGTCATTGTTTTTAAACTCTTGAGGACGACTCCCTCAGCTAGTCAAATCTGCTGGATTCGTTTCAGAATTGACATTGTACCACTTTGAATAATCTACAACCTGAGTAATTTTCGATACTCTGTTTGTCACGAAAGTTAACCAGCTATATGGGGGTTTTGCCAAGCAAGATAAGACTCTTGTTAAATCAGTCCCTTAGTAAGTGGAGTAAGTTTCGACAGCCAGCCTTGGCAATAACTACTCTATCATTTCTGCTAAAAGAACTGACCCACAGAGTTCGAGTGGCGGAATGGACAGCGTTTTAATAGGAGCCACCTTAGTTTTGGATGAAAGAAGGTGAGTATAAATGGAAGTACATTATTTGCTGCAGCTATGCCCTTTCAGAAGTACCGCTGAATCCATTGAATTGGATTTCGAAACTCGGACATTAACCAACCCATCGAGGAATACGAATGGTATTGATAACGAAATAGTTAGACTGAAAGGACTTCCACTCTTAAGGCGCATCTGACTTCAGGAATTTATCCCAGCCAGTGCCATTTCATCATATTCTTTGCTCCAAAATTAATGCTAAATGATGCAAGGTGCCAGCCAACCAGCAGGATCAAACAATTTAGCAATGTGGGGCAAAACGTCTCGTTTTGTGAATTTCAAATTTTTCGGTAACGGGTTCGCAGAAAAATATAAATCATCGGAGCATGCATTCCAACAAATACCTAAAGTGTTCGCCAAGCTGTTGTCCTCGACGTCCACTTTCTTAGCGAAAATCAAGCCGATTCTAAGATATGGCTTAGCTCGTGTTTAGCATTTAAGGAATCTTGTTTCGTATGAGCTCCAGCTGGGATATCATCAACATACATTGAGTTTCGGAGCATTTTGCTAGCAATCGGATAAGTTAATTGAACGTCATCTGCTAGTTGCAGTAAAGGCGCTCAATTGACACAGAATGTGAGAGTTTTTAGTTCATAACGCAAACAGGGTTATTTGAATCGTTTCTGAATAATATTCGTTGAAACTTAGTATGGTCAGTATTTACTAAAATCTGCATACACATTTTTTGAATATCAGCATTAATAACGAATTGGAAAAGCTGCCATTTAAGAATAAGAATAGAAAGATCATTTTAAAGAATCGGTCCGACATGCAGTGAGTAATTAAGATTTTGGCCATTAGATGAAGAATCTGAAGCGTTAAATACAACTCGATCTTTCGAAGTGACTTTATCGAGATTGATAACAGCATGTTGTGGCAAGTAGTACGCGTTTTTTTCTCTGAAAACTTGGAAACAACTTTAACTTTAGTCAATAGGCCAGCCTCCTCATACTCCTGAACGACTTTCGTCATAATCGAGCTTGAAGTTCGGGGTTTGAAGTAACCTAGCCTCGTTTCGAAAAAACTGTGCCATCGCGCTAGACCTAGAGTGGCCAATACCGAGAATATGTGAAAGCTCCTCTTTAAATGGAAGTGATACTAAGTACCGACCCTCCGATTTTCTCTTTGTAGTGCGAATGTAAAAGTCTTCAAAAGCCTGATCTGACCTAGACATGTAGTTCTTCTGGGAAAGATTCTTCACCTCCCAAAGGCGAGAAATTTCATTATCAAAAGAAGTTTCACTGAAATGTAAACAGAAATTAGGTCCTGACTTTGAATCGCAAGCAACTGGACCAGTCAGAATCCACCCGAATATAGTTTCCTGAGCTATTAACGACCCGCAAACCTTATGTCTTATTCAAGAACAAATGATTGATGGAAAGACATTATCTCCAATCAACAGATCTATTTTTAAACTAAAATTGAATCTGGGATCTGCAAGTAGAATTTGAAAAAGGTCCTCAACAAAGAATTTGAAATTGTCTGTGACGGAAGTTTACTAGAAAGTTGAGGACTACCAAAGCTGTTACTGATTACTTAATTTAAGCGTTTAACTGTGAACCCAATACCAAAGCATATACGAGTAGACGTGGAACCTTGGCCGAAATAGTATTGTTTGGACAAGAAACTTGTGCTTAGAGGGAAGTTGAAGAAGATTATATAACCGCTCCGAAATGAAAGTGTGAATTAGCGAATTGTAGATTACCGGAAGTAGAAGGTGAAAAAGGAATCGAACTAAGATTTAGGTTACTTCTTGGAACTTTCACCTGAGTGAATTGACCTGTATTCTCTAATTCCCGATGAAGACGAGTATTATGTCTTCTCACGTTATGAGTTTTTGAAAAATAGTTGAGACACAAACCTTCCATTTTTATCTCCGCCAATCTTTGTTGGTAATTCATTCACAAAAATTTCGGAATCTTTCTTATAGCGTGTATTTGTTTTGTGCAGAGCTGGCAATAAGGACCTAAGACCTTAGCTTGAAAGCTATCTACTTTTTTATTTGAACCAGCATTTGATTGGGATTTGGATTTGACGTCATTATTTTTAGAATTACCTAAACCACGGATTTCCACAACAGATTCCAAAGTTCTATAACGACTGGTAAGAAATTCATCTAACTGCGACGATTTAGGGAGAGCTATTTTATCCTTCAACCCCTTCTTCCATAAAGTGAGCTTTTTTTGTATATATGAACATAAAAATTGAATCCCAACTTAAAACGTCAATGTCGATACATACAATACAGATATGGAGGAATTCATATTGTTCTGCAATTGCTTTAAAGCTTATACTGATTCGGAAGTAAGGTTCTGAAGGTTAAAGAAAACTTTTAATTCGCCACTTAGTAGTACTCGGCGGTTTTCAAACCGTAGAGATTCTTCCAAGCTATATCAAAGCCTTGGTGGGTCAGTGGACTCTTCTGAACAATTTCCCTAGCCTCGCCCCTAGTTTTCTGTGTCAAGTAGAACAATTTCTCTACATTGCTTGCCTTAGAATTAGAAACTACAGCAGTGAACCTATTACGGAAGGTCGGCCAAGAAGCATAGTCACCATGAAAAATTTGAATTTTAATGGGAGGTAAACTTAGGGCGCGTTGTTTAGAAGAAATGTGGTCATTAGCTTTGGTCTTTCGGGAACTGGTTGGTAATCATGGATGCACAATATAATTTGACGGCTCAGGATTAGAGGTTAAGGCAGATTATCGAAACGTCTGAAATATCTCGGACAATTTTGTCAAACAATTACAGTAAGTGGTGTATGTACTCTTTATTTGAGTTTGACTTACTCCAAATCAGTTTGTCCGTCGCTACCGTCTGCCTCCTTCTCAGCCTCAAGCAGAAACTGCTCGTATGCTGATTTAATTCACGACTACATAGACTTTAGCTCGTCTTGGTGAACCTCTATCGAGTGACATGACGCCACCAGAAAAATGTTCTCACCAAGCTCTCGAATTCAACGATATTATCAGCCAAACGATAAATCGATCCAAAGACAATTTGAGAAAAAAAGCAAAAGCCCAAATAGCCGTTACAAAGCAATAAAAAAATGTATAAATACTATATTGTACCAAAAACACAATAAAGAAAAGTTTTCAATCAATATGTGCTTTTAGTGTAAGCCAATGAAATGAATAAATATCCAAAAATTAGTAACTTGAAAAAAAATAAGTAAAGTCAAAGAAACGGAAGGCAAATTGGCTTTAAAAAATTAAAACATAATATAAATATATTAATTACACGTGGAAAAAATAATAAGCCCCAATAAAATATAAATGTAAGAAATGTAAAAATTTTTAAATTTATAACGTATGATAATAAATATTACTTGAATACTGCATTTCTTAATAATGTATTTTACATGTGCTGGCAGTATCAATCAGAATTAAATGTTTTAAAGATTACTGACTCTTACTTTACTGAAAACCTAATTAACTTCCTTGGAAATAACCAAAGACATTAGGTCAGTTCGCCGCCATCATTGATAACAACAACAAAATCAACGAAGTTTTTGTGGTTAATCTTCACTCCAAAATGGTAGTGTCCAATATGGCTACTAGATAAGTATTTTCAATGGTTCAACTTATGTCACTTCCATCAATAATTCATTCGTAATATTAGGCTTAACTCTGTTGAGCTTTTTATCTTCGTTACATTCACCTTTTTGCTCTTTTATAATTTATGTATATTGAATTTTATTTAATATATTTTTCTATTTGAAATAGATATATAACTTTCTTGTAATTATGCTTTTTCTTTTATGTATATCATAAACTTATACTTGAAAAACACAACTTTTTTACTGGTTAATTAATATGAACTTTCAAGACAACTAACGAATGTTAACAACAAAATACATAACGTACCTTAGCAATGATCGTATGATGCGTATATGTATGTATGTACGTTTGTGTTTGGTGACAACTGGTACTCCAGCAATGCAATCTCAGAGAATTTGTTTGTTAGTTGTTATTCCTACCCGGTTCAAGTGGACCAAATGATTATTTACTTAATGGATGGAAAGTTGGATGGAATTCTGGAATTAAATAAAGTCTCTTTGTATGTTGGCTGTTAGAAGTAACAACACAATTAAAAATGATAAAAACGGAAACCAACTTATTAGACCACTTTAACCTTGTTAATCGATTGTTTAGGCATTATGCGAGAAAGAGAAAACGTTGAATTGAAAGAATTCAGCTTTTATATGTAAACGAAAACAAGGAAAAACTTGCACAACACAATTTATTAACAACAAAGATGGGCTTCTTATGTTAACATTATCTAAAATTGCCTTGGCAATCTTATTATTTATTTGGGTCACCTCGTTTAATAGCGCTATTTTAAATTTATTTAACATTTTATTGCCCATTTCTTTAAAATTATTTATTGGGAAAAATTCTAAAATTTTCTCGGTAGGTGCCACTTGTAATTTCTCAATTTTCATTTTACCGGTCACTTTTTCTAGCATAGGGAAAAATTGTCGAATTTTCCATCAGTAAATTTATTTCTGCGGTTTATTGTAAGTATTATTTGTCTCTTTATTTGCCATGGATCTTGTTGTGATCCTTTAAATTGAATTAGCTATTTCTGGCATGCCTTTTAAATTATTTATGGCTATGCGCGACAGTGCGTTCGCTACGTAATTGTCTTTTCCCCTAAGATATTCTACAGTAAAGTCGTATTCTTCAGTTCTTAGTTTACAACTTGGGTTTGTCATTGAAAACAAGTATGACAGTGGTCTATTTTCTGTACGGACAGTGAAATGTTTGCCAGAGATGATGGTCTGAAATAAGTAATAGCCCAGTGTTTAACAGTTAACTCTTGTTCGATGATTGACTTATTGTTTTCGCCTTGAGTGAATGATTTTGACGGTAAGCAACTGGTAAATGTTTGCCTTCAAATTCCTGTGTGAGGACTACTCTACAAGCATATTCATTTACGTCCGTTGTTTTGTGAAGTCTGGATATTGTAGCAGTGTTGGACTCATTAATGCCTTTTTAAGATATTTAAATGTATAATCGCACTCTTTAGTCGAATTGAATAATGTACCTTTCTTTGATAGTTTTGTTAGATGTGTAAAATATTCTAAGAAGTTTCTAATGAATCTTCGATAGTAGTTTCAGAAGGCTTCAAACCTCTTTGCGTTGGGTTTTTTTTTCGGTTATCAAATATTTACTATGGTCTGGAAGAATTCCCCTGTCACAGCATTTCTGACCAAGGTAAGTTACTTCTTTCCTGAAAAATTAATATTTTTCTAGATGTAATTTTAGATAAAGTGTTAGGAATAATTCAAAGACATCAGTTAAATTGGAAAGCATGTGCTTCTCTTACCATAGAAGGCCTGGTCTGTCTTAAGATCGCTGAATGCGGGAGTCATCATTCTTTGAAAGGAATAAGGTGCTATTTTTACACCATAAGGGAGTCTAGTAAATCTGTAGGATCAATTTCTTGTTGAAAATAACGAGTAGTCTCTTGAATTTTTCTCTAAGCTAATCTGGTGGAATCCTGACATTTTACACTGCAGCATTTTGCATCAAACTAGTTCCATGAAATTTATGTTTGTTGGCAAAAGGTGCAAACACGCAAGCGGTTTAGACAAAATGGAAAGACTTGTATTTTTAAGAGAACTTTTTGCCACTGGCTTTGTATATTTTTCGTCCAGAGTTGCTTTTTATTATAATGGTTTATTTTCTCGATGTTGTTTTTTGGACGTTTCGTTTGTCGACGACTGTGATTTAATACTCATTTTGAATTTATACCTGATGGTGTTAGCTTGTACAGGCTATTATTAATAATTAAAATTTATAGTAAATCTTTCATAATAAATAAACAGTTAATAAAAAATACAACAGCTATTAATAGTAAATACTAAGTGCTACAATAAAATGTGGAGTAAAGATCTTGTTAAGATCCTGCTTTTAGAATATGAGCAGCATGAAAATTTATATAACGTAAAACATCGCGATTACCACGACCGGATTTAACGTTTCAGCTCTCTGTTTCAAATACATGAACGTTGAAAGCACGAAACATTTTTTAAAATTTTTAGAATAAGGAAAACGAAGAAGTTGCTTCGATGATTTTTCACCACCAATTTTGAGAGAAAGTAAACCTACATCTATCGGACCTTCGTCTTCTTATAAAAAGGTATGCGAAATAAATTTATTATTGATTATTAAATAATTTACAATTTCCAATTGAGATATGTGTATCAAACTACCATGTACAAAAAATACAATTTAGAAATACCTACATAATTATACTAAAATTATGATAAATAAAAGGCGTTATTTTTGTCGTTTTATAATTAGAAATTACAAAGCATCATAAGCGATCACATAGGTGGAGTGACACATTTGGTAAAAAAGCGACTAGATGATAGCAATGAATATATATGGTTGCCCAAGTTAGTAGAATTTAAGATTAATAATATAAAGGATGACGGAATTAAAAGGGAAACAGCTGGGAAAATTCAGAACATATTGAGGAAGTCTGTGCTATCAGATATTGCTCTTCGGAAAACTAGTACGATGGCGGAAACACAGCCACTAAATAGTGTAGAGAACAGTGGTTCGCTTTGTACATGTGGAGCAAAAATAATGTATTCAACGCCAAAACAAAACAACGCACAACAAATAAATAGAAGAACCATAACATCTAGCATCAATCACCAATAGGAATTCGTTATGATGATGATTTTTAAAATATGGAGATACAACAACGCAGTCTATGATTTTTAGGAAATATTTTATTTCCTTAGACACATGTGTTTTCGAATAACGAAAATGCCTTAAATAGTACAATATATATGTCTAAGAATTTCTCGTATTCTATTTTTACCCTCCGTTGCCACATGCAAGTGAGTATACGTATTATTAAGGAAAATTAACAAAATTGTTGAAAAAACACACAAATTTTTTAGTGGTACACTGCACAGTGCAAGTTCATTTTAAATATGTCGTTGACAACAAAACTTGTTTTAAAAATATCTATGATATTTTATTGTACTATAATTTATTACTAAAATATACATCTATGTAATAATCCTTATTTATAAAAAACTGTAATTATAACCTAGCTTAAGTATTCATTTTGTCATAAATAAAAGTGAATTACTGAAGTTAACACATGGTATCAAGTGTGGGGATATAGTTAAATGAAAGAAAGTAAAATAAAACCAAAAGTAATAATATGGAAGACAGTATTTTAAGCCTGGGTGATTTTAAAAATCCGACATCCATATCAAAGTCTATGGCTCCTTTTAACATGAGGTCAACAAATTTGTGCCAAGAATGGAAAACTGGAGCAGAAAATTTAAGATTTTTTTGAGAGCATCAGCATTAAATGACCAACCTGATTCCCGGAAATTAGCTTTACTATTGCATAATATAGGCCGCAATGCATTGCATGTTGTTAACTCTTTCGATATTGATATCGATGTAATAAATACGATGAGTTATGGTTACATTTGGAAACGCATTTTGTACAAAAAACTAACACGGCCATGGAGCTCCATAAACTAATTACAAGGAAACAGGCACATGATGAGTCGATTACGCAATATGCAACAGAACTACAAAATCTTAGCATGACTTTTGAGCTTGGCCAACTGAGGGAAAGCTTAGTAAAAGATATTTTCATTTGCGGATTATCTAAAGATTATGTAAATATAAAAGAGAAGCTGCTTAGTTAAGGGGATATAAAGTGGGAAAAAGCATTGCTAAAAATATTAGACCGGCAAAGAAAGACGCATCGGCAGTTAAGAAATGGGCAGATAGCGATGTTGTTGTGGTTGGTGCGTTAAGAAGATTCAACAGTAATACTGACGGTGATGAAAAAGGAAAAACAAATACACACCAAAGTCTAAATGTGGTAGATGCGGCCTAATTCATCGCAGTAAATGTCCAGACTAAATCATTTTGCAAAGATGTGTTTGCGAAAACGACTTACAACAAGCCTAATAATAAATACGTGAAGCTCTTGAAGCTGAATAGGATGACGATAACTTATTTATAGGAAGTGTTCGGCAGAGTAAGAATGAAGATGTAGTGAATAATAAAAGTACTGCACAGAAGTGGAACATCGAAGCTCGAGTCAAAAATAAAGTTCTAACGTTTAACGTTGATACTGGTGCACAGGCCAACATTATATCGGAAGCAACAACAAGTATTTTAAATATGAGTAAGTAAGATACTAACAATTGTATTAAAACTAGTTTATTTACCTTCAGTGGAAAAAAACTGCCGGTAAAAGGCACAGTTAATTTGAATATTTGTTACAATAATATAAAATACTTAGCTTTATTTTATGTGCTAAAAATGCATTGCAAGAACGTCATTGGTCCTTATTTGGCGATTCAGTTAAATTTGGTTAAGGAAGAAATTTGTTATAGAATAACCACGTAGAGTTTCCATTGCATTGTTACATCCACTTAAAAGTGAGTTGAAAAGAATGGAATATCTAAATGTTATCATTAGCGAGGATAATCCAACTCAATGGGCAAACTCCATCGTTCTAGTTAGCAAGCTAGACGGGAGACTCCGTCTGTGTCTTGATTCAAGAAATTTGAACAAAGTCATTGTCAGACCGCGGTTTAGTTTCCCAAATATTGATGAATGTAGATCACAATTGAATGGATCGAAATATTTTAGTAGCATGAATGCCAATTCAGGATTTTGGATGATACCAATAAATGAAGAGTCATCAAA
The DNA here is from genome assembly GCA_937654795.1 of Cistogaster globosa. NCBI lineage: Eukaryota > Metazoa > Arthropoda > Insecta > Diptera > Tachinidae > Cistogaster > Cistogaster globosa. The sequence goes on from OW569405.1 coordinate 50,882,790, forward strand.
TTTATGCACTTTCAATACTCCTACGGGTCGATACAGATTTTTGGTTTTACCATTTGGGATAAACGCAGCCCCAGAAATATTTCATTCTGAAATGGTAAGACTCTTTGGGGACATAAAAGTTCTTATTATTTACATGGATGATTTTCTTATACATGCCTCAAGTCTAGATGAACACAATAGAATTTTAATAAAACTTTTGGAAAGAGCAAAGTCTGTTGCGTTAAAATTTAATAAAAAATAAAAAATTTTAGAGGAAGAAATAAAATGTATAGGCCATGTGTTTAATAGCGAAGATTTGAAGCCAGATCAAGATAAGAGAAGAGCAATTTTAGATATGCCAGTAGCAACTAACAGTTCAGTGCTCTAAAGATTTTTGGGAATGGTCAATTATTTAAGTTCTTTCGTAGAAAACTTGTCTTCAAACACAAAGCACTTGCGTGATCTTCTCAAAAACGACGTCTTGTGGGAATGGATTCAATTTTTAAAGAATGCCATTACAAACTCACCAGGGTTGGTATATTTCGATCCAAAAAGATCATCCAAAATGTCTGTTTTTGCATCTAAATTTGCAGTTGGAGCAGCCATAATGCACGAAAGTAACGCATCCGCTTCATAAACTATTTGCCAGTCGAACTACGCACGAATAGAAAAAGAATTGTTTGCGATATTGTTCGGTTGTACTCGTTTCCATCAGTTCATTTACGGATTAGATGCAACAGTGGAGACTGATCACAAACCACTGGTGTCTTTGTATGATCGTCCACTTCATGATATTCCCGCAAGATTGCAACGATTTATGTAACGTTTGCTAACATACAAAGTCAAAGTCGTTTATAAACTGGGGAAAGACCTTTATGTCACTAACACACTTTCCAGAGCTCCCCTTAAAGAGAATAGTTTGTTAGAAATGGATCGGGAGATAAACTTGCATTGTAATGTGATTATATCTCAAAATAATTTACTAAATGTTGCTATAGAGAAGGTAAAAGAGAAAACAAAAACGGATTATGTGCTAAAAATTTTGTTAGAATGTATAATAGTTGGCCAAATGTGAAGAAAAAAGCGAATGAAGCTACACTTCCATATTTTTCAAATCGTGATGCAATCACATAAATAGACAGTATTTTGCTCATGAATAATCGTGTTATCATTCCCAAAAGTCTCCGGAGAGAAATGTTAGAGTATTTACATGAAGGCCACGTGGCGTTCAACGCTGTCAAAATATGGCTAAAGAATCAATTTACTGGCCGAATATCAATAACGATATAAACATCATGGTTTCAAATTATGAGATTTGCTTAAAGTATGCTAAAGCAAATAAGAAAGAAATTTTATTACTGCACGAAATTGTGACTTTTCCTTAGTACAAGGTTGGGTGTGACTTATATGAATTCAATAAACGAATTTACATACTGGTGGTAGATTATTATTCTAAATATACAGAAGTAGATATACTTAGTTTTGGTTATAACAGTAAACAGGTTATAATCAAACTTAAGTCGATTTTTGCAGGCACGAAATACCGGCCATTCTTGTTTCAGATAATGGACCACTGTTTTCTTCAAAAGAATTTTCTAATTTTTGTATATCATGGGAAATAGATCACATTACCTCTAGACCCTATCTTCCAAGATCTAATGGATTGGCCGAGCGAATGATACAAGTAATAAAGAAAATGTTGTTTAAAAATCGTGAAAATTCTAGCGACATTTACAAAGTACTATTACAATATAGAACCACATGTAAAGAAAACTATCCAAGTCCGCCTGAAATAATAATGGGTAGAATTTTAAGAACGAAGCTACCATGTTTGTCCGAAAAAATGACTGCATTTAACAACAGAACGTCAGGAAAAAATAAACCAGTTAAAGTAGGAGAAAAAATTATGTTTCAAAAAAACACCTGTGTCTACTTGGTATCCAGGAACAGTAATAGAAGATTGTAAACAGCCAAGGTTATACGTTATACAAGATCAGGATGGTTCTAGATATAGGAGGAACAGAGAGCATATAAGAAAAAGAAGAAATAATGAAAATGTTAATAATAATGAAAGCTCAAATATAAATGAAAATAATACTAATGAAAGCTCTAGTTCTAATGATGAAATTGTAAAAAAAAATTATATAGCCAGTAGTGCGATTCACTAACTTTTAAAACTTTAAAAGGTGTTAACTTTAACCACACATTTTATTGTTTGCACTAACCACTATGTGATTCACAAACTTATATATAACCATGGTAAACAGTTTTACATTTCTCTCTATTCAAATTGATATTACACGGCAACTCTGCCAAGAGAAATGTTAAAATAAGAGAAAATAACAAAGAAGAATACAAAAAAACAAAACAAAAACCTTATGATTAATAAATTTTAAATAGTTTTGTGCAAACTAAGTAGAAAATTATAATATATTACTATTTTATTCATTTAGTAAATGCTTTTAAATTTTCAAGTCGAATGGGACTTGCTGGCGGTAAATTTAAAAAGCTCCATGGAAAATTGGAGTGCGACAAGAAGTGGAGCAAATTATCCGAAAAGCTAAATAGTCTTGGTGGGGCGGTTAAAGCGGTCAACCAGTGACTTTTTTTATTGTAATTATTTTTTAATGAATCTTTTGCTTTGTACTTTATTATTTTTATTTTTTTTATACCATCTATCTGTGGTAACGGGAGGTCATCGGCTGTCATCATTATTTGTCTCTATCTTTTTTGTTCATAGCCCGGAATGGATTTATTTGGGACTAGTACAATCAGGCTATTATATTCGGACTGTGACTGTTCTACTATTTTATCATCTAAAAGTTTTTTAACCTGTCCGTAAATTTTTTCTTTGTGTGAATGCGGAACACGATAGTTTTAAATGTAAGCAGGTTGTCTATATTTTACTCTTAAAAATTGTTAGTTGTTACTGGGGGCAAATCACCGCATTCGATAACGAATACTTTGTGATCGAAATGTTGGTAACGTGGATCACGGCAGTCGTTATCGAAACACATTTACTCGTAATTGCACTCGATTGGTAATTTACTATCGAAAACAAATAAACATTTTGCCACGATACAAAACAAAGACTAATAGAAGTAACTAAAGAAGAAGAAGTTAAAAAATTTAATTTTAAATGCTTTTAGGGAAGGTGAATGTGAAGACAAAGATTTCTCAAGAATCAGTGCAAAAAAAGTCAACGCTAAAATTGCTCCCAGAACAAATACTAATGAAGTAAATATATTTGGGTCCATTTAAATGAGTCTTGTTTGTTTATTTTTTTGTACTGTTACACTGTTTTCATTAATTAATTTATTTTTTGTTATGTTTTTCTTACTGTCATATGTTTGCAGCAACGTAACAAATAGCAGTAAATAGAAAAAATTATGATCGAATACAATGATCCAAAAAATTAAAGCCATCGAAATATTTCTCGACACGAATGCGCACTCTATATCGAATGCGGTGATTTGCCCCCTGTTTCTGTTTGTAGAGCAAAGATATCACTGTATTTCACAAAAGTTAGTTAACGTTTCCTTAAATTGGAATAGAAAATTTTTTTTATATCTTTTATTTATTTATTTTTTGTTTATTTATTTTTATTTTTGTTTCTTTGATTTTAAATTATTTCATAATCAGTGATATTTTCAGTTTTGATATTGTTCTGTGAAATTGTGATTACGTTATTAGTAGTATTCATGATACGAATAAATGTATATTTTGTTTTCACTGAAGTATTTGCAATAAAATTGCCTTGCGAAGGTTCTGATTTGGTATAAGAAGTTCGCTATCTGGAGAATTTAATTTGGCGTAAAACTTCTGACCTAACTGGTAATATTATTTCATTGCATGAATTCGTAAACAAAATTTCTATTAGTTTGAAAGTGCGTAAGATAAGTTATCCGCAATTTTTATTAAAATTAAATACACAGTTATACCTTTTGATAAGATCCATACCGATCATCACAAGGTAGCGGAAAGTTATTTTAGACTACTTGAAAATTGTGCGGTATACAGAAAATTTTTTTTAATTTTATTTGGAGAAAAATCTTTTCTACTGACTAAATTTTACCTTATCCTTAGTGTTTATATCACTATCAGTAACAATTTGTTTTTATAAGTGATATGTCTGCTCCTGTGTCTATTAGTAATTTTACGTTAGTGTGTTTGGTGTTGATTTGAATGTTAATAAAGAAACATAAGTTAAGGCTTAGATTGTATAATTGTATATGTTTTCCAAATCATTGTCATTTGCGTCTGTTGCATGAACGTAGTTCCTTGTTCTTTGGTTATTATAACTTTATCGATTCCGGTTTTTGTAACGCTTGGCGTTGCCTTTATTAAGTCTTAGGAAATTACTTCTGTTTCCAAATCTTCTATTGTTACGGTTATTATTAAATTGATTCTTTACCCAAAAGGGCATTTTGCTGACCAATGCATTTATTGACAAATTTACTAACAGCTTCATTCATGCTATTGAATTGTCCTGCTTTCATTGTAAATTTTTCCTTATCTATGGTGCAGTTTTTGGTGTGTGCCTTTGCTGCTGTCTGAGTTGAATATTTCATATCATTTTCCAATGGCAACTTATCCGCCAAATATAAGCTTTCTAGTTGTTTAACTAAAAAAAATTTATTTCACTGCAAAGGCGTTTGCATTATTCATTATTTTCGTATTAAGCTCTTCAACTGATCTTCCTTTTACACAGTTGTTTAATTTAGTAATAACACTGCCCAGCAGCAAAATCCTCCTTTATATAAAACTATTTGTACCATATGGTTTTTAATGTGCTGAACTCAAATCCTTTTTCGGTCTTTTTCTATCACGTAAGGTTTTTTACGATAGGCATGGCAAAATTTTTCCTTAAAATTAGTCAGGTGTGCGTGTCAGGTGTGTGTGTTCAGAGTTACTCGAGAACGACTCACCCGTTTTAGTAAACAAAACATCAAAAGATGTGTAAAAAATTATATTTAAATTATTTCTAGATAATTTTTTTGTACATTTAATCGTCGGGAATTATTCAGAAATTAAAGAGGGTAAAAAGTTTTTTCTTATAAAATTCCATTATTTTTTCAGTTTAAAAATGCAATAGAAAAATAGAAAAAGCAAATATAGTTTATTTTACACATTTTCTGAAAGATTTTTGCTGGAATACGTGAGGTTGAATCATGTACAGCTGACCGATTAGCTAGTAATAACTTTGGTATATGCTCATCCCAATCCCTCTGGTGTTCACTGACCACTTTTCTAAGATATTCCTCTAGGGTACGATTAAATCTTTCTACCATGCCATCAGCCTGTGGATGCAACGGTGTCGTTCTCGTCTTTTTGTATAATGTACGTCTCACTTCTCTTTGATTCAAAATTTTGTCACGCAGTTGTTAACAAGAGCGTCCATACTCTTTTGGACTCTTGGTTTGGAATGGCATACACTTCAGGCCATTTGCTGAAATAATCTATAACCACTTGTACATATCGGTTTTCAGCATTACTAGAGGGAATGGACCTGCAATATCAATAGCTATCCGCTCAAAGGGCACACCTGCATTGTATTGGTGAAGCTTACCACGACTCTTTCTTGTAGGACCCTTGGCCGCCATGCACTGTTTGCAATTTGCTCTCCAATAGGCTACGAATTGTCGGCAGCCTACCCAGTTAAATCGTCGCTTTATTATTTCCAGCGTTTTTGTTATCCCCATATGACCCCCGCTGGGTCATATGGCCATTGTGAAAGTGCTTTATTACCTCATTCCTTTTAGAAGTTGGCACGGCAATTAAGTCTGTTGTGGTTTTGCAATCTGTATTTTCCTAAGATCGGTAAAAGCAGCCATCTTCCACTTTCAGGCTATCCCACTCAGCCCAGTACGATTTTGCCAGGCTGCTTTCTGCTGATATTTCATTATGGTTCGGTCTTCTGTTATTTTGCTTAGCCGATATAATTCTTGCCAAAATTGGGTGCTCATTCTGTGCCTTTGACCAGTCTTCGCTTAACCCAATTTGGGTACGCCGTACGTTAATGATGCACTCCTTTTTCTCGACATTTGTGCAGTGCTTGCATTCAACATTGCATGGCCGTATGAAAAGGGCATCAACGTTGTTGTGTTGTCTGCCTTTTCTATGCGCAATACTAAAGTCATAGCTTTTGGTCTTTTTCGTCCGTTTGTTGCCCTTCTGTGGAGCAGCAGATCTTGAACTTTTCTTTCTAGATCTGCAATTGCGCTGGAAGTGGCCGACTTTACTGCAGTTAAAGCATTTACCACGAGACTTACTCCTTTCCTCCTTTATCATTGGTTTGACAATCTCCTTTATCTCGCTCCTTTCGTCGCCGTTGTTATAATCATTAGTCTCAAGGCATCTCACTTTGTACAGCTGTGGCTGCGATATGACTTTTGCGGTCTCGTGTGCTAGCGCGTATGATACGGTTTTTGCAAAAGTTGATTTTTGCATAGCACAAACAGAATATTTCACATCTAAGTCGCGTATGCCCCTCAAAAATGCCTTAATCTTGAGCTGATCCACGAACGGATGATGTTCACCTAGGAAGTCTCGCAGTGTCTCGTTTGCTTTCTGCACCCTGCCTCGTAACCCCATTCTGTAAAGTTCGCTATTGTGCTCAGTTCCGTACTTGCGTTGTAGAGCTGCCATTATTTCCTGATAAATATTTCTGCAACCCGCTGGTAAGATTTGGAATATCTCTGCGGCTGCTCTCTTCAATGCCAATATAAGTTCTATAGCTTTTTCATTACTTTACCATCTATTCTTGTTGGCCACTGTGTCGAACTGGAACTTAAGAACATTAAAAGGTGTGCTGCCGTCAAAGCTCAAGCTAGCATGCTCAGAGATAACTCTCACCAGTCCCTCTCGAAGTTGAAGTTCGCCTCTCTGCACTTTTAGTTCATGTAATTCTTCGTCCACTTTTCTCTCTAGGCCGGACAATTTTTCGTCAAACTCGCTGACCCTCAGCTTTACGACGTCCACTCGTTTACCAAAAACTTCTAATATTTCTCATTCACTTCCGCTAAAAGCCGTTTCCAGTTTATAGTAGAGCCTTCTAGTATTGCTTTTTGAAGCTTCTGGTTGTTTTCTTCCATTTTCTGCTTCTGTTTATTGTCCTGCTTCTGTTTATTTTCTCTATTTTCTTCATCAACATAGAATTCAAGTCCATAACGCTGTTTGTTGCTGGGGTACATACTTAAATCTCTTCTTGCTCTTCTTTTTCTCCAAGTCCGTATGTCCCAATATCAATACCTCGCTGCTTGAATTCTTCTATCATCAATTGTTAAATATTGAAGTGACCCTAGGGTAGTTTTCCTAATCATTGTCATTTGCGTCTGTTGCATGAACGTAGTTCCATGTTCTTTGGTTATTATAGCTTTGTCGATTCCGGTTTTTGTAACGATTGCCGCTGCCTTTGTTAGATCTTAGGAAATTACTTCTGTTTCCAAATCTTCTGTTGTTACGGTTATTATTAAAGTTGGGTCTTTACACAAAAGGGCATTTTGCTGACCAATGCATTTATTGACAAATTTACTAACAGCTTCATTGATGCTGTTGAATTGTCCTGCTTGCATTACAAATTTTACCTTATCTATGGTGAAATTTTTGGTGAGTGCCTTTACTGCTGTCTGAGTTGAACATTTCATAGCAATTTCTAATGGCAACTTATCCGCAAAATATGCGCTTTCTAGTTGTTTTACTAAGAAAAAATATTCTATTTCATTGCAAAGGCGTTTGCATTATTCATTATTTTCGTCTTAAGCACTTCAACTTCAACAAAATGGTTAATTTTGTGGTTAACATTTTTAAACCAAACAATTGTGGTTTAAAAAGCATAGTGAATCGCACTACAGATCTGGAAGAATTTCCAAAGTACCTCAAAGATTTCTTGATTAAGTTTGGAAAGGAAAGATGTTATGATATTTTATTGTACTATAGTTTATTACTAAAATATACATCTATGTAATAATCCTTATTTATACAAAACTATTATTATAACCTAGCTTAAGTAACCATTTTGTCATAAATAAAATTGAATTACTGAAGTTAACACAATATCTATTTTCAAAGAATTAAGATCGTTCCGCCTATAGAGGTTGCTCTGCGTATCCCACAGAAGCTCATGGGAATGATATAAAATAATTTCTGTTTTTATTTTCTATCCATTTTGCTTTTATGTAGAAAAGATTGAAAAATGACGTTACTTCTGTTATTATTAAAATAGTGTTACCAATTATTCAACATTTACATTGATATAATGTTATTTACGGAAATATTAAAATTTATCTTTAAAAATACCTTTTATACTCTTTATATTTTTGCTTATATACATTGTACAAAATCCGCCATAATTTAAATTTTTACTGCATCAAATACTAGTATTTTTAAAGAATTCAGCACTAGGTAACACTGTTTTTCGTGTAGTCATTTTAATTGCATCAACTGTTAAAAATTTACTTGCTGCGATATTTCATTGCAAGCTGAGTCGCAACTAGCGAAAGTGTGGTTGTGTTAGTAAAAAAGTGTTAGTGTATTGAATTTTTTTACTTGCACTTTGATGTGGCAACGAGGGGGTTATATAAGAGTTTTTCATAACGTGATTTTTCTTTATCTCTTCATGATAACAAAGTAAGGCATTAAAAAATTTTATTGAAAGTATGTGATATTGTTTATGATCATATGTAATAAATTAAGCAGTAAAAGTAGAAGTTAGGTTAAAAAAATTAAGTGCAAGGTAAAGATTAATATTAGAAATACAATTTTGTTTAATTCATTTTATTCTATAAATCAGTTTTATCTTATTATGTGATATACATAGTTTCAAATACATATTAATTTATATTTATATATTAATTGAAACTGATCTAGCTTTACATCAATTAAAACTGTTGTTATGTCCAATATATAAATAGAGTATAATTAACATATTAATATTAAAGTAATTAAAGTAGTAATTATGCTAATAATAAATTCAGTACAAAATTATGACTCATATTCGCATTAAAACATTTTTAATTATATATCAGAGTTGTACAAGAATTGTTCTTTTTCGAATCATTGTATAGTGTTACATTTTAAGTTAATTAATATTTTGTACGTACATACATATGTTGAGAAAACTGCTGTTAATTTAATATGAATTTAAGAGAGTGTTAAATATTCTAAGAAATTAATATAAAAAACATAGTTCAGTTTTCCGACATTATATACCTTTCCATAATCCAAGTTGCATAAATAATACATATATAAATACACTTACAATTTGCTGTCTTGCCAATCGACCTTTCCTTATTATTCAAATATTTTTCAAAACCCTGTCTTACTCGTTCTGCAGCTGCTCTCCAACCGAAATATTTGCGCAGGAAAATATTTTGCATTCAAGTTCAATGTCAGACATCAGTACAAAAGAATAAGAAGGGCTTTTATAGCTCAGCAAATTATGCCAAACGGAGCACGTTTTTGTAACAAGCTCGACATATTGAACCCTTAAATTCTTTCTGTGTTGAAAAATTCAGAATCTGTGTGATATCTCAAGAGCATGCTCAACAACATATCTTGCTCGTGAAATACGAATGTTGAAGATTTTCCTTTCCTTTACGTTTGTTCTATGGGAGTATGGCTTCATTATGTGTTTTTGCAGTGGGAAGGCATCATCGGCGACTATAACATATTGGAGTTTTCTGCCGTTACCAAAAACTTTTATCTTGTGGGAGTTGTTTATCTGCATCATCCAAAATTTCTTTGAAGTCACTTTCAAGCAAAACTCCAGTAGTGCGATTCACTATGCTTTTTAAACCACAATTGTTTCGTTTAAAAATGTTAACCACAAAATTAACCATTTTGCTATTCACTAACACTTTGAACTATATCTACTGGTGTTAAAAGCAAGCTGCTTCAGTCAGCTGTTATTTTTAACAAAACAAACTGTGGTTTTTTAACAGCAGCATTTTTTGTGTGGTTTAATCCGTTTAAAAAAGTGTTTGTTTACCGTGTACCTAATAATCGTTTTATATTTATTCAAATATGTTGCCTTACCGCCTGTCACTGTCGCTCCACTTTTTATCGCACTCCAACTTTCCATGGAGCTTTTTAAATTTACCGCCAGCAAGTATCGGGTTGATTGCCATAAAGTCAATCATATGACTAAGCTGCTCGGCAAACGCACGCCTCTTTTAGCAGAAGTACTGGCCATTCTACTTGAAAATTTAAAAGCATTTGCAAAATGAATAAAATAGTAATAATTTATAATTTTTTACTTACTTTGCACAAAACTATTTAAAATTTATTAATCACAAGGTTTTTGTTTTGATTTTTTGTATTCTTCTTTGTTATTTTCTCCTATTTTGACATTTCGCTTGGCAGAGTTGCCGTGTAATATCAATTTGAATAGAAAGAAATATAAAACTGTTTACCATGGTTATAAATAAGTTATTGAATCACATAGTGGTTAGTGCAAACAATAATATGTGTGATTAAAGCTAACACCTTTTAAAGTGTTAAAAGTTAGTGAATCCCACTACAGCACCGTGAAAACATCCATTGCATCCAACGTTTATGTACATATATAAAGCAACATTCTGCATCAACAAGAGCTAGCAAAACAATGATATTCATTCCTTTATAGTTGTAGTAAAAGGAGCCATCACTTCTTTTAGGTTGAAACTCTATTACTTTACCATCAAATACACCTAGACAAAGCGGGAACTGCCACTTCATTGCAAACTGATCTGCATCTGTTGTTGTGGGAAACTCAAATGTTCATAGATAGCACAGTTATTAATTTAAACCTACTTTAGAGCGCATGAGTGCTCTTAATAGATCTTCCTTATACATACCTTTAAATATTCGTCTTTACATCTTATCCAAATTGCGGCACAGACTTCTGGAACTGCGTAACAATAAATCGAATCCGAGTAAAATAAAGATACATCAACCTTCAGTTCTTTCATAAAAAAGGAATACAATCCATTTTTCGGTCGCTCTTGCCTCCATGGCTTGACCCACTCTGTCCTCTTCGTTTATAAGGCATATTTGCCACTGATTGTATTATTCTAGTAAATCCAACGTAATGTTAACATCTAATTCGTTAGCAAAATCACAATTTTCAATTATTACATTGTGGTTTCCATAATTTCTTTTAAAATCTCATGCTTTGTTTTTTTATCGCTGAAGTTTATATGTTGATTTAAAATAACGCAATAACAATTACAATAACGAATATCAAACTAAAAGCGAAAAAATGGCATGAAATAATCGCACGTGTAAATTTGGTCTAAGTCTAAATATTTAAAGCAAGGCGAATTCACATAAGGTGGCAGCGTGGCTACAACAATACAACAATAAAAAGAAAAACAGGCACTTAAGTGTATGATAAACTTTAGAACACAAATAATTACTACACTTTTTTCTTACCCTTTTCAATAACGTTTTTACTAAGATTCGTTTTTTAAATTGATTTAAAACTCTTCTTACAATTCTTTTTTAAAGAATATTAAAAAATAGAATTTTTGTGATATAAAATGATTTACTTTTGACAGCTATTTTACACATTACAAAATTAAACAAAAAATTGTCAGCTGCCGCAACGATGCCACCTGGTAAAATTATTTCGTCTTGATTTAAAGTATTTAGCTCTACCTATTTGCTCGAGAATACCATCTATCCGTGGTAACGGGAGGTCATCGGCTGTCATCATTATTTGTCTCTATCTTTTTTGTTCATAGCCCGGAATGGATTTATTTGGGACTAGTACAATCAGGCTATTATATTCGGACTGTGACTGTTCTACTATTTTATCATCTAAAAGTTTTTTAACCTGTCCGTAAATTTTTTCTTTGTGTGAATGCGGAATACGATAGTTTTAAATGTAAGCAGGTTGTGTATATTTTACTCTTAAAAACTGTTAGTTGTAACTGGGGGCAAATCACCGCATTCAATAACGAATACTTTGTGATCGAAATGTTGGTAACGTGGATCACGGCAATCGTTATCGAAACACATTTACTCGTAGTTGCACTCGATTGGTAATTTACTATCGAAAACAAATAAACATTTTGCCACGATACAAAACAAAGACTAATAGAAGTAACTAAAGAAGAAGAAGTTAAAAAATTTAATTTTAAATGCTTTTAGGGAAGGTGAATGTGAAGACAAAGATTTCCCAAGAATCAGTGCAAAAAAAGTCAACGCTAAAATTGCTCCCAGAACAAATACTAATGAAGTAAATATATTTGGGTCCATTTAAATGAGTCTTGTTTATTTATTTTTTTGTACTGTTACACTGTTTTCATTAATTAATTTATTTTTTGTTATGTTTTTCTTACTGTCATATGTTTGCAGCAATGTAAAAAATAGCAGTAAATAGAAAAAATTATGATCGAATACAATGATCCAAAAAATTAAAGCCATCGAAATATTTCTCGACACGAATGCGCACTCGATATCGAATGCGGTGATTTGCCCCCTGTTTCTGTTTATAGACCAAAGATATCACTGTATTTCGCAAAAGTTAGTTAACGTTTCCTTAAATTGGAATAGAAAATTTTTTTTATATCTTTAAGACTTCTGTTTATTTATTTTTATTTTTGTTTCTTTGATTTTAAATTATTTCATAATCAGTGATATTTTCAGTTTTGATATTGTTCTGTGAAATTGTGATTACGTTATTAGTAGTATTCATGATACGAATAAATGTATATTTTGTTTTCACTGAAGTATTTGCAATAAAATTGCCTTGCGAAGGTTCTGATTTGGTATAAGAAGTTCGCTATCTGGAGAATTTAATTTGGCGTAAAACTTCTGACCTAGCTGGTAATATTATTTCATTGCATGAATTCGTAAACAAAATTTCTATTAGTTTGAAAGTACGTAAGATAAGTTATCCGCAATTTTTATTAAAATTAAATACACAGTTATACCTTTTGATAAGATCCATACCGATCATCACAAGGTAGCGGAAAGTTATTTTTCACTACTTGAAAATTGTGCGGTATACAGAAATTTTTTTTAATTTTATTTGGAGAAAAATCTTTTCTACTGACTAAATTTTTCCTTATCCTTAGTGTTTATATCACTATCAGTAACAATTTGTTTTTATAAGTGATATGTCTGCTCCTGTGTCTATTAGTAATTTTACGTTAGTGTGTTTGGTGTTGATTTGAATGTTAATAAAGAAACATAAGTTAAGGCTTAGATTGTATAATTGTATATGTTTTCCAAATCATTGTCATTTGCGTCTGTTGCATGAACGTAGTTCCTTGTTCTTTGGTTATTATAACTTTATCGATTCCGGTTTTTGTAACGCTTGGCGTTGCCTTTATTAAGTCTTAGGAAATTACTTCTGTTTCCAAATCTTCTATTGTTACGGTTATTATTAAATTGATTCTTTACCCAAAAGGGCATTTTGCTGACCAATGCATTTATTGACAAATTTACTAACAGCTTCATTCATGCTATTGAATTGTCCTGCTTTCATTGTAAATTTTTCCTTATCTATGGTGCAGTTTTTGGTGTGTGCCTTTGCTGCTGTCTGAGTTGAATATTTCATATCATTTTCCAATGGCAACTTATCCGCCAAATATAAGCTTTCTAGTTGTTTAACTAAAAAAAATTTATTTCACTGCAAAGGCGTTTGCATTATTCATTATTTTCGTATTAAGCTCTTCAACTGATCTTCCTTTTACACAGTTGTTTAATTTAGTAATAACACTGCCCAGCAGCAAAATCCTCCTTTATATAAAACTATTTGTACCATATGGTTTTTAATGTGCTGAACTCAAATCCTTTTTCGGTCTTTTTCTATCACGTAAGGTTTTTTACGATAGGCATGGCAAAATTTTTCCTTAAAATTAGTCAGGTGTGCGTGTCAGGTGTGTGTGTTCAGAGTTACTCGAGAACGACTCACCCGTTTTAGTAAACAAAACATCAAAAGATGTGTAAAAAATTATATTTAAATTATTTCTAGATAATTTTTTTGTACATTTAATCGTCGGGAATTATTCAGAAATTAAAGAGGGTAAAAAGTTTTTTCTTATAAAATTCCATTATTTTTTCAGTTTAAAAATGCAATAGACAAAATAGAAAAAGCAAATATAGTTTATTTTACACATTTTCTGAAAGCTAAATATCTCAAGAATAAAAAAAGGTATATATATAAAGAAGTTTATTTAAACAAGTTTATTTATTTATTTAAGTTTATTTATTTTTCTACTTGTAATATTTGCCGATTTGCTCTTTAAGCTCATATATTTCAACCCACATTCTGTAGAAAATTTAATCCTCATTAACTATGTTGGCCATTATATATTTGCCACAATCTTTTGGAAGCCAATTTACACTTGGGGCTAATTCTATAAAACGAAACGGTAAAATTATGTGCATTAAGGCCCAACTATAATATGCATATACTAGCTTATGCCAACTTATACAACTGTGCAAATATATAGGTCTGTCTGGGTACTTTTCCAGTAGCTAATACTCAGTAATTTTTTTTGGGAGAGTAAGACCAATTTTACTCTGTCGGCTGAAAATATATCAAAAAGTACGCAGACAGTATCCAGTAAAATCTTGCAAGAAAACAGCTGATCGGTGTGTAAACAATTAAAATAACAAAACAAAAGAAATGCGCAAAAGTGAATTTTCGCGGTAATTTAAAAAATTATTAATTGAAGTGCGCCTAAAAAGTCTTGGAAATAAAAAAAAATAAAAACTTATTTATTACACTGTTTATTACTGTTTATTACACTTGTTTATTACACGGTTCTGCCATCTCCAATTCACTAACATCACAGTCGCACTGTATATTTGGACGTTTCTAGCATAAAATAAAATGTTTTGTTTATTATTATTTATTATAAACACTAAAAATCAGCACAATTCTAACTACTTACCTCTGCCATTGTTAAATTTCAATTTTTATTGTTTCAACAAAAATTATTTCATTAAAAAAGTAAATAAAAACAGCTGTTCAAACTAGTTGCAAAATCTTGCAAGCAGAAATTTCTCCAGCAACATTTTGCAAGTTCTCTAACTGCCAACTGTCAAAAAATTCTCTTTTTGGCTCTCTCGCTGCAAGAGATTTGGAGTACGCAGACAACATTTTGCAACATTTTGCAAAAAATTATGCAAAATATGTGTACGCAGACAGACCTTATATTATTCAAATGTGGTAAACTATAATGTACTTGAGAGAACTTTTCGTCAAGTTTCGTCAAATGTCATTTGCTTATGCAATGTACGAAACTGGTTGCACATTCCGTACAGAAACAGCTGATTGCGCTTGGTGTATACATACATAACTTGATAAAGGAAAAATTGCAATAGAGAGCAACAGTGAAAAATAATTTTTTTTTTAATATAATAGAAAATGTAGAAAAAAGTACTTATATAAAAAAGGACGCGTTTTATCATAACAATTCGCTATAAAATTTATTTTTTAATTGCTATCAAATAAAATCATGTACACCGTTGCATCTTTTGGTACTTCTGGCCAAAAATACAGGAACAAAAAAACACGCCATTTTTTATCGAATTTTATTGAAAACTAGTAAAAGAAAATAAATTTATTTAGATCAGTGTTATGAAATATATATAATATATTATTTTGATGCCTTTTTCTTTACAAATTTTATTTATTTAAAAAAATATATATTTTTAGGAAAGTACGATTTAAACATAAATGTGCAACTGTGGCAAATTAGTTTTTAAATTTATGTAAGTACATTGTAGCCACATAAAATTCTTCAAAGAATTACCTAAGCATTTGACAGACTTTTCGTTGGGTTTTTGACATAAGCTCAAACTAGCTTATGCACATTATAGTTGGGCCTTTATACTGCTTGCGCGCTCGTTGTGGAATATTTGAGTCGTTTTTCATGTTACATTGTAATTTTGGAGTGGAATATGGAATATTTTAATAAAGGTACATACGTATTAAGTATTTTATACAATTTTATTAATTGTTTTTTTTTTACAATGCGATAACATAATATTACATCAATAATTGAATGATAACAAATATATATTGTTACGTTTATTTAAATTTATCAACGTTTATTTTATTGATTCTTTTAATGCAAAATAAATAGATACAATTTAATTACTACTTTAATTAAATAGCACTTTAATTTGACGCTTATTTACCTTTTCGCGATTAGTACACAAAAATACGCGATGACAGCTTTACTACTGTTTTATCTGGTATAGCACAAGATCTTCACTGGTTGACGTTTTCACTAAGAATAATTTAGCCTGTATGGCCGTTGCTTATATACCCAGTGTTAAGGCTCCTGAATATGCCAGAGCTTCCTCCATCTGTTGGTAGAATATTTCTTTACTACGCATTTATCATTTGAGGCACATGATGATTGTTATTTGATTCCAGAACCTTTCATTATTATTTTGAATTTATTATACACGCATTGTAATTTTGGAAGTCGTTATGCCATGTATGTGTTTGTGTAGTTGTGTGTTGCGTTTATTTTTATTGCTTTGTCTTAGTTGTTTTTGTTTTGTGATCAAGAAGTTTTTGTAGAAACTTCTGATTTGTAAACATACACAATAGGTCATTTCATTTTACTTTGTCGGCGACGATTTTTTTTATTTCTTTTTATGCCCTAAATAAAGCATCTTCGCAACACTTCCGCCCACTTATTCCTTTTCGTCCCGAATAGGCTCAACATTACCTTTGCGATATTTGGCCAGCCGTTCCAGGTGAACAACTTTCATTTTTGACTGTCCTTTCTTGCGTTGTGGGTTATATAGTAGAACCATTTTTCCTTCAGTATATGCTTCCGTGTTTGCTGCTTGATCATATCTGACTTTCATTTTATCGCTGGTCATTTTAATGCGGTTACGGACAAACTCATTAAGCTCATGTAGGTCTTCTTGCGCTTTTAGGAATACTTCCATTGTCTTAGTCTGCTGGCAATTTTAGTTCTGTCGCGAATAAGATTTTTGCTGGAATACGTGAGCTTGAATCATGTACAGCTGACCGATTAGCTAGTAATAACTTTGGTATATGCTCATCCCAATCCCTCTGGTGTTCACTGACCACTTTTCTAAGATATTCCTCTAGGGTACGATTAAATCTTTCTACCATGCCATCAGCCTGTGGATGCAACGGTGTCGTTCTCGTCTTTTTGTATAATGTACGTCTCACTTCTCTTTGATTCAAAATTTTGTCCCTGGTCTGAATGCAGTTCCAGTCGAATACCGTATAGACACACGCAGTTGTTAACAAGAGCGTCCATACTCTTTTGGACTCTTGGTTTGGAATGGCATACACTTCAGGCCATTTGCTGAAATAATCTATAACCACTTGTACATATCGGTTTTCAGCATTACTAGAGGGAATGGACCTGCAATATCAATAGCTATCCACTCAAAGGACACACCTGCATTGTATTGGTGAAGCTTACCACGACTCTTTCTTGTAGGACCCTTGGCCGCCATGCACTGTTTGCAATTTGCTATCCAATAGGCTACGAATTGTCGGCAGCCTACCCAGTAAAATCGTCGCTTTATTATTTCCAGCGTTTTTGTTATCCCCATATGACCCCCGCTGGGTCATATGGCCATTGTGAAAGTGCTTTATTACCTCATTCCTTTTAGAAGTTGGCACGGCAATTAAGTCTGTTGTGGTTTTGCAATCTGTATTTTCCTAAGATCGGTAAAAGCAGCCATCTTCCACTTTCAGGCTATCCCACTCAGCCCAGTACGATTTTGCCAGGCTGCTTTCTGCTGATATTTCATTATGGTTCGGTCTTCTGTTATTTTGCTTAGCCGATATAATTCTTGCCAAAATTGGGTGCTCATTCTGTGCCTTCGACCAGTCTTCGCTTAACCCAATTTGGTTACGCCGTACGTTAATGATGCACTCCTTTTTCTCGACATTTGTGCAGTGCTTGCATTCAACATTGCATGGCCGTATGAAAAGGGCATCAACGTTGTTGTGTTGTCTGCCTTTTCTATGCGCAATACTAAAGTCATAGCTTTTGGTCTTTTTCGTCCGTTTGTTGCCCTTCTGTGGAGCAGCAGATCTTGAACTTCTCTTTCTAGATCTGCAATTGCGCTGGAAGTGGCCGACTTTACTGCAGTTAAAGCATTTACCACGAGACTTACTCCTTTCCTCCTTTATCATTGGTTTGACAATCTCCTTTATCTCGCTCCTTTCGTCGCCGTTGTTATAATCATTAGTCTCAAGGCATCTCACTTTGTACAGCTGTGGCTGCGATATGACTTTTGCGGTCTCGTGTGCTAGCGCGTATGATACGGTTTTTGCAAAAGTTGATTTTTGCATAGCACAAACAGAATATTTCACATCTAAGTCGCGTATGCCCCTCAAAAATGCCTTAATCTTGAGCTGATCCACGAACGGATGATGTTCACCTAGGAAGTCTCGCAGTGTCTCGTTTGCTTTCTGCACCCTACCTCGTAACCCCATTCTGTAAAGTTCGCTATTGTGCTCAGTTCCGTACTTGCGTTGTAGAGCTGCCATTATTTCCTGATAAATATTTCTGCAACCCGCTGGTAAGATTTGGAATATCTCTGCGGCTGCTCTCTTCAATGCCAATATAAGTTCTATAGCTTTTTCATTACTTTACCATCTATTCTTGTTGGCCACTGTGTCGAACTGGAACTTAAGAACATTAAAAGGTGTGCTGCCGTCAAAGCTCAAGCTAGCATGCTCAGAGATAACTCTCACCAGTCCCTCTCGAAGTTGAAGTTCGCCTCTCTGCACTTTTAGTTCATGTAATTCTTCGTCCACTTTTCTCTCTAGGCCGGACAATTTTTCGTCAAACTCGCTGACCCTCAGCTTTACGACGTCCACTCGTTTACCAAAAACTTCTAATATTTCTCATTCACTTCCGCTAAAAGCCGTTTCCAGTTTATAGTAGAGCCTTCTAGTATTGCTTTTTGAAGCTTCTGGTTGTTTTCTTCCATTTTCTGCTTCTGTTTATTGTCCTGCTTCTGTTTATTTTCTCTATTTTCTTCATCAACATAGAATTCAAGTCCATAACGCTGTTTGTTGCTGGGGTACATACTTAAATCTCTTCTTGCTCTTCTTTTTCTCCAAGTTCGTATGTCCCAATATCAATACCTCGCTGCTTGAATTCTTCTATCATCAATTGTTAAATATTGAAGTGACCCTAGGGTAGTTTTCCTAATCATTGTCATTTGCGTCTGTTGCATGAACGTAGTTCCATGTTCTTTGGTTATTATAGCTTTGTCGATTCCGGTTTTTGTAACGATTGCCGCTGCCTTTGTTAGATCTTAGGAAATTACTTCTGTTTCCAAATCTTCTGTTGTTACGGTTATTATTAAAGTTGGGTCTTTACACAAAAGGGCATTTTGCTGACCAATGCATTTATTGACAAATTTACTAACAGCTTCATTGATGCTGTTGAATTGTCCTGCTTGCATTACAAATTTTACCTTATCTATGGTGAAATTTTTGGTGAGTGCCTTTACTGCTGTCTGAGTTGAACATTTCATAGCAATTTCTAATGGCAACTTATCCGCAAAATATGCGCTTTCTAGTTGTTTTACTAAGAAAAAATATTCTATTTCATTGCAAAGGCGTTTGCATTATTCATTATTTTCGTCTTAAGCACTTCAACTTCAACAAAATGGTTAATTTTGTGGTTAACATTTTTAAACCAAACAATTGTGGTTTAAAAAGCATAGTGAATCGCACTACAGATCTGGAAGAATTTCCAAAGTACCTCAAAGATTTCTTGATTAAGTTTGGAAAGGAAAGATGTTATGATATTTTATTGTACTATAATTTATTACTAAAATATACATCTATGTAATAATCCTTATTTATACAAAACTATTATTATAACCTAGCTTAAGTATCCATTTTGTCATAAATAAAATTGAATTACTGAAGTTAACACAATATCTATTTTCAAAGAATTAAGATCGTTCCGCCTATAGAGGTTGCTCTGCGTATCCCACAGAAGCTCATGGGAATGATATAAAATAATTTCTGTTTTTATTTTCTATCCATTTTGCTTTTATGTAGAAAAGATTGAAAAATGACGTTACTTCTGTTATTATTAAAATAGTGTTACCAATTATTCAACATTTACATTGATATAATGTTATTTACGGAAATATTAAAATTTATCTTTAAAAATACCTTTTATACTCTTTATATTTTTGCTTATATACATTGTACAAAATCCGCCATAATTTAAATTTTTACTGCATCAAATACTAGTATTTTTAAAGAATTCAGCACTAGGTAACACTGTTTTTCGTGTAGTCATTTTAATTGCATCAACTGTTAAAAATTTACTTGCTGCGATATTTCATTGCAAGCTGAGTCGCAACTAGCGAAAGTGTGGTTGTGTTAGTAAAAAAGTGTTAGTGTATTGAATTTTTTTACTTGCACTTTGATGTGGCAACGAGGGGGTTATATAAGAGTTTTTCATAACGTGATTTTTCTTTATCTCTTCATGATAACAAAGTAAGGCATTAAAAAATTTTATTGAAAGTATGTGATATTGTTTATGATCATATGTAATAAATTAAGCAGTAAAAGTAGAAGTTAGGTTAAAAAAATTAAGTGCAAGGTAAAGATTAATATTAGAAATACAATTTTGTTTAATTCATTTTATTCTATAAATCAGTTTTATCTTATTATGTGATATACATAGTTTTAAATACATATTAATTTATATTTATATATTAATTGAAACTGATCTAGCTTTACATCAATTAAAACTGTTGTTATGTCCAATATATAAATAGAGTATAATTAACATATTAATATTAAAGTAATTAAAGTAGTAATTATGCTAATAATAAATTCAGTACAAAATTATGACTCATATTCGCATTAAAACATTTTTAATTATATATCAGAGTTGTACAAGAATTGTTCTTTTTCGAATCATTGTATAGTGTTACATTTTAAGTTAATTAATATTTTGTACGTACATACATATGTTGAGAAAACTGCTGTTAATTTAATATGAATTTAAGAGAGTGTTAAATATTCTAAGAAATTAATATAAAAAACATAGTTCAGTTTTCCGACATTATATACCTTTCCATAATCCAAGTTGCATAAATAATACATATATAAATACACTTACAATTTGCTGTCTTGCCAATCGACCTTTCCTTATTATTCAAATATTTTTCAAAACCCTGTCTTACTCGTTCTGCAGCTGCTCTCCAACCGAAATATTTGCGCAGGAAAATATTTTGCATTCAAGTTCAATGTCAGACATCAGTACAAAAGAATAAGAAGGGCTTTTATAGCTCAGCAAATTATGCCAAACGGAGCACGTTTTTGTAACAAGCTCGACATATTGAACCCTTAAATTCTTTCTGTGTTGAAAAATTCAGAATCTGTGTGATATCTCAAGAGCATGCTCAACAACATATCTTGCTCGTGAAATACGAATGTTGAAGATTTTCCTTTCCTTTACGTTTGTTCTATGGGAGTATGGCTTCATTATGTGTTTTTGCAGTGGGAAGGCATCATCGGCGACTATAACATATTGGAGTTTTCTGCCGTTACCAAAAACTTTTATCTTGTGGGAGTTGTTTATCTGCATCATCCAAAATTTCTTTGAAGTCACTTTCAAGCAAAACTCCAGTAGTGCGATTCACTATGCTTTTTAAACCACAATTGTTTCGTTTAAAAATGTTAACCACAAAATTAACCATTTTGCTATTCACTAACACTTTGAACTATATCTACTGGTGTTAAAAGCAAGCTGCTTCAGTCAGCTGTTATTTTTAACAAAACAAACTGTGGTTTTTTAACAGCAGCATTTTTTGTGTGGTTTAATCCGTTTAAAAAAGTGTTTGTTTACCGTGTACCTAATAATCGTTTTATATTTATTCAAATATGTTGCCTTACCGCCTGTCACTGTCGCTCCACTTTTTATCGCACTCCAACTTTCCATGGAGCTTTTTAAATTTACCGCCAGCAAGTATCGGGTTGATTGCCATAAAGTCAATCATATGACTAAGCTGCTCGGCAAACGCACGCCTCTTTTAGCAGAAGTACTGGCCATTCTACTTGAAAATTTAAAAGCATTTGCAAAATGAATAAAATAGTAATAATTTATAATTTTTTACTTACTTTGCACAAAACTATTTAAAATTTATTAATCACAAGGTTTTTGTTTTGATTTTTTGTATTCTTCTTTGTTATTTTCTCCTATTTTGACATTTCGCTTGGCAGAGTTGCCGTGTAATATCAATTTGAATAGAAAGAAATATAAAACTGTTTACCATGGTTATAAATAAGTTATTGAATCACATAGTGGTTAGTGCAAACAATAATATGTGTGATTAAAGTTAACACCTTTTAAAGTGTTAAAAGTTAGTGAATCCCACTACAGCACCGTGAAAACATCCATTGCATCCAACGTTTATGTACATATATAAAGCAACATTCTGCATCAACAAGAGCTAGCAAAACAATGATATTCATTCCTTTATAGTTGTAGTAAAAGGAGCCATCACTTCTTTTAGGTTGAAACTCTATTACTTTACCATCAAATACACCTAGACAAAGCGGGAACTGCCACTTCATTGCAAACTGATCTGCATCTGTTGTTGTGGGAAACTCAAATGTTCATAGATAGCACAGTTATTAATTTAAACCTACTTTAGAGCGCATGAGTGCTCTTAATAGATCTTCCTTATACATACCTTTAAATATTCGTCTTTACATCTTATCCAAATTGCGGCACAGACTTCTGGAACTGCGTAACAATAAATCGAATCCGAGTAAAATAAAGATACATCAACCTTCAGTTCTTTCATAAAAAAGGAATACAATCCATTTTTCGGTCGCTCTTGCCTCCATGGCTTGACCCACTCTGTCCTCTTCGTTTATAAGGCATATTTGCCACTGATTGTATTATTCTAGTAAATCCAACGTAATGTTAACATCTAATTCGTTAGCAAAATCACAATTTTCAATTATTACATTGTGGTTTCCATAATTTCTTTTAAAATCTCATGCTTTGTTTTTTTATCGCTGAAGTTTATATGTTGATTTAAAATAACGCAATAACAATTACAATAACGAATATCAAACTAAAAGCGAAAAAATGGCATGAAATAATCGCACGTGTAAATTTGGTCTAAGTCTAAATATTTAAAGCAAGGCGAATTCACATAAGGTGGCAGCGTGGCTACAACAATACAACAATAAAAAGAAAAACAGGCACTTAAGTGTATGATAAACTTTAGAACACAAATAATTACTACACTTTTTTCTTACCCTTTTCAATAACGTTTTTACTAAGATTCGTTTTTTAAATTGATTTAAAACTCTTCTTACAATTCTTTTTTAAAGAATATTAAAAAATAGAATTTTTGTGATATAAAATGATTTACTTTTGACAGCTATTTTACACATTACAAAATTAAACAAAAAATTGTCAGCTGCCGCAACGATGCCACCTGGTAAAATTATTTCGTCTTGATTTAAAGTATTTAGCTCTACCTATTTGCTCGAGAATACCATCTATCCGTGGTAACGGGAGGTCATCGGCTGTCATCATTATTTGTCTCTATCTTTTTTGTTCATAGCCCGGAATGGATTTATTTGGGACTAGTACAATCAGGCTATTATATTCGGACTGTGACTGTTCTACTATTTTATCATCTAACAGTTTTTTAACCTGTCCGTAAATTTTTTCTTTGTGTGAATGCGGAATACGATAGTTTTAAATGTAAACAGGTTGTGTATATTTTACTCTTAAAAACTGTTAGTTGTAACTGGGGGCAAATCACCGCATTCGATAACGAATACTTTGTGATCGAAATGTTGGTAACGTGGATCACGGCAGTCGTTATCGAAACACATTTACTCGTAGTTGCACTCGATTGGTAATTTACTATCGAAAACAAATAAACATTTTGCCACGATACAAAACAAAGACTAATAGAAGTAACTAAAGAAGAAGAAGTTAAAAAATTTAATTTTAAATGCTTTTAGGGAAGGTGAATGTGAAGACAAAGATTTCCCAAGAATCAGTGCAAAAAAAGTCAGCGCTAAAATTGCTCCCAGAACAAATACTAATGAAGTAAATATATTTGGGTCCATTTAAATGAGTCTTGTTTATTTATTTTTTTGTACTGTTACACTGTTTTCATTAATTAATTTATTTTTTGTTATGTTTTTCTTACTGTCATATGTTTGCAGCAATGTAAAAAATAGCAGTAAATAGAAAAAATTATGATCGAATACAATGATCCAAAAAATTAAAGCCATCGAAATATTTCTCGACACGAATGCGCACTCGATATCGAATGCGGTGATTTGCCCCCTGTTTCTGTTTATAGACCAAAGATATCACTGTATTTCGCAAAAGTTAGTTAACGTTTCCTTAAATTGGAATAGAAAATTTTTTTTATATCTTTAAGACTTCTGTTTATTTATTTTTATTTTTGTTTCTTTGATTTTAAATTATTTCATAATCAGTGATATTTTCAGTTTTGATATTGTTCTGTGAAATTGTGATTACGTTATTAGTAGTATTCATGATACGAATAAATGTATATTTTGTTTTCACTGAAGTATTTGCAATAAAATTGCCTTGCGAAGGTTCTGATTTGGTATAAGAAGTTCGCTATCTGGAGAATTTAATTTGGCGTAAAACTTCTGACCTAGCTGGTAATATTATTTCATTGCATGAATTCGTAAACAAAATTTCTATTAGTTTGAAAGTGCGTAAGATAAGTTATCCGCAATTTTTATTAAAATTAAATACACAGTTATACCTTTTGATAAGATCCATACCGATCATCACAAGGTAGCGGAAAGTTATTTTTCACTACTTGAAAATTGTGCGGTATACAGAATTTTTTTTTAATTTTATTTGGAGAAAAATCTTTTCCACTGACTAAATTTTTCCTTATCCTTAGTGTTTATATCACTATCAGTAACAATTTGTTTTTATAAGTGATATGTCTGCTCCTGTGGCTATTAGTAATTTTACGTTAGTGTGTTTGGTGTTGATTTGAATGTTAATAAAGAAACATAAGTTAAGGCTTAGATTGTATAATTGTATATGTTTTCCAAATCATTGTCATTTGCGTCCGTTGCATGAACGTAGTTCCTTGTTCTTTGGTTATTATAACTTTATCGATTCCGGTTTTTGTAACGCTTGGCGTTGCCTTTATTAAGTCTTAGGAAATTACTTCTGTTTCCAAATCTTCTATTGTTACGGTTATTATTAAATTGATTCTTTACCCAAAAGGGCATTTTGCTGACCAATGCATTTATTGACAAATTTACTAACAGCTTCATTCATGCTATTGAATTGTCCTGCTTTCATTGTAAATTTTTCCTTATCTATGGTGCAGTTTTTGGTGTGTGCCTTTGCTGCTGTCTGAGTTGAATATTTCATATCATTTTCCAATGGCAACTTATCCGCCAAATATAAGCTTTCTAGTTGTTTAACTAAAAAAAATTTATTTCACTGCAAAGGCGTTTGCATTATTCATTATTTTCGTATTAAGCTCTTCAACTGATCTTCCTTTTACACAGTTGTTTAATTTAGTAATAACACTGCCCAGCAGCAAAATCCTCCTTTATATAAAACTATTTGTACCATATGGTTTTTAATGTGCTGAACTCAAATCCTTTTTCGGTCTTTTTCTATCACGTAAGGTTTTTTACGATAGGCATGGCAAAATTTTTCCTTAAAATTAGTCAGGTGTGCGTGTCAGGTGTGTGTGTTCAGAGTTACTCGAGAACGACTCACCCGTTTTAGTAAACAAAACATCAAAAGATGTGTAAAAAATTATATTTAAATTATTTCTAGATAATTTTTTTGTACATTTAATCGTCGGGAATTATTCAGAAATTAAAGAGGGTAAAAAGTTTTTTCTTATAAAATTCCATTATTTTTTCAGTTTAAAAATGCAATAGAAAAATAGAAAAAGCAAATATAGTTTATTTTACACATTTTCTGAAAGCTAAATATCTCAAGAATAAAAAAAGGTATATATATAAAGAAGTTTATTTAAACAAGTTTATTTATTTATTTAAGTTTATTTATTTTTCTACTTGTAATATTTGCCGATTTGCTCTTTAAGCTCATCTATTTCAACCCACATTCTGTAGAAAATTTAATCCTCATTAACTATGTTGGCCATTATATATTTGCCACAATCTTTTGGAAGCCAATTTACACTTGGGGCTAATTCTATAAAACGAAACGGTAAAATTATGTGCATTAAGGCCCAACTATAATATGCATATACTAGCTTATGCCAACTTATACAACTGTGCAAATATATAGGTCTGTCTGGGTACTTTTCCAGTAGCTAATACTCAGTAATTTTTTTTGGGAGAGTAAGACCAATTTTACTCTGTCGGCTGAAAATATATCAAAAAGTACGCAGACAGTATCCAGTAAAATCTTGCAAGAAAACAGCTGATCGGTGTGTAAACAATTAAAATAACAAAACAAAAGAAATGCGCAAAAGTGAATTTTCGCGGTAATTTAAAAAATTATTAATTGAAGTGCGCCTAAAAAGTCTTGGAAATAAAAAAAAAATAAAAACTTATTTATTACACTGTTTATTACTGTTTATTACACTTGTTTATTACACGGTTCTGCCATCTCCAATTCACTAACATCACAGTCGCACTGTATATTTGGACGTTTCTAGCATAAAATAAAATGTTTTGTTTATTATTATTTATTATAAACACTAAAAATCAGCACAATTCTAACTACTTACCTCTGCCATTGTTAAATTTCAATTTTTATTGTTTCAACAAAAATTATTTCATTAAAAAAGTAAATAAAAACAGCTGTTCAAACTAGTTGCAAAATCTTGCAAGCAGAAATTTCTCCAGCAACATTTTGCAAGTTCTCTAACTGCCAACTGTCAAAAAATTCTCTTTTTGGCTCTCTCGCTGCAAGAGATTTGGAGTACGCAGACAACATTTTGCAACATTTTGCAAAAAATTATGCAAAATATGTGTACGCAGACAGACCTTATATTATTCAAATGTGGTAAACTATAATGTACTTGAGAGAACTTTTCGTCAAGTTTCGTCAAATGTCATTTGCTTATGCAATGTACGAAACTGGTTGCACATTCCGTACAGAAACAGCTGATTGCGCTTGGTGTATACATACATAACTTGATAAAGGAAAAATTGTAATAGAGAGCAACAGTGAAAAATAATTTTTTTTTTAATATAATAGAAAATGTAGAAAAAAGTACTTATATAAAAAAGGACGCGTTTTATCATAACAATTCGCTATAAAATTTATTTTTTAATTGCTATCAAATAAAATCATGTACACCGTTGCATCTTTTGGTACTTCTGGCCAAAAATACAGGAACAAAAAAACACGCCATTTTTTATCGAATTTTATTGAAAACTAGTAAAAGAAAATAAATTTATTTAGATCAGTGTTATGAAATATATATAATATATTATTTTGATGCCTTTTTCTTTACAAATTTTATTTATTTAAAAAAATATATATTTTTAGGAAAGTACGATTTAAACATAAATGTGCAACTGTGGCAAATTAGTTTTTAAATTTATGTAAGTACATTGTAGCCACATAAAATTCTTCAAAGAATTACCTAAGCATTTGACAGACTTTTCGTTGGGTTTTTGACATAAGCTCAAACTAGCTTATGCACATTATAGTTGGGCCTTTATACTGCTTGCGCGCTCGTTGTGGAATATTTGAGTCGTTTTTCATGTTACATTGTAATTTTGGAGTGGAATATGGAATATTTTAATAAAGGTACATACGTATTAAGTATTTTATACAATTTTATTAATTGTTTTTTTTACAATGCGATAACATAATATTACATCAATAATTGAATGATAACAAATATATATTGTTACGTTTATTTAAATTTATCAACGTTTATTTTATTGATTCTTTTAATGCAAAATAAATAGATACAATTTAATTACTACTTTAATTAAATAGCACTTTATTTTGACGCTTATTTACCTTTTCGCGATTAGTACACAAAAATACGCGATGACAGCTTTACTACTGTTTTATCTGTTATAGCACAAGATCTTCACTGGTTGACGTTTTCACTAAGAATAATTTAGCCTGTATGGCCGTTGCTTATATACCCAATGTTAAGGCTCCTGAATATGCCAGAACTTCCTCCATCTGTTGGTAGAATATTTCTTTACTACGCATTTATCATTTGAGGCACATGATGATTGTTATTTGATTCCAGAACCTTTCATTATTATTTTGAATTTATTATACACGCATTGTAATTTTGGAAGTCGTTATGCCATGTATGTGTTTGTGTAGTTGTGTGTTGCGTTTATTTTTATTGCTTTGTCTTAGTTGTTTTTGTTTTGTGATCAAGAAGTTTTTGTAGAAACTTCTGATTTGTAAACATACACAATAGGTCATTTCATTTTACTTTGTCGGCGACGATTTTTTTTATTTCTTTTTATGGCCTAAATAAAGCATCTTCGCAACACTTCCGCCCACTTATTCCTTTTCGTCCCGAATAGGCTCAACATTACCTTTGCGATATTTGGCCAGCCGTTCCAGGTGAACAACTTTCATTTTTGACTGTCCTTTCTTGCGTTGTGGGTTATATAGTAGAACCATTTTTCCTTCAGTATATGCTTCCGTGTTTGCTGCTTGATCATATCTGACTTTCATTTTATCGCTGGTCATTTTAATGCGGTTACGGACAAACTCATTAAGCTCATGTAGGTCTTCTTGCGCTTTTAGGAATACTTCCATTGTCTTAGTCTGCTGGCAATTTTAGTTCTGTCGCGAATAAGATTTTTGCTGGAATACGTGAGCTTGAATCATGTACAGCTGACCGATTAGCTAGTAATAACTTTGGTATATGCTCATCCCAATCCCTCTGGTGTTCACTGACCACTTTTCTAAGATATTCCTCTAGGGTACGATTAAATCTTTCTACCATGCCATCAGCCTGTGGATGCAACGGTGTCGTTCTCGTCTTTTTGTATAATGTACGTCTCACTTCTCTTTGATTCAAAATTTTGTCCCTGGTCTGAATGCAGTTCCAGTCGAATACCGTATAGACACACGCAGTTGTTAACAAGAGCGTCCATACTCTTTTGGACTCTTGGTTTGGAATGGCATACACTTCAGGCCATTTGCTGAAATAATCTATAACCACTTGTACATATCGGTTTTCAGCATTACTAGAGGGAATGGACCTGCAATATCAATAGCTATCCGCTCAAAGGACACACCTGCATTGTATTGGTGAAGCTTACCACGACTCTTTCTTGTAGGACCCTTGGCCGCCATGCACTGTTTGCAATTTGCTATCCAATAGGCTACGAATTGTCGGCAGCCTACCCAGTAAAATCGTCGCTTTATTATTTCCAGCGTTTTTGTTATCCCCATATGACCTCCGCTGGGTCATATGGCCATTGTGAAAGTGCTTTATTACCTCATTCCTTTTAGAAGTTGGCACGGCAATTAAGTCTGTTGTGGTTTTGCAATCTGTATTTTCCTAAGATCGGTAAAAGCAGCCATCTTCCACTTTCAGGCTATCCCACTCAGCCCAGTACGATTTTGCCAGACTGCTTTCTGCTGATATTTCATTATGGTTCGGTCTTCTGTTATTTTGCTTAGCCGATATAATTCTTGCCAAAATTGGGTGCTCATTCTGTGCCTTCGACCAGTCTTCGCTTAACCCAATTTGCGTACGCCGCACAGTGGTCAATTTCGAGATAGCGGTCAAAACTCTATAACTTTTGACCGGATTGGTATTTTTTTACGCAATTTGTTTTGTTCAATAGGAGGGACTTTAAGCTTCAATTTGCGTGTTCAAACGTAAAAATCGACCGATAGGAACTAAGTAATGTGCATTTTAATTTTTTGTTGAGTTTCCATGTAAGAGTTGAATATTTTTACATTTTAAATAGGTATTTTTTTATGATTTCTTATTTTCCTCAATCGTATTTTACAACCAATACTTATTTATTATTCCTAAACTTAATTTTGGTCAGAAAGCGCCAACATTTGGCCCCTGACATTTATTTAGTCTCAATATTCACAGGGGCCAAAGGTAGGTTTTTTTTTGGAAGAAAGCTAATTCTTGTGAGGATTAAACTAAAAAATAACACTGAAATTCCCAACAATATCAATACCATTTGGATATATTATATACAGAACACAACATCGATAAATTTTTAGTAAACTTTAACTATTAATTTAAAGTGCACATATATTTTATTTAAATGTATTAATAAAAATTTATACTAAAATTAAAAACAAATTATAATCTTTAAACTAGTATTAATTAAACAATATTAGTAAAAATTTCTTCCAAATAGCTTTGATTTTCATTTTGCAGTAGTTGTTTAGCTTCTTCATCTAACTCTAATGAGGTTGATTTCCATTTTTGTCGAATACTGGACATATATGGGTCTGATGTGCACAACAAAATATTGCTAAGATCTTCATTAGTACAATGTCTGAAAATTTTTCTTGTATTGTGCTCGCGAAAGAATCTGTAGTCTTTGTTCCTTTTTTCTTGCGCTTCTTCTGAGAGATCTCCAATTGGAAGCATATTGTGCTGAATTATTTGTTCCCCATGGAAAAAAATTTTGTGAACTGTGGTTGGCATATGTCTCCAAGAATATTTTTGGTTATAAAGGGTTGCTGTCTCATTAGCATACTGACCAAATTTTTTTGCATCTATCTTTTTGCTACATGCTATAACTTCTAATATGAATTGGAATCGTCGTATTAAATCATAATCTACTCCAGTTATAGAAGCTGCAGATTCTGGATCGGAAAAAAATCTCCTTGCTAGGTTTCCATCATTACAATTTCCTTCTCCTTGCTTTGGCTGGTCAATTATAAGGCCTATCTAACGGTATTTTTCTTGAATATCTTTTTTTTTTTTGCTTTCTTTTTTCCAAATTTTCTTTGTTGTTTCTCACTGTTTCGCCTAACGGGCCAAATTCCAAATCGTATCCCAATTTAAGAATATGCTCCATAAAACGAATTCTAGCATGAAGAGGTGACATTCCAAATTCATATGCTTCATTAAAACTATCGTCTTGTGTTGGTGGTTGGCTCAATTGACTTGATGTTTTTTGGCATATGGTGCAGCTTGACGAAGACTTTGTTTCGGTTAAAGCTTGTGCAACTTTTCCATCGATCATTGTAAGTGACATTTTAAAGTTAACTTCGATGCATTGATCATTAAATTCAAATATCACGGGTTTAAGTTCTTTAATTTCATCTCTTATTTTGCCAACTTCTTCAGTTATGACATCTTTAGTTTCTTTTTTGTAAGCAAACTTTATTGGTCTACAAAATTTTGTTGACGATGGAATTTCATTCTTCCATACATCTATCTCTGCAGCTCTACTAGTTGACGGCTCTGAACCAATAAATGTTTTTGTTAAACGTAATGGAACGAAAGAAATCATGAATAAATTAGCATCTGATAAATTTTCCGCATTACATTGTTTGTATTGTTTCTGGCCAGAGGACCCATCACATCCCCATTTAGAAATTAAAGTCATGCTGCAATTTTTAAACTTTTTTAAATAGTCAGCATCAAATGTCTTTAGTAATCGTTCTGCAGTGTGTTTAAGAAGATCCTGCAATTTTATTTCTGCTGAACTTGAAGTTACACTAATAGCAGTTGGTGAAGGTAAGCAATCTTTTTTGGCAGAAACTATATCTCGATATGATGGAAAAATTCCACAATTTTTTCATTGGTTCGCTTCCGCAATTCTGTATATTGGTTTTTAGTCATTTTCAAATCCAAAAATAATGCAAATGCTTCTTCTGGAGTAAATTTATTTTCTTCAGTTGGTGTCGGCATACTTTTTAAAATCCTTTTTGTGCGTCTGAGGCTTGCTTCCACTATTTTATTAATGATAGCAATTTTACTCTTTTTAGTTTTCGATGGTTGAATTTGATGCAGAAATGAATCCTTTATGATGCTACAAGAAACTTCTTCATTGATATGTTTAAGCTTGCGTCTTCGTGATCTTTCACTACAATTATCAATTGGCTTTGCTGGTCTACCACCTTTTCCAGTTTCCGTGGTAGTTACTGATGCCTTTTTAAAAATAAGTTTATTTAACTTCTTGTTTGTCGCATATTTTGAAGAATGGATTATTCATTATATGTAAAATAATGTCGTTTTCATCTTTCCGTTCAAAATATATATCAGATAGAACACTATAACTGAATTTAGCCATTGTTGAAACAATAATGAAGAAAAAAAAATGAATGCATGGATTAATATACTATTGCTCGAAGTTTCAGCATGATCTTTTTTTCCTCTTTAAAACATAATATAACAGGTACTTGGTTTTACCAGTTATTTCCATTGGTTTTAAATTTATTTTCAAGTTTCAGGTATTTAAGTTATGTAATATTAGATGGCAATAAAATTATTTTTTACCTTTTCCAAATGAATTGCCAGATACCACATAATTTGAGAGTTAACAGGTACTGGTAATAATATAACAGGTACTTCGTTTTACCAGTTATTTTCATTGGTTTTAAATTTATTTGCAATTTTTAGGTATTTAAGTTGTGTAATATTAGATGGCAATAAAATCATTTTTTACCTCTTCCAAATGAACTGCTAGATACCACATAATTTGAGAGTTAACAGGTACTGGTAATAATATAACAGGTACTTGGTTTTACCACTTACTTCCATTGGTTTTAAATTTATTTGCAATTTTCAGATATTTAAGTTATGTAATATTAGATGGCAATAAAATCATTTTTTACCTTTTCCAAATTAATTGCTAGATACCACATAATTTGGGAGTTCTATTGTCATTTTTGTCAAAATTTTGATACACCCTTCTATGTGGACTAGGTCCAAATATGGGCCAACTTCTCCTTATTTCAACAGAATTATTTTTTGGATCAATAAGAACTCTTGTACAAAATTTCATCAAAATATATGCATAATAGTCACTTTCACATACAAATAACTTCTCAAAAAATATGACGTTCATTTGTACCGAATATCTTACCTTGGGTCAGAAAAATTGCTGTAGCTCAAAAAGTGCAGTCCCGATGCATGGACATGTATATATAGGAATGTAGGAGAGAGTTAGGACTACAAAATAGTAAATTTGTGTTTTGACTCAGCTTGACTCACAGGAGTTGTGCTCTATGAAGTAGGAAATTTCCGAGATATTTGACCTTTTTAAAAAAAAATATTTAAATTGTTCTGAAAACAGTAGAGCTTCAATTTTTTTACCAGTAATAGAAAATAAGTTAAGTTACAACACAAAATTTATTTCGTCCAAAAATCTTGAAAAACAAAAAAGTTATGATCATTTAAACTTTAAAAATTAACTAAAAATATCATAAATTTACTAAATTCTGAAAAAGCCCATTTTGGACCACCCTGTTCTCAGTGAAATAGTTGAAATATATTTCTAATTTTTTGGCTCCCGAGGTTTACTACTGTCTACTTTCATATGAGTCTAATAACTTTAAAATCGGAGAACAAAAATTAAAAGTAGTTTTGGCCGCTATCTCAAAATATTGACCACAGTGCGCCGCACAGTGGCTGAAAATCGTTTTTCGTTGGCCAAAAGTAAATTTTTTTTTTGTCACCGATTTTTAAAATTTTTACGTCATTTTGTAGTTAATATATCCAAATTAAGGTAGCCAAGAAATTATGTTAAAATATTGGTAATTGTGGGCGTGGCATGCTGTCAAACTCAACTTTTTTTAATTTCTGAAAAAGGTGTTTTTCTTTGGTTTTTTACCAAAATTAAATGGTTACTACTCGCAAGCTATCATCGATAATGGTCTGCGGTTTTTTTTATAATGTTGGTAGGATTATTGTCTTTAGTTGTTGTAAGTAGGCACAGCTCTAGCGTTTAATATTAGGGGCGTTATGAAATATTTATGAAACCACTATATTTTCCTCAAATTTAAACTTTAGTGGAATAGAACTTCTAGGGAACAAAAGGGAACAAGAAACGTATACAACCACGAGAAAGGTGAAAGTGTCCTCTTTAAGGCTATATATACTTTTGCACCCGCCACGAGCCGCCTGTAGAACATTTTTTTTCATTGTAATGAAATTACTCGAAAAAAATTCATATACAATGGTGTATTAAATTTTCATTTTTTTGCCTAAAAGTTTATTTTTTTTTAGTTTAGGCTACGTATAACTAAAAAAAATAAATATAATACCTTCGAAAGGGTTTAATGGCTTTGTTTTGATCAACAAAATATAAGTAATAAAATTATCACAATGAGCTCTACAGAGCATATGATCTCTTTTTAAATTTACCTGTTATCAAATGTTAGGGTCAACCAAAGTCATAAACAATTTTATAATAATAATTGCGACATTAAACCACTAAAGTTAAAAAACAACCCCATAACATAACAATATCAACCCCCCAAAAATATTCAGAAGAAAATGGAGAGCTTCAGTTATAAAGAACTGGCCGAAGTGTATTTTAAAAACAAAAATCAGGAAGATGTTCTTAGTTACGTTAAAATAAAATTAAACTTAAATTCGTGTAGCACCGAAATGCAAGAGCAATTATATAATTTCGTCAAAGCACTAAAAACGCTACAAAGAAGTAATGTACCACGCAAATCATTAGTGGACAACTGCAGCGATAGATCTAAGAGGCGGAA
Organism: Cistogaster globosa; assembly: GCA_937654795.1. Taxonomy (NCBI): domain Eukaryota; kingdom Metazoa; phylum Arthropoda; class Insecta; order Diptera; family Tachinidae; genus Cistogaster; species Cistogaster globosa. The sequence continues at coordinate 50,917,421 of OW569405.1, forward strand.
GCTTAAAGATATTAACGATGCCCTTGGTTCTACACATATAAAAGAATCTTTCCTACATCAATTACGATCACAGAACCAATCTACAAAAGTGGATATCATTGAAAAAGTTGTTAAAGCTAGTCCACCGAGAACAAAACGGATTCTTAAAAGTATACCAACTCCGAATGATGCAATACAGTACACAAATGAGGAGGCATTAGCATTATTTCTGGATTTGAAATTAACAAAACAGCAATGTATTAAACTCAGACAGCGTGCGATTGAAAAAGACTCAAATATATATCCAGCATATCATCACATAACCCCTGCTAAAATGGACTGTTTGCCATCAAACACACTATTACAATCACACAAATTTCGGCAGAGGTACAACTATAATCTCTACTTGATTACACAGCCGAACGCTTGCTGCAATCAATAACAGGAAATGAGTTAAAGAAATACGGAAACACAAAGTTAATTCTTTTTTGTAAATGGGGATGTGATGGTTCTTCGGGACAAAAACAATATAAACAAGCTGTATAAGAAAATATTTCTGACTCAGATATGTTCATGGTATCATTTGTACCATTGCGATTGAAAAAGATTTTAGAAGATTCAGAGCCTTCGACTAGTACAACGCAAACAATGGATATTTAAAAAAAAGGGAGACACCATCTTCTACGAAATACTGCAGGCCAATCAAATTTCAATTCAAAAAAGAAACAAATGATGTTATTAATAAAGAAATTAGTGATATCAAGGCCCAAATTACAACACTACAGCCATTACAATTACAGTTAGATGGGCAGCAAATTGAAGTAAGCTACCAGTTAGTCCTGACAATGACAAATGGAAAAGTGGGTCAGGCTTTGACTAACACGAAGGCTGCATCCGGCTGCATTATATGCCAAGCAACATCAACCCAATTAAACCAAGTCCCAGCAAAATCATTAGATAATACCGATGCATATGAATTTGGATTATCACCACTACACGCAAGAATACGACTTATGGAACACATACTAAAAATCTGTTATGATTTGGATTTCGGGTCTTCAGGATCAATAAGAAACTACGAGACCAACAAAGAGTTAAGAAGTTCAAAAAAGAAACATGTTCAAGATGAATATCGCAAACGTGGACTGATTATAGATCAGCCAAAACAAGGGTCAGGCAATACAAATAATGGCAATACCGCAAGAAGATTCTTTTCAGATCCAGAAACAGCATCTGAAATAACAGGAGTGGATTTTAACCTTATTTTCAGATTTAAAATAATACTAGAAGTACTTGCGTGCAATGAAGAAATTGACTGTAGAAAATTTGGAGATTATGCTAAGGAAACTGCAAAAATATATACAACTAACTACCTATGGAGAAATATGTCTGCAACAGTTCACAAAATCCTTTATCATGGTGAAGATGTCATTAAATATCATTTGGTGCCACTTGGATATCTATCAGAGGAGGCTCAGGAAAAAAGGAACAAGGATTACATATTTTATAGAGAGCACAATACTAGAAAAATTTCACGGAATTCAACAAATGAAGATCTATTTAATATATTATTGGCAACGTCAGGTCAAAAATAATGCAAATGCTTCTTCTGGAGTAAATTTATTTTCTTCAGTTGGTGTCGGCATACTTTTTAAAATCCTTTTTGTGCGTCTGAGGCTTGCTTCCACTATTTTATTAATGATAGCAATTTTACTCTTTTTAGTTTTCGATGGTTGAATTTGATGCAGAAATGAATCCTTTATGATGCTACAAGAAACTTCTTCATTGATATGTTGAAGCTTGCGTCTTCGTGATCTTTCACTACAATTATCAATTGGCTTTGCTGGTCTACCACCTTTTCCAGTTTCCGTGGTAGTTACTGATGCCTTTTTAAAAATAAGTTTATTTAACTTCTTGTTTGTCGCATATTTTGAAGAATGGATTATTCATTATATGTAAAATAATGTCGTTTTCATCTTTCCGTTCAAAATATATATCAGATAGAACACTATAACTGAATTTAGCCATTGTTGAAACAATAATGAAGAAAAAAAAATGAATGCATGGATTAATATACTATTGCTCGAAGTTTCAACATGATCTTTTTTTCCTCTTTAAAACATAATATAACAGGTACTTGGTTTTACCAGTTATTTCCATTGGTTTTAAATTTATTTTCAAGTTTCAGGTATTTAAGTTATGTAATATTAGATGGCAATAAAATAATTTTTTACCTTTTCCAAATGAATTGCCAGATACCACATAATTTGAGAGTTAACAGGTACTGGTAATAATATAACAGGTACTTCGTTTTACCAGTTATTTCCATTGGTTTTAAATTTATTTGCAATTTTTAGGTATTTAAGTTGTGTAATATTAGATGGCAATAAAATCATTTTTTACCTCTTCCAAATGAACTGCTAGATACCACATAATTTGAGAGTTAACAGGTACTGGTAATAATATAACAGGTACTTGGTTTTACCACTTACTTCCATTGGTTTTAAATTTATTTGCAATTTTCAGATATTTAAGTTATGTAATATTAGATGGCAATAAAATCATTTTTTACCTTTTCCAAATTAATTGCTAGATACCACATAATTTGGGAGTTCTATTGTCATTTTTGTCAAAATTTTGATACACCCTTCTATGTGGACTAGGTCCAAATATGGGCCAACTTCTCCTTATTTCAACAGAATTATTTTTTGGATCAATAAGAACTCTTGTACAAAATTTCATCAAAATATATGCATAATAGCCACTTTCACATACAAATAACTTCTCAAAAAATATGACGTTCATTTGTACCGAATATCTTACCTTGGGTCAGAAAAATTGCTGTAGCTCAAAAAGTGCAGTCCCGATGCATGGACATGTATATATAGGAATGTAGGAGAGAGTTAGGACTACAAAATAGTAAATTTGTGTTTTGACTCAGCTTGACTCACAGGAGTTGCGCTCTATGAAGTAGGAAATTTCCGAGATATCTGACCTTTTTAAAAAAAAATATTTAAATTGTTCTGAAAACAGTAGAGCTTCAATTTTTTTACCAGTAATAGAAAATAAGTTAAGTTACAACACAAAATTTATTTCGTCCAAAAATCTTGAAAAACAAAAAAGTTATGATCATTTAAACTTTAAAAATTAACTAAAAATATCATAAATTTACTAAATTCTGAAAAAGCCCATTTTGGACCACCCTGTTCTCAGTGAAATAGTTGAAATATATTTCTAATTTTTTGGCTCCCGAGGTTTACTACTGTCTACTTTCATATGAGTCTAATAACTTTAAAATCGGAGAACAAAAACCAAAAGTAGTTTTGGCCGCTATCTCAAAATATTGACCACAGTGCGCCGCACAGTGGCTGAAAATCGTTTTTCGTTGGCCAAAAGTAAATTTTTTTTTTGTCACCGATTTTTAAAATTTTTACGTCATTTTGTAGTTAATATATCCAAATTAAGGTAGCCAAGAAATTATGTTAAAATATTGGTAATTGTGGGCGTGGCATGCTGTCAATCTCAACTTTTTTTTAATTTCTGAAAAAGGTGTTTTTCTTTGGTTTTTTACCAAAATTAAATGGTTACTACTCGCAAGCTATCATCGATAATGGTCTGCGGTTTTTTTTATAATGTTGGTAGGATTATTGTCTTTAGTTGTTGTAAGTAGGCACAGCTCTAGCGTTTAATATTAGGGGCGTTATGAAATATTTATGAAACTACTATATTTTCCTCAAATTTAAACTTTAGTGGAATAGAACTTCTAGGGAACAAAAGGGAACAAGAAACGTATACAACCACGAGAAAGGTGAAAGTGTCCTCTTTAAGGCTATATATACTTTTGCACCCGCCACGAGCCGCCTGTAGAACATTTTTTTTCATTGTAATGAAATTACTCGAAAAAAATTCATATACAATGGTGTATTAAATTTTCATTTTTTTGCCTAAAAGTTTATTTTTTTTTAGTTTAGGCTACGTATAACTAAAAAAAATAAATATAATACCTTCGAAAGGGTTTAATGGCTTTGTTTTGATCAACAAAATATAAGTAATAAAATTATCACAATGAGCTCTACAGAGCATATGATCTCTTTTTAAATTTACCTGTTATCAAATGTTAGGGTCAACCAAAGTCATAAACAATTTTATAATAATAATTGCGACATTAAACCACTAAAGTTAAAAAACAACCCCATAACATAACAATATCAACCCCCCAAAAATATTCAGAAGAAAATGGAGAGCTTCAGTTATAAAGAACTGGCCGAAGTGTATTTTAAAAACAAAAATCAGGAAGATGTTCTTAGTTACGTTAAAATAAAATTAAACTTAAATTCGTGTAGCACCGAAATGCAAGAGCAATTATATAATTTCGTCAAAGCACTAAAAACGCTACAAAGAAGTAATGTACCACGCAAATCATTAGTGGACAACTGCAGCGATAGATCTAAGAGGCGGAAGCTTAAAGATATTAACGATGCCCTTGGTTCTACACATATAAAAGAATCTTTCCTACATCAATTACGATCACAGAACCAATCTACAAAAGTGGATATCATTGAAAAAGTTGTTAAAGCTAGTCCACCGAGAACAAAACGGATTCTTAAAAGTATACCAACTCCGAATGATGCAATACAGTACACAAATGAGGAGGCATTAGCATTATTTCTGGATTTGAAATTAACAAAACAGCAATGTATTAAACTCAGACAGCGTGCGATTGAAAAAGACTCAAATATATATCCAGCATATCATCACATAACCCCTGCTAAAATGGACTGTTTGCCATCAAACACACTATTACAATCACACAAATTTCGGCAGAGGTACAACTATAATCTCTACTTGATTACACAGCCGAACGCTTGCTGCAATCAATAACAGGAAATGAGTTAAAGAAATACGGAAACACAAAGTTAATTCTTTTTTGTAAATGGGGATGTGATGGTTCTTCGGGACAAAAACAATATAAACAAGCTGTATAAGAAAATATTTCTGACTCAGATATGTTCATGGTATCATTTGTACCATTGCGATTGAAAAAGATTTTAGAAGATTCAGAGCCTTCGACTAGTACAACGCAAACAATGGATATTTAAAAAAAAAGGGAGACACCATCTTCTACGAAATACTGCAGGCCAATCAAATTTCAATTCAAAAAAGAAACAAATGATGTTATTAATAAAGAAATTAGTGATATCAAGGCCCAAATTACAACACTACAGCCATTACAATTACAGTTAGATGGGCAGCAAATTGAAGTAAGCTACCAGTTAGTCCTGACAATGACAAATGGAAAAGTGGGTCTGGCTTTGACTAACACGAAGGCTGCATCCGGCTGCATTATATGCCAAGCAACATCAACCCAATTAAACCAAGTCCCAGCAAAATCATTAGATAATACCGATGCATATGAATTTGGATTATCACCACTACACGCAAGAATACGACTTATGGAACACATACTAAAAATCTGTTATGATTTGGATTTCGGGTCTTCAGGATCAATAAGAAACTACGAGACCAACAAAGAGTTAAGAAGTTCAAAAAAGAAACATGTTCAAGATGAATATCGCAAACGTGGACTGATTATAGATCAGCCAAAACAAGGGTCAGGCAATACAAATAATGGCAATACCGCAAGAAGATTCTTTTCAGATCCAGAAACAGCATCTGAAATAACAGGAGTGGATTTTAACCTTATTTTCAGATTTAAAATAATACTAGAAGTACTTGCGTGCAATGAAGAAATTGACTGTAGAAAATTTGGAGATTATGCTAAGGAAACTGCAAAAATATATACAACTAACTACCTATGGAGAAATATGTCTGCAACAGTTCACAAAATCCTTTATCATGGTGAAGATGTCATTAAATATCATTTGGTGCCACTTGGATATCTATCAGAGGAGGCTCAGGAAAAAAGGAACAAGGATTACATATTTTATAGAGAGCACAATACTAGGAAAATTTCACGGAATTCAACAAATGAAGATCTATTTAATATATTATTGGCAACGTCAGGTCAAAAATAATGCAAATGCTTCTTCTGGAGTAAATTTATTTTCTTCAGTTGGTGTCGGCATACTTTTTAAAATCCTTTTTGTGCGTCTGAGGCTTGCTTCCACTATTTTATTAATGATAGCAATTTTACTCTTTTTAGTTTTCGATGGTTGAATTTGATGCAGAAATGAATCCTTTATGATGCTACAAGAAACTTCTTCATTGATATGTTGAAGCTTGCGTCTTCGTGATCTTTCACTACAATTATCAATTGGCTTTGCTGGTCTACCACCTTTTCCAGTTTCCGTGGTAGTTACTGATGCCTTTTTAAAAATAAGTTTATTTAACTTCTTGTTTGTCGCATATTTTGAAGAATGGATTATTCATTATATGTAAAATAATGTCGTTTTCATCTTTCCGTTCAAAATATATATCAGATAGAACACTATAACTGAATTTAGCCATTGTTGAAACAATAATGAAGAAAAAAAAATGAATGCATGGATTAATATACTATTGCTCGAAGTTTCAACATGATCTTTTTTTCCTCTTTAAAACATAATATAACAGGTACTTGGTTTTACCAGTTATTTCCATTGGTTTTAAATTTATTTTCAAGTTTCAGGTATTTAAGTTATGTAATATTAGATGGCAATAAAATAATTTTTTACCTTTTCCAAATGAATTGCCAGATACCACATAATTTGAGAGTTAACAGGTACTGGTAATAATATAACAGGTACTTCGTTTTACCAGTTATTTCCATTGGTTTTAAATTTATTTGCAATTTTTAGGTATTTAAGTTGTGTAATATTAGATGGCAATAAAATCATTTTTTACCTCTTCCAAATGAACTGCTAGATACCACATAATTTGAGAGTTAACAGGTACTGGTAATAATATAACAGGTACTTGGTTTTACCACTTACTTCCATTGGTTTTAAATTTATTTGCAATTTTCAGATATTTAAGTTATGTAATATTAGATGGCAATAAAATCATTTTTTACCTTTTCCAAATTAATTGCTAGATACCACATAATTTGGGAGTTCTATTGTCATTTTTGTCAAAATTTTGATACACCCTTCTATGTGGACTAGGTCCAAATATGGGCCAACTTCTCCTTATTTCAACAGAATTATTTTTTGGATCAATAAGAACTCTTGTACAAAATTTCATCAAAATATATGCATAATAGCCACTTTCACATACAAATAACTTCTCAAAAAATATGACGTTCATTTGTACCGAATATCTTACCTTGGGTCAGAAAAATTGCTGTAGCTCAAAAAGTGCAGTCCCGATGCATGGACATGTATATATAGGAATGTAGGAGAGAGTTAGGACTACAAAATAGTAAATTTGTGTTTTGACTCAGCTTGACTCACAGGAGTTGTGCTCTATGAAGTAGGAAATTTCCGAGATATTTGACCTTTTTAAAAAAAAATATTTAAATTGTTCTGAAAACAGTAGAGCTTCAATTTTTTTACCAGTAATAGAAAATAAGTTAAGTTACAACACAAAATTTATTTCGTCCAAAAATCTTGAAAAACAAAAAAGTTATGATCATTTAAACTTTAAAAATTAACTAAAAATATCATAAATTTACTAAATTCTGAAAAAGCCCATTTTGGACCACCCTGTTCTCAGTGAAATAGTTGAAATATATTTCTAATTTTTTGGCTCCCGAGGTTTACTACTGTCTACTTTCATATGAGTCTAATAACTTTAAAATCGGAGAACAAAAACCAAAAGTAGTTTTGGCCGCTATCTCAAAATATTGACCACAGTGCGCCGCACAGTGGCTGAAAATCGTTTTTCGTTGGCCAAAAGTAAATTTTTTTTTTGTCACCGATTTTTAAAATTTTTACGTCATTTTGTAGTTAATATATCCAAATTAAGGTAGCCAAGAAATTATGTTAAAATATTGGTAATTGTGGGCGTGGCATGCTGTCAATCTCAACTTTTTTTTAATTTCTGAAAAAGGTGTTTTTCTTTGGTTTTTTACCAAAATTAAATGGTTACTACTCGCAAGCTATCATCGATAATGGTCTGCGGTTTTTTTTATAATGTTGGTAGGATTATTGTCTTTAGTTGTTGTAAGTAGGCACAGCTCTAGCGTTTAATATTAGGGGCGTTATGAAATATTTATGAAACTACTATATTTTCCTCAAATTTAAACTTTAGTGGAATAGAACTTCTAGGGAACAAAAGGGAACAAGAAACGTATACAACCACGAGAAAGGTGAAAGTGTCCTCTTTAAGGCTATATATACTTTTGCACCCGCCACGAGCCGCCTGTAGAACATTTTTTTTCATTGTAATGAAATTACTCGAAAAAAATTCATATACAATGGTGTATTAAATTTTCATTTTTTTGCCTAAAAGTTTATTTTTTTTTAGTTTAGGCTACGTATAACTAAAAAAAATAAATATAATACCTTCGAAAGGGTTTAATGGCTTTGTTTTGATCAACAAAATATAAGTAATAAAATTATCACAATGAGCTCTACAGAGCATATGATCTCTTTTTAAATTTACCTGTTATCAAATGTTAGGGTCAACCAAAGTCATAAACAATTTTATAATAATAATTGCGACATTAAACCACTAAAGTTAAAAAACAACCCCATAACATAACAATATCAACCCCCCAAAAATATTCAGAAGAAAATGGAGAGCTTCAGTTATAAAGAACTGGCCGAAGTGTATTTTAAAAACAAAAATCAGGAAGATGTTCTTAGTTACGTTAAAATAAAATTAAACTTAAATTCGTGTAGCACCGAAATGCAAGAGCAATTATATAATTTCGTCAAAGCACTAAAAACGCTACAAAGAAGTAATGTACCACGCAAATCATTAGTGGACAACTGCAGCGATAGATCTAAGAGGCGGAAGCTTAAAGATATTAACGATGCCCTTGGTTCTACACATATAAAAGAATCTTTCCTACATCAATTACGATCACAGAACCAATCTACAAAAGTGGATATCATTGAAAAAGTTGTTAAAGCTAGTCCACCGAGAACAAAACGGATTCTTAAAAGTATACCAACTCCGAATGATGCAATACAGTACACAAATGAGGAGGCATTAGCATTATTTCTGGATTTGAAATTAACAAAACAGCAATGTATTAAACTCAGACAGCGTGCGATTGAAAAAGACTCAAATATATATCCAGCATATCATCACATAACCCCTACTAAAATGGACTGTTTGCCATCAAACACACTATTACAATCACACAAATTTCGGCAGAGGTACAACTATAATCTCTACTTGATTACACAGCCGAACGCTTGCTGCAATCAATAACAGGAAATGAGTTAAAGAAATACGGAAACACAAAGTTAATTCTTTTTTGTAAATGGGGATGTGATGGTTCTTCGGGACAAAAACAATATAAACAAGCTGTATAAGAAAATATTTCTGACTCAGATATGTTCATGGTATCATTTGTACCATTGCGATTGAAAAAGATTTTAGAAGATTCAGAGCCTTCGACTAGTACAACGCAAACAATGGATATTTAAAAAAAAAGGGAGACACCATCTTCTACGAAATACTGCAGGCCAATCAAATTTCAATTCAAAAAAGAAACAAATGATGTTATTAATAAAGAAATTAGTGATATCAAGGCCCAAATTACAACACTACAGCCATTACAATTACAGTTAGATGGGCAGCAAATTGAAGTAAGCTACCAGTTAGTCCTGACAATGACAAATGGAAAAGTGGGTCTGGCTTTGACTAACACGAAGGCTGCATCCGGCTGCATTATATGCCAAGCAACATCAACCCAATTAAACCAAGTCCCAGCAAAATCATTAGATAATACCGATGCATATGAATTTGGATTATCACCACTACACGCAAGAATACGACTTATGGAACACATACTAAAAATCTGTTATGATTTGGATTTCGGGTCTTCAGGATCAATAAGAAACTACGAGACCAACAAAGAGTTAAGAAGTTCAAAAAAGAAACATGTTCAAGATGAATATCGCAAACGTGGACTGATTATAGATCAGCCAAAACAAGGGTCAGGCAATACAAATAATGGCAATACCGCAAGAAGATTCTTTTCAGATCCAGAAACAGCATCTGAAATAACAGGAGTGGATTTTAACCTTATTTTCAGATTTAAAATAATACTAGAAGTACTTGCGTGCAATGAAGAAATTGACTGTAGAAAATTTGGAGATTATGCTAAGGAAACTGCAAAAATATATACAACTAACTACCTATGGAGAAATATGTCTGCAACAGTTCACAAAATCCTTTATCATGGTGAAGATGTCATTAAATATCATTTGGTGCCACTTGGATATCTATCAGAGGAGGCTCAGGAAAAAAGGAACAAGGATTACATATTTTATAGAGAGCACAATACTAGGAAAATTTCACGGAATTCAACAAATGAAGATCTATTTAATATATTATTGGCAACGTCAGATCCGTTCATATCCAGTATTCATAATCAATGGAAAGTGGACCATCGGGATTTAGATGAAGAAGCCAAAAAACTGCTAAAGAACAGAAATAGCACAGAACAAAATATGGAATATTTGCAATTAATATTTAAGTCAAACGAATAAAAATTATAATTGCCTTTCATTATTCTTTAAGTACGAAAAACATTGTATTAGTAAAAAATAAGTTAAAACGTTATATTCGACCGAGTCGAATCTTAAATACCTTCCAACTATATAGGATGATGGAGGGGTAAGGGGGTGGTGAGGTTAAGGTAGAGTAGAAGATCAAATTATATTTTCTTGTTGCTTAACCAAAAAAAAAAATTTTTTTTTTTGGGGGGGGTGAGGTGAAGGTAGCGCAGAAGATCCGAGTACATTTTCCATTCGTCATGAAAGCTTAAAAATTAATTTTTTATGCAATCTAGGCTTAGGTAATACACATTAATAATTATTGACACTATTTTTCATATAATATGCTATATAAACGCCCACAAAAAGGGGCGGGGTCCAAAAATAAATTTTTATGATTTTCTGGCTCCAGGGTAAAGACCTTGAGCCTTCTTTGACATAAAAATGTTTCATTTGCTTAACAAATTTACAACAAAACTTGTAAAAATGTGTAGTTTTTCAGGGGTTGGTTTAGTTCTTCTTAGGGGAATTTTTTCCCCCTGGTCCGACTTGGCCCATTTACGAACTTAGCCTGCCCTATCCTTCAAGATATATATGTACCAAATTTCAAGGGTCTAGCTCTTTTCGTTTAGACTGAATCGTGTTCATACAGACAGGCGAATGGACGGACGGCCGGATGGACGGACGGACGTATGGACGGACGGACATAGCTATGTCGTCTTAGATTTCATCACTGATCAAGAATATATATACTTTTTTGGATCTTAGAGGGATATTTTACTATGTTACACACAGAATAAACCCATATTTCATTCTGAAAGTTAAAAAAATTAAAATGTTCAACTTTGACCTCGAATTCCTTAAAAAGTCCTCAATCAATTTTAATGTAATTGAAACTGAATCAAGCTGAACTAAATATCTATCCATTAAAAAAAATTTATTTCAATATTTTGATCGGTTCAAAAGTTACAGAATTTTGGCCAACGAAAAACGATTTTCAGCCACTGTGCGCCGTACGTTAATGATGCACTCCTTTTTCTCGACATTTGTGCAGTGCTTGCATTCAACATTGCATGGCCGTATGAAAAGGGCATCAACGTTGTTGTGTTGTCTGCCTTTTCTATGCGCAATACTAAAGTCATAGCTTTTGGTCTTTTTCGTCCGTTTGTTGCCCTTCTGTGGAGCAGCAGATCTTGAACTTTTCTTTCTAGATCTGCAATTGCGCTGGAAGTGGCCGACTTTACTGCAGTTAAAGCATTTACCACGAGACTTACTCCTTTCCTCCTTTATCATTGGTTTGACAATCTCCTTTATCTCGCTCCTTTCGTCGCCGTTGTTATAATCATTAGTCTCAAGGCATCTCACTTTGTACAGCTGTGGCTGCGATATGACTTTTGCGGTATCGTGTGCTAGCGCGTATGATACGGTTTTTGCAAAAGTTGATTTTTGCATAGCACAAACAGAATATTTCACATCTAAGTCGCGTATGCCCCTCAAAAATGCCTTAATCTTGAGCTGATCCACGAACGGATGATGTTCACCTAGGAAGTCTCGCAGTGTCTCGTTTGCTTTCTGCACCCTACCTCGTAACCCCATTCTGTAAAGTTCGCTATTGTGCTCAGTTCCGTACTTGCGTTGTAGAGCTGCCATTATTTCCTGATAAATATTTCTGCAACCCGCTGGTAAGATTTGGAATATCTCTGCGGCTGCTCTCTTCAATGCCAATATAAGTTCTATAGCTTTTTCATTACTTTACCATCTATTCTTGTTGGCCACTGTGTCGAACTGGAACTTAAGAACATTAAAAGGTGTGCTGCCGTCAAAGCTCAAGCTAGCATGCTCAGAGATAACTCTCACCAGTCCCTCTCGAAGTTGAAGTTCGCCTCTCTGCACTTTTAGTTCATGTAATTCTTCGTCCACTTTTCTCTCTAGGCCGGACAATTTTTCGTCAAACTCGCTGACCCTCAGCTTTACGACGTCCACTCGTTTACCAAAAACTTCTAATATTTCTCATTCACTTCCGCTAAAAGCCGTTTCCAGTTTATAGTAGAGCCTTCTAGTATTGCTTTTTGAAGCTTCTGGTTGTTTTCTTCCATTTTCTGCTTCTGTTTATTGTCCTGCTTCTGTTTATTTTCTCTATTTTCTTCATCATAGCTGCAAACATAGAATTCAAGTCCATAACGCTGTTTGTTGCTGGGGTACATACTTAAATCTCTTCTTGTTCTTCTTTTCCTCCAAGTTCGTATTTCCCAATATCAATACCTCGCTGCTTGAATTCTTCTATCATCAATTGTTAAATATTGAAGTGACCCTAGGGTAGTTTTCCTAATCATTGTCATTTGCGTCTGTTGCATGAACGTAGTTCCATGTTCTTTGGTTATTATAGCTTTGTCGATTCCGGTTTTTGTAACGATTGCCGTTGCCTTTGTTAGATCTTAGGAAATTACTTCTGTTTCCAAATCTTCTGTTGTTACCGTTATTATTAAAGTTGGGTCTTTACACAAAAGGGCATTTTGCTGACCAATGCATTTATTGACAAATTTACTAACAGCTTCATTCATGCTGTTGAATTGTCCTGCTTGCATTACAAATTTTACCTTATCTATGGTGAAATTTTTGGTGAGTGCCTTTACTGCTGTCTGAGTTGAATATTTCATAGCAATTTCTAATGGCAACTTATCCGCAAAATATGCGCTTTCTAGTTTTTTTTTACTAAGAAAAAATATTCTATTTCATTGCAAAGGCGTTTGCATTATTCATTATTTTCGTCTTAAGCACTTCAACTGATCCTCCTTTTACACAGTTGCTTAATTTAGTAACAGCGCTGCTCAGCATATGGTTTTTAATGTCCTGAACTCAAAACCGTTTTCAGTTTTTTTTCTATCACGTAGGGTTTTTTACGACAGGCGTTGCAAAATTTTCCCTTAAAATAAGTCAATTGCGCAGATATATTTCAGCCTTACTCGAGAACGGCTCACCCGTTTTGGTAAACAAAACATCAAAAGATGCGTAACAAAATTATATTTAAATTATTTCCAGATAATTTTTCTGTATATTTCTCGTTGGGAATTATTCAGAAATTTAAGAGTGTAAAACGTTTTTTCTTACAAAATTCCATTATTTTTCAGTTTAAAAATGCAATAGAAAAATAGAAAAAGCAAATATATTTTATTTTGCACATTTTCTGAGATCTAAATATCTCAAGAATAAAATAAGGTATATATCTATATATATATATATATATATATATATATATATATATATATATATATATATATATATATATATATATATATATATATATATATATATATATATATATATATATATAACTATATATATATATAGTTATTACTCTAGTATCTTTGCCTACAGAACAGTGAAGGTTTTTATCACATTCCTAATAAAAAAAATAATGAAAACTTTTGTTTACATGTCTTGTCTATAGCGAAGAACATTGCCAGGGACCTTTTTTTATAAAAATAATAAGCAAAATTTTCCCGATCTTTTTAACAGATTCAACTACAAAATTTTTATAATTTGTAATTTAAAACTTTTACAACAAGTATGTTAAAACACAAAACAAAACCTAGATTTAGTAAAATATATTACATTCCAATTTAAAATCAAAAATTTATTGCAAAAGTGTTAATGCACCACCTAGTTCCTAACTGTGCCAGAATATATCTCATTTCCTGGGTGTTCATTTATGACCTTATTGCATATGTACCCATTTACAGCTCCTGAACCCGCTCGCTAATACAAAATTTTTGTGTATCTGCAACGGACATACTGTTTATTACAGATGGAATGATATTTGCTGCTTCTCGAGTCGGCATGATGACAAAAATTGCAAGAGTGTGGCAACTTGCAAACATTGCTAGCCAAGCCACAATTATTTGCTTCATGAACAAAAGACGTCATCAGCAAAGTAAAGGCAACACAACAGAAATCACCACACTTCGGCTAAATATACAAGGTCGTTTACGGCTTCCGTTGCGTGCCGTGTTAGCTACATTTGCAAGGACTTTGCTAAAATGGTTTCGAATACCACTTTTTAATGTGAAAATGTGCAATATTGTCCAATAGAAATCGGGTCGATTCACGATACGGTACAAAAAATTATCATTAAGGCTCTCTTGCATCAGGGTTAAGGTATAAAAACCCCGTCCGCATCTGTGGTTGAAATCCTTTCAGGGTCTTCAACCAGGAACCCGATCTTTAATCATTCGGTGGGTTTGGCTTTGGCCTTATGACCTGAAGTTATTCACTTATTATAAAAGGTTGCTTACACGCCAGCCGTGGGATTCAATACACTCCAATACACTATCTTCGGATGGATTATTTCGGAGCTATCACCGTTTTAAATCTTATAATAAGTTACACAGTATACAGGAGTTCTTAACGGTGTTTATAATTTTTACAGTCCACTTGATGACTCAGTTATTAAATCTTTTTCATCTGGGATCCTTAGCAGCTTACTCAGCATGAAATAAAACTTATTTCATCGGAAACCCTTCATGACTCAATAAAAAAAAGATGTACTATTTATACCTAACAGGAGTCCTTACTGACTCTAACATTAGGATTTATGTGCTTGTTTGCAATTTTTCTTATCTCTGCAAGGTAGCCGGCATTGTTTAAATACAAGTTGTTATTTTTACGGTTGTTCATTATTTTCTGTGTCAAATTGATACCTTTTTATCCTTGTTTGAACGCCTTTTTTGTTCTTTTCAACGACTGAACCGTTAATGGTACTTACACATTGTTTGCCAATTTTTCCAATGATTTGTACGACATTTTGTTTTTTAATCGTTGATTTTATATCTAATAAGTAGTACGTTCTTCTCTGCACTGTAATAATCAAGGTAAATTAAAATTAATTAAAAGTTTAAAGAATTGTCTCAGAACGTAATTATTTTTTTTTTTTTTTGTTTCATTTCTATATAGTTGTTGAAAACCAGAAATGGCAACCCTGTAATGGAGAGATAGAGAAAATCGTAGTCGGCTAAATTAAATTTGCAATTTTCTTTAAAACAAAAAATTAATTTTCGATTCTGTGAAATATTCAATTGCAATTAAGACACGAAACAGTGCAAATAAAATGAATTTGTATTTTTACACTTAATTACCCATAAATTAATTATTGCTAAAAAAATAAAAATTTATAAAATAACCTCAACATTACGAGCCTTTACTTAAAACCGGTTATAAAATTAGATCTGCATTCCCACTGATTTTATTATTATATTAATAATATGTCACCTAACGAAAAAGAGGTTTGTGCCCTTTCATCGTGCGGGAAAAATATTACGAAGTCCAAAGGGAGTATATGTTGCAACTTTTGTTCCAAGTGGTATCATGCAAGCTGTGTGGGAGTTGCACCTGAGCCACTTGACTGCATACAAAAAAGTAAGGGTGCAGTGGGTTTGATGAACTGTCCATGACCGGAAAATATGTCATCAGCCGGAGATTTATCTCTCAGCGAGGAACTAAAAAAAGGATTTGAGGGTGTTTAAGACAAATTTGATAAAATTCTAGTCGAAGTTAAACGAGAACTAAATCTTCAGCTAAACGATTTAAAAACTGAAGTCAATAAATGCAATCAAATTGTCGCTAATATTGAAACTACTACCAAAGATAAATTCAAAGCTATTGATAGTCAAAGTAAAATTAAGCAAAATATGATCGAAATGATCAGAAATCAAAATGACATGCTTCATAAACGTTTAAATCGCTGCGACGTTGTCATAAATGGATTGCCAAGAAATCAAGCTAATATTTTAAGTATAGTTCTTAACATACTTAAATATTTTGAAGCTAACATAAGTGATTGCGATATTAATGGATGTTTCTTTTTTAATAAGGGAAACTCGGTGTTGGTAAAGCTCAACTCAATATTTAAAAGGGATATCATCATGAGTAACTATTTTAAAACAAAATCTCTTAAGTTATCAGAAATTATTGAAACAGACATTCAAAAGAGAGTCTTTCTCAATGACCACCTTACTCCTCTAGCTGGGAAACTTGCTTTTAACGGCCGTAAGTTACGAAGTCAAAATAAAATTAAAAAATTTCGTATACTCAACACGGACATTCAAAAAGTAAAGGTCACCTTCAACGACGATAGCACCCAAGTTTTTAATATTGGCGAGTTTTATACTTTCTTCAATCTCGTCGAATATCCCACTAATGCTGAAAATAAATTGGATTAACATCATAATATCTACAAATGCCAGTTTCTAATATCCTAATATAATTTATTATTATGTATCTTCTTTCGTTGATTTAAAAACTTTGCTTTTCTTTTTTTTGCACTTTTTAATAGATATTTCATTTATCTGATCACACTTTATTAAATAAAGTGTGATACAGGCATTTAATATTCCCAACTTTCGATTTAATGTAATATTTGTTAGCATTCGTGAGCTATTGCTGTTTTCTTCCAATATTCATAATCAGTAAATACATTTATTAAGGTTTTTTGATTATTTTGTGGCATCCAATAATTATTAACTGAAATTTTCTTTTTTTGGATTGTGAGCATGGGTGATAGAATAAAATTCAGTTCACTGTTAATTGTTTTTAAATCGAAAGTAGATCATTCCAAGTTATGGAAAGAACATAACCTGAAACGATCCTGGGAACTTGGTAATTAGTAATTACTAGGTACGAATATTGTAAATGGTTTAGCCTGCCATTGTACAAAATTTCTTCATATATTTTTTTTATTATTGTATATTTTTATATTATTAACTAAATTATTTTTATTTTTAGAAAATAAGTTATTGTGTGATGGAAAACTTAGGTCCATTTATCAGTGATAACAGTATTCTTAAAAATTTCAAATTAAACAATAAAAATCGGTTGAAAATAGGACATATTAATATAAGGAGTTTAAACCCTTCAGTTCGTACAGTAAAATTTGATGAATTTAAATATATATTAAGTGATGGATATTCTGGCAGTTTCCGAAACATGGTTAAAATCTCACATTTTGGACAGATCTATAGATATATCCGATTATCTTTTAATTAGAAATGATCGTCCTGATAGAAGGAGAGGTGGTGGTGTGGCGTTGTACATTCGAAAAGGTCTGTGTGTAAGGGAAATATATCGCATTTCTGATTCTGAATGTTATGAGGGTCTATTTATTGAAGTTCTGTGTGGTAATGCGAAAATTCTTGTAGGTGTTGTTTACTCACCACGGGGTAATTTGAATGGTCTAGAAGGTACATTAGGCGATTTATGTAGCCGATACATCAACTCCTTCATTATTGGCGACTTCAACCGTAATCTTTTTAACGAAGAGGAAGTCAATTTAATTAGAAGTATATGTGAAAGTACTACCTTAACTTATCTACATAACAAACTTCCTACTCATTATGATAGTCGTATCAACAGTACTTCTTTAATAGATTTCGCTCTTCTTAGTAACATTAATTTAGTAGTTGAATCTGGCCAGTTCATGACATCGCTTTCAGATCATGCATTTATATATCATGGTATTAATTTGGATACTAAAATTGAGAACCGAATTATTGAATACATGGATTATGACGCTATAGATTTAAATATAGTTTCTAATATTGTCTCTTCCGAATATTGGAATGCATTTACTGTACAAATAATGTTAATAATCAGCTCGATTTATTTTATGACTTAATCAATACGATACATAATATAATTCCGATCAAGAAAATTAAAGTTAAAGATGATAAGAATTTTTGTGAATCATTTGATGTCAAGGTTGCTCGAAATTTAAGGGATTTGGCCTACAAAGCCTTTATGGAAGACAGGAATGATAACTCATGGAAAACATTCTGTAAATACCGAAATAGGGTAAAGAGCTTGATTAGAAAGCATAAAACTATATATTGGTCCTCAAGATTCGATCAGTCAGATAAAAACGAATGGTGGAAGATTATCAAAAATAAATTTAATAAAAAGTCATTGAATCCGTTTGAACAATGTGATCCTAATACCCTAAATAATTATTTTATATCTTCGCAATCTGCTGATAGTAGTAGGCCGCCAGATTTTTCATTATTCTCAAATAATGGTTTTACCTTTAAATGCATCGACCAGGAAGAACTTCTATCTGCTATTTCTAATGTAAAATCTAATTCAATAGGTCCTGATAATGTATCATTGAAACTTTTAAAGAAGGTCTACCCTTTTATAGAACGTTATTTACTATTCATCTACAATACTGTTTTAACTACGTCCAATTATCCCACAGAATGGAAAACCTCAAGGGTTGTTCCTGTTCGGAAAAAAAATGGGAATTAACTCAATTGAAAATTACAGACCAATAAGTATTTTAAACACTTTATCGAAAATTTTTGAGGTGGTTCTGAAGGATCAGATTAAAAAACATGTTGACTTCAGAAAATTATTAAATGATAATCATTATGGGTTTCGGACCGGAGGTAGCACTTCTGGTTTATTGTTGTCTCTCACAGAACACATTCGCCAAAATATTAACATTAATAAGATATCTACACTTGTATCTTTAGACCTTATTAAGGCTTTCGATACCGTAAACTATAAAATATTAGGAAACAAGTTATATTCACAATTCCAATTTTCCTCTATTTCATGTAAACTTATGTACTCATACTTAATTGGTAGAAGACAATTTGTAGGATTAAATGGATTGGTATCCTCCATTATGAAGTGTACAAGTGGGTTACCTCAGGGCTCTTCACTTTCCCCATTATTATTCCTTATGTTTGTTGATGATTACTCTAAATACATAGAGGTTTCGAATTGCAGAGCTTTTATGTTCGCAGATGACATAAACTTGCTCTTTAGCGGAGATAAGGATTTCATTGATTCACACGAAGCCACTATTAATTATGTGTTAAAGTTAACTTCTGATTGGGCTGGCATTAACAGACTAAAATTTAATCCTAATAAAACACTAGCGTTAACCTTTGGAGCTACCAACGAAGGTCGAGTTAATCTACAAGTTTTCTTTGAAGGTGTCGATATCAAATTTGTAGAGACAATACGTTGTTTAGGGGTTACTTTAGATGCAAACTTAAGCTTTGGTGCATATATATCAGAAGTCTCTAATAAAATATGTCATACTCTGCGCACTTTATACAATTTAGATTGCTATCTACCGTTTAGAATAAGACTTAATCTGGCTCATTCTCTTTTAATGACGTATATTCGATACTGTCTGGAGGTTTATAGCGGGACAACTAAAACTCAGTTGAGAAGGTTAAGCTTGATTTTTCACCGCATAATAAGATTTGTGTTTAAACTCAAGTTTAGAGATCATGTTTCAAACTATACGATAAGTTTTTTATCATGTTCATTTAAAAATTTTATTAATATAAGTAATCTTACAGCCCTGTACCGGATAATTAATAGTAGATCGCCGCTTTGCCTATTTCAATTATTTCATCTCTCCCATTCGACAAGAAATCCACATTTTATTCTTCCTAGAATTCAAAATTCTACGTTTGAAAGATCATTCTTAATAAGGACTTGCAGGATATGGAATGCACTCCCTATAAATTTAAGGACGTTTACTTATTCTATTTCAACCATCAAACTCAAATATTTGTTAAACTATAGTTAAAAGAGAATTATGCTTTCCACTGATAAACTTAATAAATAATAAACTTATGTTAGAATTAATGTTAAAATTTCATAATTGTTAACCATTACATATGAAAGTTACTGTATTAATCATATATGGCCCAAATTAGGGCTTGATTAAGGAAATAAAAATGAAATAAATAAATAAATATATGGGACTCATTTTTCCATTTTACATCGGACAACTGTACAATCTATAATAACCCGTAGAATCTAAAAAGTGATTCGGTGTCCATTTCCTTCAGTCTCGATGAAGTGAAAAATATTATATAAATATATCGGCCCAGTGTTACTTAAATATCTGACCCGCCTTTATGATAGCTACCTAGATCGCTGACGGCCTTAATCAACAGAGACAATGTCACCGTACAGTTGTGTCTGCCTCGGATAAATCCTTTGGCACGGTTGATCACTTTATGCAAATAAATGAAATTTCGAACGCCACACCGCCATAAGCTTCGCAAAACGACAGTCATATGGTAGAATATAATAGAGCACTGGTCACGATACGAGAGTGAACGTAATTTTAAAAGTCGCCCATTTAATAGCATCAATCCTAGTTTTTCAAGAAAGGGCACTAATGAACTTTTTAACGGCAAAGGCATATTATACAAAAGATTTTTATAATCCTCAGCGTAATAATCCTTCCGAGCAATAACCGCTAAACGTACCTTTTCCATTTTAAGTTCATCACTAGACATTATTCTTAAAATTAAAGTTACCTATCCAATGCTTTGAGTAAAAAAATGTTTAATGATAAGAACATCAATAAAATGTCTTTAAATTTATGCATGAACTTTCACCCTTCGACTTTCTGTATCAGTGTCGAGAATTCCTAGAGTTGTTGTATACCAATGGTTCTTGTCCTGTTTTAACCATGTTGGTCCTTGTCACCAGTTTGCTTTTTGATAGTGATCGAATTTACCCATGTTTGCAGGATTGTCATCTGAACGAACATAAAATTAATTGTGGTTTCAGTAATTTCTTGAATACGGCAAACTCCTCTCGACAAAGGTGGCCCAAGAGCAAGAAGATTTTTACAACAAATTTAGCTATGCCTAAAACTTCCCTTTTTGTAAACCCTAATTTAACTTGCAGAAGACAAACTTTGAAAAAGTACTTCTCTAATTGAGCATTCCGCAAAATTTCTCAAGTTTTTGAACAACTAGATTCTTTAAATGTCAAAACCTTTGCGTCCACCGGGTGACCTGAAGGCGATTTATTCATAACAGTTTTCTTATTCGATGTCCTATAAAAGATCCCTTGAAGAGGGTTATGAGACCTGCCTATACCTTTACGAGATATCGCAAGTAAACACACACTAATATAATCGCCGACACAGTATCAAATTGCCCAAATAAGCTTGCAGAGTCTAAGTTATTGCCGTTGGAAGTTCGATGCTTTAAAGACGCCCTAGGTTTGATTGTTTTTAATCCGACTTAATCATTGGGTGATGTCTGCAAATGACAGCTTCATCAAAGCATCTCTGCTGAAAGTGACCTAATTTTAAATGAGTCTTTAATACATTATGATACATAACGTTAATTTCAGGCTTATGAAAAAGGGAAGCTTCCATTCTCATAAATTACTTCATACTTTAAGTAAAATTGGTAAAAAATATTTAAGTTCCGTTAACGGTTTATTCGTTGAAAAGACTTAAGGGTGATGCTGGGGAGGTATTCACACAGCATGAAGCTATTCTTAGCAGTCCAATCCTTGGTGGATCATGTGTTACAACCATTTCACTGCACCGAAATTATATTTCTCAGAATCACCCTATTACATATTGATCATATACACCAATGATCATCATTGTGCCTCGTAGATGGGGATGAATCTTGATCCTATAGGGTTGCAATAAGAGGAGTAGTGTTGTTGTCAGACGGTTGATTGCTACAACTCGCCACACCGTTCGCGGTGGTTGGTGAGACCTGACCACCTTTTCAGGTGGCACCAGCAAAAACCGAGTATTTAACCAACGTGACTTACAGGTTATCTTGT
The DNA here is from genome assembly GCA_937654795.1 of Cistogaster globosa. Taxonomy (NCBI): domain Eukaryota; kingdom Metazoa; phylum Arthropoda; class Insecta; order Diptera; family Tachinidae; genus Cistogaster; species Cistogaster globosa. The sequence goes on from OW569405.1 coordinate 50,939,629, forward strand.
TGTGACACACTGAGCAAAATCAGATCTGTAAATTTTGCTTAATCCCAGCTATTGTTAGTTATACTCTGACAAACCTGCTGGCATATTTTGCTCACCTGAGGTATCGCTATTGCTGAGTTGACAATCCAGTTGTCGTAGGAACGATTTAAATAAACTTGGTAAACACCTTAAGTAGCTTAACGACCACTTTAATGCGTTAAATTTCTTTCACCATGATGTTGATTTTAAATTGAATAGAAAATGATAAATATATTAAAAAATTATCTCATCCCGATCATCAGCAACGACCTCAATTTATCGCCAATGATTAAAGACTCTTGAGTTACGCGACTTCATTACAAGCAACACATCTTTATTTTTCCATACTATTTTAAATGAGAAAATAATTAGTAAATTGATTTGCAAGTTAATAACGGGCCATAAATTTAATGTGACGGCTGGTGTTTTAGTAATTTTTTTTTATTTTTCGGTTTTATAAAATTTCTTTAAGTATTAAGTGATACCTTTTTATAAATTCTTCTTGGAAATCCTTTGTTTTTAGCGGGTAAACCGCTAACGTTAGTAAAGTGTGGTTGGCCAATTTTCTATTTAGTGATAAATAAAAATGCATTCCTTTGGAATATATTAAAAAGCAAGCACTTCGTGCAAACCTTTACAAGGTAATTATCAATAATTTAAATATACGAGGGCTGCTCTATATATTTCTGGCCTAATAGTGAAAATGGGAATATTTATAATCAAAAATGGTTTTATTTTTTTTTTTCAAAGTATTCTCCAGCATGATTTATACACTTTTGCATGCGCTCAAACCAGTTGTCGAAGCACTTTTTCCACTCCGATTGAGACACCTCTAAAACATGGTTTTTGAACACTTCAACAGCTTCTTCCGGCGACGAAAATCGTTGACCATGCATTTTTTTCTTGATGTGCGGAAACAAGAAGAAGTCATTAGGTGCCAAGTCAGGGCTGTACGGCGGATGACCCATTAATTCGACGTTTTGGCCGGTCAAAAACGCTCTGGATTGAGCCGATGTGTAAGAGCTCGCATTGTCATGGTGAACAATGATTCGTCTTCTCTTGTTGATTTTTCGAATTTCTCCGATGACTTCAGGCAAACAAACTGTAGTGTACCAACTAGAAGTGACCGTCCTACGTTGCTCAAGCGGAACAGTGGCCACATGATCAGTTTTGCCGAAGAAACAGGCGACCATTTGCTTCGAAGTGCTTCTTCCACGAACAATTTTCCTTGGATTTTGCTCGTCTTTGAAGACCCACACGGTCGATTGTTGTTTCGTTTCGGGCTCATACGCATAGATCCATGATTCGTCACCTTTGACGATCTTATAAACGTCTTTTGAAGCACCGCAATCGTATTTTTGCAACATTTCTTTGCACCAATCGACACAAGCCTTTTTTGTGCGACTTTCAAATTGTGCGGGATCCAACGAGAACAAACCTTTTTTACGGCCAGGTGTTCATGCAGTATCGAATGTATGCTGGTAGAAGAAATGTCCAAGGATGTCTCTATCTCTCGGTGTGTCGCATGTCTATCTTGCATTATGAGTTCAGGCACGGCATCAATTTTCTCTGGCACAACAGCCGTTTATGGACGACCTTCACGGAATTCGTCTTTAAGCGAGCTTCGGCCACGATTAAATACATTATACCAATTTTTCACAGTGCTATAGAATGGTGCTTCATCGCCATACAAAGATTTAAGTTCATAAATGCACTCTTGTCGTGATAATCTACGTCGAAAGTTGTGAAAAATGATGGCACAAAAATGTTCACGAGTTAATTCCATTTTTTTCTATATTAATTTTTTCAAGTCACTGTAAACAACACAAATAATGGTCGTACGTCAAAACGTTTTGAGTAGATTATGCTTAAAAATGACAAACTTTCCAATGGAAATGTCAGATTGCACTTGGCAGCACTCAGTGTTGCCAGGCCAGAAATATATATAGCAGCCCTCGCAAAATAAAAAATAAAAAATGTTTTCTTACATTTTAAAAATATTCAAATATCAATTTCTGTTTTTTATTTATTTATTTATTTGGAATAACTTTATCGGATCTACGCCGAAACATTTGTCTATTCCTTTACAAGAAACTTTTAAACTACAAGTCTCTTAATTTATTAAATATTATCAACGGAAAAATAAGTTTAGTGGTTGATTTAAAAGTGTTTTATTTTAAAGTGAATTAAAAAAACAGTTATTATACTTGTTTGTGTGTAGTAACAAAATTATTGGAAAATTTATTGAAAAAAAAATATATTGTGAATTATTTAAATTTGCTACAGATCATTTTTTTCATCCCAGTGTGCTTTTTGTTTTATACAGTTCTTTGCATTTTTCTTAGTATTAATAATATCAGGGCAGAGTTTGTCTACGTGGACGGACGGCTTCAAAGTAAAAATTATTTTTTTCCATTAATTAAATTTGTGTTATAAAATAAAATAAAAGAGAACCGAAACTAAAGTAAATTTATTTATTTGTGCGGGGTTTGTTTTCAATTAAATTTTGTGCGGTTTGTGTAAAGCAGTATAAAAAATGACTAATACAGTTAATACTAGCTGACCCGGCAAACGTTGCTTTCCCTTTAAATTTTATTAGATAGGTTTCATGCCAATCGGTATATTATAATAAGAAAAGCCACCAGTGCCATTTTTAAAAAGGGGCGTGGCATTGCCTACTTCCACCAAAGATGTATAGTATCCAGCTGACACGGTAGAAGTTGTCCTGCATAATATTTCAAGTGATTAGGATATTAACCAAAGTATGAAATGAAAGACGAATAATAAAATAATTTCGTTTTCTTATTTTGAAATAACATTAATTTTTCTGATTTATCATAATGCGAATTAATGAACAATATTTTAAGTTAACTACTGCGGAGTATAAATGAATAAACTTGATAGTTGTCCCACGCGAGAACACACCACATGTAATTGGCCATGTGAAAAGACCGGATTTTCTAGATCTAACCTACAAATCGACATAGTTTTTCCTTGTGACTTATTATAGTCATGGCAAGTGCCAAGCGGATGGGAATTTGCAGATGTCTGAATGGAATGGGTGAGTCTGAAGGGACCATTGGTATTCGTGGCAGAAGAACAACTTCATCTTCAAATTTGCCTTTCAAATTGTAGTTTCAAGAACATTGCCCATTATTTTTTTATGACTAATCTTGTACCGTTGCGCAACTTCGGTGCATTTAAACTCCGAAGCAAAATGATGGGCGCGAGTTAGCCCATCTGTAATTAGTAAGATAATCACCCTAACAAATAAACATACATTTGGTAGACTAACTAAAGAATGATTAAGAATTGCAAACAACCCTAAATAATTAGTAATATGAATATTGTTACTTCTGAGTATTTAGGAAAACGCTCTGTAAATTATAAGAGAGTTAAAGAAAAGATAAAAAAGGAACAAGAAGCAAAAGCGTCGGAATTTTTTTTTAAACTCAACAGAAAACGTAGAACATTAATTCGCATCAATTTTTAATCGCAAGTTTTGCGGTGGCATTCCTGGTATATCCGGGTAATTTAAAAATTCAAGAGGATAGTTGACTTCATCAGGATCGGTAACTGTGTCGATCGGTTTTAACAATAGCAATGATTGTTGTATTTTGAAGTTAATAGCATAGCTCGTTCACGAAGCCAGGCGTGATTAATGTTATTAGCTTGCAAATCTGGAATTATGCTGTCAATCAAAGCATCTTTTGTATTCACCATGTTGCAGAAAAATTCTGTCAATTTGATACATTATGTGTCTCCATGCAACGGCATTGTTCCATTTCCAATGTTGAGTTATGATAGTGGATATGATTGTTTAATGCATGCGTTAATTTCATCATATGTAGCGCGTTGACTGACTGGCAATGTCTGTCTAAAATCACCAGACTGCAGCAGTAAAGCACCTCCGAAAAGCCTGGTGTTATAATTTAGATATTTCATCATTCTATCTAGAGCTTCAAGTGAATGCTTGTGGGCCATAGTAAATTGTCCCAGATAATAATTTTGCATTTTTGCCCAACTTTAGTCATACCGGAATGCTTTTTTATATTGCACACTGCATCTGGATTTGTGTGAGTGTTCAACGGCAACTTGAGTGATGAATGAGCAGTCCGTCCGCCATCAAGCAAAGTGGCTGCTGGAGCAAATGCTAACGCATTATGATTTTGTGATCGAATGCCCGCAAGTTAGTTTGATGAGAAACGTTTTTCCAGTGCCACCTGGTGCGTCCAAAAAGAAAATCCACCTTGTTCTGCTGCAATTGACAAACTAATTCGATCGTATACATTCTTTTGTTCATCAGTGAGAAGTTGTTCATTATTTTCAACGAAAGTAGTTAAAGAGACCGTAACGAACTGTTGTTCGCGCTGAATCTCGCTGTTAATGATGTCTGTTGTTGGGCGGTTATGTGAGGGCATAGCAAAATGAATGAGTGGCATGTTTGAAATCTGAATGCAAATATCATCAATCTTAATTAGCGCCTCGTAATATATTTCCGGCTAAAAATCGTTATTGGGATCTTTATGAGCGAACCGAATGCGATGTAGAATGTCGCTGCTCATGGCATCTTTATATTTATTCCAGACGACAGAAGCTTGAGAAGGAAAACATGTCGTCAATAATATGGCGAATTTGATGAGGAGAGGAACTTAATGCTGCATCTGCAAGTATAATATCTCAATGGTTGTCATCTTCCAATGGTTGTCATCTTCATGATACATGTCGTACAAAATCCCATTGACTGTTCGCAAGTGTTGGAAGGACATCGGTCCAGGAACATTAACCAACAATAAACCCAAGAAGAAACATTCGCGTTGCTTTGCATGGACTTTGTATAATCATCCTAATGTATTTCCCATAAATTTACCGTTGTATCCTTCAACCGAAACACCTCGCTGTCGTGACTTTTTTGACTGTTTGTTTCATGTGTGCGTGGTACATCAGTAAACAATAATGTCTTTGCGAATTGACCGAGAATACCTGGACGGTTGCATAGCAAATACAGCCATATCACTGCTCTTATGGACATATCTGCATATATATTTTATGGACTTCACCGAACTGCAGATCTCAATGTTTATGTGTGCTTTGTAGGTTTTACATAGCAGTGGTGAATACGGAACCACCCACTGATTGTCAAAGTCAACTGTTGTACCGTTTAACGTGCGTAATGGATGGGATTGACCACCATGGTCAGTGTCTCTACGGCGATAGAATGGACAGCCATCGATATTAGTGATCGTATCATTTGTAAATTTCGTTGGAAAACTTTTCTTACATTTCCCATTGTCCATGCACGGCGCTGTCATGTTTATAGCACCGCATGAACCATGGACCATGTAAGCGGTAACAATCTCATACAATTCTTGATCGATATTCCGATCCGGAATTTCTGCTGAGATAATATAATTAATTTCTTCAGACTGTATTTTGTCGACCAACCAAATCAAAATATGCGCGTGTGGCAAACCTCGTTTTTGCCATTCAACATAATACAGCCAGCAATGTTATTTGCCAAATACAGAGGACTGTGTAATCAAGTTCGTTAACACTTTAACATTTTGTCTGAAGACACGTGCAGTGATATCGTGCCGATCTATTGCTGTTTGATTTGGCAACAAGGCAATTTTAATTTCATCCCATTTTTGATTACACGTCAATGTAATGAACGAATCTGGTCGTCCATACGCGCGCACAAAAAAAATGGCGTCTTGAATATATTCCTGAATATGACGCTGATATAAGTTATTCCATCTACGTTACTAACAATAGCATCACGCAAATTAATATATTCCTCAGCTGGAAGTTTCGCTTAATTAAACCTGATGTATCGTAATCGCTCACTTTCAATTTTCACATACAACCCAACGATATATTGATGAAAGAGCTGCCGGTATCGGAGCATATTATTGCCTTCATTGGAACGAATCATCAACCGATATGCGTAGAAGTTCATCGCGCTCACTTTCTTGCTGGCCTCTGCATCTGCAAAGTAAAAATATAATTCAGACAAAAACTAAATTAGCATAAAAATATAATATTAGGTTATGACATGTGTAGATTGTACCTGTTGCTGGGTTTTTTTGTTTGATATTTAAATGATCTCCATCTTCTCCTTCCCAAAACATCAATGGATATTGTAGAGCGTCGTAAGAGCGATGAGTGTCTGCAATCATATGCACTGTTACCTCTGCGTTTGATTTGTATATCTCGACGTTCAAATACATCACCAACCGGCCCGCGTGCTGCCCAGCTGGTACTTTGTCTGCTGTGATGACGATCGCATAGTTTTCGTGTTGCAGTTTGTTTGAAAGGATATTAAACAACAAGAGCAACTGGTTGTGGTTCTGTAAAAAGTTTTCTAAAACACCCACAATTGCTCGCTCCTCCATCTGCTCGATATGGTTGCACTGGCAGCGTGCGTTTATTTGCTGCTCCTCATCACCCCTGAAGTAGACTTGCAGAAATTTTGAATCACTATCAGGCATTGGTCTTAAAAACCGACTCAATTTGATGATACACTTGGCCCTGAATCCTAACGGTTGATTGAAAATTGTGACTATCCTCATTGTGAACGATTTTTGTTGCTGCAAATAATGTCATTTGAAAGCACGAATTGAATTTGCGAACTTTACGTAAAAACAATTTATATTGAGATGTACCTCCGGCCAATAGAGCTTTCAATGGTTCTGGTGGCGAATTTAATGGTGGCAATACAACTTTTCTAGACCCACAGCAGAAACCGGTCGATTCACCTTTGTATTTGAGTACATGACAGTGTTGGCATTGTTTGCTCATAGCACCGATTACAATTTGTAAATGTGACGAATAATCGATGTCCGACTCATATTCAAACGCAAAGCGTTAGATAAACATATTGAATTTGAAACTCTTGCACTTGTGTTGCGATCAATTTCCGGTAATTTACCTTCTTTTATTTGTTTTTCGACTATTAGGAGTGAATTACCTGGTATACAGTTAGCCAGGTAATATTTTGCTTGGTGTTGGATTCTGACAGGTCCCAATAATGTTTCAGTTAATGATTCTATTAACGTTTTTTCAACGGCTATTACCTTTACTGATGCAGATAATTTGAACTAATATCTTTTCAGATTTTGAGTAATAGAGAGACGCAAAAAAGAAAAATTATGTCTCCCTCAGATTAATTTTGAGGAGATTTATCAAAACACCACTAGCAGAGATTCTACAGGTAGATATATTGTTTCGTTAACTTTTAAATCAGAACTTCCTCATGAAATTAATTTGAGAATTTCAAGATCTAGCGCTATGAAACAATTTATGAGAATAAAAGCTTCCTTTCTCGTAAGTCGAAAATAAAAATCATGCATGATTATGTCTTAAACGAATTCTTGCTATTAGCCACATCATTCAGTAATTATACTGGAGAGAATAAGGAAAAAATTTTGAGTCGTTTTAAACGTATCAAATAAGACATCCAATGGCAACAGTTTACATGATTTGGTAAATAGAATTTTACGCTGCCGTAAATACGAGTTGTATTCAATTGCGACATTTTGAAAATATATATGCAAATATATATTCGTGCCATACGCCGTGTCAGATGATTCTTTGTAGATTGTCAACTGACGATCAAAGAACTGACTATGCATTACAAACAGTAACGCTTGAGCTAAATTGTGCCCCTTATTTGGCAATAAGAATTATTGCTTTAAAAATTTTGAAGGAAAATATGTATGTTCATGATGTATTGGCTAGAGCAATAATATTTCTAGTGTTCTGTTGGCTAGAGAACTAAGAAAGTAGTCATCAAATAAAAAATCGATTTAAAATTAATTGCCGCAAGACCACTTGGTGGATGCAAAAGTTTTGTCATTTGAAGAGCCAAGTTTTTCAAAAACTTTGGGTATTTTTGGAATGCCCAGTTAGATTTATTTTTTCAGACAGTTCGTTGGAGATAAGATCTTTCTTTTTGATTCGCTTAATTTAGACAGATGTTGAATTAAACCGTACATTTTTTCATCTCTGATTTATTCATCTTACTTTTGCTTTTCCAATATCCAAACACACTGGGATCTTTAGATAATTCACAATGCTAGGCTCGCGGGCTTGGGTTGTGATTCGTTGCGGTTTATTGGAAAACAAGGCATGACACATTTGAGCTAATGTTCTGGCACTACTCACGTTAAGCAGACCATAATGTTATGGGCCGCTGTTTTGTCCAAAAACTATGGTATCCGAATAAAGCGTAGCCACTGTCAATTATAGCAAAACTTTTTGACGCGGTTTGCTGGTTGAGCGAGTTAACATCTCTTATTTTAGGATAGTAATAACAAATCCATAAATTCAAATATAACTAAGATAGTAATAAAAGATGATAAATCCATAAACTCTAATATAACTATTCTAAGCTAGAGATAAGACAAACATCATAAATACATCTATTGTAACGATAAGAAACACATTCTTTCTTTTCTAACTTAATACAAATAACTCAAAACATGTTTTACTGATAAAAAAGGTACTAGTAACCTAAACAAAGAAAAACATATTTTGAGTTAGAACAAAGAAATATTAAACATAATTATTAATATAAATAGATGCTAAGAAAAATAGGATAGATAGTCTTAAGAATATATTTAATAAAGAAACGCACATTTTTTGTGCAGAAAAAAGAAAATATATTTTTTTACTCATTTCCTATAATTGGAAATTAACTGGGGGCTCAAGCCAGTCTAAACTCTTGACCACAGCCAAATATTCTTGACATTCAAGATATTTAAATAAAAATTCCACGGCTTTGAAGAAAAGCAAACCAATCTCTGAAAAAGTGAGAAATTACCACGCTGGACCAACGTCAGAAAATATTCAATTCCCTACGATCTATAGGAAAAGACGACACAATGAATCAAGATATCGCAGCTTTACGAGCACAAATAGAGGTACTCACACAAACTCTACAGAATACTCAATTGAAGGTAAATACACTGGAGGCGGAACGATCTCCCCATACAATCACTACGCAGGAACAACATAGTGACTTCACACCAAATATAAAGGATGCAACTTAGATAAATTTAAAAACATTCGAAGCTATACCGTGCTTCAGTGGGGATAAAAACCAATATAGATCCTGGCGGAAAAGGGCATGGACATTCATGGAAAATATCAAACAATTTTCCAACCAACCAAATTACTACACAGCATTCACGATACTGCATTCAAAAATTGTTGGAGAAACAGCAGACATCCTCATCAACCACAACACCAAGATGAACTTTTATTCTATAATTAACAGGCTTGACTACACTTACGCAGATCAACGACCATTATACGTACTTCTCGAGGAAATGAAGAAACATAAACAGGGAAGACAAACACTCTCAGAATTCCACAGCAAAATCAGCAAAGCACTGAACCTCGCACTTTCGAAAATAGAGATGTCAGATGATAAGGGATCTGCATCCATGGCGGAATATGCAAATCAGGAAGCAGTCCGTACATTCATCACAGGACTAAACAGTAAATACACAAGCGGTACATTATATAGCCATCATCCAAAGGACCTAAAAACTGCATTTGCAATCGCAAGCACCATATACCATGACAACGCAAACATGCAGTTCGACACACTGGCTACAACACAATTATACAACCAAAAACCAAACTTCGGACCACAACGATACGAAGATAGAAGGAGGTACAATCCCAATGTAAAAGCTCAATTTAATCATCAACCACGGCAGGAACCCATGAAAGTGGATAGTTCGCAACAATTTAGACGTTCAACACAATATTCTCCACAGCAGCAATACAACCCACTCAGAAGGGAGCAACAACCAACAAAAAGGGATAGAATGCCTATTCCAATAAAACCAGTTAAGGTAAAAACGCTTCACGGATACTCTTTAACGAAAGCAAAAAAAATTATTACACTATTAGGCCACAATTTAGTATTTTTTAAAACTGAAGCCTTAGAAGAGTTCGATATGCTTCTCGGGGAACATGGTCTCAGAGCCATAAAAGCAGAAATTAACTTATTTGAGTATAAAATCACGTATAAATTTAAAAGAAAAGAAGAAATTAGCGAACAAAAAGTGAATTACACAGTCAATAATGACAAATATAAAAATGAAATTGAAAATATAATGAGAATTAATGACGAAACCAACGAAATTCTGCCCTTTACAACCACTGTACAAGCTACAATTAGGACAAAATCAGATGATCCTATTTGGGTGAAACAGTACCCGTATCCAATAGCAGACAATGAATTTATAAATAAAGAAATTCAAACATTATTAGACAACCAAATAATACAACCTAGCAAAAGCCCATACAACTCTCCAGTATGAACCGTTGCGAAAAAAGGCACAGATGAGGAAGGGAAACCAGAAAAACGTATGGTAATAGATTTTCAAAAGCTTAATGCTCAGACAAAAACCGACAGGTACCCTATCCCAGATGTAGCAATGACTATTCAAAATTTAGGAAAAGCAAAAGTCTTTACAACACTAGACTTAGAGTCAGGATTTCACCAAATCTTGATAAAAAAAATCAGACAGAGAAAAACTGCATTCAGTGTGAATGGAGCAAAATACGAATTTCTTAGAATGCCATTCGGCTTAAAGAACGCACCTTCTATATTTCAGCGATGTATAGATGATATTCTGCGCCCATATATTGGTAAGTTCGCTTACGTTTATATCGACGACGTGCTTATATATTCTTCTTCGCCGGAAGAACACATGGAGCACATTCGAATAATAATAAACGCATTACATAATGCAAATATGAAAATGTCTGACGAGAAATCACATTTTTTCCAAGACTCAGTAGAATATCTTGGTCACGTAATCAAACACAATAAAATAACTGTGGATCCTAGTAAGATCCAAACAATAAAGGATTACCCAATACCTAAAAATTTAAAAGAGTTAAGGTCATTTTTAGGACTAGCTAGTTATTGTAGGAAATTTGTACAAAACTTCGCTTCAATAGTAAAACCCCTTACTACCTTCTTACGCGGAGACAATGGCGGTGTAAACAAAAAGCAAAGCACAAAAGTATTAATTAATCTAGATAAACCAGCACTCGAAGCGATAGAGCAAATTAAAGATATGTTACAAGCACACGTCGAATTATTTCAACCAGATTTTAACAAGCCCTTCGAACTAAAAACTGATGCAAGCAACTATGCAATAGGAGCTGTACTTTCTCAGAATAAGAAACCTATTTCATTTATATCTAGAACCCTTAACCAAACCGAACAAAACTATAGCAAAAACGAAAAAGAGCTTCTTGCGATCGTTTGGTCACTTCAAAAATTAAGAAGTTACCTTTACGGTATAGCAGACTTAACCATTTACACGGACCACCAGTCACTCATTTTTTCTATATCTGATAGAAATCCCAACACAAAATTGAAACGATGGAAAAATTTCATCGAAGAATATGGCGCTAAATTAGTATATAAACCAGGAAATCAAAACGTCGTCGCCGACGCATTGTCACGTCAACAGATTAATAATACTTCGAGTTGTTCACAACATTCAGCACAAAGTTCGCCAATCGAAAAATTGATACGCGTGAAACAACCATTAAATGCATTTAAGAATCAAATAATTATTCACTATAACACAGGTAACTTAGTGCAAATATCTTCACAAAATATTTTCTCATATGCACGACACACACTTTTCTATTCAACCAAGGACGAATTATTAGACAGATTAGAACAAATAATAAACCCAAAAGTAACAAATGCTATAAAAATTGAGGAAGAAACTCTATTCCACGTCGAAGATAGTATCATTTTTTCTTTTCCAAATGTAAAAATTGTTGTAGCTCAGAAAATGACAGAAGATATAGAAAACATAGATAGACAAAAAGAAATCGTAGTACTAGCACATAGACGAGCACACAGAAATTACAAAAATAACGCTCAAGAAATACAGACAACGTATTTTTGGCCAACCATACGCACCATGTGTAAAAAAGAAGCACAAGACTGTGAAATCTGTCTTACAAACAAATACGAAAAAAGACCAAATAAACAACCAATCGGAGCAACACCGATTCCAAATCACGTGGGAGAACACATACACTTAGATTTATTTTATATGAACGGAAACACATACATCACCATAACTGATAAGTACTCAAAATATTGCTATGTACGAGAAATTCTAAATAAGAAAAACATACACAAATACATCAAAGAAACACTATCGCAAATCTATCCAAATGCTAGATTCATAATGAATGACAACGAAGCAGCATTATCAAGTATATGCGTAAAACAGGTTTATGAAAAACTACATATTGAGCACACGCTAACGCCAATATACCATTCAACAACAAACGGTCAAGTAGAACGCACTCATAGCACGCTGATCGAACTCACTAGAGTCCTAGCTCAAGAACACAATTCTTCACCAGGAGACGAAATCTTTAATGCCGTTCGACAATACACTCAGTCATTGGAGAGAAACCCGAGGACGTGTTTTTTAACCGGGGAGCACATCCTGATATTAAAGAAAAAATCGAAATAAACCAACAGAAAATACTTCTATATCACAACAAAAATCGTAAGAACATCAAATACCAAGCAGGGGACGTTACATACTCCAAAACGCACCGACGCAATAAAAACGTAAGGAAATACTCAAAACACATTGTAAAGGAAGATAAAGGTAAGACAATAATTACAAACAAAAATATTGTTATACATAAGGATAATATACGAGTACAAACATGCAAAGAATAATAATATTATTATATATATTCGTCGCATTCGGTAACAGACTAATAGACTTAAAAGACAAAAAATATATAATGATATAGACTGACCCTGTATACGTTTTTCAGGACACAGCGTTCTTATACCATATGACAAACCTTTCTAGAATCTTGACACCCTACGAAAATATAGTACGATTTGCATATAATTTAGAACAAAACTCTGCAGAATATTTGTTTATAACTAAAATAGAAAATCTGAAGTCACAACTACTTCCTAGAATCTCCAGAACTAAACGTTTACTTAATTTTCTAGGATCAGCCCTCAAACTTATTACAGGAACATCTGACCACGATGACCTATTCGAAATCAAGACACGATTGAATATGCTAATAGAAAATAATAATAAACAAAAGAAAATAAACTCTGAATTTGAAAAAAATATTAGAAAGAATTAGCCCCGAATCTATTTCAGAACATATAATACTTACCGAAGTATACAACGAACTACATTCTATCGCTACAATGATTAATTTTGCAAAAGACGGAAACTTTTATTCCGGAACTTTAAATTTAAAAGATATTCAACAAATAGTGTCTAATGAAGCGTTAGATCTACCTATAATAAATATATTAGAATATGCCGATATTAATGTTTTTTATTTTCATCACACAATTGTAAACACCTATAAATACCCATTATTAAAAACGAAATGTAAGCTATTTAATTTGTATCCACTAGCATTTAAGCACGGAAAACTATTACTAGACTCTAGAATAGCAAAATGCAATAATAAATTTACAAGTATCGAAAAATGTAAAAATTATCTAGGAAACTTTATATGCAAAATTAAGAAACCGGACAACTGTACTATTAATGTATTAGAAAACAGGCCAGCCAAATGCGAAGTAATACATGAAAATAACGCACCGCTACAAGTACTCGAAAGTGGAAACATCATTACACATTACGAACACACCTGGAATAACGTAAAAATAAATGGACCTAAACTAATACAATTCAATTACTCAAAAAATCTAGATGGAAAACAATACTACAACCACCAACAAGCACTCAAAGATGCCATACATAACCTATACGACGAACAATTACAAATAATGCGCATCTTAGAATCTAATGGTAATTACAAATTTAACAATATCCAAGAAATATCAACCTTCGTGATACCCATCGAAGAACATCCAGTCAAATACACATTTTATTTCGTATTGGGACTATGTACATTAGCATTACTAACTTATGGTATGATTAAATTCTACGAATGCTACAGGATAAAGAAAATAGAAACACAAAGGAAAAAAATCGACAAATTATATGAAATATAACTTCTCAAGCTCCGACAGAGACAATATACAGTTTAAAACGAGGAAGTTTTTTTTAAGAAGGAGGAGAGTTAACATCTCTTATTTTAAGATAGTAATAACAAATCCATAAATTCAAATATAACTAAGATAGTAATAAAAGATGATAAATCCATAAACTCTAATATAACTATTCTAAGCTAGAGATAAGACAAACATCATAAATACAACTATTGTAACGATAAGACAAACATCATAAATACAACTATTGTAACGATAAGACAAACATCATAAATACAACTATTGTAACGATAAGAAACACATTCTTTCTTTTCTAACTTAATACAAATAACTCAAAACATGTTTTACTGATAAAAAAGGTACTAGTAACCTAAACAAAGAAAAACATATTTTGAGTTAGAACAAAGAAATATTAAACATAATTATTAATATAAATAGATGCTAAGAAAAAGAGGATAGATAGTCTTAAGAATATATTTAATAAAGAAACGCACATTTTTTGGTGCAGAAAAAAGAAAATATATTTTTTAATCATTTGCTATAATTGGAAATTAACTAGCGCAGTAATTATTACAGCTAAAATAAAAATGCAACGTATTTGGCTGGATAATATCGCTTGGAACGATTTACTTACATCTTCTACAGTAAAGGGATGGTAAAATTCGTTTTCATCAGGTGAACTTCATTCAAGTGCCAACATAGGTAAATTATTACAGATCATCATTTGTTAAACTACAAATTTTTTCAGATGCCACTGAAAAAGCACATGCGTGGGTAATTTATATTCGAAATGAAACACCAAGTGGAGATATAAATGTTCATTTGTTATCCTCTAAAACAAAAGTTGCACCTATTAAATCAGTTTCTTTACCTCGTCTAGAGTTGTGCGGATTGGTTTTGGCATCAGAATCGTTGAACAATATCATTAACGAAAGCTGATTGTCCACGCTTCTTTTTTTCGAAATTTTAAACATTTTAGATAGATTTTTTCTTTAGACAGGGCCATGAGATTTCTTGCCTACATATTTCGTTTTTTCCACTTCACACACTTAGCTCATAATGGTCACTTCAAATGTGAAACCTATTTAGTGTCTAGTGTTGAACTCAACATGGTAAAATTACAATTGACTGTGGTTATAATTGACTTGTTGATAAAACGGCCTTGCCATCAAAGAGTTCGCTAATAACCCTTAATCCCTTTCTTGATGAACAGGAAGTGATAAGGTAAATGGTCGACTTGCAAAATCGCCTTCATTGTCGTATGGAGAACAGTACCCTATTATTCCACCGTATAACTGTCAATACGCTAAGCTTTTAGCGGAATTCATACATTTGCTCACTATTCATGGTCGAAACCAATTAGTGTGTCAGATGTACCGTTGTGAGTATTAGGTACCTCGGTTACAAACATAGGTTCGCATTGTAATTTGTCGATGTAAACGTTACATAGTTTATTAACTATGTTTTTGCAGTCAGATAATGGCCGCTCTAACCCCTGAACCACTACTGTCGACAGACCATAATAGCAAATCAAAAGGGTATGTTTGTATTTTTGGCGGCCTTAAATTGCTTTATTTCAAGAAGAGGTTGCCCTAAAATCATGTTTTCGTACAATGGTACAAATTTTGTGGATGCTTCAAATGATATTGCAAGAGACTTTCAAACTTTTTGGAAAAATATCAGACAAGAATGTGTTCTTCTTGCGTACACAAAGGTATAACGTGGCGATTTATATACAATAGAGACAGGTGTGAATTCTCGTCTTTTAAGTCCTATGCCTGGTAAACCAGGTGAACCAATCGCTCTAACACAAGGACATTTATTAATTGGATCGGCTATACTAGAGCCGCCGGAACCGACAATTACAAAAGTCCGGTTAGTATAGTAAATCGATAACGAGGTCAAGGCTTTAATCCATGAATTTTGTAAAAGGTGGAAAGAGTTATATCTTGTTGGTTTGCACAAAAGCTACAAATGGCAATATCCTTAAGAAAAGAGGAATAATTGCCTGCAATCTCGTGGAAGTTAGAAATTATTATATATACTGGTACTGACGGCCACGTTTACGTCGCTGATATTCGCACACAGAACGGGATCATAAATTGTCCAATGACCAAACTTGTTTTAATTAAATTCCATGTCACTTTTTATCAATCTCTAAATGCTAAACCCGCTTCAGTTTTCGTCAATATGGCGTTTCGTCAGGCTGTATCTTTTTCACAGACTCTTTGCCTTAAAGTGTCTCAGTTGTTTAAAAATTCCGATAAGAGCGGTGTTATATGCTTGTTGCCAAAACAGCTATATTTGCTCCCAACTCGTTGACAAGTTCAAATTGTCTTTAACGGAAGTGGAGGCAGAGCGCTACTGCAAAATTGAACTCATTCATGATTCGTCGCAACGTATTTTTATTACCGGTCGGGTACACGAAATGCGTAGAATCAAAACGCAAACTGCGTCGATTACGGATGCGTTGTTAGAATCGTTTCAGGGCCTATAGTTAGCAGATCCGAATTTTAATCATTCGGGAAATGCTGCACTAGTTGTAGGCCCTGAAGTCATGCCGCTAATCATAAAGTGTCGAATACAGGCAAATCTTGCCAATACACTATTTTTGGATGGGTTATCTCGGGCTTATCGCTGTACTAAACGTCGGCTTATTATGGCCGCAACAGGAGCCCATAACAGCGCACAGGGGGTCTTTCATGACCCACTTAAAACACATTGTGTAAATATTTTTGTTATACAGCACACAGGACTTAGCTTTAAAATAAACGTAAAAAATTATTTATTAATAAGTATATACATACACTTGTGCTCATATAATTAAGTTATCCCAAAAACTACGTATTCAAATTTGTTTAAAGTTATAATTTTTATTAAAATCAACAAAACAAATTTCCACAAATCAAATAAGTTTAAAGTCAATCACACATGCGAAATAGTGCTTAGGAACGAACTTTTTGGCCTTGCCATTCGGATATTTTCGGATAGTCAGGCGGCAATCAGGGCGCTTGCTGGTGCATACTGTACATCTAAGCTAGTCCTGAGATGTCGCTCATCACTAAACACACTATCGGAGCGATCACAGATTGACCTTTTTTGGGTCCCTGGTCACAGGGATATCCTGGGAAACTGCATGCCACCTATCCTTTGGCCACATTGGTTAAAATATCTTAGAGACCAAAATTTGGTGCACTGATTTTCAATAAAAGTACTTTTAGTTTATGTAGATATAATTTAGAAGGTGTTAATATGTCATAAATTTTATTTTTTTTCAAAATTATTGTTAAATATATTTAAAAATGTAAAATAATTCGTGTTTTTCTTTGTATGATGTTACGTCAAACATATTTAACTTCACACTCATATATGCTTTACGTAAGTCGTTACGTCAAAAACATACATAACTCGGCCGTTCAAAAGAAAATTCTTGCAAACGGCGATGTACGGTTTGTGCAGATATTTTATTGCCATTGTATCTTTCTAATTGCGCCCTAATTTCGCTGGTGGTAAGGAAAGAATCAGATCTGCTTAATCTCTTATCTATCTTCTGTAGGGGTAGTTTTTCTTGCCTTCTTACGTGGTAAACTTTCAAATGTTTTATTTTTTTATAGTGTTGGACAGCATTGGTGACTTTACCACAAGAAAAGTCCAAAATGTGTTAAACTCTCGCATTATTTTCATATTTTTTATATGCCTTTCAAATGATTTTTCTCTCAACTGAAGTTGATGATTTTTTTTTCCATTGCGATTTCGACAGCAAATTTTTCAAAATTACCTTTTAAATGTATATATACCTAGATATTTCTTATAATAAAATGTAAATATACCTTGTAGAAATAAACACCCTTATTTCAAGTGTCAACAGTAGTCTCGTTGTCGCTTGTGAGTCGCTTTCTCTTTCAGTCAACATCGACACTAATTTGGTATTATGTAAATGAGTTGTGTTGAGACGACTGCTTATCGATAATAATAACCACATCTCTAATGTAAATAAACACATCTCTAACATACGAAGTATTTTGATTTATTAAATTAATTTTTTTGAGTTGAAATTTTAGTGAAAATATGTTGTTTATGATGGATTCAAGTGATTCTCCCAGCGATGAAGAAAATAAAGAAAAGCTTAAGCTTCAAAGGAAAATTATGAGGCAAAATTCAGATATTCTTAATTTGCCAGAAAATAAGTAAGTGAATGCAAAAACTTGCCAAATACGATTAAAAAAAACAGAAAATAAATATCTTTTAGATTTATTGAATGTTTTCGATTGAGCAAAGCGGCTTTCAAATTTGTTTTGGATAAAATTGAACCTCAAATGAAGATTGGTGTTAGAAAAACATTTATTTCGAATAATTTAAAACTAGCAGCTACATTACGTTTCCTGGCACAAGGCTCGGTATCTCTGATTGAAGGTCCTATGGAATTTAATTTGGAAGTTATTAATTACAAATCCTTCTTAAAATTACTTGGTGATGTTCCTCTATGATATCCTTTTGCTAGCACTGGATTTTTTTCTAGTTCAGCAATTAACAACTCAAATTGTTTAATGTTTGTTATTTTCATATTTTATATATTATTAACGAAAGTCTTGTAACAGCAACTAAAACAAATTTTAAATATCATAAAAATGGCGTCGACAAAATCAAAGCCACTTTAAGTCAACGGCGTCTTAATGTCGCCTTTCATAATACCAAATTGCTGTTAATAGTTATCGATACTAATCACTATTGACATAGATAATACCGTTTTTGCACCGTCGATGTGATAGGTGTCGTCGTCGCCATTCATAATAGGGGTGAAAGTGACTTAATTGTGTGAACTCACATACAATGTCTGTGCAAGACTCGCGTCGAACAATGAGGTTCACAAAAGAACAAATAAATGATATTACTCTTGTTAACAGTTCAATTAATTATAAAGCTTTCGTTTTTTTTTTTGGTGATAGAACTTTATTAATTTTGTTTAAATTCACAAGAGATAAATTGAAACAATGTTAAATGTATGTTCTCAATCACTTCTGGATTGTTACTAAAAATTAGAGATTTAAATAAGAGTAGCAAAGACGACAAATTACAGAGTTTAAGAATTGTTGTACATAAAGAAATGCAGGTTAATGTATAAATTTAATGTCTGCGTATATTGTACTCTCTTCTCAATGTGTTGTTTTTTGATATATTGAAGTAGTTGTCAGGGTACGAATTTGTACATGGCGCACCAATGCTGACTCCAGCATAAAACTAAGAGCCCCGCTTTTGGAACCATTGTTGGAAATAACTTCAGTGACCAGGCTTTAAAGAGTGTTAGGATTGTATGATTAATTGAGTGTTATGGACCTTCACGAGGAATCAGTAAAAGACAGATTTTTGAAACGCAGTGTTTAAAAATGCCTCGCGATGAGTGAACGGCAATAACTCTGACTAAATCATCTATTTCAGGATGTACTTCGATTATGCGCCCCAAATGCAATTGACTTGGTGGAATTTTGTCTTCCTTTATTAAAACTAATTCACCAATATTAAAATTTGGTTGCATTTTATGCCATTTTGGTCGATTTTGTAAATGAGATAACTAGTCTGACGACCAATGCCTCCAAAATTGGCGTGAAAAACGTTGTATTTGTTTTAAATGTTGACTTAATTATATTTGATTTGTGTCTGTTAAATATGGTGGTGACAGTAATGAGTCGCCAAATACGAAATGTTCTGGCGTCAATACCATTAGAACAGAGGTTAACGGGCAAAGTGGTCTAGAGTTGTGACACGCTTCAATACGGACTAATACTTTTGCCAATTCTTCGTAAGTTAACACATTGCTGCATATTCGTTTTAAGTGGTAATATATGGACTTAATATTAGCTTCCCACAATCCTCCGAAATTAGGTGAATAAGGAGGATTAAAGTGCCACTGGATTCCCTTTTCTGCTAGTTTCGGGAAGATATATGTTTTATAATGTCAGCGCCTGTGAAATTTGTGCCACAATCGCTGAAGATATCTTTACATATGCCACGACGACCAAAGAATCTGTAGAGTGCCCTTCAAAACATTTCAGTAGACATACCCGTGACCGCATCTAAATAAACACATTTCGTTGATAATCAGATGAAATTGCTATGTAGCCCTTGTAGGTCGTGGCTCCACGAAATCTCGAGGCTTTAAGTGCTATTGCACCGGTGTAATCAACCATTGTTGCTAAAAATGGACGTAATGGTGGATTGACACGATGATAAGGAAGATTTCCCATGAGTTTCATCACAACCTTGGGGTTGTTGCGGAAGCATGTTATACATTTTCGTAGTTCACGTTTGATGCTTCGTCTGGTAATAACGATCCAATAGTTTCGACGTAAATATACAGCGGTTAGTTGGATTTCCCATGGAGAGTGTTAAGGTGTGCGTCTTTAATCAATAGATCTGCAAAATGATGAAAACTCGTTAGTATTATTTGATGTTTTCTATCAAAAGGCAATCCAGTGGAGTGGATACGATCTCTTACTTTTAATAACTGTTGATCGTCAAGAAATGGTGTTAGACTTCGTAGCTTGCTTTTAGTTGAAAGTGGTTGATTGCTTTTAACGCATGTTATTTCCTGTGAAAAAATTTGGAGTTAAACGATTCTTATAATTTTTTCTGTTGCTACTTGTTATTCTAATACTGATAAAGGTCCGGTTTTTCTTATGTTTTTTTCCATTCGAGTGTTTCTATCAAACGCCACACACGGGCACATACTCTAATAGGTTTTGTAAACGATGAATACCGATAAAGAAGAGAATATTGTAAGCTCTCAACGTTTACTGTAATGTTCTGCTGTTTTAGTTCATTTAAACTGTCACCAATATCTAGATTTTCCGATTCGAATTTTGGCCATGTGGATTCTTCATTTTTCAACCACTTAGGCCCTATCCGCCATCGAACGATTAGTGCATCTGTCCAAAAATATTTGCGTAAAGAGATGTTGGGTATTGACGAGCGTTGAACCCAGTCAGCTGTTTCTGCGGCCAAAACCGCCCCAGACAACTCGATACGTGGCACAGTTAATGACTTAATGGGTGTGACTCTTGGTTTTGAAGTTATTAGATTGACCCCCGAATCCGTGAGTCTGACACGTACATATGTAGCTGCCGCATACGCGTACAGTGATCAATCACAAAAGGTATGTATTTGAACTGATTCAGTTTTTGTCGACTCATACTGAATCCATCTGGGAATCTTTATACATGAAAGTTTTGGTAATGTTTTAACGAATTGATGCTATTTGTTGTCTAATTCAATTGGTATTTGGTCATCCCAATCGAGGGAATTTTTGTGTGTTTGCCACTTTCATGATTTTGCCATTGTATTCTCATGCGTGATAATGCGGTTCTTAATCACATTGATTGTCACTAGACGAATACTGAAATTCTTTGATACATACATTTTCTGTGTTTAATAATGATTTAATGTCATTAGCATGTTCTTTTACTAAAGGCGATAATCAAAACAAGTTGTTAGTGTGATGCATGAATAGTACCCGAGGATTATTAAAACGTTTTGTGATTAAACCCAAAGCGGTTTGATAATTAGCTTCGGACAGGGACATTTGTCGTATATCGGCATCGCTGCTAGCAGGCAATGCTTCTTTTAAAAAATTAAATTTTTCAATAAAGTTTAAGTAGTTGTTTGAATGAATCAGGCGGACAAATGCATCGTGAAAAGCAGGCCACTCAACGAATTTGCCGGAGAATGAAGGTAATGTCATTTTTGGCACTATGCTTTTTGGCGATATGGTTTTAATAAAGGTTGCTGGACCGGATTGAGACGCTTCCCCTTTATTTAAAGTTACATCATCCACAATTTCCACCAATCCACTTTTTAATTCAAAATAAATCTCTTCAAATTGCATTGAAAGCTGCATCAAAAACTATTTGGACGGTCGGTTTGGAATCTGCATAGACTAATTTTTCATGTGTAATTTTTATATAAACTTTCAATTTTTTCGAGTCAAACCTGACAATATAATTTTGTTTTTCTACTGCTCGAATCTTTTTTGAAGTTTTTATGCCACTGATAAAGTGTTTCAGCGCGTTCATACTGTACAGCATACATATTCGTTCGTTTTCGTTCTCACTGTTTGATATTTTTTTACCTATTAAATCCTTATGCAATTTTAAATACCCAATTTTTGCTTTTTCCTCTTTTATTAATATGCGTTTTTATGTTGTTATAATTTACGTTCGCCGTTACTCTGCTTACTTAGCTGCGTTGTTCTCAGTTCCTCTGCTCGCGTCACTGATATACCGAAATGTCATGCGCGTTTTAATTTTCAAATGGTAATAATATTTGAATCCAAATTAAGTTTGTAAATTTCTTTGAATTATGATTGTTCCCCTCATGGGCCACCATAAATTATTTGCAACGTTCGCATCGTACAATGAGGTTCACAAAAGAACAAATAAATGATATTACTCTTGTTAACAGTTCAATTAATTATAAAGCTTTCGTTTTTTCGATAATAAAACTTTATTAATTTTAAATTCACAAAAGGTAAATTGAAAAATGTAAAATGTATGTTCTCAATCGCTTCTGGATTGTTACTTAAAATTAGAGATTTCAATAAGAGTAGCATAGGCGACAAATTACAGAGTTTAAGAATTGTTGTACATAAAAGAATGCAGGTTAATATATAAATTTAATGTCTGCGTATATTGCACTCTCTTCTCAATGTGTTGTTTTTTTTTTTTTTTTTTTTGATATATTGAAGTAGTTGTCAGAATACGAATTTCTATAATGACCTTTTAAAAAATTATCAAATATAATCGCGGTAAGAACGTTCTTTTTAACAAATAAACTATAAATACAAATGCTAAATTAACAGTACTTCCCAGTAAACATTTATCGCAGCTAATAAAAATGTACATAAGATTTCTTTAAAGAATACTCAAAAATACATACTTGTGACTTAATTATGTAAGCACAAGTGTATTTTATACTTTTAAGAACCCCTTACTGGCTCAAATATTTACATATATGTATATATATATATATATATATATATATATATATATATATATATATATATATATATATATATATATATATATATTTCTTTATATCTTTCGGTTTTATAAAATTTCTTTAAGTGTCTATTTGATACCTTTTTTACATTCTTTTTGGAAAGCCTTTGTTTTCAACGAGTAAACCGCTAACGGTAGTTAAGTGTTGTTGGCCACTTTTGTATTTTATCATGCCGATTTCCTTCCTTTTTTATTTGCCGATTTCCTCTTCAAGCTCGTCGTTTTCTTCCCACATTTTGCTTGAGTAGAAAACTTCATCTTCATTTACACTATATTGGCCATTATATATTTGCCGTAATCTTTTCGAAGCCATTTTACACTTGGGGCTAATTCTATAAAACGAAACAGTAAAATTATGTGCATTATACTGCTTGCGTGCTCGTTTTTTCAAGTTACATTGTAATTTTGGAATGGAAAATGGAATATTTTAATAAAGGTACATATGTATTTAGTATTTTATACAATTTTTATTAATTGTTTTTTTTACAATGCAATTGAATGATAACATATATATATATATATATATATATATATATATATATATATATATATATATATATATATATATATATATATATATATATATATATATATATATATATATATAAATATAAAGAAAATATTAGTATTAAAGTAAGGGCTAATACATTTAATATAGTTACTGACATACATTGTGAGCTATGCTTGTGGAGACAAAACAATGTTTATTTATTTATTTTTAAATTCGAAAAGGTTTGCAATAGTTTTTCCCCCTACACATAATTAACGAAAAATTTAAACATAAATTTTAAATAGGACATATATTTACTTTTAACCCATAGTTTTTTACAACACAAATAATTAAAATAATAAATATAAATTTATCAAAATATAGTAGTGTCAAATCGAATTTTACTGCACGTATATTTGTTTAGTTACAAGGGCTGTTTACGTGTTTGTTTTATTAAAAAATAAATTAAATGTTTAAATGGATTGAACTAGATGTAACAGATCCTCTCTTATAAGGTTTCTATCCATGTTTAAGGCGGAAGTTTCGCTAGCGACGTTAAATAAAAACACAATATTCGGAACAAGTCTGTAAGAAGAAAAAAATTATTTAAGTTTATATCTTTACTGATTTGCACTCATACGTATTTGTAACCAAGACAATATTAACAAGTTAAATTACTATATTCGACCGTACCAAATCGTTTATACCCTTTACAAAGTGGTTTTAGTTATTACTCTGGTATCTTTGCCTACAGAACTGTGACATCTTTTGATCGATTATTTGACAATCATAGAACTACCCATCGATGTGTAGCAGAAGGTTTTTATCACATTCCTAATGAAAAAAATAATGGAAACTTTTGTTTACATGTCTTGTCTATAGCAAAGAACATTGCCAGGGATTTTGCCAAAATTTTCCCGATCTTTTTACCAGTTTTAACTACAAAATTTTTATAATTTGCAATTTAAAACTTTTACCACAAGTATGTTAAAACACAAAACAAAACCTAGATTTAGTAAAATATATTACATTCCAATTTAATATCAAAAGATTATTGCAAAAGTTTTAATGCACCACCTAGTTCCTAACTGTGCCAGAATATATCTCATTTCTGGGTGTTCATTTATGACCTTATTGCATCTATAGCCATTTATAGCTCCTGACCCCGCTCGGTAATACAAAATTTTTGTGTATCTGCTTCTCGAGTCGGCATGATGACAAAAATTGCAAGAGTGTGGCAACTTGCAAACATTGCTAGCCAAGCCACAATTATTTGCTTCATGAACAAAAGACGTCATCAGCAAAGTAAAGGCAAAACAACAGAAATCGCCATACTTCGGCTAAATATACAAGGTCGTTTACGGCTTCCATTGCGTGCCGTGTTAGCTACATTTGCAGGGACTTTGCTAAAATGGTTTCGAATACCACATTTTAATGTGAAAATGTGCAATATTGATCAATAGAAATCGGGTCGATTCATGATACAGCTCTCTTGCATCCATTTGAGAATCCTTTCAGGGTCTTCAATCAGGAACCAGAACTTTAATCATTCGGGCGGTTTGGCATTGGCCTTAGGACCTGAAGTTTATCACTAATCATAAAAGTTCGCTTACACACCAGCCGTGGGATTCCATTAGCCCAATGCACTGTCTTCGGATGGATTATTTCGGAGTTATCACCGTTTTTAATCGTATAAGTTACACAGTACAGTGGAGTTCTTAATGGTGTTTATAATTTATTCAGTCTACTTGATGGCTTAATTATTAAATCTTTTTCATCAGGGGTCCTTAACAGCTTACTCAGCATTGAATAAAACTTATTTCATCAGAAGCCCTTCATGACCCAATAAAAAAAGATGTGTTATTTATACCTAACAGGAGTCCTTACTGACTCCAACATTAAGATTTATGTGCTTCTTTGCAACTTTCCTTATCTCTGTAAGGTAGCCGACATTGTTTAAGTACAAGTTGTTATTTTTACGGTTGTTCAAAATTTTCTTAATGTGTCGAATTGTTATTTTCAACGATTGAACCGTTAATGGTACTTAAATATTCTTTGCCAATTTTACCTATGTTTTGTACGAAATTTTGTTTTTTAATCGTTGATTTCATATCTAATAAGCGTTACGTACTTCTCTGCAGTGTAATAATCAAGGTATATTAATATTAAATAAAACTTTAGAGAACTGTCTCAGAACGCAATGTTTTTTTCATTTCCATATATTGGACATATTTTTCCATTTTACATCGGACATACGGACATTGTGTAATATTTAAGAGTAAAACGACATATAATGTTTTCTTTAGCAAGTTTATTAAAAATTCAATTTTCAGTTTGGTTTAGTTCTTTTTAACTCCGTGTGCTTATCTAACCTCCTTTTTCGTAACCTGTCAAAAATACATGTGTCTCTTGTCAATTTTCTATGCTTCTGTTTTTTTTTTTTTTTTTTAATCAAACATATACTTTTTTGGAGGTCGGACTATACGACCACTTTTAAAACCTTCAAAATCAGCTTCATAATAAATTGATGAGTCAAATGACTCTTCCGCTGATTGATCGGGTAGTTCAGATCTCTGACTTTAATCTTATAATGATTATAATTGAGTCACGACAACTGGACTGGAATATTATCGGCTGGTAAATTAATTGTTGACTTTTCATATTGTTTTTGTAATTTGCGATATGAGCTTCATATAACAAATCACTTGAGTTATAGTGGTTTTTTTTAGTTCTGGTTATGAACCGTCTATTACAACGGAAAGAACCATTAAAATTTTCACCTACAATATATGGGCGATCATTAACTTTTTTTTACAATTTTTTCATATCGCTATTCCTTAGAATTTTTCTTGAACATTATTCGATCACCAGGATTCAAAACCGGCTAATTTTTAGCATTACATTCAAAATGTTTCTTTTGCGCACTTCTTTTCTTTTCAAATTTCTTGTTGATAAATTTTTCATCTATAGTGTTACGAACTAAGAGTTAAGTTGAGACTGGCAAACGTGTTTTCACCTGCCGCCCAAAAAATAACTGAGTATGAGAGAGGCCCATGCTTGCTAATGGTGTCACGTTATATTCTAATAAGTAGTATAGAAACTTCTCAATATCTGGTACCTCGTAACATCGTTTCAAAATGCCTTTAGCAATAGCTACCCCCTTTTCTGCTAACCCATTTCTTTGGGGGTACTGTGGGCTGGAAAATATTAATTCTACATTGTTATCACTGGCATAATCATCAAACTCTCTTGAGTTAAAGGGAATATTATCGGCCCTGATTTGAGTTGGGTATCCATATTTGCGAAATAGTAAATCAAGTGTACTTATACATTGGCGAGCAGATTTCTCAACTAACTTTTCGGAACAGATAAACCCTGAATACGCATCAATCAAAACTATGAACGAATGTCCAGCGTATTCATAAATGTCAGTACCCACTCTTTGAAACGGATACTCTGGTACAGTATCTTGTATTAAGGGTTTTTTTTTGTTCAGTGTAAACTTTTCAAATATACCACAACTCTTGATCCACTCAGTTGTCATTTGTCATACCTGGCAAAAAGAATTGTGTGCGTGCACGGGCTAATGTTTTCTCAATTCCCAGATGTGGTTCATGCAAACTTTTACATATGGTCTTTTGCATGTTCGTAGGAATCACAAGACGATGATCTTTCAGCAAAAAATCATTCTCGTAATGCAATTCCTCTTTGTATTTATAAAACAACTGACTGAAATCGTCCAACTGATGATGTGAAGGCCACCCTGATTCTACATATTTAGTGATACGCCTATAGCCTTCATCTGCCCCCAAAAATTTTTTATAACTTTCATTATTATCAGGAGACATACAATTTTTTTCGATTTTGAGTGAGTCATTGCTGACATGTCGTCACTCATATCTTCAATTTTTGGATGAATGACAGTCTTCGACCAAAATTTGCTTTCCCGGCTTGTATACAATAGACATACAAGGATACTTAACCAAATACATGAACAGCCTGCGAAGACGTGGCGTGACATCATCAATGTCTCGTTTCATTAGAGGTTCGAGTGGCTTATGGTCTGAATGTACAAAAAATTCGCGGCCATACAAAAAGTAGTGGATCTTTCACACGCAAATACTATTGCCAGTAGCTCATTTTCGATTTCGGGATGCATACGCTACAGGCATGTCGTTTTGCAATAACACACTTTCAAGGCCATCCTTTGACGCATCAGTCTGGGTGTAAATTGGTTGCTCAGGGTTGTATAGACCCAAAACAGGGGCGTTTGTTATTAATTCAGAGAGGTCTTTTACCTCCTTTTCATGTTTATTTGCCCAACTAAATTCAACGTCATTTCGGGATAGCTCTCGCAAACTAGCTGTACGTCTTGATAAATTCGGTATGAGTTTACTTAAAAATTTGTACAATCCAAGAAGTCTCGAAACATCCCCTTTGTTTTTAGGTGTGGGCATATTAACTATGGCTTCAATATAACATCTATCCGGTTTAACACAGTTATTGGAAATTATATATCCTATAAATTTAACCTCTTCTGTCCTATATTGTATTTTACTAGGTTTAAACTTAATATAATTTTCCCGATCTCGTTGCAAAATATTGCAAGTGTCCTTTCTTCACAATTTTTACCTGCCACCGACATATCATGAAAATAGATTTCAACACCTGGAATATCCCCAAATATTTGGACCATCCGACGTTGGAACATTTCTGGGGCGCTATTTATACCAAAAGGCAATCTATTCCACCTATATCGTCCAAATGGAGTCATGAATGTTGTTAAATCTGAGCTTTGCCGATAAAGCTCAACTTGCCAAAACCATTCCTTAAATCAAGTACAGCAAATACACAACAAAGGGCCTAAAATGTCTTCAGACTTGGGAATCAGAATACGTTCCCTCTTAATGCACTTATTTAAGGGCCTTGGGTCGAGGCAAACACGTAGTGATCCATTTGGTTTTTCCTCAATCTGGATATTATTCACCCAATTCGTGGGATAGTTAAATGGACTTATGATTCCTCCTTTTTCAAGTTTAATTAATTCTTCCTTCAATCTATCGTGTAAAGTCATTGGAATTCGTTTCCTATAATGTAATACCGGAATGGAATCATCTTTCAATGTAATTGAACAAGTACCAGGAAATTTTCCTATTCCCTCAAAAATATCCTTTTTCTTCTCTATAAACTCACTAACCTCAGAAGGAAATACACTGGCAGCCTCGACTGTATTTATCCGTCTTATTAAGTCAAACGACACACACGTATCTAGCCCTAGCAATGGTTCAAAAAATTCGTCAACAATTAGAAAATTCGCATCATGACCTATACCCTTCTCCTCATCAAAACAAGTTAGCCACACTTCACAATGAACGTTTATTTATTTATTTTTTATAATATTCATTGGAATGCAGTTAATATCTGCCGCCATATCCAGCTTAAATTCAATTGGCAGATTTTGAATCAGATGTCGTTTCGTCCACCTGTTCCGACTTATGTCAACAGAGCTTACTCTACAATAACAATCAATACTTTCAACGGTAGATGTATTAAAGGAACTTACTTTACAATGTTTAGAATTACCTAAATCAGAATAGTTCAGTGTATAAACCTGGCGGACACTGGTATTTTCCGGACGTTTTTTCTCAGCTGGCTTCTTTCCCTTAATATCTTGCTCTTTTGACATCGACAGCAACTGCATTGATCTCGGTCTTTGTGACCTTCCGATCCAAAAGCTGTTTGTTTTCAGCAGCTGTTCCAAATGTTTTGATTTTTGATAGCGGCTCATCTTTTCCATCTAAAAGTTTTAACTGCAGCATCTTGTCTTGTACCCCAACAACAATATGGTCACGCAGAATCCTGTCTGCATACGACGTATGGCACGATGTGCAATTGAATTCGCAGTATTGTAGCTGTGTGCGAAGTTCTATTTCGAACTCACCAAATGATTGCTTTTCTTTTTGTGCAATCATGTTAAATTTAAATGCCTTCACAGCAAGATTACTTGCGCAAGTGTTCGTTGAACGTTTCTGTCTACACTTTCTACGGTGGTACTGGTATATCAACGTTGTTGTTTGTAACTTGCTGATCTTGTGCAGCGACGTCAGCAGTGGTTGCTCCTACAACGATACCGAAAACGTCCTCAAACCCACCATTACATGGGAACAGAGAGAGCCACAAAAATGTAGCAACTTTATTAGGTTCCGGCTCGTTGCTTTTTTTATTGTACATAAAAAATTGCTGCTATCGTTCACCCACTCCGTGGACAAATTTGTGCAATCGCTTAGCTGCGGCAAATTTTCCGCTTCTAATACCATGTAATATTTAAGAGTAAAACGACAAATAACGTTTTCTTTAGCAAGTTTATTAAAAATTCAATTTTCAGTTTGGTTTAGTTCTTTTTAACTCCGTGTGATTATCTAACCTCCTTTTTGTAACCTGTCAAATAACATGTGTCTCTTGTCAATTTTCTATGCAACTCTTTTAGAGTTGCCAGACTTATTTCACATCGGACAAATGTAAAATCTATATCTAGTCGCAGTACCCCTTTAAATGTACAAAACTTACCCCTGCTACAACACCACCTCAACTAATAACACCGCCACGCCACCCCTCTCAGTGGCTAGCGCTAGCGATCATGCGAATTAATTTTCTCTGACCTAGAGTATTAAACAACATATAGATGCAAAAAATAGGCAAAATTATTCTGCCGACAGTTTGTCAAACACTTCACCTCGCAGAATCGGAACAAAGGATCCATAATCCGTAGAATCTAAAAAGTGATTCGGTGTTATTTCTTTCAGTCTCGATGAAGTGAAAAATATAATATAAATAAATATATCAAGCCAGTATTACTTAAATATCTGACCCGCCTTTATGGTAGCTACCTAGATCGCTGACGGCCCTAATCAACAGCGACAATGTCACCGCACAGTTGTGACTGCCGGTTGATCACTCTATGCCAATAAATGACATTTCGAACGCCAAACCCCCAACGATGTCAAACGCTGGATTTCCAACTACCAAGTGGTAGACTAGCGTTTGTTGAGCTCAGAGAACAGAATATAAAAATAAAATGACTGTAATATAAAAATAAAGGGGTATTATTATCCAACTCTAAAATTGTGGTTTTCAGTATTTTCTTGGACGCGGCAAACCCTATTCGCGACAAAAGTAGTCCAAGAGCAAGGAGGTTTTTACATGATACTTCCCCTTTTTTTAAACCCTAATTTAACTTCCAGAGGACAAACTTTGAAAAAACACTTCTCTAATTGAGCATTCCGCAAAATTTCTCAAGTTTTTGAACAAGTAGATTCTTTTAATTTCAAAACCTTTGTATCCACCAGGTGACCCGAAGGCGATTTATTCAGAACAGTTTTCTTATTCGATGTCCTATAAAAGATCCCTCGAAGAGGGTTATGCGACGAATGTACCTGAATCTGCCTATACATTTTCGAGACATCGCAAGTGAACACACACTAATATAATGCCAACACAGTATCAAATTGCCCAAATCAGCTTGCAGAGTTTAAGCTATTGCCGTTGAAAGTTCGATGCTTTAAAAAAGCCCTAGGTTTGATTGTTTTTTTCTCCGACTTAATCATTGGCTGATGTCGGCAAATGACAGCTTCATCAAAGAATGTCTGCTGTGACTTAATTTAAAATAAGTAATACATCATCATACATACCCTTAATTTCAGGTTTACGAAAAAGTGGAGCTTTTATTCTCATAAATTGCTTCATAGCGCTAGACCTTTATGTATCCAATTTAATTTAATTCATGTTTTTTCTTGATTAAAAAACAAATTTTTTTACAAAACAAAGAACATATAAGTTCCATTAACGGTTTACTCGTTGAAAAGAGTTAAGGCTGATGCTGGGGAGGTATTCGCACAGCATGAAGCTATTCTTAGCACTGCAATCGTTGGTTATTTTTTACAACCATTGCACTGCACGGATGTTATATTTCTCCGAATCACCCTATTACATATCGATCATATACACTGATGATCATCATTGTGCCTCGTAGATGGGGATGAATCATGATCCTATAGGGTTGCAAGGGAGGAGAAGTGCTGTTGTCAGACGGTTGATTGCTACAACTCGTCACACCGTTCGCGGTGGTTGGTGAGACCTGAACACCTTTTCAGGTGGCACCAGTTAGCCAAAACCGAGCATTTAACCGACCTGACGTTACAGGTTATCTTGTTGTAACACACTGAGCAAAATCAGATCTGTAAATTTTGCTAAATCCCTGCTATAATTACTTATATTCTGACAAAACTGCTGGCATATTTTGCTCACCTAAGGTATCGCTATTGCTAAGTTAACAATCTTTGGCAGAGTCAAGTCCTTCCGGAGCGAATATCCAGTTAAGTAACTTAACGATAACTATATTGCATTAAATTTCTTTCACCAAGATGTGGATATTGAATAGAATATGATAAATATCTTAAATAATTATCTCATCCCGATCATAAGCAACGACCTCAATTGATTGCCAATGATTAAAGACTCTTGAGTTACGCGACTTCATTACAAGCAGCACTTATTTATTTTTTGATACCATTTAAAATAAGAAAATAATAAGTAAATTGATTTGTAGATTAATAACGGGCCATACATATAATGTGACAGCTGGTGTCTGGTGTTTAAGTATAAATTCTTTTTATTTTTCGGTTTTATAAAATTTCTTTAAGTGTCCATTTGATACCTTTTTATACATTCTTCTTAGAAAACCTTTGTTTTCAACGAGTAAACCGCTAACGGTAGTAAAGTGTTTTTGGCCACTTTTCTATTTTGTGTTACATAAAAATTCATTCCTTTGGAATACCTTTACAGGGTAATTATCAATAATTTGAATAAAGGAAGAAAACTTTTCTTTCATTTAAAAAATATTGAAAAATTAATTACTGATTTTTATTTAGTTATTCGAAATTACTTTATCGAATCCACGACGAAATAGCTGGTAAGTTAAAGAAACCGCTGAACACCCGAACTTTAAATGCAAAAAATTCGGAAATAGGAGAGGCAAATTAAATTCCTACTTAAGACTTATGTGCTGTCTTTGTATTTCAGGCAATCAATTCGTTTGAAAAATTTATATGGAAATTACTCAAAAAATTGAGTGTTTTTCATATAAATTTTTCAAACGAATTGATCGCCTGAAATACAAAAACAGCACATTAGTATTTTTCTAACAATTGTATTGTTGTAAAATGTTGCAGATTATATTTTTTTTGCAGAAGTGTAAAGTTATTTATTTTGTAAGAATTTTATAAGCCATAGTTCTTCTGTGTATCTGTGTATTAAAAGTAAAGCACTTTACATATTGTCTACGTTATAATAAATTTATACATATATAGATACACATATATTTTAAGCTCACCTTAACTCATATAAAGTCTTATCCATTTCTTCTTCCGTAAATTTACCTTCGCCCGAAGCCACGAGTTGAAATTCTAATGCTTCATTTTGAAGACATGACTGAACAAACTCAAAAACGTCTTTTAATTTTTCGTTAACATTGAAAGTTCCCTGTAGAATTTAGCTTATTAAAAATATTATTTCTTTTTGGTCTTGACTTACCTGTATGAAAAATCCATTAGGAAATTTTATTCTCACTAAGGAATATTTATACTTTCTTATTATGCGCCGTTCTTCACGTTCTCTCATAGCCTTAGTTTTTAAAACCTGAGTATCTTCTACTACTTCGGCTCTCAACTGTTGTTCTCGTTTTATTTCCTCGGGTGAAATTTGATAAAAATCGTCAGATAAAACTACGTGTTTTGTCTGAGAATACAACAATATTTTTATATTTCTATCTAACACTAATTGAATTGGCTGTGAATTTTGCAAAACTGATAACAGTTTTGTTAAATCGTAACCTTCTTCAATATTTTCTTTTGACCATACGAGGAACTTTTCATCATCTAGGTCCACTTCACGAAATCCAGAGGCGTGAAGAAAATCTAATGCGCCATCGACATACCGAACTTTAGCACAAAACAAGCTACAAAAATAAAAGAATTATAAAATTATAATTAGAAATTATATCTGCAGCCTTACCTATTTACCATTCGAATTTTTAAATATTTTTCTTCCTCCGGAAACTCAATAATATTCTCCAAATATTTTGTTAAAGTTTTGATGCACTCCTCCGCCTACAAATAGTTTAAAAAAATCAATAAGGTTTTTTTGTAAATTTCATTTTGATTCAAACTTAAAACCATTATTTAATTACTTATTTTATTAAATTTAAAGTTTAAAAAAAAATTTTAACATAATTCATTTAATAAACCATTTTTTAAAGTTTGTATAACAATACCAGTTCATAGCTAATCCAGATTTTAAGCAATTTAACTTTTTTACTTGGCGACTCCTCTTATTTTTTGATACTTAGTGCTTTTAAAACCCCATTTTTAATTTATCAAAAAACTAAATATGGTTTATCTTTGTATTTATTTTACGCAAAAAGGAACCTTTTTTGTAAAAATATACATGTTCTGGTTACTGCAAAATACACGAACAACGAACGTAACAACACAAATTTATAAATAAATATGTTTTATTTTGATCATAGAAAAATGAAAAGTATTTAAATAACGAGTTCTATAACGATTTGTTTACATTTTATATGCTTAAAATTGTAATTCATTCTGCTGGTATCTAAATTTTACTGTTTTCTTTATAAATAAAAGCAACGAAATACTGAAAAACAGTAATACATTTTAGGTTTTCTTTCCAAATTTCATTTTATTCAGAAAAATAAAAGTAAATTGAATGTCATTATATATGAATTCTTGTTTGTACCTTGTAGAAAACTAAATCATTTCAAAATTTTGGACCCGGCTTATTTAAAACTCGGAAACTAAAATATACCAACTTTTTCAACGGAAAGGAAAGAAGAGTATCTACCACCAAAACAATGAACTACAACAGCACCAATACTAGAACGGCCGAAGAGTGTTTACTGTACAAAGTAATTGTAGTTTAAATTTTACTAAAGAACTATAAGGCTGCTGTAGTCAAAGTGGTAAACACGTTTACTAAAAACCTGGTTGGCCTGGGTGCAACCCCTGCGGCAATCAAAAAATAAAAATGATTTTTTCTGTTGAATGGTATAAATACATATTCAGAATTAACATTAAAACGTGCAGCCTCCTTCGTCGGTACTTCTTCATAGCATATTCGCCGGCGAAGTAAAATAACTAACTCTCTATCTTTCTTCTTTCACCACCTATCTATCTCTCATCTATCCCTTTCCTAGAAGAATGTAGCACTGTTACGAATATAACTAAATAGGTAACAATGCCTGAAGTGCTACTTCTCTTAAAAAAAAGGCCTACAGGACTATCGAATTAAATTTTTATTTTGTTTTTTATTATCTATGTCTCGAAAAGTACACAATTGAACCCTAATACTTTGTGGTTACTTTAAACATAAGGAAGGCAGAAAACTAACAGGCGAACGATACACGTAACATAATATTTTAAATAAAAATAACTTAATGTTCAGAAAGCTTGAGGAGCAATGGAAATTATCCCAATCTTGATTGTTTCTTTTTCTTTGTTTATTTGCAAATAAATTTCAGTTAATTCGACAGCTTAATATAATCAAGGATGGCCACCTTAAAGTACCAGTAAAACTGCAGAAAAAAATTATTTAACTGATACTTTTTAGACAATAACGAATGCTTTAACAAACAACTTCTTGACACGCCCAATGCTAATGAATACCATATCGACAAGCTACGTATTTGTGTTCATGGCATACTGAGATGGAATTTTTCTCATGCCTTTTTATTACAGTAAGTTTACAAGTATATTCTAAAGGTATCTTATATCTCGGCCTTCCTGTTTATCACTGTCCCAGTGATAACTGATATATGATATTTAGCATATTTATTTTGACATAGGAAATCTCACTCTCCACTCAACACGTGGAATGTAGTTTGCATCGCAAACTTGATTTCAACACTAACACGGACGGACATCGCTATGCATAAGGATTCAGAATGTTTAATATTTTTTTATTATTATTACTTTTAAAAAATTTTTATAATTATTTGTATCATGTAGTTTACAAATCGAGTTTATTATTAATTTTTCCATTTTCACAGTATTTCTTTGTTTGTAAATGCAAACTAAAATGAGAAAAAGCATTTCAAAGTATTTCAAAGCGTTGTAAAAAGAAAGTATTAAGTATTGCAATTATATTTGGGGAAGGATTTTTTGATGTTTACTGTTATCATAAAATAACTATTTTCATTCGGGCTTTTTGTTTGTCCAATTGTTTTCGTGCTCTTTAAATTTGCCTGCGTTATTTGTTGCTTTGGGGTTTTCAGAACAATAAATGTGTTTTTTTATGTCTTAGGTATGTGATATTTACTTGTGCATTTGTTATTGTTTTATTACTTCTTAATTGATGGCAAAACACCAAATTATTGGTACTAAGAACAAAACTATAGAATTCGTGGTATTTTTGGTAAAAATAAAATGTTCTTGTTAACATTACTTAAAAAAATTTAGATAGTTTCTACCTTTTCCTCATACATATCTAAAATAAATGTAAATGTTTAATATACCACAACAACAAATAATACATATAAGGATATAAATAAATAGCAAATTTTCATTCATATTCAGTGTGCAAATATTTATCCTTGTTTAAACAATAAACGAAAAAAGTTTTGTTTTAAAAAATTCGCAACTTTTAATACAGAAACAAAAAAAAAACTTACGTGTCTCGTGGAAACCTGCAAGAAAGAACTAAGTGCAGGAAATAATGAAAATCTTAAACGGCATTATAAATTATTACATAATATTGCTATTGATGGAGTAGAGTCACTTCCAAAGGCTATTGCCAAATAAAAAAAATACACTAACTAAATTACAAACAGAGAAGAGTTCCTAAAATATAGCATTGGACTAGTGTCAAAAAAATATACCGCTTCATATTTTGACGATAAAGATTTTTTTTAATTATACAGCCCCACGAGGAAAAATTTGAAATTACTTTAGATTCAAAAAATATTTCAAATATTCATCACCAAGAATATAATAGTCAAGAAATAGAAAGAGCTATAGCGAAGATAGTTGAAAACAAAATGGTTTGCTTAAAAATTGATGTCGCAAGGCAACAAGAAAAGCATATTTTGAGGATAACCATACTATATACGTGATTTTTTGTATGTACACCAGAGACAAGAATACTGCATATTCACTTTTATTGCTCATTCATATGTTCATTGCTTTTGCCATTCATTTAACTGCCTAAAATGATCAATGCACGTGCTTGTGTTCAACTCTCCATTTGCTTTGACTGTTTTTTTTTCGCACTACTTTTATTATGCCAACACAAGTTAATCAACCATTTCATTCATGCCACTTAAAATTTTTGAAAACTGCTAGAGACTTTGGTACCTATTCATTGCTAACCGTCATATTTCATAGTATTCACCATGGTATTCATAGTATTTATGCATATATAAAGAAAATAAGAAATGAAAAAATCTATGCTTGCACGAACAAAAACCATAAATTGTGCGTATGTACATACATATATATGTATGTATATTGTACATACACAGAAATATAGACAGTGTTGCCAATTTAACTGATTTTGTGGTAGGTTAAGCGTTTTTTTAACACCAAAAGTATCATTATTTCTTTTAGTTTTTATATTGCAGTTTTTTTGAAGAACGAAATAAAAATAATTAAATACTTCGCACACAATCTAATTAACCAATAGTTGAGTTAAATCAAATGAACTAATAGCTTGTCTAAAAGTAATTATCTAATGTGTGTATATTGCGATTTATAAAACAAATTGTTATAAATCAAAAAAAATTCTTTTTGACTGCGTCCGTGAAATTTCACTAAATTTGATAGTTTTTAAATAGATATTTTAAGGTTTGTTACCTAAAATATTTTAATTTTTAGTGTTCAAAAACTATTTTTATTTTACTGTTTATATCTAAACTAAGAAAAATAATATTATTTTATTGCAGTTATATTTATTTTAACATTTCCAAATACACGTATATCAACGGATTTTTTACAACATCAATTATTACCCTTTTCACAACTGATTTAAAAATACTTTTTTGCCACTTTGTATAAAACATTTTCGCCTTTATTAATTACTTTATTGCAATATTACTTATAAATGTTCTTTTACCTGTTTATTATCTAGGGACTTTCCCAAATATGTTGGAATTTTTACAACCACAATTACTAATTATATTACATTAGACAGTATTTCTGTTTCATTTCTATAGTATTTGACAGTATGTGTTTGTCGCGTTTTTACATCAGTAAAGCATTTAAAAAATATGCGATGTCTTGATTATGTATTGAAATGTATTCTTGCAGGCCTTTAAACGGTACTTTCATGAGTGTACTTCTTCTTATACTTTTCATTCTTTAAATTTCAGGCACTTTTTAATGTTGGTTTTTTAAACGGCTTTTTAGTAACTTTTTAATATTGCAATTGTGTAGAGCGTGAAAGCAGATATAAAAATACAGTGCGAAGAAATTGTAGGAAAAATAAATTCCGGTGTTTTTAAATTAGTAAACAACAAAAATACTAAGAGTAAAGTTTGGTCAGTTTTTTCCCACATACAAAATGATCATAATGAAATAATTAATGGATTTGTTTATTGTGAAAATTGTAATCGTTTGTTTAAGTTTAACGGCAAACAAACATCCAATTTGGTGAGACACAAATGCTATTTAGAAGAACACATCAAAACTGAATTAAGAAAAGTTAATAGCTGTGATAAAGATGACTTTGTTGATGCGTGTGCACAGTGGGTTGTCGAAGATTGTCGCCCATTTTCTGCTGTTAGTGGAAGTGGTTTTAAAAAAGTCGCTCAGGTCTTAATAAATATCGGAGCAAAATATGGAAACCAATTGCATATAACTGATTTAATACCAGATCCCCAAACTGTATCACATAAAGTCTCTAAGAAAGCAGAGGAAGAAAAGAATAAAATAAAAGAAGAAATTAAAGATGCAGTGGTAAATGAAATGGCATCTATAACTACAGATTTGTGGACGGACAACTACGTTAAAAGAAATTTTTTATCAGTTACGTTCCATTATGTAAAGGAATTAAAATTATCGAATATTGTTCTGGGGGTAAAATCCATGGATTTTCAAAAAACCACTGCACAAAATATTCTCGCAAAGCTGAAATCTGTTTTAAATGACTTTGACATTAATGAAATAGAAAAAATTAAATTCGTAACTGACAGAGGTTCCAACATAGTAAAAGCTCTGGAAAAAAATACACGAATTAATTGTGCAAATCATCTTTTTAATAATGTGCTTAACTCCGCTTTCAATGATGCTGAAGAATTAAAGCCAATGTTGGAATCTTGCAAAAAACTTGTTAAGTATTTCAAAAAAAGTAATTTACAGCACTTGCTTGCAACCTCTTTAAAAAATTATTGCATTACTCGCTGGAACTCTCACCTGCATTTATTTAAGTCAATTGTAAACAACTGGGTTGCAATCCAAGAAATACTAACAAACAACGCAGAAGTGCACAGAATTGCTGAAATTAACTTTCCTGTACTAATAGCTTTAGTTGAACTCTTCGAAAACTTTGACAAGATAAACAAAAAGCTCCAGGGAGAAAATTATGTAACAATTAATTATGTATATTTATCAATCAATAGTCTCAAAAACATTTGTGAAGCTAAACCTTCCGACTCTGCGCCTATAGCAAAATTGAAGGTTAACATTTTAAAGGAAATAGACGAAAAATGGATACCTAATGTAAGCATTTACCAATATGCCGCCTGTTCTTTTTTCCCACCAACCAATCGCGCTTTAGAGGAGGAAGTTTTAGGCCAAGTAAAGGAATTTTGCATATCACAAATTTTAAATAGTCCAGAAATCTCAACTCCTGAAACACACATGCATATCTCCAACGAAAACGAAACACCAAGTGACTTCAAATTGTTTTTTTCTGATTTTATAAACACGAGAAATCCTACTACAGAAGAAAGCATTATGGACGAACTAAACCGATATTCTTCCTGCTATGTGAAGCCTGACATCAGTTTCGATGTTTTGGACTGGTGGAACCATCACACAAACGATTACCCCCGATTGTCAAAACTAGCAAAGAAAATTTTGGCTATACCTGCTAGTAGTGCTGCCTCCGAGCGTGTTTTCTCTGCGGCAGGCAACATCATTACCGAAAAACGAAATAGATTGGGACCTAAGTCTGTAAATAATATATTATTTCTGAATTCAGTTCTTAAATACAAGCAAGCCTAATGTAATACGCTATATATGTATCTAATTTTTATTAAACCTTGTTTTTAAACCTATTTTGTATAATCGCACTTATTTTCTAAAATACATTTGACAGTTGACAACACTCATCCTACGTACAATACTAAAATTCTCTTTTATGTGTTTTAATTTAGTTTTTAGTACCCTTCATTCACAGGTATTCACAAATGATTCATGAATACTGCGCGGTTTTCATGAATCTTTGTGAATGTTTGTTGTCATTTAGGTAACACATGCAATACACACATCATATTTCATCATATGATCTCTGTGTGAATGTGTTTTCATTCGCTTCATTAGCCTAGTGTGTAGTAATGTCAACAACATTATTTTTGTGTGAATGTATTCAAAGCAATAAAACCAATGCAATTTCTTTTCTCTGATGTACACCATAGGTAAGTTTCATTTTGTACTTTTGTTCTTACTATTAATAAGTTTTGCTCACAAGTATGATTCAGTTAAATAAAAAGCACACAGTTTAATATTTGGAAGAGGAAATATTGAAATGTCTCGAGGAATATAACATCGACATAAAGCAAATTTATTCAAACAGGAATTGCAGGATGATAATTTAACGACGGTAAAAATAGTGAAATATACAAAACAAAAATATATGACGCAATTGAAAACTAACTTTCCTCAGTTTTTTCATTGGTTCGTTTTGCAGCGCACACGATACAGCTAGCGGCATATGATGTTATTAGAACTTTGGAAACAGAAATCAAGGATGTGCGAGATATTGCTAAAAAGATCCGAGCTATATTAAAAACAGGAAATTAGGATATTAGCCTACCATGTCTGGATAATGCTACTAGATGGAGTTCTACATATGATATGATTATTTCAATATTAGATCTTAAAGAATATATTAATAAACTCGACGACTCTACAAATATATTTGTCAATTGGATATTTGTAGAAAATTTTGCTACTGCGTTAAAGCCATAGGCTGAATGCACAACGTATATGCAAAGAGCAATATATTCTTGGGGTTTTTTCGCGACTGGCTGGAATGCGAGTTACATATGCAAGAAATGAAACAAACTCGTGTGCAAAGGCTTTGCATGAAGCAACGGTAATAAGGAAACGTAAAATTCTTGAACACAAAACCTTTGTCGCTGTATTGTATTTTGACCCTCGCTTTAATTTCCAAGGAACGTCAATACTTACAAATAATTAAAAACAAACTGCAATGGTAGGCTTAAATTTTAACTAAAAAAGAAAAAAATAAT
The DNA here is from genome assembly GCA_937654795.1 of Cistogaster globosa. Taxonomy (NCBI): domain Eukaryota; kingdom Metazoa; phylum Arthropoda; class Insecta; order Diptera; family Tachinidae; genus Cistogaster; species Cistogaster globosa. The sequence goes on from OW569405.1 coordinate 50,980,797, forward strand.
AACAATAATAAATGTTAATATATTTTCAGGATGACTTAATACAGACGTTTGAAATTATTAATCAAGTATCGCATTCGACATCTTCGCAAGAAGAAAATTACGAACGTTCTACTTCGTTTGATAATACTCCAACTACGTCAAGTGCTGCACACTATAAACTAGCACAAGATGTCAACCTGCTCCTAAATATTTCGCATTTAACTATACAAAATCATAATTATCACATAAAAACAGAACTACTTCTTTTATGCGAAAAACTAATGCAACCCGTTGATATTAACGTATTGGAATACTGGAAACATAATTGTCAACACAATTCAAAATTAAGCCAGCTTGCCGAAGTGGTACTTGCTGTACCTGCAATATGTAGATCGTGCATTTAGTGCACTTGCTGCAGTCTTGACAATTTAAGATCTAAGTCTATTTCTAATATATTAATAACAAAATTAAACTTTAACTTGCTCGACTGCTTAAACCTTAAAATAGAAAACAGTGAGTAAACAGAGTTTAATTTTGTCCGAAACAGAGAAATTCCTATATGTACATATTTTAATTATAAAATAAATAAATTATTATATAAAAATAAATAAATTTTTAAAACTCAATAACACAATTGTTTTCGTTTGCATTTATTAGCTTTTTCGAACGATAATGGACAATACATGTATTTTTTTGCCGACCGTACACGCAGTTATTTTAATTTTTTTCATGTACGTTTTTTCCGTCTACGAATTTATTTCCATTATTTCATGTAGGGTTTTTTTCGTACAGGAATTTATTTTCATTGTTCGCGTACTTTTTTTCCGTACATCTACCGAAAATAAAGTACACTCAAACTTCTCTGTCTTTCGTGTACGTTTTTAGCCGTACACGTACACAAAAAATAGCTACAGTCGTACATTCACTTAGGTGTACGCAAATAAATATTTTAATAAAACACATTCGTGGATGTGTACGAAAAATTTCAAAATTTAAATTTGTTATGAAAAGAAAAATATGTACGGCTTGATTTTAGTTGTGTGTTTTCCATTTATGTAGTACGAGAATTTTGTACAGTGAGTGTACTTTTCTGAACTCTGATAAATATACAAAAGAAATGTTCGTTCGCATGCAGAAAAACCGGGAAGTCAACCAAGATTATTGTCGCTAAGATAATAATGCAACAGATTTGGAAAGACAAGACAGATTGGGTGAATGTTTAAACCCTCTAACTCTAAATCAATGGCACGCTTTTTTAGAGGACTACCCGCAAATTGAGAAAATTAACATTCCAAGATGGGTTAATTTTCACCCCGATTTTGATATAGAGATCCATGGTTTTTGCGATGCTTCTGAGAAGGCATACGCAGCAACTCTGTATATACGAGCTATTTGCCCCAATTAGAAAATAATAGCACATCTTTTTAATGGCTAAGGCAAAACTTGTGCCGGTTAAATTTAAGACATTACCCCGTCTAGAGCTCTGCGGAGCAGCATTATCGGCGAATATGGCAGAATCGCTTTGTTCTCAAATGAATCTAGCCAGGAAAAGAATTTGTTTTTGGACTTATTCTTCAATAGTTTTATCTTGGCTCCAAAAACCCCTATGCCACTAGCCTACTTTTGTTGCAGAGTTTCGTGGATTCTAAACAAAGTCGGCACTGAGAATTGGTCTCATGTTGACTCTTGGAATAACCCCGCTATGGCAAGCCGAGGATCTCTTGCTCTGGATTTAATTGACAAGGCTTTATGGTGGTATGGTCCGCAGTGGTTAAGTCAGTCTGAAGAAAATTGGCCCCGAACGGAAAATACCAATCACAAAAATCTGGAGACAAAATATATAAAATCTAATTTTACCTTCTCTGATAGCACTAATGATATTCTTAAGAGGTTTTCAAGTTTACCCCGAGCTATGACAGTCATTGCCTATATTTTTCGGTTCTATAATAGTGAACGAAAGTGTGATTATATTAACGACTCCCAGCAATTGTTCAGGTCAGAGATAATATTTATGAAAACACGCTTAGCACTTTATCTTAACACTTTTATTTACCCGAATACTTACACCTTCTGAAGGGCGAGAGCTTACCCCGAAATAGCGACTAATCAGAGTAAATGGTCGCCTTTCTCAGGCCGTAGGTCTGACGTTGATGAACGTTTTCCTAAAATTTTACCCTATTATGCATCTTTTACTCGGTTATATTTGATCTCTGTCCAGAAATACTCGCTACATGCTGGAATTGCGCCATTGGCACGACTCGTTAGAATTGAATTTTGGGTCCCTAAACTTCGAAATTTAGTTCGTACGACTGTGAACAACTGCGAGGAATGCGTCATTCATCGTAAGCAGACTAGTCGTCAGATGATGGCTGCTTTACGCCCGGAAAGAACGTTTATTGGAAAGTTCTTTGACTATACTGGCGTCGACTTTGCAGGACTATTTGACATTAAATCTTACAGTGGACGAGGTTGCCGAATGTCAAAAGGTTATCTGTTTGCTTTAGCACAAAAGCATTACATTTAGAGATATCCGAGGATATGAGCTCAGAAGCTTTTTCTAGAAGCATTTACGCGATTTATATCCCGTCGTTCGTCACCACGAAATATATATTCTCATAATGTCACAGCTTTTGTTGGTGCTGCAAAGTTACTCAATATTGATCGAAGGAAGTTTTTAAAAGAAATACGAGTTAAAATTTAGACCTTTAGTCCCGATGATCCGTTTTGTTCCCCCTGGCGCTCTTCATATGGGTGGTTTATGGGAAGCCGGGGTGAAGTTTAAAAAACCATTAAAAAGAATTTCTATTTCACCGAATTTTACTTGCCCCGAATTAGAAACCATGTTAACTCGTATTGAAGCCTGTTTAAACTCCAGACCCTTATTTCCCCTGAGTGATAACTCAACTGTTTTGATTCCTTTAGCCTTGGTCATTTTTAGTCGGTCGTCCGCAACTGGGGCATGCCGAACCAGACCACTTAAGCCTTGCCAACAGGTGGCGGAAGCTTAAAATTCTTCACCACCAATGTGGTTCAGGTGGAAAGAAGAATATTTGAAGGACCTCCACAAACGTACAAAGTGAAAGTTTCCTAATATGGACTTTGTAGCTGGCGATTTGGTTGTGGTCCGCCAAGATAACTTACCACCGAATTGTTGGAGATTAGATCGCTTAGAGGTCTACTTTGGTCAGGATTCTAAAGTTATAGTCGCTGACGTGAGAACAGCTTCTGGCATTATTACCCAGCCAATTGTAAAGCTTGTTCTCCTTCCTAACTCAAATCCAAACTAATAAATTTTTTTCTCCACTCTAATTTTTTATCAGTACTAGATTTTCACAATGTCTGAAGCTTTGGCCCGCTTTGAAGTTCAACGTCCTGTCAAAGAATCAGCAGGGAGTAAACCTGAGATAAAACCACGTGCTGAAAGCTTTCGAGACTGCCGCATCTGCAAAAGTGAATACGCAATTCGGAATTGCCCTAAGTTCCGTAAGGTGTCGGTAGGAGAGCGGTGGAAGGTGTTGACAAAATACCGATATTGTTTTAACTGCCTTGCAAACTCTCATATGCGGGACAAGTGTGTTTAAACAGCAACTAACGCCGTTACAACACCATTCTAATTATGCCAAGGATACTGCAACGATTGTAATGAACGTCCAAATGGACGTATATTTTAAGAGAATTTTTATTTTTTGTAACTTTTTTCTACTTTTTATCAATGAATTATATTTTTGAATTTTAACCATATAGGTAAATTTTTTTGTAAACCATTTTTATTTTATTATTTTAATGTACGTAACTCCTAACGCTTTTTTGTTGCACCAGTGCATGGGGCGGGATGTTTATGTATGAAATAACCTTTTTCTTTTTATCTTCAATTTTCTTTGACATTTCTCTTTTATTCTCCTCTATATTTTTTTCTTTGGCGCCTATACTGTTTGAATTTGTATAAACGCTCTTTTTATTTCTTTTCACTCTTGTTCTACCCGTCAAGCCCAAACGTAATTGAAAATAAACTCAAACTAAAACCCAACTGTTTTTTATTTATTTATTTTTTTTTCTTAAATATTTCACACTAACAAAGGGAAGTTAAAGTACGATAAATTTGTTTAAGCAAAGTTGTTGCAATAATATATGACGAATAGTGATCACTTACATTTATAAGATGTTTGAGTAAATGTTTATGTAAAGATAAGTTTTATATCTATGTGTGTTAATCGATCTATAATTTTTTGTTTATTTTCATTCCGTTTGTTATTTATTGTACTTTTTTGTTTTGCTAAAGATGTTAATTTGTCTTATTGTTAATAAAATTGTTTTAGAAAAAAATCGCTGAAGATGATATTTAAAGAATATCGAAGTATAGGAAAATAAAAAGAAAATATAAGGTGCCTTTAGACAAAATGTTTTTTACATATGACTTGTCAGATTTTTCATAACAAAATACATATGTATCGTGTAAACGGTTTAAAACATTTTTTATGTTAAATACATATGTAAAAGTCATATGACAATTTTCATTTAGAGCGTGTTCTATTTTTATATGACTAAGCATATGACTTCCAGTGGTGCAAGTTTTTCTTTCTTCATTTATACTGTTTTTAAATAATCAAAGAGTGCAAAAAGCACTAAAATCGTTGGAAGCAGAATAGAGTTAACATCTTTATTAGTATTAACAGAGCCGCTCAGCAAACAACTGCGTAAGCAGTGATTTACTTTGTAGGTTATATCAGAAGTAGTTTGCATGTACTTTTAAACGCGAAATTTAAAGCCATATGTAAAAATGAATACTTTGAAATACATAAGGAATTATATGTGGGTTTTCAAACTGACAAGTCATATGTAAAGAACATTTCGTCTAAGGGCACCTTTACACAACAAAACATTAAACTAAGCTTGAAAAATCACTTTATTATTTTGTTAATAACAAAAAGGTCTAAAATAAGTTAGAATATTAAATGAAGAAAAGGAAAAATACTTCGAGGGAAAAACTGTTCACGATAGGGGTGAATGTGTTTATCAGGCGATATTCTTCACCATTTTTGGTTTTATACACTTTCTCAATTGGAGTCACCATAGATTCTTTTAATGTTTCTGGAAAAATACTTCTTCTAAGTATCTAAAGTGATATTTGTTGTTACTTTATTAAAGTCTTAAGATCTTGTTGAACGAAATCAAAATCTAGAATATTTAACAGGTATTTGATTTATGTATTGCACATCTTTTACTATCTCTTATTGTTTTAATGCTGTTTATAAAAAAATAGATAAACCGAGTAGCAATTTGGTAATTATCTTTATATTTTATTTGTTCAAAAATCACAGCGTCTAACAGGCTGTCTTGTTAGTTACAAAATTTTTTATTTCACATTAGTTATTTATCTTTGCCATTGTTTATTTTACTATATATATATTTTTTCGTAACTATTTTATATTTAAACATGTTACTTACCGCCTTATATGGATTCTAAGAATTATTATTATTTACCATTTTTGCTACTAGATATTTAATAATCTTTTCTTGTGTAAGTAATGTTACTTGAATTTTTTTTTTTTTTTGTAAACTTTTTAATTGTACTCTTTATGCATAGGTCAAAGTTGTTTACATTTACATTTATGTGAAAAGTAATAGGGACAGTTGTATTCACCGCCTTTGGTGTTTACGAATTCATGTAAAATGAAAGAATTTGTAATAAAACAGAGTTGTTTTGCAATGCTTGTAAACGACATTAAGAAATCCCGTTACAATTTGTGCTTCTTTTTCTTTCGTTCTGATAACAAATTATTTTCTTTGTAAAGTGCGCGATTTCTGCTGTGAAAAATAATAAGGACAGTTTTCCGTTTTGGTAAAAATACATTAATAAAAATTTAAAATACTTTTTTTTTTTGTAAGTAAGTGAGTAAAACACATTTATAGACTTACATTGATTGCTAAATAAATTACAATTTTGTAACTGTTTAGGCAAATATGGGTAGAAATACACACCGCGACCACGCTCCTCGACATAATATTAAAAATTTATGTGAAAGCGGATATTCGTACAGCAAAATTGCACAAATATTCGGTATTTCAAAAACCATGGTAGAAAATGCTGTTAAATGGATTCCCAAGGATGAAACCCGTGGAAGAAAACCAAAAATTACATCTACTATAAAGAGAAATATTATTCGATGCGTAAAAAAAGATCCATTTATCACGTCTAAGCAAATAAAAAATGATTTAAACCTTGACGTTGACACATCAACTATTCGAAAAACACTCATCGGTGAGGAATTTAGAGCCCGTAGTGCAAGAAAAGTGCCATTGTTGTCCAAAAAGAATATAAAACAAAGATTAGAGTTTGCTAAAAATCACATCAATTGGCCTAAAGAAAAATGGCGTAACATTCTGTGGTCCGATGAAACGAAAGTAAACTTGTTTTCTTCTGATAGAGGTGTCCACCATGTAAGAAGACCTATCCGTCAAGAATTCAATCCAAGATATTCTTTAAAGACAGTCAAACATGGTGGTGGTAGCATCTTGGTATGGGGGTCATTCTCTTATTATGGTGTGGGCCCTCTATATCGTATCCAGAACATAATGAAATCGGCTGATTACACTGAAATTTTTAAAAATACAATGCTGCCGTATTCCGAAGAAAATATGCCACTCAAATGGGTCTTCCAGCAGAATAATGATCCAAAGCATACGGCAAAGTAAACAAAGAAGTGGTTCCAGGACAACAAAATCAATGTTTTAGAATGGCAAGCACAGTCCCCTGATTTGAACCCCATAGAAAATTTGTGGAACGAAGTTAAAAGGGCAATCAGGGGAAAGTGTCCATCAAATTGCGACGAGCTTTGGAATCTTAAACAGGATGCGTGGAACGCAATACCGCTACATGTGTGCCAAAATTTGGTCGACTCACTGCCTAGAAGATGTGCTGCTGTTCTGGATAACAAAGGATCCGCAACAAAGTACTAATGTGGCACTAAGGCTTTATGCAACAATATTCAAAATAAATATCTATTTAGTTTTACACGCTAAACTATATAAATTCATACAAAATCATAAAAAATTAAAGTATATTATAGGAATAGGAAATTTTTTTTGGTAATCTTTTTTCTACCGTTTAAGAAAAAATAAATCGTTTGAACAAGAAATAATTTTCGATTTTTTATTTGACTGTAAATGTGATGTAAGTTTGGGTGGGCACTGTCCCTATTATTTTTCACATAACTGTATATTTATGCAGTGACTTCGTGCACATAGTTCTCTATTAAATGAGGTTTTATTATATTTATATGTTTCTATTTCTCTGTACTCTAATCGTTCTTGTTTCATATTATTACATAATATTTTTATGTCTAATGTTTCATGGTCGGATGTTTTGTTGCAATTGTTATTTTCAACCGTTTCAACCGTTATTTTATTTTATCTTAGTTATAACGTAATCTATTATTGTCCTTGTTTTCGGTTACTCTTGTATATTCGCTTACTGTTTGTTTAAGACCGTTGTCATGTAACAGGGCTGAAGTTTGTATACAGTTTTGCTGAAGTATTTAGATCTTGTACATATACAAAGTTGCGAAACAAAGCATCAGTTTAGAAACTGATGAGCTAGTTGTTTGGCTGCAACATTTCTAATACTTGTCTGCGACATTTTGGAATGGTATGCATTGTAAACATTTACTACCACGGCATTATGAAACACAATACATTGTTCAAATACAAAGCAACAGACTTTTTGGAAGTCAGCCTAGCTTTGCATATTTTTTTTTTATTTTTTTTTTAAACAATTACTGGACCAGTTATATTAAAGTCTCCTGTTTTATTATATTACAACTAAACTCGCACAATTCTTCCACAAACTTTTGAAAATATTCAGAGAATTCGGCTTTACTGAAACTAATATAATTTTTTTTTATTTTATAGGACATGCATTTAACCAGTACTTTACATTTCTAATTTTTTTCTAATATTTTTTAACTTTCCAGTGTTTTTTACGATAGATTATAACACCTCACATTTTTGTTAAACTAGATGATGTTGTTGTTTGTCCGTATCCTCGAATTGATATTTCCTATTCATCTACGTCTTTTGCTAAATGTGTTTCTGACAGAACTATAGAATCGTGTTTTTTGTCTTCAGAAATGATCTAATTAGTTAAAGTTGTTAATTAAACCTTGAGCATTTATATAAATACCACGTACATTTTTTAATTGGTAAACATTCAGGCCAATTCTTCTTTTTTATTGTTTAGTTTATTTAAAAAAAACCTGGACATTCTCTGTTTAATGTGTGGCGGTTTTCATTATGATTTAAGTCCATTTTCTTATTCATTCTGAAACATTTCATACATTTTTCACTTGTTTCCCGATCACATTCATGTTTATCATGATTTCCATGACATTTTAGGCACGTTTCTGGGTTTTGCATTCCTTGGCGATATGATTGTAACCTAAGCATTTAAAACATTGTACAATTTCAGTTCCATTTAACATTCTACATTTTTCCACCCGATATTATTTTAAAAGCTGCTATTATTTTTTATATGATTCATTGTCAATATTAGTTTTCGGATTAAATATAGATTTATTGTTTCTTTTATATTTATGTGTTCTTATCACTTTTATTTCGGATTTTATATCATTGGATTTTGCTTTTTTGTTTTTTCTATTAAATAATTTTCAAAATATTTAAAAATCATTTCAGTTATGAAAACAGCCATTTCTATTGGATTTGGCACTTTTATTTCCTGACCCTCACTCAATTTATTTTGAATAGCGACTTTTATTTTTTTTCCCCCTCTCTTCAAAATTTTCTGTTTGAATTACTAAAATTCCATTTTTCTTATTTCTTAAACTGTTATTACACACTTCCCCACAAAACGATTATAACTAAGTATGACTTTCCGTTTGTAATTTTACAATATCCATTTCCGACGCCATAAAGTAAATATATTCTGACATCTTATGCATAGCGAAGTCTATTGAGCGATGTCCGTCCGTGTTAAGTGTTGAAATCAAGTTTGCCGAGACATAAGATTAGCCACAGAAAATTTAAATACGCCGATAGAGAATTGAAAAATAAGAACAAAACATCGAGTAAATAAATTGGCGCCCGCCTATATTTTTCGAGTTACGGGCTTCTGAAATTTTAAAACTTTTACTGAGATCTTTAAGGAAATACTAAAATTTATTAAATATGCTTAATATTTTCTCAGTTTCTGTTTTAATCTTATTATGACTTTCCCAGATTTTCTTAAAATGTTTGTTACTAATATGAATAAATAACTATTTTTCGTGTAATTTTACTTTTTGTTTGACGTTTTATTGGTGGAATATTTTATTACAAATTTAAAACACCATGCAAAATTCAGTTCCTTAATAAAATTTACCTGTATCGGTAGTTATTGTATTTTTTTCTAATAATGCGTCTAACTATAACCAAAAGTCAGTTTTATATAAAAATAAGAATGACCTCAAGCAAAAAACAAAATAAGTAATCCATTTTATTTCTCCCTCAGCACCAGACCTTGGGTTGCAATTATGTTTCAGTTACAATTACAGGTAACGGTCAAAATTATTATTAACCTTCACAGTCCCAAGGAAAAACCTAGCAAAATTACTTTTTTTACGCTTTTGGAAGGCACTGTATTAAAAATATTTTATTCTAGGATATAAAGAACTAACGAATTCCGAGACATTGCGGGTGCAGCCTGCTGGACACTTGTTACTAAGTAAAACGAGAAACTTTTTTTTACATAATTTTTTTTAATTCATGAAAATAATTATAATATTGAAAAAGTAACGAAAAGTATTAAGTAAAACGAGAAACTTTTTTTACATAATTTTTTTTAATTCATGAAAATAATTATAATATTGAAAAAGTAACGAAAAGTATTAAGTAAGTTAATTGATTAGAAGTGAAACTTTATGAAGCACTGACGATCATTGGCAATGCATAAAAACATGTTGCAATAAATACACTTAAAACGTGTTTTTTAGTTGCATCCTTCTTTACGACAGCTCATAAATTTTTTTTCGGTAACGGTGCATACTGCTAATGGTTATTTTTGGAGCGGTGGAGAAGGCGATCTTTTATTTTTCTGAGAAAAATCAGCAATTGAACGTTTAGCGATATAGAATTTAAAGTCTAACAAATCCATTAAATTTTTTCTGCTCTACCCAGATGCATACTTGTCTTTTTTGTACATTATCCAGGAGTTGCATGCGGCACCGACTAGAAAACGCCAAAACACCGTTTTTTTAGGTCGAATGTCTATTCTGTAATACGCCACGTGCCTGTTAGCTATACACCGAATTTGAGCAATTAATGTTTAAATATTTTTTTAATTATGTCCCAGCGTCGAACGGATTGCATGGGATGTGGCCATTTGCACCGACCAGCTGTTCATGCACTTAACTACAAAGATTTTATCGTCTTGTCTGACGAACTCTTTACAGCTGCCCCTGCCATTTTTAAGCAATGTTTTGTCATTAGATAGCTTTGAAGCAAGTTCCTTGGGCACCCTGTTTAGCTGAATAGTACCTGTGGCAAATATACCTTATTCTAGCAGGTACTCTAGTATATTTATTGAAGTAAAATAGCAATCAATAAATACTCCGCTACCTTCGCTCAGATCAACAGCAAGCTTGTGTACAACTAAATATTTATTAGGTTTACCATCAGGCGATGTGTTTGCTCCTTGGTATATAAAAAAGTCCAAAACCATTCCATCAGGCGATGCTAGAACAAAGTTTTTCAAAGTTTTTGGTATACCTTTAACGTACTGCTTCAAGCTCGTAGTCCTGAAAATGGAATCATTTTAATACCACAACAAGAGCTTATCTTCTTTTGTATCTTCGCTAACAGACACATTGTTGACAAAGTGCATGTTATTTCTCAACTTAAAAATTCAATCTCTCGGAAATTGCGTGATAGTTTTGACCTTTATTTGAGGTCGATAATGCGCATTCGCAAAAGCTTCATGCACCCCGCAACAATATGAGCACCAACAAGCTGTTTGTACTCGGATGGAGTTAAGATAAAACTTCGGAATAAGGCTCCAAAAACTGTCATCAAAATACTTACAAAAATAGTCGAATGGTGTCCACAATTGTCTATTTCCAACCCAGTCTTCTTCAGAACATTGGGGAGAGATTAGAAAGCTGTTTGAAAGCCATTTCAATGGGTTTGCATGTGTTTGGGGCAAAACTTCGGGCGTTGTTGACTTTCTCTTTCCATTTGTTCTTCCGCTACTTCCTCCTCAAAAGCCGAACAGTTTAGTTCCCCCTCATTTGCTTAATCATCTGACATATTCTCAGTATCGCTTTCCACAAGCAGGTCAAAATTTTGTTGTCCTGAAATTTTCCGCACCATTTTTGTTTGTAATACGTTACAAATGTGAGGCCTTAAAATAAAGTTATTGAGAACTTGTGCACTTTTCCTTGTTTATTAAAGAGTTAGAATTGAAGTTATATATTCCTTTTCGGTTTTGTGTACCACAACTTTGAAAAATTTTATTAAAACCGTTGCGGGCTTGAGAACACGTGCGTGACAATCAACTGACCACAAATGTAAAGAGAAATTTTTTAGAGTATGCACCTTTCAGAGAAAATATTGGTTTTTAGTACAAAAAACATGTCCACCTAGCTCTAAAAATGGACATAACATGAATTATTATTATTTAAAACCAGTTTTAAGGCGTTTGAAAAATGTCCAGTAGGCTGCCACTTGAGGAACGAGGAGGTTAAACATTTTCAATTGCACATTATATGGTAATGTATTCAGAAATATTTAACTACAAATAGTTGCAATTGGAATTTTGTAATTAGACATTATGTCTTAGTAACGTAATTAACACCGCACGACTTTTCAATGCAAGTGATTTTTAAATATGTTAGCAAATCAATTGACATTTTAACATTTTATCTACCTTCAATGTGTTTCTACAAAATCTACTCAAGAGTAAAAAGGCTAATAAGCATTTGTCAATTAATTCGATTTACCTTTTCTTTACTATTACAACTGCGAATTATCCAACAAGATGTCATTACTGTTTCCATTTGAAGTTGCTGATATAAGAAATTTTTTATTTTTATTCCCCATTCTTTTTCTGGTAATATTTCTTGACTTATGAAGGGACAGCGAAAAAGAACATCTTGACAAGCAAAATTAATAATATTGGACGTATTCTCAATATTTGATTCCACCGACGAAATTTCATTTTTCGTTCTTTGTTCCATTTCAATTTCCTTTTTAGCTTGAAGTTTTATATGAGTCATAGATGCACCTAATTCTTTGGAAGTCTTCTTTTCTACACGTTCAAGTGCAGCCGTAGCTGCAGCCTTAGCTTCATTACTTAATTCTTTTCGCTTCAGAGAAACATTTGCATCAGTTTTTCGACAGGTGGAAGAGGTTTCTGCATTTTGGTCAGACAAAGTATGTCCTTGACCTAATCCTCCACTTATCTTGAGCTTAAAGACAGCTTCTTCTTTTTTTTTCGAAAAAAATTTTTTGATTTTTGACATTTTTGATACAAACAAGTTTCAAATCCTTGGAGAATGTTCTTTAGGCAATTTTAGTTTAGCCACAGATAGTTTAAGTTCCTCAATTTCCTTTACAGTACCTAAAATTTAAAGTATAGTTATAAAATATATACATAAACAATATACAAGGAATTAAGCCGTCATAAAATTCATTTAAAATCATTTGGGTACATTTTTGTGCGAAAAATATAAACACGTTTTTAATTTATTTATACATATAATAAAACAATAACCCCGTTATTCCTGTACATGAAATATCTTTTGAAAATTTTGGTGTTGGCGTAGAAAATAATCAAAATGGAATACAAAACAGCTATTTTTGGAAAGTTTGTTTGTCTGTCTGTGGTCGCATCAAATAAAAACTGTTGAAAGGATTTAAATAAAACTTTAACTGGAGGTCCTTTCGATTAAGAGTTTTGTATTAGATATTAATTTTGGTTTGGTTTATATAAATAAATATGTATGAAATCATATGAAGTAAAAAAAGAAAATATAATGTATTGGGATTAGTTTATTAGAGGAATTGACATGGAGGTAAGTTAGAAGCAGAGTGGGTTGAGAGAGGCTTTTGGGATCGCAAAATAGAAGCATTGGAGGAGTAATTTGCGATAAGGTCGGGACGGCAACGAAGGCATAACATCTGCTGGAGTATATCTGCTTGTGTGTTCGTCTTTGTGGTAGGTCGTGTTGTTTTGAAATCGTTTTTTTATGTGCGGCGTACCCAGTGAGAAGGGTTGGAACCCTCTGTTCACCGGGAAAGCTAGTCGGAAATCTCACTGGTCCCTGCGGCCGTAACATAAATGGTAATGATACTGTTGATCATACTGTCCTGCTTCAAAAGTTAGAAAAGATGATGCATTATTCTTCTACATCTACAAAGCTAATACGCACTTATCTTAGTGATCAAGAGCAATACGTAGAGGTTACCAAAATGGCTACATCAGTTTCACTTCCTTTCACTAGAGGTGTCCCACAGGGTTCAATCTTGGGGCCTTTACTTTTCTCTGTATATACAAACGATTTGCCAGATCAACTTAGTTATTGTAATATTAGAATGTATGCAGACGACGTCCAAATATTTATCAGTGAAAAAAGCGAACATTTTGTAAATAAACTTAACGAAGATTTAAAAAGAATTTCGTCATGGGCTGCCGTTAATGGTCTGAGTTCTAACCCAAAAAAATCAAAATGTGTTCTGATCCATAAAAGATCCCAACAAATAACTATAAAACCAACTGTTATTGCAGACTGTGAAAAAATTGAAATAGTGAATAAAGCTAAGAATTTAGGAGTTATATTCAACAGCACATTAACATGGTCGGATCATATCTCAACCACTTGTGGGAAAACATTTTCAATACTCCGGACATTATGGCCTACACAATATTGCACGCCTTTAAGAATCAGACTTCTTCTTGCAAAAACATATCTGATTCCAGTATTAACATATGGCAGTGAGCTTTTCGGAAACTGTGATGCAAAAAGCAAGTCAAGGCTTAATGTTACTTTTAATAACATAACAAGATATGTTTTTGGACCTAAGTCGTATGGAAATCATCATCATATAAGCTTTTATGCAAGGCAAATTTTTGGTGTCCAGTTTGACGATTTTTTGAAAATTAAAGTGTTAATATTCCTACATAAAATAGTAACTGCTCGTCAGCCTGAAGAATTATATAAACGACTTAGTAAGTCACTAATTTCAAATTGGCAATTTTTTATATTCGCAATACGTCTTTGGAACACTGTCCCACCGGATATTAGAGGCATTAGCAACGTCTTATCTTTTAAAAGGCAAATTTTACAATATTATTCTTAACAAAAAAAAACTACAGTTAAGGAAAAAACTCTACATACACCCTACTATTTTGAACTTCTAGAGTACTAGTGGTAATAAATATTAAACTTAATTTTGATGTCAATGTTTACGACATCAATATTTAAGAAAGTTGAAAGAAAAAAAGTTTGAATATATTGATAATTTATAAACTATTGGCGATAAACATAAAAATCCGTGGGAAAAAGTCTACATACAGCATTGGCCAACCATAAAATAAAGAAGATAAAGGGAAAACCCGTTAGTTTTCTTGATTTGCTTTATTTTTCAAACATTACAATCAATTAAATTGTGAAAGCGATTTGTAAAACACGTGTTTACTTTAAAAATGGTAAATAGAAGAGAAATAGAACAATCAGTTCGAAATTTGGTGGTTAACCTTCGAAAAGAAAACAAATCTTACGGAGAAATTGCTAAAATAGTAAAACTAAGTCGCTCTACAGTGCAAACTATTGTAAAAAATTATCAAAACACCAATAGTACTGAAAACAAGCTACGTTCTGGAAGACCGAAGAAGCTTTCAAGTCGCGATTTAGTAGTGTCCTTAAACAAGTACAAAAAGATCCAAAAATGAGTGCCACAAAATTAGCCGAACACCTTGCAAGATGTTCGAATATTACTGTTTCGTCAAGAACAGTAATAAGCTTTTTGCATGATAGCGGCTTTAAAAGTAGAACAGCATGCAAAAAGCCGTTTATTTCAGCCAAGAATCGTCAACTTCTCCTGGACTTCGCTAAGGCACATTTACAGAAAGGAGCCGTCTGTGGAAAGCTTGGGCGTGGGAAACAAATGGATTTTCCGACAAGATAACGATCCCAAGCATACTGCGCATGCTGTTCGAAACTGGCTCCTTTATATGCACCAATGCAGCTCAATACACCTCCCCAGGCACCAGACCTCAATCCAATTGAGCATATTTGGGACGTTTTGGAAAAATCTGTGCGCAAACATGATATCAGAAATCGTAAAACCCTGAAACCTGCCCTAACTCGCGCATGGTCGGAAATTGCGCCCAGTATTACGGAGAATTTGGTGATGTCTATGCCACGTCGTCTTTAGCCGGTTATTAAAGTTATTAAAAGGTGGTCATACAAAATTTTAAAAATATATTGTTTTATTTATTTAAAAGAAATTAAATATTGTATTCGATTTTTAAGACTGTATGTAGACTTTTTCTCATAAATTTTTGTTTTTGTTATTTCTGTTATTGTTATGCTTTTGAATTAGCTTTTTGTTTTGTAAATAAACTTTGTTTTTGGTACTTTTAATAATAATGCAAACGCTTTATTAATTTGCCTTACGAATATCTTAAAAACACAAAATAGGGGAGTGTATGTAGAGTTTTTTCCTTAACTGTATATTATGCATGACAAATTCTTGCCGAAACGTTATCAAAACCGTTATTTTAAAAGATGAAGAACTGAAAATAACTATAAACAAGCTAGAAATGCAATAAAAAACAAGTTAAAAAAAAGAAGTGACATAAGTGAACACAGAACTTTCCAATAAAGTGGGAAAAAATTAAAGGAAAGCAAAAAGACGACTTTAATGTTTTAGAACTAATAAATATTTATATTTAAAAAAACGCTTTAATCGCTTTTATAATGGAAAAATTTTCAAGGCATCCAATGCTATTTGTAATATAATTTCGGGAACTGGCAACGCAACAGAAGCTTCTTGCTATACATAATCGACCCATTAAATTTTACTAATATTTGCCCTTATAACCCTATTCTTAAACATTTTGTAACACCTGCATGGCAAAGTTTAATAAAATTTCTGTGGAATTTTCATTAAAAGCCTTCTTCACTTGGTGGAAAAAGTCATGGGTATTCTGTTGTTACAATGAAAGTTTTATTAGTAATAAAGTTTGCAATATACATAAGGGATTACAAAAAGGCGGTTTAATAAGCGTTACATAGTCGTATCGTAAAAGTAATAAAAATAGTGATGCAATAATGTGCATACAGTTGAATATGTTTGCCAACACCCCTTCTCAATGTTACAAATATTGCTATAATTATATTCAATTTATTTTAATTTGAAAAACATTTCATAAAAATATAATACTATGATCATTTGCATAAACCAATTAACTGTCTAATTTTACATATTCTTATCTTCTGTAAGGGTTTGGTCAGAATGTCAGCTAACATGGAATCAGTTGGACAATATTTATAGAATACTCTTCCAGTTCTAAATAAATCTCGTACAAAATAATATTTTACGTCTATATGTTTACTCCTAGGTGATATTTTCTCATCTTGTAGTATTTCCAAACAGCTCTGGTTGTCTTCAAAAATAATTGGGTCACGGATATCAATTTCAAATTCTTTCATCAACTGGATGAGCCATAGAAATTCTTGAGACGCTTCAGCAAGAGAAACAAATTCAGCCTCAGTAGATGACAATGTCACATTTTGTTGCTTTCTGCTGGCATAACTTATTACAGCATCACCAAGCTTAAATATAAAACCGCTTGTTAATTTAGGGTCATTAATATTTCCTGCCCAGTCGGCATCAGCAATACCTTTTAACTGCAAGTCCGATCTAGAACCAACGCACAACACACAACAAACAACACAGTCTTTAGTCCCCTTAAGGTATTTCAAAACGCGCTTCAATTCGGTCCAATCATTTTCATTCGGACAGCTTAATTTTCGAGATAAAATTGAGACAGCTACTGCAATATCTGGGCGTGTATTATTTGAAACGTATAACAATGAACCAATAGCTTTACGGTATAAATTAAAGATTCTCAGAATTTAATTTTAGGTATCCAGGCTCCATAGGTATGGGTGAGTCCTTTGCATCTTGTAGATTGTAGTCCTCCAAGATTTTCTCAATATATTTTCTTTGTGACAAATAGAACATACCATCATGTATCACCACAATGCACAAATAGAGTCTTAAATCACCTACATCAGTGATTTCAAATTGCGATTTTAAAATTTCGATGACAATATTCGCCTCTATATCATTTTTCGATGCAATGACGACATCATCAACATAAATAAGGACATAAGTGATTGAATCACCACTACCTCTTATGTACAAACAAGGTTCTGCTATTCCCCTTCTGAACCCTGCATCGATTAAGACTTGATTGATGCGTAGATTCCAACAACGAGCAGATTGTTTGAGACCATACAAGCTATGATTTATTTTGCAGACGAAATGCTCCTTTCCTGGTGTAACATAGCCCTTTGGCTGATTCATAAATATTTCCGCGTCTATATCACCATAGAGAAATGCTGTTTTAATATCGACGTAGCGTACCTTCTTATTGTTGCAGCTCGCAATTGCTACTAAACTTCGAAAAGCAGCTGGTTTTACGACTGGCGCAAATATCTCATCATAAATTTCACAATATTTTTGGGAAAAACCCCTTGCGATCAGCCTGGCTATTTATTTCTTCTCGCCGTTGACTAAGTGCTTAGTTTTATAAACCCATTTGCAATCTATTAGTTTGCAATTTTTGGGAGCCTCCACTAAATTCCACGCTTTGTTGTCCTTTAACGCCTTTAGCTCATCTTCCATAGCTTTTAACCAGTATTTTCTGTCGGGTCTGTACAAAACATCTTCGTAATTTGTTGGATCAGCTTTATCAAAAATGTTATACCCATACTTTTTGGGTGGTATACTCTTGTTACTTCTCGAAGACGTTCTGGCAGTAACTTGTTTTGTTGTTTCTAAATCAGCTGGCGATGAAAATTCTTCTTCAGATTTAAAACCATTAAATTCATCAACGCTCACCTTATCAATATTGCTTTCATTTGATGATTCATCCAATACAGAATTAGAATATATGTTCATTGGGGAAAAATTGATCTCGCAATCATCATTAATATTATTGGAACAATTATTTGTTTGGAAAACATTTACTACACTACGATTACCTTTATTGCCACCATCCTCAGCAACAACAACAGCAGCAACTGGCTCCAAAAACCTTACATCTCGGCTTATGATGATTCTTTCTGTCTCGGTATTTAATAAACGAAAAGCTTTCGTTTCTTCTGCATAGCCGACTAATTTGCATTTTACAGATACCTCGTCCAATTTTCTACGCTTTTGTTTATTAATTTAAGCATATCCCACAGTGCCGAAAATACGGATATGTTTCAAATTTGGTGGATTCCCGTGCCGTAATTCAAACGGTGTTACATCTACCGCTGCAGACAAAAGCCGATTTTGAATATAGTTAGCGCGGTTAACGGCTTCCGCCCAAAATTTCAAATTCATTTCCGCCTCGTACAGCATACATCTCGCCATTTCCATCAGGCTTCTATTTTTTTTTCCGCTACCCCATTTTGCTGAGCAGTGTAGGGTGCCGTTAGCTGGTGAATGATTTCTTTATCTTTGAAATATCGCCTCCTTTGGTTATTTACGAACTTCCACCGCGATCTGTTCTTAGTATTTTGAGTCGTTTTCCATGTTGATTTTTCGATTGTTCTATAAATTATTTTATTTTCTCAAAAACCATATCTTTCGATGCAAAAAAGAATACATTACGATAAAAACTGTAGTCATCAGTAAGTGTCAAAAAATATTTTTTATTATTTACTACCACCAGGTGTTACATTTTGCATCGGTCCCCACAAATCACAATGAACCAAATTTAGAATTTCTTTAGATTTAGAGGCTGACGACTTTGGAAATTTATTTCTTGCAAGCTTTTCTCTTAAACAGATTTCACAATCAGCAGAACATTTGCATTTCTGAATGTTTATTTCTTGTACCAGGTTTTTATTAACAGACGCATTTATGGCTTGTATATTTTTGCGACCAAGTCTACACACTAAATGCGTTTTCTTTTTGATTTAACACAAACAAATTGTTATTGAGGTAAGCCGTAGCACAAATTTTTCCTTCCTTAGAAATTTTGCAACCATATTTATTTAACATAACCTCAAAACCAATGCTAGTGAGCCGCCGGACAGATAAAAGATTCCCATCCAATTCAGGAATAAAAAGAACGTTTTGAATATTTACTTTCTTATTTCCGCAAAATAATTTGCAATCGCCCACGCCACATACTTTACCTGCCCTTTCTAAAGTTATTGAACATATTATAGTCTCATATGCTCAGTTTTGTGTCGAACGTAATCTATGACCATCAATATGCTTTCCAAAATGGCCTTAATACTACGTCACTTCTTCTCAGTCTCACTGACTCAATTACGAGCCATATCAATAGCGATTAGCTAAGTGTTCCTATTTTCTTAGATTTGTCTTAGGCTTTTAACTCAATTGATTTTACCAAAATGTTATTTAAACTTTTAAATGAATTCAATTTTTCTAGTACTGCATGTAAGCTAAGGCTTAAATCCAGTTTACGGGCCCGCTCCAAAATAAAAAAAGTTGCCTACGTAGTATAAAATGCAATTCTACGCAAAAAATGTTAAGTGAAAATTTGGCGCTAACCCTTAGTTCCGGAGTTTTTATGTTTAATATGGCATATATCGAGTATTTGATGGCAGAATAGGACAATATGGATATCATTGGAAAGGTAGTTTAAGCGGTTATCTAATTAAACAGGAAAAATTAAAAAATCTGCTAAAGACCAAAAAAAGGTATTTTTTATTAAAACGGAACTTTACTTAAAATTATTAAGTTTAGTTGAAATACTTTACAAAAAAAGTTATATGAAATGTGTAAAATGTAATGTAAACAAAAAATATTCGCCCCTATCGTAAACATAAGTTCACACGAAATTTTTCCCCATTTCCCAAAATTGCAATCATGAAAAGTATTCCCTTTTTGATATTCCCCTTATCGTAAACATTTTTCCCTCGTATTATTTTCCCTTTTCCCTTCGATTTGTTCACGTCATTTTTACTTGGGAGTTGTGTTTATCATGTAAATACAAACTCCTTTAAATCAGAGTATTAAATTTCAAATAGCTTGGTAGTTTTTAAATTTAACGTTAAATTTTTATCTTTATAGATCTGTTATATAGTTTTAAGAATGAACTGAATTTTATTTTACGATCTCAATGAGTACGAGGGCTGCTCTATATATTTCTGGCCTAATAGTGAAAATGCGAATATTTATAATCAAAAATGGTTTTATTGTTTTTCAAAGTATTCTCCAGCATGATTTATACACTTTTGCATGCGCTCAAACCAGTTGTCGAAGCACTTTTTCCACTCCGATTGAGACACCTCTAAAACATGGTTTTTGAACACTTCAACAGCTTCTTCTGGCGACGAAAATCGTTGACCACGCATTTTTTTCTTGATGTGCGGAAACAAGAAGAAGTCATTAGGTGCCAAGTCAGGGCTGTACGGCGGATGACCCATTAATTCGACCAGTCAAAAACGCTCTGGTTTGAGCCGATGTGTGAGAGCTCGCATTGTCTTGGTGAACAATGATTCGTCTTCTCTTGTTGGTGTTTCGAATTACTCCGATGACTTCAGGCAAACAAATTGTAGTGTACTACTCAGAAGTGACCGTCCTACGCTGCTCAAGCGGAACAGTCGCCACATGAACAGTTTTGCAAAGAAACAGGCGACCATTTGCTTCGAAGTGCTTCTTCCACGAACAACTTTCGTTGGATTTTGCTCGTCTTTGAAGACCCACACGGTCGATTGTTGTTTGTTAAGTTTTTTTTCAAACTATATTCAGTGATTTCAAGTTAATGCAATTTCAATATTTTGGTTTGTAAAATAATTTTCTTATTTTGAACCATTATTTTTATTACTGGTTTTTTGTGTTGACTTTGTGCTTTGTCAAATTTTATGCGAAATATAATATACATTATCCTTTGGCTTAGCGTGCTATTAATTTGGATCTCTTAATTATCTTTTTACTGCTTTTTTCATTTTCTTATATATACATATAATCCTTTCTTGAACGTTATGGTTGGGGGACCAATTAAAATTAAAGTAAATATATGTAATATTGTAAAATTTATTAGTTTTAATAATTTTTTAAGTTGTGTTTGGATTTTTATGCTTAGGTATGTTTACAACTAAGTGATATATAACTTTGGCCTTAAGGCTTTGTATTACTTCAATGAATAAATAAATAAATAAAATAAAATTAGCAAAATTCATTTAAATTCAGATAAAAAATAATAATTGTTAAACAACATCAATTTCTACCTCACAGTGAAAAGTATCCACGATAAAAGTTTTAATAAAAAAAAGGATTTTCTTAGGTGTTTAATACTTGGCATGATATCCTTTATTATCCTTTACAGCTTTGAGTCTTTTTAGCATAGATTTAACTAAGTTTTCTGTGTGAGAACTATGAATTTTCCCCATTCTTCTCGTAAAGCATTTTTCAGAGTTCCTATGCTTGAGATGTTATGACTTCTAATATTTGTCTCCAAAGTACTCCATAAATTTTCTATTGGATTTAAATCCGGGGATTGGGGAGGTGTTTGAATCACTTTTATACAGTTATAAAGCATCCATTCTCGAACAATGTGTGATTTGTGCTTGGGGTCATTATCTTGCTAATATTGGAATGTTGTCCCCAATCTCAATTTTTCAGTGCTACATTTTAAATTATCTTTCAAAATGTTTAAATAACTCATCTTATCCATGACTCCTTCGATAAAGACCAGATTTCCTACACCGGCAGCACTCATACAACCCCATACCATAACGGACCCTACTCCGTGCTTTTCGGTTGGATTTGTTTGTTTAGGGTCCAAGACCGTATTTGCTCTACGCCATACCTTATTTGGTCCATCCGACCCAAACATGTTAAATTTGCTTTCATCGGCAAAAATAACGGTGTTCCAAAATTCAAAATCCTTTTTTTTCGTGTTCCTGAACGAACTCCAATCGAGTTTGGCGGTTTTTGGGACTTATGAATAGTTTTTTCAATGCAACTCTACCATGAATACCATGCTTACGCAATATTCTCCTAATGGTCTCTGGGTTACACTTTTTTAAAGATATTTCTCTGCGATCTCAGCAAGTTTAGGTGCACTAAGCTTCGGGTTATCGGCCACTTGTCGAAGCAACCACTTTTCGTCTCTTTCAGTGAAAATTTTTTTCTCGCTCTTTTTCGGCTTGTTGCTGATCCTATTCTGTTTTATGCCTCAATATAATTTTTTGGACAGCAGATCGAGTAATATTGAGTATTTCTGCTATTTTCCGTTGAGATTTTCCCAGTTCAGCATGATAAATAACTAATTTTCTTTCGGCAATCGTTGTATGGCGTCCCATGGTCTTCATTCGAAAATTTGTCCACTCAACTGGCAAACTTAGTACGCGTAAAGTGTAAAAAACCATATTGTGCTTTTAATTTCATAACAAAATTAACTGTTAACCGTTATAAAATTGTAAGTGTAGCCAGGTGGATACTTTTCACTGTGACGTAGAAATTGATGTTGTTTAACAATTATTATTTTTTTTTATATGAATTTAAATGAATTTTGCTAATTTTATTTCATTAATTTTAGGTTAAAATGTTAATGCTAAAATATAAAAAAGAATGAAATTTAATTCATTAATTAACTGTTAACAATCGCATTTTTAATGCTCATGTGGATACTTTTCACTGTGATTCACTGTATATACATATTTTCTTTATTCTAATTTGCACTCACTACGAATTGATAACGAGTACAAATGTTCCCATGATATTTACGATAACAATTTCCCCTTCATGGGGAATACAAATTTCATGGGAATACAAATTTCACATTTTGTTCACCCCTAGATTAAGTGATAATTTTCGGGAAAACCCTTTGTTTCCGAATTAATGACCACCAAAGTTTTTACGTATAATGTGGCATATATCGACTTGGCAGGATATTTTTAGAAAGCGAAGCCGGTGTTGGACACACCGTAGAGCAGAAAATATTTTCGCCTGACCGAAGGCCGACTACACAGGAAATCTTTAGAAAGCGAAGCCGTTGTTGGTTATACAATAGAGAAAATCTTTGCGCGTGGCCGAAGGCCGGCTACGCAGAAAATCTTTAGAAAGCGAAGCCGGTGTTGGACATACCATAGAGCAGATAATCTTTGCGCCTGGTAGATTTTTTAATTTTTGTTATTTATTTCCTGTTTATTTAGATAATCGCTTAAATTACCTTTCCAATGATATCCATATTGTCCCATTCCGCCATCAAATACTCGATATGTGTATGCCATATTAAACATAAAAACTTCGGAGGCCCGGAACTAAGAGTTAGCGCCAAATTTTTCCCTTTACATTTTTTGCTCAGAGTTGCATTTTACACCCCGTAGGCAACATTTTTTTTAGAGCAGGGCCCGTAAACTGGACTTGTTGCTAAGCTACCATTGTCCTATTTGACTGGGAAAACCCAATTCGTTGCTATTAATGATTCTGTTTCGAATATGCTTCCCTTTTGTTTAAAGGTTGTAGAACGAGTTATGAATCCTTTAGGCGGGACATAAACTCATTTCTTGGACTGGTCTAAGCTTGGACTCAAGAAAACTCTCTTGTTGTAAATCCATCTAGTGCGAAACCTATTGGAACCCCAAAAATAACGATACTTCTTATTTGACTTTCAATATCAGAATCATAATAATTTTATTAAAAACAATTTTTTTTCTTTTATAAATATTTTAAAGGTAAATAAATATTATTTTACTAAATCGTTTTGTTGACAAGTGAAATTTAATCTAACATCCCCTCTCAACAAAATATATCTTTAATTAAAAATTGAAACTTTGGCAAAGCTAATGCTTTTGTAAGAAAATCTGCTAGTTGTTGCTCTGTGGAACAATACAATAATTTGATAACACCATTTTCATGTAAACTTTTTTATATGATGATATTTGACATTAATATGTTTTGGTCTGGCACTAAACTTTGCAGATTCAACTATCTTAATGCAGCTCTGGTTGTCTTCGTAAACAGGAATTGGTGTTCTTTCAGAAATTGATAAATCCTTAAGCAATTGTTTTATCCATAGTAATTCCTGTGCTGCAAATGAAACAGCTATAAATTCCGCTTCGGTAGACGACAACGCAATTGTTGACTGCTTTTTGGACGATCAAGAAATAACATTTTCACCTAACAGAAACAAAAAACCACTTGTAGATTTTCTGTCATTGTGATCTCCAGCCCAATTTGCATCAGTATAACACTTTAATTGTAGATCGGATTCTCTTCTTTTTATTTCTCTTTTCTCCTATTTTCTCTTCTTTTTATTTGTGAATTGTTGCTTTAAGATATTTTACAACTTTTTTCGACGCATCCCAATCACATTTCCGGGGATTTTCAACTCTTCTACATAGTATTGAAACTGCCGCTGCTATATCTGGCCTTGTAGTTATAGAAAGATGAAGTAACATACCAATTACTGATCTATATTTTTCATTATTTGGTAACAAATTTTCATTATGGCTAATTTTTATAAATTCTGAATCCATTGGAATTGAACTTAGTTTCCCATCTTCCAGCTTAACTTCATTTATCAGTTTGTTTATGTTATCTTCTTGATGAAGAAGAAAATCACCATTGGGATTTTGACTTATTTGTATTCCTAAATAAGATTTCACGTTTCCAAGATCCTCACACTCAAAATATTCATTTAAATGAGTATTAATTTCCATTATAGTAGCTCTTAGCACAAATTAAAATGTCATCTACATACACGAGTAGATAGATTATTTCATTCTTAACACATTTTGTATACAAACAAGGATCTGCTTTTCCAGCTTTAAACCCAATTCTTAACAATACTTCACTTAATTTGTCATACCAGGATTTTGCTGCTTGCTTTAAACCATAAAGTGACTTTTGTAATTTACAAACAAGATGTTCTTTACCTTTTTCTATGTAACCTTCTGGCTGTTCCATATATATTTCTTCTTGAATATCGCCATTCAAAAAAGCTGACTTCACATCCAAGAGTTTAACAAAATATTTTTTAATTGCACTTAGTGTTAAAAGAGTTCTTAATGTAACAAATTTTCCTACTGGTGCAAATGTTCAATCAAAATCTTCGCCAAAAGACTGTGAGTAACCTTTCGCAACTAACCAATATTTAGGCTTATTGGTGGTGTCACTTCTTAACTGGAATACCCATTTACAACTAACAATTTTCTTTCCTTTGGGTAACTTAACTAAAGTCCATGTATTTTTACTTTTCAAGCAATCAATTTCTTTATTAGCAGCTGTCATCCATAGATCTCTGGTCGGTTTACATAAATCCAGCATTTCGCGCCATGAATTAGGAATGACTTCACTAGTTAATACAACGGTTTTTGCCATTGGTTTGTAATTGACATTTGGTTTACTTTTTAATCGTTCAGAATGTCGAATATTGGTCTCAGATACCGAAAATATATTCTTACTCCCTGATTGATTTATATCACTGCTC
The DNA here is from genome assembly GCA_937654795.1 of Cistogaster globosa. Lineage (NCBI taxonomy): Eukaryota > Metazoa > Arthropoda > Insecta > Diptera > Tachinidae > Cistogaster > Cistogaster globosa. The sequence continues at coordinate 51,006,457 of OW569405.1, forward strand.
TCTTCGAATGACTCATCCTGTTCATCAGCGGACTGAAAATTTGTTTCTTCATCTTCATCTTCACCTTCAGTTTCTGATCTTTCTTTTCTATTTGTTATTTCTACTAGAATCGTTTCATCACTTTGTTTTTCTCCTTTATTTAATATATTAAAATCTTCTACAAACTTAACATCCTTGCTTATAATAATTCTGTTACTTCCTTTCTTTAATATTCTATATCCTTTACAATTTTCAGCATAACCAACTAATTTTCCTTTAATCGATACATTATCAAGTTTACGACGTTTACATTTCGGCACCTGAACATATGCTTTACTACCAAACACTTTTATATTATTTAAGTCTGGTTTTCTGCCGAACCAAATTTCATAAGTGGTTTTTCGAATAGACTTAGAAGGTAATCGGTTTTGAATATAGTTGGCAGCAATAACACACTCTGCCCACAATGCTTTAGGTAAATTTGCTTCAGTAAGCATTACTCTAACCATTTCTACCAATGTCCGGTGTTTACGTTCTGCTACACCATTCTGCTCCGGACAATAAGGTACTGAGGTTTGCATTAAAATTCCGTTCTTCTTTAAGAAATCCTTCATTTCCGAATTTACAAATTCTCCTCCATTATCACAACGAATAACTTTTAACCTCATACCTGTAAAATTTTGAGCCTCAGCCAAAAAATCCTTGAATTTAGAGAAAACTTCACTTTTTCTTGCAATAACATAAACTTTAGTATAACGTGAGAAGTCGTCAATAAATGTTAAAAAATATCTTTTACCCGTGTAAGAGTTCACTTGAAATGGTCCACATACGTCTGAGTGAACAAGATCTAGCACTCTGCTCGATTTGGTAAAGCTTTCTTTAGGGAATGGTATTCTTGTAAGTTTACATTTTGCACAAATATCACAAAAATGTTCTCTCTGACAATTTCTTATCTCAAATCCGTTAGCTAGTGTTACTAATTTAGTAATATCTGCTATATTACTAGGCCATCGTAATATCTTCTATGCCATAAATGAACACACTCCAATGAATATTGAGCCACATGATTTTCATATTTATTGGATTCATTAAAAATATACTAATTTTCTCTAAATATTCCATCCGCAATCAGTTTATTTTCTTTAAAAATTTTGCACATATTTTCTTCAAACAGTAACTTACAGCCTTTCTTAGTAATTTCTTTTACTGACATTAAACTGCCGTTGAGACCCGGAACATATAACACATTTTGAAGTAATATCTGATTATATTTACCATATATTACACCTTCTCCTATTCCAGTAGAATCAAGAGTTTTACCATCTGCAATATGAACTTTGCTATTTTTATTTTCCATTTTCTTAAAAAAATTTAAATCGTTTGTCATGTGAATAGAAGCTCCGGAATCAATTACCCAGCCCTTAATTTTATTACATACGTTGTAACAAATTTGTGTTGATGCTAAGTGACTATAATCTCCCTTTTCTTTCTTGAATCTGTAGCAATCTTTCTTTATATGGCCAAGTTTGATAACATTTAACTTGCTTTCTTTTCTTGAATTTTGCTTGATGACTTTTTAACGCTTCGTTTTCAGTATCATTTACTGGATTTTCAGACTCACCTCTTCGTTCAGCTTTATCTAACAACTTTTCTTGCACGTACTCTAATTTTATTGAATCCTCAGGCTGACCTTCAATTGATGTTACTAACGATCCAAACGATTTCGGTAAACTATTTAACATTATATCTACCATTGAGTTGTCTTTGATATCCTCTCCTCTGTCTAATAGTTGGGCTCTTAGTAGATTCAAGCTATTAATATGTTCTTGCATATTTTCTCCTTCTATCATCCTTTTGTCATAAATCTTCCGCAAGAGATGCAACATCGAAGTCATTGTCTTTCTCTCATTCGTAGTTTTGATCTTTAACCACATTGATTTGGCTGACGTTACCATTCTTATAAGATGCACCAGTGAATTGTCCACACACATTGCAATAGCAGCTCTTGCTTTTTGGTCCATTTTTATAAATTCAGGAGTTGTAGGATTTGGTTGTCCTTTTTCAACAACATTCCATAAATCAAACTGTGTTAAATGCATTTGCATTTTCAATTTCCACGTAAAATAGTTTGTGGAATTCAACAATGGAAATACGCACTTTTGTTCCATTATACACAAATTTGACGTTTTTAATTAAGCACGGTCTGGGCCCATAACCTATTGGAATAACGATACTTCTTATTTGACTAGTACTAATCAAAACGCGGCTTGAAAATGATGTCTTTACATCAAAAGCGCTCGCCAATCGCACCAAATAAACAGCCAGTGACGACGGTCTTCACCGAAAGGTATGACAACAGTATTATATTTACTGGCAGAATAAATCCAATTAATTTAATTTAAAAAGTTGTCTACAGGGTGTAAAATTTAATTTTAAGGAAAAATGTTAAATGGAAAATTTGGGTCTGACCCCTAGTTTCGAAGTTACAGGTCTCCAAAATTTATATCTACAGTATGGCATATATCGAGTATTTTGTGGTGGAGTGAGGTAATATGGGTATTATTAATATTAAAAAAAGGTAACGACTAAAAAAAAGCTTTTTTCCATACAAAAATAATTTCTATATCAAATATATAAAGTTTAGTGGACACGTTACGAAAAAAGATTTAGCGGAAAATCTTTATTAAGCGAAGCCGGTGTTGGTCATACCATAGAGGAGAAAACCCTTGCGACCAGTCGAAGACCGGTTGCGCAAAATTCTTTAGTAAATGAAGCCGGTGTTGCTGATACCATAGAGGAGAACATCCATGCGTCCGGCCGAAAGACGGCTGCACCAAAAATCTTAAGCAAAGCCGGTGTTGGTCATACCATAGAGGAGAAAACCCTTGCGCCCGGCCGAAGACCGGCTACGCAAAAATCTTTAGTAAGTGAAGTCGGTCTTGGTCATGCCATAGAGGAGAAAATCGTTGCGCCCGGCCGATCAAGTTATGTTTATATGAAAGTTTTTGGTCGTTACGTTTTATTTATTTTTTTTACTATTTTCTTTTTTATATTGCCTCATTCCACCACAAAATACCCGATATATGTCATACTGTACATATACTTTGGAGGCCCATAACTCCGAAACTAAGCGTCAGCCCCAAAATATAATATACACATCAATTTTTTCAACACCTACTTGGCCTAACGAATTTGTCCGTAATTACTTTACCATAAACGTTCCAAGAGTAAATAATTAAGAAGAAAGTAAATAGTAAGAGGATAAAAAGAAGTTTAAAAAGCGACCACTGAAGAGTTGTAAATTGAACTGCACTTTTCCACGGATGGGCAGGTTCCGAAAACTTTCTACCAATTTTTTTAACAAATTGCAACAAATTTTGGATTTGCAACGATAAAGATTGAAGCGTAGTAATAGAATATTGGTTAAAATAAAAATGCATTTGCTTAAAAATATACAATCTTTCAAAAATTTACATCCGAACTACTTTTTGCTAGAGCTGTGTCGTTCGCGAACGAACGGATTAAATTAAACTAATCACTCAAGTGAACGGAATGATCAGTTCATTTAACTCATGTTTTTTCCTTCAATAGCGTACGGGTTTACACAAGGCGAATCGATTACCAGGTGGCAGCAGAGGCGAATTCAGTATTTTTTGCTGGTATACACGACTGTCAAACTCCATATATAAAAAATATACACAAATTTTTTATATATAGAGTTTGACAGTGGTGTACGCCAGCAAAAAATACTGAATTCGCTTACGCTGCCACCTGGTAATTTATTTGCCTTGGGTTTATATGTGTCTTACCAAAAGTATAATATGCCGTTCATACTTAATTGTTTACAACGAATTTAAGCGAGATGTTTAAAAACTAAACACAAGCGTTCACACTGTAATTATAGTGTTTTAGTTTGACATTTAGTCAGCTGTTATAATTAAAGCATCCAATTTCCAGGAAAGTGATAAAAGCCTTAAAACGGATATTAATGTAAATTCATAAATGCTGTGATAAATTTTATATAAAAAAATATCTATTCTTGTAGACGTTGTGGCTTAAATAAAACTCTAATGGATTAGAAAATGGTGATATCTATAATAGTTACTGTTATCAGAAAAAATAATCTTGGTTTTCTTAGGACCGCACAAACTCATTTTGGGAATTCGATTGCCATATGCTAAGTGAAGGAGGGTTAAAAAACTATTTTTGGTTAAATTGATATATATTTCACGTAATTTACAACAAATTGGGATGTAGCAAAAACAACAACTGCAATTTCGGACGACAATATTACTGGAAAAGTGGAGAATCCTAGACAATACGCACAGTTTGTGCTCGTTTGTAACAACTTTTTAAAACAGCTTGGAAATTACTAGGCCCACAATATTTAAATAATTTTCCATTAAGCAGAAATAAAATATAATAAATAAATTCATTTTTCTAATTGCAAGTTATTGTCTTTAAACTTGTTTATATGTATTTACTTTGTTTACGCTTGTTGACACAACGCTTCATTTTTGATTTGCCGCCATTACAATCCTGTTCAGTGAAACACAAAAATTCAAAAAACAACTGAACACACTTTACGAGTTTATATGAACTCTGAATTTGAAGTGTTTTGCGATGAGTTTTAATCAAAAACACGTCAATTTCAAGTGTTTTGCAAGACAAGTAAATGTATGGGAAAACATCTCAAAAACAACTTGTTTTGCACTAAAACACTTCAAATTTGCTTAAACAGTGTGAACGCCATATAAGACTAAAAAGAAATTAATCCCTTGAATTTTAAAGACAATTATACTATGTTTTCATTGACTTCGAAGTGTTTTCATTGAGCAAACTGTTTTGAATATATGAATTACTAAAAATGTTTTTAAAAGGTACATATGTAATTATTTCACGATCCAGTTTAAGCTCGACAATGTTTTCTTCTGAACCCATGAAATAAATAAAATATATTATCCAAATAATTGTATTATTTTGTATTTTTATAAAAAGTATAAAATGCATGCAAATTAAAATATACACAATATTATTACCTTTAGTTAACCTTCATTCAAAAATTATATTAAAAACAATTTAGCATTTGAATCAATGTTTTTCTTGCAATGTTTTTTTCCTCATTTTTATTACAAAGTTATATATTATAATTTATAATCATGCAGTATTTAATCATTTAATCATCATATTTTTGTTTTTTTATTTTACATTTTTTACATTACAATTTACATATTTTATTTACAACTTTCTTTAAGCAGTGTTAAAAATTTTCCATCTATAAAAATAAAAATATATCGAGTATTTGGTGGTGAAATGAGGTAATATGTGTATCATTGGAATGGTAAATTCAATATCTATTTAACTAAAAAGAAAATTTAATCGGCCGGGCGCAGGATATTCTCCTTTAGTTTGACCAATACCGGCTTGGTTTACTAAAGATTTTTTGAGTAACCGGCCTTATGCCGGCCGGAAGGGTTTTTACCTCTATGGTATGACCAATACCGGCTTCGCTTAGTAAAGATTTTTTGCTAAATCTTTTTTTTGTATAATATTTATTTATTTGATATTTATTTGATGAAGGCATTATGTTTGTATGAAAAAAAGCTTTTTTCTTGGTCGATTCATGTTTTTTATTTAATATCTTCCTTCTTTATTGAATTGATATTAAAATTACGGTTCCGATTATACCAGTATTGCCCCACTACACCACAAAATACTCGATATATGCCATACTGTACATACAAACTTTGGAGGCCCGTAACTCCGAAAATAAGGGTCAGCCCCAAATTTTCCGTTCTTACATTTTTTGCTTAAAATAAAATTCTACACCCTGTAGACAACATTTTTTTTAAGCTGCGTCTGTAAACTAGATTTAAGGTTCTCTTCAGGTGGACATTTTTTTATGCATCTTAAACTCCTGAAATTTAAAAATTTGACTTAATTAAACAGATAAATTTCTATTTTTGTATGTTGCATACTTACATGATGTTTGCTAATTGTAGTTAGCTTCCTACACAATTATAGAAAAAAAAAAACAGAATTATAAACACACTCAAATGTTAATATCAAAATGTACTTACGTTAACAATAAACACATTTGCTTTCTGCTACAAATAAAAAATATAAATTTAACTTATTTTTAATAATTTTATAAAAAACCTACCCTTATTTTTGCCTGTAATAAAACGATTAATATTTTTTTGCCCTAGAAACACAAATCAAAACAAAAGTAAAGTCGATAGGATGTCAAGAAAGAGATGCACAGAGAAACACAATTATAGCCGTCTCGTGACATCTCTGTATACTCGGTGCTATCGTCAGAGGTTTTCTGGTTATATCTGGAATTTAGTTGAGCGGTCTAATCACCATAGATAACCGACAACCGTTATGTCTGTACTTATCACGATCAAAAATACTGGCTGTCAAATTCGTGTACGTGTGGTGCGCGCTTTGATGTACACATGTTGAGTGACCAGTCATAAATTCATTTGATTTTGTGCTGTCAACATCGCGCCTTCTCTATTGCGAAAATGGCACTAGCAAAAAAACATACAAACAAACATAGCTATTATTTAGAAAACAATAAAATTAAAAGTAGTAAAAAAAGTTTATGAATAAAAGCGTGGTAAATTTTTTTTTCCTTTTAAACTCTTTTATAAAATTTGTGCGCATCATATCCCTTTATCGGGCAACATGTTATTTTAAATGCAAATAGTTATTATTCTATTACTATTACTAAAATAAAAACACATATTTATTAAAAAATTAAAAAAAATATTTTTAACTTGTTCATTTAAAAAAAACTGGTGTGTTACAGAAATGTTACATTGCCTGAAAAGTAATGAATATTTTATGATAGATGGAACGCACGGAAGCAGTTATTATTTTTGTTATAGCACAATGCAACACCACATTTTTCGCATAACGTTTGTGACACACCTTGGCAATTTGGCATTTTGCACCTTATTCTTTTTTCCGCCCATACTGGCCAATGACCAACCTGGTCTTGGCGTACAGCTTGTGGTGGAGCAGTTGAGCCGGTCCTTTGAACTTTTTTGCTTGCAAATCAGGTTCAATTGCTCTTGTTCTTTTTATATTAGACTTGGTATCGAGCTTTAAAAGCGTCTTATCAATTTGCAGACGAAATTCCGCAGAGGGTAGCAATTTTTCTGTTTTATTAGCTGCACAGTTCTTTTTGTACAATAGCCATGAGTTCGCCATTACTAAATCTAAAAAGTGGTAAAACAACCGAACTTGCCACCTTTTACTGCGTAGCTGAATTTTGTATCTTCCCATAATAGCGTCAATGAGATCTACACCTCCCATGTGCGCATTATATTGACCAACAATGGAGGGACGTTGTATTTCAATGTACTTTTTTTGCGTTGTGTCGTACCTCCTTACTGGCCGTTTTGGGATTTCACCAATGAAAGTAGCAGCCAGATTTACAATTTTGTTGTCTTTCCATGAGACTGTCGCAATAACAATTCCTTCGACGCTACAAACAAACTCTACAGAAAATCCTCTGTTGTTCTTTATCATTTCCTTTTCAGCCGGAAGCTTACAGTTTTGAATTCGGTTTCATCTTATCGTTCCAACGCTAAAAATTCCTTCTTTAGCTAAATAGGCGAGGAGAGGCAAAGAAGTAAAATAGTTGTCGAAATAAAGTTGAAAATTTTGATTTCTGGGAATGATTTGCGCCATTCTCACGACAAAATTTGAAGACGCGCCTAGGTCAGGTTCATTACTTTTAATGACATTTTCTTTTCCAGTTTCTGGCTCAATTTTATAAGCGAATCCCGAAGAACCACATAGTACATATATTTTATAACCCCATTTATGGGGTTTGTTGGGTATGTAACGCTTTAGATAGTTTCTGGCCTTGGTAGAACACATCTGTTCATCGACACAAAGATGTGGTTCAAGAGGAACTTTACCAAAATTTTTATTTAATTCGTCTATGACTGGCCGGACTTTAAACATTCTATCATAGTCTTTGTGGGTTGAAGCTAGATTTTTTGTGTTATCATTGAAGTGAATTACACGTCTAATTTTTTCAAATTTTTTTAAAGGCATCACTTCTCGTATCATAGTGGTCCCAATGCTGTTGCTCCAGTGACTGGCTGCATTAGGAAGCTGTACCAACGATATCATGTACACAACGCCAATAAATTGTTGAATATCTACTTGTGCTACGCGAAACGTATCACTGATGTCCTTTTGTGTAATATACAAATTTGTTTCATCAGCGATGTATTGCAACATTTCTTTTGAAAGGAAATAAAAAAAAATTTTGTATTGGAGCACTAAGGTTTTTTATCTCTTCCGGCAATGATGTATTCCCTTTGAATAGCAGCTGTTGCTCATTTAGAATAAGGTTGTTCTTTTTCCAAAGAATGTTCGCATAATGCTTCTTTTGGTATTGCCTATTTTCTGCTGCTTGTTCTAGTACAACGGCTGATGTTGGAGATTCTGTGCTAATATTTTCTACACATTTTATTTTATCGTCAATAACTGGCGCAATATCTTCCAAAATGGAGTCTTGTACATCTACAGAATATTCAGGATCATTAGCAACATCTTCGAAAATGGAATCTTCTTCATCTAAAAAATATTCAGGATCAGCCACACTATCATCGTCAAAGTCGAGTCCATCCTCACTTTCCTCAAGAATTTCTAAAATTTTCGCATTCGTCAACGACATATTTATATCTAGGCAACCAAAAAAAAACACATTACAGTGCAATGACATAAATGTAACAAACCGAGATTAACCAAATACGAGAAGAATATGGTTTGCTTTCATTTGTATTTTATGAAAATCACTTTATTATATACTTACGCAGTAATTATTAACCAGGAAGATAATATGTTATAACACGAATCTGATTTTCGCACTAAAAACTTAAACACTTTTTACGGTTTGAAACTTTTTTCAACAATAAGCTTTTGGCGCAGAAAAATATGTGATAATAATAATGTCCCGTTATATTTTATTTCTTTTTTATTGTCCACGGTTTGTACTAGTTATGTTACAATGACCAAAGTACTTTTATTGATAAAACAGCAATTTATGGCCAATTTAAGGGTGTGTGACATTATTTTTTATATTAAATTTTCAAGTTTCCTTCCGGAGTTTGTTTTTTTATTTGTAATATTCTATTAAATTACTTTCATTCCATACTGCATGCATTGACTGGTAAACTTCGATTAATTCCAAGATATCTTTTTTTCTTCCGACATTTTAGACAATCGCACAACCTGAAATCTCTTTTTAAATGAGAAATATGTACGTGCTTGAAAAACAAACGCCATGCACACATCAATGTGTGACATTCAGCCTGCCAAAAATATATTTTTTTGATTTTTCATCTATCATCGTTTGTGTAACATATACTAATAAATTTTCACAAATACTACCATAATGATGGACAAATATTTTGATCATGGATAGGCCGCTTTATACTATGTGTTTTTTGAAATAACAATGTTAAGTTTATGCTGTGGCCTAAGTATAAAACACCGAGTATAGTATAAAACAATTTACTTTTAAACAAATGAAATGTAGCCAAGCTGAAGAAAATCCACTGGATGCAGCAGCTTCAACAAATCAAGCGATAATTTTGGAAATAATGTTATCAACTGAAGAAGTTATAAAGCCAGAAATAAATCCTAACGAAACATCAATTATATTGTTTCCTGGCCAAGGAACACAATATGTTGAAATGGCCAGTAGACTTATGCGTTTCCTTGAAGCTAGAAGAATATTTGAAATGGCTAATTCTGTTAATTAAAAATTGTGCTTAATAATTATTGGAGTTCACATACCGTACGTCCTTTATTATTATTAACAAATATCACTTAAGTTATCTGATTCTTTAAAAAGGTTATGCGGCATGTATATTGGATAATGCTAAGTGTTTGTAAACCGTGCCCGCAAAAAAAATCATTGATTTCTATAATGTTAAATTGGCCACTGAAGTAGTATTGGATAAGGCTTTCACCTACCCACCACCAAGGCATGTCAGTGTAAAAATACACTAATCAAATACTCGTGATAGTAAACTTAGTTTTCTTTCAAAGGCAAATTCCAAATTAGCCGAAGAACGCAACGCAATGTGCATGTAGCAACTTAAGGAATCATTTTTTCTTTAATACTGAACCGAATTAAATTAGATAAAGACGATGCACTTAAGCTCGACAACATCTACAAATATGTGAAGGATAAACAAAATGGGTTGACAAACAGAGGAGAAAAATTATCCCGATGTTTTGTCTTTGCCTATATATGTATATAGATTCTCATAAAGCAAGTTTTTTAATTAATAATGCACAAAAATGGTAAATAAATACAATAAAGCAATTGATTAAAAAAAAAATTCTTGTAATGATTTTATATTTTATTGTTAAAATGAATTAAATTAAAGAAATTGGCATGCATACATGTCAATATATGCATTAAAGTTAAAAGCACATTTTATTCATTTAAATATATTAAAATCAGTTACTTCTTGGAATTAAAAAAACTACAAAAGTAAAAAAAATTGATTAAATAAATCTCTATTATTATTTTCTTGGCAGAGCCCATATAAGTAATATCACAGCCCATAAACCATAATTTGCAAGAATTCTGAACCACTATCTTGTAAGAGAAACGAGCATTCCTGTAAAATAATTTTATTATTAATAAGAACTAAATATTTTTATGCAACATAATCCACTCCGAGTTTATAATTATTATTATTAATATGATAAACATGCGAGTGACATCTTATTATATACTCAATTAATTGATCCAGCATTTGGCCAATAATCCTCATATCCAATGTATCGACATTCTTATATGAAACAAAATCTTTTATGACGTTTTTCATCGTTCTTGTGAAAGCCGCTGCATGGTCATAGAAACGGCTTCATCGAGAATGATAATGGGGATACGGACGACCCTCTGGTCTTGTGCTACTCAGAATTCAAAATTCTTTCGCGATACATGTCACCAAAAATTTGTCTAGCTGCTGCAAGAATGGCACTTGTTTTTCCTGTGCCCAGGGGTTCATAAAGCAACATATTAGGCAAATCTGCACATTTACGTAAAACAGGGACCACTTTACCTTGTTCTACCACGCTGGAATTTTTTCGCTTGAATTATTTCTTGTCGCAATTTTCCAATATTCGTAGTACTTTCAAGCGTTCCAGCGTCAAATCTTCAAATTCTTGAATTAGTATGTTTTCCATGGTTGATATTCTATACAAGGCTTAGGTTTTCTTTTAAAAATCAATTCTTTTGTTAACAGAAAAGTATTTATACACTTGTTAGTTGAACTTGTTTATATTTTTTATATGCAAACATATGTCTACAATAGGTATGTATAGCGGTTTCTTCTAACACATTGCTTTCAGCGTTTTTTAATATTTGTTTGTTCGCTTAAACGACTGCTGAAAAATATGATAACACACTTTTTAAAACGTCATAAGTGAGTAATCTGGTTAGTTATCTGTAGTTGCAAAGACAAAATCAGTTTGAAAAAAAAAAACATTTTGGACATGTGAAATAAATCAACTGACTTCAGTGGTTCTGATGGCATGAAAATATATGGGAAATCAAGTAGCAAAACACTTGATTTAAGCAAATCAAGTATTTTAGACAAAATTACATTAATGGAAACGAACTATTATTTAGACAACTTTTAATAAAAATTCTCTAATTATGTATATTAACTTACTATTAATCATAATAATAATAAGTGTATAAAGCAACCTGTAATTCAAAGCAAATTTTTGCAGAAATTTTATTTTTTATTTTTCTGTTTAAAGAGTGAACACGAAACAATTTTCCAAGAAACTTCTTCTTGTACTGTCTGTTTTACATTGAATTTGAATTGCATAAAAAATTTTGCTTAAAGTTGCGACCAGTATATAAATCACTTCCATTAACTTTTAGAAATGTTAAATTTAGTTTTTATCTGTTTCTCGCATAAATTCCTTGTTTGGCTTATTAAGGCCTGAGGCTGGCTGGCTGCTTATGCAAACATATGTGAGAAGGTTCACATACGTTTGCTAAACTTTGATATTTTTCCTAACAGGTTTGAAACTATATTCCTTCAATCCCATTTTAGATATAATATACCCTGAAAAGTTTTCAACAGCATCATATTCTATTTAATTTAAAAGATTTATTTGCGAAAGTTTTTTAGTTTCTTGTTGTTTCTTAAACTGGTGATAAAATGTAAATGTTTGTGACTTTTATACTAAGTAATTTTTTTTTCTTTCAAAATTTAGTATAAAACGAAAAAAAAAACAAAAAAAAAAACGGGATCTTAGAAAACTATATGGTATCACAAATTTTCATAATTCCCACAAACGTCAGAACGTTATTTATTTATTTATTTATTTATCTAATTTTATGAATAAATTCTAAGATTAAAAAATATATTTAACGAGCACTAGTTGCCAGGACTATTAGCTCGGTGTGGAGAATTATATACATATATTAATATATACATTGCAAATTAATTTTAATACATGTATACATAATTTATAGAAGGACTTTTGTTTCTCTAATAAAATTACAGATACTATTTCTATTTGTGTTCAATGGGTTCTGTAGAATGATTAAAGCTCAAGCGTTGTTGAAGTGTTTGAGGTATGTAGAAGCGGGCACTCATTAAGTAGGTGGTTTATGGTTAATTTCCAATTACAGTTGGCACATATGGGACTGCTGTTCTTTTTTAACTTATAGCCGTGGGAGAAAGCTGAGTGGCCGATTCAAAGCCTGGAAAATGTTTTTATTTGCTTGACATTGGGGTAGATGTTTATGTAATAAGAGTGTTGTTTTTGGTTATTTTTTATCTTAATGTTGATACAACTCGCTGCTTATTGGCGTAAGTCTATTTTTCTACAGTATCATCCAAAAAGATGGGTGCGTTAAAAGCCTTTTCATTTCCTATGATTCCTTTATGGCTAGGAACCCAGTATAGCCTATTTTCCCTTCGTTATTCATTAGGGCGTCCCTAATTTTAACAACTTTGTTCCACTTGTTGTTAAATAGGTTTTGTATTGATTTGAGAACTGATAAGCTTTCTGTGAAAATTATGGTTTTAATTTTTTTTGTAGCGGCATATTGTATAGCGCAAGCTTCAGTTGTAAAAATTGAGGAAAATTTGTACATGGTGCCGAGTACTACATTACTTCCCTCGTCGTCAACTACAGCATTAGAGGGAAAAGATTCCTGAAATTTAGATCCGTCTGTGTATAGAAAACACCAATCGTTGTTTTTGAGTTCAAATTCTTTTTTGCATAAAAATTGTTCTTTGGTAGTGTTTGATTTTCCCAGTTCAGACAGAGATAAATCTATATAGGTATTGTTGAATTTCCAGGGAGGTTTCTTGATGGTTTTTTTTGGTTACCTTTATAGGAGTGTCTATAGCTGAAGCAAGTTTCAATGATAAACCCACTGCAGATTTAATACGTTTAGGTTTTTTGGCGGAGATGTGTGAAGACTCATTATTGTCAACTATGGAAATTGTGCTTGTTAAAAGTTCTGTCAAGATTCTTCCTTTTACTTCCAGTATTCTGTTCTCGACGGATGGAAGGCCAGCTTCGTTAAGAACGTTATCAATTGGTGCTGTTCTATGTGCGTATACGGCGGCTCGTGCGGCTTTATGATAAGACGATTTAATAATGTTTTCTGTTGATTTCGGACTATTACCGTACAGGAACATACCATAAACCATTTTGCTAAGTATAAGAGTTAAAAAAGTGAAGGTGTTGATGTGTACGGATTTTCTTAAAGGCAAATAACGAATTATATTAGCGGGAGAATATTACTTCTAAAATTTTTAATTGGTTAACATTTTGTAAAGCAATTCCTATAATACTGGTTATCTGATTCGCAGTTACGTTTTCGACAAATATGAAACTTTTTGGTTTTATGTGTTGAAATTTTTGCACCTGAAAAATCGATCCATTTGTTGATATCACTAAGAGCCTTTGACAGTATGGTTGTTGTTTCATTATTGCATAATATATATATAGGTCATCTGCATATAAGCAGTTGTCGATATTTGTGATTTTTTACAATATTTTGCTTATTTCAATAAAAGCTATTTGAAACAACATAACAGAAAGTGGAGATCCCTGTGGGATGCCATTTCTCAAAGGGAATGTATTTGACAAGTAACCATTTATTTTGACTTTGAAGTATCTATTTGTGAGGAATGATTTAACAAAATTGAAAATTTTTTTACCCTCATTCCAAGATTGTAAGACCTCCAGAATAACATGTAAGCCTACTCTGTCAAATGCTTTTTCGAAATCTATAGATAATATAGTTATATGGTTTCTTGCTGATAAAGCTTTTGATATGTAACTGTCAAAGTGTAAAAGTGCATCGTCACAGCCTTTGTTTGTTTTAAAGGAAACTTGTTCTTTTGCAATTAATTTTTTTCTCTCCGTGAACCACGACTATCTGGCTGCAATAATACGTTCGATTATTTTTGAAATGCAAGGTAGTAACGATATAGGGCGGTAAGCGTCCATGCTAAATGCATTTTTGGTTTTTGGAATAGGTACTACTATGGCGAGTGATAAGATCCACTGATGTTGGGGTAAACGATTGTTTGCTAGAGTTGTACAGTTGTGAAAAGTTATTGTCAGACGCATATTGTGCCCACTTTACCCACGCAACTGGTGTGTTTTTGGTTATTGTGTAAAACTTTCAAAATTTCCTTGTTTGGCTTTTTTTTAATTCCTTACGAAATCTGGCATTGTTTTTTCTGTACCATATAAGGTTTGCCTATATGGGGTTTTACGGAGGTGTTTTTTTAATAAATACTTTATTTCTTTTTTGTAGGATGTGTTTACTCGCGGCAGTGCGTGTAGATTTAATGAATAGTGCTGCATCTCGGTTGCTTGATTTAAAAACAGTTTTATTCATCATTTCCTCTGCAGCTTTTTGGCAGTATTTTTGCCAGTCAGCACGATGAAATAGATATTCGCTTGATTTTATAGGAGAGTTGTTGTTTTCACGGGTTTTCACTGAAATTTTGATCGGAAAATGATCGCTATTATGCAAGTCGTCAATGAGTGACCAATTGATTATTGGTAGCAATGAAAGGGTGCAGAATGAAATGTCAATGTGCATGAACTAACCATGAGTGGATAGTTGGTTTGGATTACCATGATTAAAGATGCATAAATTTGACTTTTCAATTGTTTTTTCTAAAGTAATTCCTCTGTTGTTGTTCTTTGTTGAACCCCGGATGGTGTTCCAACAGTTGAAGTCGCCGTTAATTATTACAGGGCTATAAAAGATGAGATAATCGATGATAATTCTTGCTCGCCAATTTGTTCATCAGGTGGTATATAAGAAGAGACTATAGTAAATTTAATATTGAAACAGATTTCAATAGCAATTATTTGGTAACTTGAAGTGATTGTTACTTCTTTGTGTGGGATGCTCGACTTTACCAGAATTCCAATGCCTTGTTTTGCAGTGTTGTTATGCGTAACGTTAAAAAGGTATCCGTTGTAATTTTTAGGAAGTATGAGGATTGGATTGTGTTAAAAGGACAATGTGTTTCTTGTATGGAAATAGCACTGGGATCAAATTCTCTCATTATTAATTGTAGGTTACTGTAGTTGTTAAAGAAGCCTTTCATATTCCATTGTGTATAAGTTGTAAAATAAGTGCTTTTATTTATATGCGCCTGGATATATAACACAAATACCAGTATTTTACATATTTTTTACTCATTTGCGGCTTAAAATTAAAGAATGTTTTCAAAGAATATTAATTGTAAACGAGTCCCCGAGCCGAACAGTTAGTACTTTGTAAAAATAAATTAAATATTTATAAACCCTAACTAATTTCTCATTTTTATTTTTTTATTTTTATTATATGTGCATCTAATTTTTACGATTTCAACACAAGTATTTTTGGTCCAATCGAGCCGGATTGGATTGTAGTAAAAATTAAACAAATAATATATTTTCAGAAATAATTCTAAACTCAACCCCGAAAGAAACCTTAAAATTTATTTCTTTGGAATTTCCTTCTGAAAATCCCGTGGAATATCACAAAACACCCCATTAAATCATCATTTTATCAAAAAAAAAAAAAAAAAAAAACTGTATAAAACGTAAATTTTGCATAAATTTTATGTGTTAATTTTTATAAAGTGTAAAAAAACAGCTTATATAAACTGCAAAAACAAAAACTGGTCTGTACAGTTAGTTATTTTTTATAAAAAAAAAAATATTCCTCGTTAAGCTGCATTTAAATATACAAACTTAATTATTGTGAGTAAATGCAATATTCATTACAAATTTGTATGAGATTCATGTTTTATATGATTACGTGTGTTTACGAACATTTTTCTTGTCAACATTTTTAAATGTTATATTAGTAAACAATTAAATTGTGATCATACGCAACCAAAAGCTGTGAGTGCAAGTGTATTTGCTAAAAGAAGAAACCAAAGGGCGAACATTTCTCATAAGTAATAACTTAAAGCAATGTCATCAGACCCGTTTGACGGTAATTCCTTACAACTTGTTGGCATCACAGTTGTAAAGAAACAAATTTAATGATCAAACCCCACACAAATCTATTTTTAAACGTAAACACAACTTTAAACGTTTTTTATTTTGTATCCATTAAATAAATGCATATCTTTTACACGTAGATGAATATACAAGCAAACATTTTTTTTTTAAATCATTAAAGAAAATTTGTTATTAAAATCAAACGTACTTAAAATAACTACAGTTACTTAAAATAATTAAAACAATATTAAATTAAATAAATGTTAAAAAAAAATAAATAAAAACTTACAATTAATAATGAATAACGTAAAACAAAATTAAAATATTTTTTTGTGAGACACTTTACTGTTCTATATACCCTACGAATTTTTTAGTACAAAAAGCCAACTTTACCTCAATTTAATAAAAATTATTAACTACGTAAAATTATTAAATAAATAACCGTGTTTTCTACTTTAAAAAATAAAAACATTTTCAAGCCTAGCAATCGTTTTTTATAAAACGCCAAAGTCAAATTAACGTATTTACGGTGTCTTTTAATTTAATACATTTTTGTATATTTCTTTTGGACGATCACAACTGTACAGATTGTTTTGCCTATTCCATAATTAATATAAAAAAGAATTTTTTTTCCAATAATTTGAATACAATTATCGTATTAACATTAAACGATAATTATTCCTGAGTTTTCGTTTGGTGATTTGAGAATTTTATAAGCAGTATTCTTAGTTGTCGAAAAGTCTCTTTTGTGTTTATCATTAAGCTTCTAAATTTGTTGAGCTTTGCCAGTTAGTTTTTTTAAAACAAAAAAAAAAAAAAAACTAAACCATGTCACTTGTTGATTCCTTTATTCGCGCTTACAGTACAACTACGAAATTGCGAGTGGTTTTTAACGCGTCTCATCGAATGGAAACATTCTTAATGATGTGATTTACCCCGGTCCTATATTACAAGTAGATTTAACTGTTCTCATTACTTCTAAGAAATGTCTTTAATGCAGACATTGAGAAAACGTATCGACAGATACTGGTCAATCCTGCTCACACCCCCCTTTCAAGGAATATTTTTCCGAAATTCACAATTGGATGAGCCTAAAGACTATGAACTACTCACTGTTACCTTTGGAGTAAACTGTGCCCCTTATCTAGCAATTCGTACTCTGCTTGAATTAGCTAAAAACTATGAGCAAAAAAACCCCATTGTTTCAGAGATCCTACGCAGCTATATGTATGTTGATGACGTTTTATACGGGGCTCACAATCTGTCTTCTGCGCTAAATGCTAGAGATGAATTGATTAAAGTTCTTCAATCTGCAGGTTTCACTCTTCGTTAATGGACGTCGAATAACGCGTACCTCTTAAAAGGCCTCCCTGCTAATCATCTTTTTTATGTAGAGTTCCTAAAACTGTCAGATTCTTTCAACACCAAGACGCTGGGCTTGCACTGGAATGCTGGGAGCGATGGTTTTTATTTTCGACTATCTAATTACCCTGATCGTAACTCAATCACAAAATGAGCGGTCTTATCACAGATCGCAAAACTTTTTTGCAGCAGATTTGGAAAGATGGTACAAACTGGGATTAAGCAATTAATCTGTCTACTCTATTGCAGTGGCCCTCATTTATCGACAATTACGTTTATATAGAACAGATTAAAATACCTAGATTCGTTGATTTTGACCAGACTTATTCTATAGAGCTACACGGCTTTTGCGACGCTTCAGACAAAGCTTACGCCGCAACATTATATAAACGTGCAGAAAATCTTGGCTGTATTTCTTCTCACCTTTTAGTTGCTAAAACGAAAGTTGCCCCCTTTAAATTTGTCTCATTACCTAGAAAAGAACTTTGCGGAGCTGAGTTAATGGCAACCATGATCGAATCAATTCAGTCAAAACTTAATCTAAGGTACCAGAAACTGTTTTTATGGACCGCCTCGACAATAGCCTTGTCATGGCTACAGAAACCACCTAGTAATTGGAAAACGTTTGTAGAAAATCGAGTATCTTCTATCATCGAAAAGGTAGAAAGCGAACCATGGTCTCATATCGATTCCACAAGTATCTCCGCTGATTTGGCAACCCGTGGTCTCACATCATCTCAGCTGAAAGATAACGATTTATGGTAGCATGGACGTCCCTGGCTCAGATTACCCCAACGTCAATGGCCTGAGAACCCTTCGTGTTTTTCGACTGAAAAGGAAGCGAAACCTATTGAGGTATCCTTAAAAGATATTTTAAGGAACTTTCAGAATTTCCAAAAGCTATGCGAATTATCTGTTGGATTTATCGCTTCTATTATAAGTGCAAAAATAGCTCAAATCATGATCGCACAACATCGCTTGCCAAAAGATGTATTTTGAAAACGAATACAGCTTATTATCACAAGGTCAAGAAATTTCCCCTAAAAGTAGTATTCTCTCTTTTAAACCTTTCTTAGATAATGTCGGTTCAATGAGAATAAACGGTCGCTTATCGAATTCCCCCGGCTTAAGTTATAATAAACGATGTCCCATTATTTTGCCCTATTATGCATGTTACACAAAACTTTTTCTCGAATACCTTCATAAATATTCACTGCATGGTCAAAACGCTCTTTTTTTCAAATTATTGAGGTTATACTACTATGTTCCCCGGCTGAAGGTTTTAATAAAAGCCATTATCTCGTGATGTCGGACATGCGTTATCTAGAAGCACCAAAGAAGTCAACAAATAATGGCTGCTTTACCTCCCGACAGGACTACGCTCTCTTGCCCATTTACCAACACTGGTGTTGACTTTGCCGGCCCATTCTACATCAAAACATATGCAGGGCGTGGATGTAAAATTACTAAAGGCTACGTCCTGGTCTTCGTCTGTTTTGCAACGAAGGCCATGCATCTTGAAACCACTAGCGAAATTTCAACTCAGGCTTTTCTCGCAGCGTTTGCACGATTCTTCTCCCAACGTGGCTCCCCTAGAGCTTTTATTCAGATAATGGCACTGCATTTGTTGGTGCTGTTTATATTCTCGACGCAGAAAAATCGTCTTTTTTGGCGCTTGTTCGGAAAAAACTGCTTGATATGGACAATTTAACCCCGCTACAATGACATTTTATTCCCCCTGGTGCCCCACATATGGGTGGGCTCTGGGAAGCAGGAGTCAAAAGCTTTAAGGCTCACTTAAAACGAATATCTAATAGTCAGAGTTTCACTTTTGATGATTTTTGTACGGTGTTAGCCCGAATAGAAGCATGTTTAAACTCAAGACCACTTAGTCCCACTAGCGACAATCCTTTAGATCTTACTGGACTTACTCCCGGTCACTTTCTTATTGGAAATGCATTATTATCACCGACAGAACCAAACTTATTAGATCACTCATTGAGCTACATTAATCGTTGGCAAAAATTAAGGGTCCTACATCAACATTTTGCTAAGGATGGAAAAATGAATACTTGAAAGAACTTCCAAGCGCATTAAGTGGAAGTACGCCTAAAGAGATTACGCTAACGGCGATCTTTTCGCCATTCGACAAGAAAATTTATCTCCGGCTTGGCCGCATTGAAAGAGTTATTCGCGGTAACGATAACAAAGCTAGAGTCGCTGAAATTCGTACTGCCAATGCACCGTACCTAGGCCAATTGTTAAACTAGTCTTAATAAAAATTTCCATTCCTTACAGTTAAAAAAAATTCCACGCGACTATCTGAGAAACCTATCCCCACTGGAAGTTAGAGAAAAACGCATTTTTCATCGGCGAGAAAAACGCCGTTTATGCCAACAAAATCATCCTTTTAGAAGATGCATTAAATTTAAAAGGATGAACTTGACAGAGAAATTTAAAATTTCTACAAGGCATCGTTATTGTGAGAATTGTTTGGCACACTCACACTTGGTTAGACGATGCCGTAACACCGATCGTTGCAGTCAGTGTGGAGGTCGTCATCATACCCTTTTACATCAGCATAAACGCCTCCGATCAACAAAATCAACCTTATGCATATCGGGTCCTTCATGCTTAACTCCTCGTAATGTCACACTTATACCAACTGTAATTGTAAAAGTAAAGCTAGGAGATGAATGGGGCAATGTTAGGGGGATTCTTAGCCCTGCGCTGAATTTAGTTCGATAGCAGAATTTCTTGTTGAACGGTACAAACTTCCGGTGGAAAAAAGTGGCACGGACAAATGGTGCACTATAAAAATAAAGTCTCGCCTTGATGAAGGGCCAATTTTTAGTTTGACGGCTAAAGTTGCTGAAAATCTTCTTTACAAACAATCCAAGGAAAAGCTTGATGAAAGAGTTAAGTCTATGTTCTCTAACCTAATCCTTGCCGACCCAAACTTTTACATTAATTATGACGTTAATGTTGTACTTGGTGCAGATATCTACCCTCGTCTTATTAAGTCCAGTATTCAACCAGAATCGGTCGGAACCCCAATGGCTCAGGACACTCTCCTTGGCTGGACCAAAATCAGGAATTTTGGTATTTAATAATTTTTTATTAACTAATTGCTTTTACTTTCTTTGCTACATATTGTATTGAATTTCAATTTTTTAGTTTATGTAAAATACTTTAATTATTTTAATTTACTTTAAATGAATTAACATTTATGTAACCTATTTTAAATAAAGTTTATTTTAAATGAATTTATTTTTAAATGAATTAACAACTATCTAACTTGTACACTATAATATAAAAAGCTGAATTTATTTCTTTTCTATATATACAAATATTTTTTAATATAGTTCGTTTCTCTTTGTTGCAATATAGCAAGGGGGCCAGAATATTTGAGTATAAGTTTTAAAATAAGTGCTTGTATTTATATGCCCCTGGATATATCACACAAATACCAATATTTTATATATTTTTTACTCATTTGCGGCTTAAAATGAAAGAAAGGTTAGTACTTTGTACAAATAAACTATATATTTATAAGCCCCAATTAATTTCTCATTTTTTTTATTCTTATTATTTGTGCATCTAATTTTTACGATTTCTACACAACCACATTGAATAATATTAAAACCCATGGCAGAACTTGTATCTGTTTCCGAGGTGTTGAAATTTGAGTGAGAGAAGGCTTGACTGTTATTATCATCAAGAGATTCCATTGGAATGCAGTATGAGCTGGTATTGATTAACTTTTGTGTTAAGTTGGAAATAGGTGACTGAAATTTATTTAATTTTGTTTGTGAGGAGATGCTTTCAAGTGTGTTTCTTGATGGAGCTCTAAAAATGTTTTTCTGGTTTTGTTTATTTTCGTTGTTGTTCTCGGTTTATTTATGTTTGCAATTGCAATTGTATTGTAATTGAGGTTTGTTGTTAGAGTATTTTTTGGAAGTTTGGTGATTTTTGTTGTTTCTTTATTGGAGTTCGATGTTGTTGAGCTTGAAATGTAATTGAAGTTTGTGTCGGTTTTTGTTGAGGGCTGATTTATAAGCTTTGTTGTTAGGATCGTTGTTTTTTGAATTTTTTGATGTTTTTCTTCACTTGTTTGTTGATTAGCAGTTCCTTTTTTGTTGTTGTGGGTTTTGAAACAATTAAAGAGTACGTGATGGTATTGCTATTTTTAGATGGCGGATGAATTAAATGATATTTACGACGGGCTTCTCCGATGCCGTAGTAATTTTCTGTTTTAGTTTTGACTATTTCCTTCATTTGGATATAACGTAGGCATTTCTTGTCAATTGACCAGTGTTCCCCTGAACAGTTTATACAAAACGTTCGAGTACAATTTTGCATATCGTGTGGTGGCAAGCTACATTGTGGACATGTAGGGTTTCCTTGGCATCGTTTTGCTGTGTGACCGAGCTATTGACAGTTTTTACAGAGCATAGGATTAGGGAAATAGTGTTCTACTTTGCATTTGTACCATGCTACGTCAATTACGGAAGGCAGACAGTGTAAATTAAATGTTAATACTATTTTTCCAGTTGAGGTTCGTGTTTTGTCATCTTCATTTAACTTAGTCAATTTGTATACTCAATAACTCCTTGAGGTTTCATTTCTTCGACTATTTCTCCTTCTGGTACTTTATTAAGACATGGTGCATAAATAACACCCTTTAAAAAGTTTAAGGAAGAGTGGAGTTTGCAGATTGTCATCTAAACATGAGTTGGTATGGCGTTAAATCGATACAAAAATTATCAAGTTTTGGATCTTTAGGTAACGGCATAAACAAAAACAGAACAAATGCGCTGTAAAATGTATATGGTGTTTCTAATTTAAACTTGCCAAGCAAAGTTTTAATTTTACTCGGGATTGCCTGCTAAAGTTGTGCCTTTTTACAGAAACGCCTTTGACAGGCGTTAATAAAGTTCAAAGGTAATTTGTGCACAAAAGAGATATTAAGGAATTCAACAAAGAAGGTCGCCGTAAAATTTCAATCTTGACGGATAGTTATAATGACGCTTAATCAATTTTTTGTTGTCAAACGAAAAATGAAAAGTATTCGGAATTTTGTAAGGCCATAAATAACGATTTTTTAGAAAATAACTAAGCGTGAAAGCTGCCGTCAGACGAGGTTTATATGCCTCATCCGAGAACGTGGTTCTTTTAAAGTTGTCAACCCTAATAACGCAAAGAAATTGTTTGATGCAACTGGAGTGGTGTTGAAGGATCCTCAAGAATATAAGATATTACCATTAGTATTGTTCAATTTTAGTGTTGGTGCCGTGGCAATGTGACACCAGAATATCGCAGCTCCAGAGTACAGCTGTTTGGAGCGGTTCTTATGACGAAAGAACAACAGCACACCAGAGGTTTATGAAATGTTGGTTATGGACTTTGGAGCTCCTTCTACTCCTTGTATTGCCAACTATTTAAAAAAAAACCATAATCTCACCATTATGAGAACAATTTCGTTGGCAAATTTAAAAGTTCACTGAAAGCCATCCAAATAGCGAAGCAAGCTCAAAACATACATAAAGCTGCAGGGTTCGACATATCCAATTGTTCGTCAAATTCAACTTGGGTTTTTTTTTTGCCTTTGAAGTTGATATAAATAACCCAGTGGGCTTCTCAGGATAGTCATATAAGTCGACACAAAAGGTACTTAAATTATTTTAAAATTCAACAAATGACACACTAAAATGTGTTTAAAAATTATATCGAAATCAAAATCATTATTGGTAACAGTTGTCCCACAACGCGCAAGCTGTGTTGTAATATTTGTTTTTGATCCAATTCCGCTTTTAAGCAAATTGTGGCAGAATAATAAAAATTAAAAACAATTTAGCCGTTTGTAAACGGCAGACGGCGTTGGCACTGCTAGTACGAGGGCTGCTATATTTATTTCTGGCCTGGCAGCACTGAGTGCTGCCAAGTGCAATCTGACATTTCCATTGGAAAGTTTGTCATTTTTAAGCATAATCGTGTTGTTTACAGTGACTTGAAAAAATTAAGATAGAAAAAAATGGAATTAACTCGTGAACATTATCGTACCATCATTTTTCACAACTTTTGACGTAGATTATCACGACAAGAGTACATTGATGAACTTAAATCTTTGTATGGCGATGAAGCACCATCCTATAGCACTGTGCAAAATTGGTATAATGAGTTTAATCGTGGCCGAAGGTCGTCCAAAAACGGCTGTTGTGCCAGAGAACATTGATGCCGTGCGTGAACTCATAATGCACGATCGACATGCGACATACCGAGAGATAGAGACATCCTTGGACATTTCTTCCACCAGCATACATTTGATACTGCATGAACACCTGGCCGTAAAAAAGGTTTGTTCTCGTTGGATCCCGCACAATTTGAAAGTCGCTCAAAAAAAGGCTCGTGTCGATTGGTGCAAAGAAATGTTGCAAAAATATGATTGCGGTGCTTCAAAAGACGTTTATAAGATCGTCACAGGTGACGAATCATGGATCTATGCGTATGAGCCCGAAACGAAACAAGAATCGACCGTGTGGGTCTTTAAAGACGAGCAAAATCCAACGAAAGTTGTTCGTGGAAGAAGCACTTCGAAGCAAATGGTCGCCTGTTTCTTCGGCAAAACTGGTCATGTGGCGACTGTTCCGCTTGAGCAACATAGGGCGGACACTTCTGAGTGGTACACTACAATTTTTTTTGCCTGAAGTCATCGGAGAAATTCGAAAAACCAACAAGGGAAGACGAATCATTGTTCACCATGACAATGCGAGCTCCCACACATCGGCTCAAACCAGAGCGTTTTTGACCGGCCAAAACGTCGAATTAATGGGTCATCCGCCGTACAGCCCTTACTTGGTAACTAATGACTTCTTCTTGTTTCCGCACATCAAGAAAAAAATTCGTGGTCAACGATTTTCGTCACTAAAAGAAGCTGTTGAAGTGTTCAAAAACCGTGTTTTATAGGTGTCTCAATCGGTGTGGAAAAAGTGCTTCGACAACTGGTTTGAGCGCATGCAAAAGTGTACAAATCATGCTGGAGAATACTTTGAAAAACAATAAAACCATTTTTAATTATAAATATTCGCATTTTCACTATTAGGCCAGAAATATTTAGAGTAGCCCTCGTATTGTGTTAGGAAGAAGAAGAAAAACAAAAATAAAAAAACTTTAGATGAAGTAAATGTTACACATAAAGACTCAAGATTTAAAAAATTAATTAAATTATTTTATTTACATACATTTAATAAGTTATATATTGTTTTCTATAGAAATATATTTCTATTTACAATCAATTTAAAATAACAGCTTCAAATTTTAAATTATATTTCTTAACTGAAAGTAATTTAAATATTCAAAATTTAAAACGCAAGTGAAGAAATCATACCGAGAAAAACCAAAAATAACATACTTTTGTGAATGGTTGATAAATTTCGTAGTTATTAAAAAAGTATTGAAATACATAATTTTTCAACCTAAAATCGTAGAAGGAAGAAAGTTATTTCAATTCCACTTTGTTTTCAGCCAAATTATAAGTGAACAAAATAAAAATTACCAACGTTTTCATGTGCAATTTTCCCATATAAGTGAATATATATATTTTCATTCCTAAAACCGATAAATGAAAAGGTGCCAAAAAAAGCAAAACGCATTTTAATAAATAAATGCCCTACGAATCTAACTGTACGACTGTCATTTGCGAAAAATTAGCCGTTTATAGGGTATACCCCTATTAGTGTGCAATTTTCCCATATAAGTGAATATATATATTTTCATTCCTAAAACCGATAAATGAAAAGGTGCCAAAAAAAGCAAAACGCATTTTAATAAATAAATGCCCTACGAATCTAACTGTACGACTGTCATTTGCGAAAAATTAGCCGTTTATAGGGTATACCCCTATTAGTGTGCAATTTTCCCATATAAGTGAATATATATATTTTCATTCCTAAAACCGATAAATGAAAAGGTGCCAAAAAAAGCAAAACGCATTTTAATAAATAAATGCCCTACGAATCTAACTGTACGACTGTCATTTGCGAAAAATTAGCCGTTTATAGGGTATACCCCTATTAGTGTGCAATTTTCCCATATAAGTGAATATATATATTTTCATTCCTAAAACCGATAAATGAAAAGGTGCCAAAAAAAAGCAAAACGCATTTTAATAAATAAATGCCCTACGAATCTAACTGTACGACTGTCATTTGCGAAAAATTAGCCGTTTATAGGGTATACCCCTATTAGTGTGCAATTTTCCCATATAAGTGAATATATATATTTTCATTCCTAAAACCGATAAATGAAAAGGTGCCAAAAAAAGCAAAACGCATTTTAATAAATAAATGCCCTACGAATCTAACTGTACGACTGTCATTTGCGAAAAATTAGCCGTTTATAGGGTATACCCCTATTAGTGTGCAATTTTCCCATATAAGTGAATATATATATTTTCATTCCTAAAACCGATAAATGAAAAGGTGCCAAAAAAAGCAAAACGCATTTTAATAAATAAATGCCCTACGAATCTAACTGTACGACTGTCATTTGCGAAAAATTAGCCGTTTATAGGGTATACCCCTATTAGTGTGCAATTTTCCCATATAAGTGAATATATATATTTTCATTCCTAAAACCGATAAATGAAAAGGTGCCAAAAAAAAGCAAAACGCATTTTAATAAATAAATGCCCTACGAATCTAACTGTACGACTGTCATTTGCGAAAAATTTGCCGTTTATAGGGTATACCCCTATTAGTGTGCAATTTTCCCATATAAGTGAATATATATATTTTCATTCCTAAAACCGATAAATGAAAAGGTGCCAAAAAAAGCAAAACGCATTTTAATAAATAAATGCCCTACGAATCTAACTGTACGACTGTCATTTGCGAAAAATTAGCCGTTTATAGGGTATACCCCTATTAGTGTGCAATTTTCCCATATAAGTGAATATATATATTTTCATTCCTAAAACCGATAAATGAAAAGGTGCCAAAAAAAGCAAAACGCATTTTAATAAATAAATGCCCTACGAATCTAACTGTACGACTGTCATTTGCGAAAAATTAGCCGTTTATAGGGTATACCCCTATTAGTGTGCAATTTTCCCATATAAGTGAATATATATATTTTCATTCCTAAAACCGATAAATGAAAAGGTGCCAAAAAAAGCAAAACGCATTTTAATAAATAAATGCCCTACGAATCTAACTGTACGACTGTCATTTGCGAAAAATTAGCCGTTTATAGGGTATACCCCTATTAGTGTGCAATTTTCCCATATAAGTGAATATATATATTTTCATTCCTAAAACCGATAAATGAAAAGGTGCCAAAAAAAGCAAAACGCATTTTAATAAATAAATGCCCTACGAATCTAACTGTACGACTGTCATTTGCGAAAAATTAGCCGTTTATAGGGTATACCCCTATTAGTGTGCAATTTTCCCATATAAGTGAATATATATATTTTCATTCCTAAAACCGATAAATGAAAAGGTGCCAAAAAAAGCAAAACGCATTTTAATAAATAAATGCCCTACGAATCTAACTGTACGACTGTCATTTGCGAAAAATTAGCCGTTTATAGGGTATACCCCTATTAGTGTGCAATTTTCCCATATAAGTGAATATATATATTTTCATTCCTAAAACCGATAAATGAAAAGGTGCCAAAAAAAGCAAAACGCATTTTAATAAATAAATGCCCTACGAATCTAACTGTACGACTGTCATTTGCGAAAAATTAGACGTTTATAGGGTATACCCCTATTAGTGTGCAATTTTCCCATATAAGTGAATATATATATTTTCATTCCTAAAACCGATAAATGAAAAGGTGCCAAAAAAAGCAAAACGCATTTTAATAAATAAATGCCCTACGAATCTAACTGTACGACTGTCATTTGCGAAAAATTAGCCGTTTATAGGGTATACCCCTATTAGTGTGCAATTTTCCCATATAAGTGAATATATATATGTTCATTCCTAAAACCGATAAATGAAAAGGTGCCAAAAAAAGCAAAACGCATGCCCTACGAATCTAACTGTACGACTGTCATTTGCGAAAAATTAGCCGTTTATAGGGTATACCCCTATTAGTGTGCAATTTTCCCATATAAGTGAATATATATATTTTCATTCCTAAAACCGATAAATGAAAAGGTGCCAAAAAAAGCAAAACGCATTTTAATAAATAAATGCCCTACGAATCTAACTGTACGACTGTCATTTGCGAAAAATTAGCCGTTTATAGGGTATACCCCTATTAGTGTGCAATTTTCCCATATAAGTGAATATATATATTTTCATTCCTAAAACCGATAAATGAAAAGGTGCCAAAAAAAGCAAAACGCATTTTAATAAATAAATGCCCTACGAATCTAACTGTACGACTGTCATTTGCGAAAAATTAGCCGTTTATAGGGTATACCCCTATTAGTGTGCAATTTTCCCATATAAGTGAATATATATATTTTCATTCCTAAAACCGATAAATGAAAAGGTGCCAAAAAAAGCAAAACGCATTTTAATAAATAAATGCCCTACGAAGCTAACTGTACGACTGTCATTTGCGAAAAATTAGCCGTTTATAGGGTATACCCCTATTAGTGTGCAATTTTCCCATATAAGTGAATATATATATTTTCATTCCTAAAACCGATAAATGAAAAGGTGCCAAAAAAAGCAAAACGCATTTTAATAAATAAATGCCCTACGAATCTAACTGTACGACTGTCATTTGCGAAAAATTAGCCGTTTATAGGGTATACCCCTATTAGTGTGCAATTTTCCCATATAAGTGAATATATATATTTTCATTCCTAAAACCGATAAATGAAAAGGTGCCAAAAAAAGCAAAACGCATTTTAATAAATAAATGCCCTACGAATCTAACTGTACGACTGTCATTTGCGAAAAATTAGCCGTTTATAGGGTATACCCCTATTAGTGTGCAATTTTCCCATATAAGTGAATATATATATTTTCATTCCTAAAACCGATAAATGAAAAGGTGCCAAAAAAAGCAAAACGCATTTTAATAAATAGATGCCCTACGAATCTAACTGTATGACTGTCATTTGCGAAAAATTAGCCGTTTATAGGGTATACCCCTATTAGTGTGCAATTTTCCCATATAAGTGAATATATATATTTTCATTCCTAAAACCGATAAATGAAAAGGTGCCAAAAAAAGCAAAACGCATTTTAATAAATAAATGCCCTACGAATCTAACTGTACGACTGTCATTTGCGAAAAATTAGCCGTTTATAGGGTATACCCCTATTAGTGTGCAATTTTCCCATATAAGTGAATATATATATATTTTCATTCCTAAAACCGATAAATGAAAAGGTGCCAAAAAAAGCAAAACGCATTTTAATAAATAAATGCCCTACGAATCTAACTGTACGACTGTCATTTGCGAAAAATTAGCCGTTTATAGGGTATACCCCTATTAGTGTGCAATTTTCCCATGTAAGTGGATATATATATTTTCATTCGTAAAACCGATAAATGAAAAGGTGCCAAAAAAAGCAAAACGCATTTTAATAAATAAATGCCCTACGAATCTAACTGTACTACTGTCATTTGCGAAAAATTAGCCGTTTATAGGGTATACCCCTATTAGTGTGCAATTTTCCCATATAAGTGAATATATATATTTTCATTCCTAAAACCGATAAATGAAAAGGTGCCAAAAAAAGCAAAACGCATTTTAATAAATAAATGCCCTACGAATCTAACTGTACGACTGTCATTTGCGAAAAATTAGCCGTTTATAGGGTATACCCCTATTAGTGTGCAATTTTCCCATATAAGTGAATATATATATTTTCATTCCTAAAACCGATAAATGAAAAGGTGCCAAAAAAAGCAAAACGCATTTTAATAAATAAATGCCCTACGAATCTAACTGTACGACTGTCATTTGCGAAAAATTAGCCGTTTATAGGGTATACCCCTATTAGTGTGCAATTTTCCCATATAAGTGAATATATATATTTTCATTCCTAAAACCGATAAATGAAAAGGTGCCAAAAAAAGCAAAACGCATTTTAATAAATAAATGCCCTACGAATCTAACTGTACGACTGTCATTTGCGAAAAATTAGCCGTTTATAGGGTATACCCCTATTAGTGTGCAATTTTCCCATATAAGTGAATATATATATTTTCATTCCTAAAACCGATAAATGAAAAGGTGCCAAAAAAGCAAAACGCATTTTAATAAATAAATGCCCTACGAATCTAACTGTACGACTGTCATTTGCGAAAAATTAGCCGTTTATAGGGTATACCCCTATTAGTGTGCAATTTTCCCATATAAGTGAATATATATATTTTCATTCCTAAAACCGATAAATGAAAAGGTGCCAAAAAAAGCAAAACGCATTTTAATAAATAAATGCCCTACGAATCTAACTGTACGACTGTCATTTGCGAAAAATTAGCCGTTTATAGGGTATACCCCTATTAGTGTGCAATTTTCCCATATAAGTGAATATATATATTTTCATTCCTAAAACCGATAAATGAAAAGGTGCCAAAAAAAGCAAAACGCATTTTAATAAATAAATGCCCTACGAATCTAACTGTATGACTGTCATTTGCGAAAAATTAGCCGTTTATAGGGTATACCCCTATTAGTGTGCAATTTTCCCATATAAGTGAATATATATATTTTCATTCCTAAAACCGATAAATGAAAAGGTGCCAAAAAAAGCAAAACGCATTTTAATAAATAAATGCCCTACGAATCTAACTGTACGACTGTCATTTGCGAAAAATTAGCCGTTTATAGGGTATATCCCTATTAGTGTGCAATTTTCCCATATAAGTGAATATATATATTTTCATTCCTAAAACCGATAAATGAAAAGGTGCCAAAAAAAGCAAAACGCATTTTAATAAATAAATGCCCTACGAATCTAACTGTACGACTGTCATTTGCGAAAAATTAGCCGTTTATAGGGTATACCCCTATTAGTGTGCAATTTTCCCATATATGTGAATATATATATTTTCATTCCTAAAACCGATAAATGAAAAGGTGCCAAAAAAAGCAAAACGCATTTTAATAAATAAATGCCCTACGAATCTAACTGTACGACTGTCATTTGCGAAAAATTAGCCGTTTATAGGGTATACCCCTATTAGTGTGCAATTTTCCCATATAAGTGAATATATATATTTTCATTGCCTAAAACCGATAAATGAAAAGGTGCCAAAAAAAGCAAAACGCATTTTAATAAATAAATGCCCTACGAATCTAACTGTACGACTGTCATTTGCGAAAAATTAGCCGTTTATAGGGTATACCCCTATTAGTGTGCAATTTTCCCATATAAGTGAATATATATATTTTCATTCCTAAAACCGATAAATGAAAAGGTGCCAAAAAAAGCAAAACGCATTTTAATAAATAAATGCCCTACGAATCTAACTGTACGACTGTCATTTGCGAAAAATTAGCCGTTTATAGGGTATACCCCTATTAGTGTGCAATTTTCCATATAAGTGAATATATATATTTTCATTCCTAAAACCGATAAATGAAAAGGTGCCAAAAAAAGCAAAACGCATTTTAATAAATAAATGCCCTACGAATCTAACTGTACGACTGTCATTTGCGAAAAATTAGCCGTTTATAGGGTATATCCCTATTAGTGTGCAATTTTCCCATATAAGTGAATATATATATTTTCATCCTAAAACCGATAAATGAAAAGGTGCCAAAAAAAGCAAAACGCATTTTAATAAATAAATGCCCTACGAATCTAACTGTACGACTGTCATTTGCGAAAAATTAGCCGTTTATAGGGTATACCCCTATTAGTGTGCAATTTTCCCATATAAGTGAATATATATATTTTCATTCCTAAAACCGATAAATGAAAAGGTGCCAAAAAAAGCAAAACGCATTTTAATAAATAAATGCCCTACGAATCTAACTGTACGACTGTCATTTGCGAAAAATTAGCCGTTTATAGGGTATACCCCTATTAGTGTGCAATTTTCCCATATAAGTGAATATATATATTTTCATTCCTAAAACCGATAAATGAAAAGGTGCCAAAAAAAGCAAAACGCATTTTAATAAATAAATGCCCTACGAATCTAACTGTACGACTGTCATTTGCGAAAAATTAGCCGTTTATAGGGTATACCCCTATTAGTGTGCAATTTTCCCATATAAGTGAATATATATATTTTCATTCCTAAAACCGATAAATGAAAAGGTGCCAAAAAAAGCAAAACGCATTTTAATAAATAAATGCCCTACGAATCTAACTGTACGACTGTCATTTGCGAAAAATTAGCCGTTTATAGGGTATACCCCTATTAGTGTGCAATTTTCCCATATAAGTGAATATATATATTTTCATTCCTAACACCGATAAATGAAAAGGTGCCCAAAAAAAGCAAAACGCATTTTAATAAATAAATGCCCTACGAATCTAACTGTACGACTGTCATTTGCGAAAAATTAGCCGTTTATAGGGTATACCCCTATTAGTGTGCAATTTTCCCATATAAGTGAATATATATATTTTCATTCCTAAAACCGATAAATGAAAAGGTGCCAAAAAAAAGCAAAACGCATTTTAATAAATAAATGCCCTACGAATCTAACTGTACGACTGTCATTTGCGAAAAATTAGCCGTTTATAGGGTATACCCCTATTAGTGTGCAATTTTCCCATATAAGTGAATATATATATTTTCATTCCTAAAACCGATAAATGAAAAGGTGCCAAAAAAAGCAAAACGCATTTTTATAAATAAATGCCCTACGAATCTAACTGTACGACTGTCATTTGCGAAAATTAGCCGTTTATAGGGTATATCCCCTATTAGTGTGCAATTTTCCCATATAAGTGAATATATATATTTTCATTCCTAAACCGATAAATGAAAAGGTGCCAAAAAAGCAAAACACATTTTAATAAATAAATGCCCTACGAATCTAACTGTACGACTGTCATTTGCGAAAAATTAGCCGTTTATAGGGTATACCCCTATTAGTGTGCAATTTTCCCATATAAGTGAATATATATATTTTCATTCCTAAAACCGATAAATGAAAAGGTGCCAAAAAAAGCAAAACGCATTTAATAAATAAATGCCCTACGAATCTAACTGTACGACTGTCATTTGCGAAAAATTAGCCGTTTATAGGGTATACCCCTATTAGTGTGCAATTTTCCCATATAAGTGAATATATATATTTTCATTCCTAAAACCGATAAATGAAAAGGTGCCAAAAAAAGCAAAACGCATTTTAATAAATAAATGCCCTACGAATCTAACTGTACGACTGTCATTTGCGAAAAATTAGCCGTTTATAGGGTATACCCCTATTAGTGTGCAATTTTCCCATATAAGTGAATATATATATTTTCATTCCTTAAAACCGATAAATGAAAAGGTGCCAAAAAAAGCAAAACGCATTTTAATAAATAAATGCCCTACGAATCTAACTGTACGACTGTCATTTGCGAAAAATTAGCCGTTTATAGGGTATACCCCTATTAGTGTGCAATTTTCCCATATAAGTGAATATATATATTTTCATTCCTAAAACCGATAAATGAAAAGGTGCCAAAAAAAGCAAAACGCATTTTAATAAATAAATGCCCTACGAATCTAACTGTACGACTGTCATTTGCGAAAAATTAGCCGTTTATAGGGTATACCCCTATTAGTGTGCAATTTTCCCATATAAGTGAATATATATATTTTCATTCCTAAAACCGATAAATGAAAAGGTGCCAAAAAAAGCAAAACGCATTTTAATAAATAAATGCCCTACGAATCTAACTGTACGACTGTCATTTGCGAAAAATTAGCCGTTTATAGGGTATACCCCTATTAGTGTGCAATTTTCCCATATAAGTGAGTATATATATTTTCATTCCTAAAACCGATAAATGAAAAGGTGCCAAAAAAAGCAAAACGCATTTTAATAAATTAATGCCCTACGAATCTAACTGTACGACTGTCATTTGCGAAAAATTAGCCGTTTATAGGGTATACCCCTATTAGTGTGCAATTTTCCCATATAAGTGAATATATATATTTTCATTCCTAAAACCGATAAATGAAAAGGTGCCAAAAAAGCAAAACGCATTTTAATAAATAAATGCCCTACGAATCTAACTGTACGACTGTCATTTGCGAAAAATTAGCCGTTTATAGGGTAATACCCCTATTAGTGTGCAATTTTCCCATATATGTGAATATATATATTTTCATTCCTAAAACCGATAAATGAAAAGGTGCCAAAAAAAGCAAAACGCATTTTAATAAATAAATGCCCTACGAATCTAACTGTACGACTGTCATTTGCGAAAAATTAGCCGTTTATAGGGTATACCCCTATTAGTGTGCAATTTTCCCATATAAGTGAATATATATATTTTCATTGCTAAAACCGATAAATGAAAAGGTGCCAAAAAAAGCAAAACGCATTTTAATAAATAAATGCCCTACGAATCTAACTGTACGACTGTCATTTGCGAAAAATTAGCCGTTTATAGGGTATACCCCTATTAGTGTGCAATTTTCCCATATAAGTGAATATATATATTTTCATTCCTAAAACCGATAAATGAAAAGGTGCCAAAAAAAGCAAAACGCATTTTAATAAATAAATGCCCTACGAATCTAACTGTACGACTGTCATTTGCGAAAAATTAGCCGTTTATAGGGTATACCCCTATTAGTGTGCAATTTTCCCATATAAGTGAATATATATATTTTCATTCCTAAAACCGATAAATGAAAAGGTGCCAAAAAAAGCAAAACGCATTTTAATAAATAAATGCCCTACGAATCTAACTGTACGACTGTCATTTGCGAAAAATTAGCCGTTTATAGGGTATACCCCTATTAGTGTGCAATTTTCCCATATAAGTGAATATATATATTTTCATTCCTAAAACCGATAAATGAAAAGGTGCCAAAAAAAGCAAAACGCATTTTAATAAATAAATGCCCTACGAATCTAACTGTACGACTGTCATTTGCGAAAAATTAGCCGTTTATAGGGTATACCCCTATTAGTGTGCAATTTTCCCATATAAGTGAATATATATATTTTCATTCCTAAAACCGATAAATGAAAAGGTGCCAAAAAAAGCAAAACGCATTTTAATAAATAAATGCCCTACGAATCTAACTGTACGACTGTCATTTGCGAAAAATTAGCCGTTTATAGGGTATACCCCTATTAGTGTGCAATTTTCCCATATAAGTGAATATATATATTTTCATTCCTAAAACCGATAAATGAAAAGGTGCCAAAAAAAGCAAAACGCATTTTAATAAATAAATGCCCTACGAATCTAACTGTACGACTGTCATTTGCGAAAAATTAGCCGTTTATAGGGTATACCCCTATTAGTGTGCAATTTTCCCATATAAGTGAATATATATATTTTCATTCCTAAAACCGATAAATGAAAAGGTGCCAAAAAAAGCAAAACGCATTTTAATAAATAAATGCCCTACGAATCTAACTGTACGACTGTCATTTGCGAAAAATTAGCCGTTTATAGGGTATACCCCTATTAGTGTGCAATTTTCCCATATAAGTGAATATATATATTTTCATTCCTAAAACCGATAAATGAAAAGGTGCCAAAAAAAAGCAAAACGCATTTTAATAAATAAATGCCCTACGAATCTAACTGTACGACTGTCATTTGCGAAAAATTAGCCGTTTATAGGGTATACCCCTATTAGTGTGCAATTTTCCCATATAAGTGAATATATATATTTTCATTCCTAAAACCGATAAATGAAAAGGTGCCAAAAAAAGCAAAACGCATTTTAATAAATAAATGCCCTACGAATCTAACTGTACGACTGTCATTTGCGAAAAATTAGCCGTTTATAGGGTATACCCCTATTAGTGTGCAATTTTCCCATATAAGTGAATATATATATTTTTATTCCTAAAACCGATAAATGAAAAGGTGCCAAAAAAAGCAAAACGCATTTTAATAAATAAATGCCCTACGAATCTAACTGTACGACTGTCATTTGCGGAAAATTAGCCGTTTATAGGGTATACCCCTATTAGTGTGCAATTTTCCCATATAAGTGAATATATATATTTTCATTCCTAAAACCGATAAATGAAAAGGTGCCAAAAAAAGCAAAACGCATTTTAATAAATAAATGCCCTACGAATCTAACTGTACGACTGTCATTTGCGAAAAATTAGCCGTTTATAGGGTACACCCCTATTAGTGTGCAATTTTCCCATATAAGTGAATATATATATTTTCATTCCTAAAACCGATAAATGAAAAGGTGCCAAAAAAAGCAAAACGCATTTTAATAAATAAATGCCCTACGAATCTAACTGTACGACTGTCATTTGCGAAAAATTAGCCGTTTATAGGGTATACCCCTATTAGTGTGCAATTTTCCCATATAAGTGAATATATATATTTTCAATCCTAAAACCGATAAATGAAAAGGTGCCAAAAAAAGCAAAACGCATTTTAATAAATAAATGCCCTACGAATCTAACTGTACGACTGTCATTTGCGAAAAATTAGCCGTTTATAGGGTATACCCCTATTAGTGTGCAATTTTCCCATATAAGTGAATATATATATTTTTCATTCCTTAAACCGATAAATGAAAAGGTGCCAAAAAAAGCAAAACGCATTTTAATAAATAAATGCCCTACGAATCTAACTGTACGACTGTCATTTGCGAAAAATTAGCCGTTTATAGGGTATACCCCTATTAGTGTGCAATTTTCCCATATAAGTGAATATATATATTTTCATTCCTAAAACCGATAAATGAAAAGGTGCCAAAAAAAGCAAAACGTATTTTAATAAATAAATGCCCTACGAATCTAACTGTACGACTGTCATTTGCGAAAAATTAGCCGTTTATAGGGTATACCCCTATTAGTGTGCAATTTTCCCATATAAGTGAATATATATATTTTCATTCCTAAAACCGATAAATGAAAAGGTGCCAAAAAAAGCAAAACGCATTTTAATAAATGAATCCCCTACTAATAAAAATTTTAAGTAACCACTACTTGTTGTTAAATTTGATTGACTTTATTTTTAAAAGTGTATAGTGAAAATAAAAATTTTATATTTAATTTTAAAAAACAAAATGTACATCTAAATTAATTACAAATTTTCTTCATACACTTGATTCGGGGTCAGGGCATTCAGCTGCCACCACTGGATGTTCTGTAGCCGCAAGACTTCCAGCAGTCCCCACAGGATATTCAGTAGTTGCTGCTGGGTGTTCAGTACCACCAACTACTCGATCAGTTGCGACTACTGGAAGGCCAGTAGCAGCAACTGGAGGAGCAGAAGTCACTACTGAACTCCTAGTAGCAACTACTGATTGCCTAGTACCTAGGCGGACTTGGTGGCCTGTGGTGTGCATTGGTTCTACCACCAGAGATGTGGGATAAATAATTTCCTGTATTATGTATCCCGTAGGAATTTGTGGATTCTGGAAATGTACAATTGTTAAAAACAAATTTTGAAATCAAAATATAAAGAAATCTTACCATGTAAAAGACCTGGTGGGCATTCCTGCCGTATCTACCGCGCCCACGGTGTCTACGGCCACCCCTTGCCCCACCTCTGCTGGCCCCTCTGCTAGCCCCTCTGCCAGTACCTCTGCCGGCACCATTGGCAGCACCACTGGATTGGTCTATAAGGTAACGAATTAGTTTCTAAAAAAAAAACATATATGTACATACATACATTAAAAACATTAATAAAACTCTATGAAATCAAGGCAAATCAATTATAAGGTGGTAGCGGAGGCGAATTCATTGATTTTTGCCAGTAGCCTAACTGTCAAACACCATATATATATAAATTCTTGAACAAATCCATCGCGAAATTATACCAGGAAGTCGCAGTGGCGAATTCATTAATTTTCGCCGAAACCTTAAATGTCAAACTCCATATATAAAAAATATGTATAATTTTTTTTATATGGTGTTTGACATTTAGCGTTTCGGCGAAAATTAATGAATTCGCCATTGCGAACTCCTGGTATTATTTCGCCATTTAAAAAATCAGTGTAAAATTTTTTTTGATATGTACTTCGACATTCTGGCTAAGGGCGAGAATTAAAGAATTCGCCACTGCTACCACCTTGTAATTGATTCGCCTTGTATAAAACCAAAAACAAGTAAAAAATTAAAGTGTTGGCTTAAATTTAGTTTAGGGACGCAGCTCAAAAATGAAAAATATTTTCCACGCGGTGTAAAATGCAATTTAAAACTAAAAGTGTTAAGTGAAAAATTTGGTGCTGACCCTTAGTATTGCAGTTATGGACCACTCTGTATGTATAATATGGCATATATCGTATTTTATGGCGGAATGAGACCATATGGGTATCATTTGAAAAGTAATTTCAATACCTATTTAATTGAAAAGAAAAAAAAGAAAAAAAAGTTTAAGGTAAGGACTGAAAAAAAGTTTTTCATATAAACATAACTGCCTACATACTTAGTATGTACATATGTATATCAAAGAAACAAGTCAGTTTAGTGAAGCTTGTTCAATTCAAAAAAAAGATTATACAGAGCGATAGAGAATTAAAAAATAATAAAAAATGAATAATAAAAAAATTGGCGGTCGCTCCTATTTTCCGAGTTATGGGCCTCTGAATTTTTCACATAAAACTGTGATTGTACATTACATTTTGGTACAAGTTGGGTCAATATGGGTATCATTATAAATCTTTTGGTAATATATATTAAACGGTGCTATTTATAATTTTTGTTTAATTTAAACAAACAAACAAAAATTATAAATAGCACCGTTTAATATATATTACCAAAAGATTTATAATGATACCCATATTGACCCAACTTGTACCAAAATGTAATGTACAATCACAGTTTTATGTGAAAAATTCAGAGGCCCATAACTCGGAAAATAGGAGCGACCGCCAATTTTTTTATTTTGCATTTTTCATTTTTTATTATTTTTTAATTCTCTATCACTCTGTATAATCTTTTTTTTGAATTGAACAAGCTTCACTAAACTGACTTGTTTCTTTGATATACATATGTACATACTAAGTATGTAGGCAGTTATGTTTATATGAAAAACTTTTTTTCAGTCCTTACCTTAAACTTTTTTTTATTTTTTTTTCTTTTCAATTAAATAGGTATTGAAATTACTTTTCAAATGATACCCATATGGTCTCATTCCGCCATAAAATACGATGTATGCCATATTATACATACAGACTTTAGTGGTCCGTAACTGCGTCAGCCCCAAACTTTTCACTTTACACTTTTTCACTTTAACACTTTTTCACTTTACACTGCATTTAACACCGCGTTGAAAATTATTTTTCATTTTTGAACTGCGTTGTAAACTACATTTGTTCCAAAAAGCAAATTTAATAAACTATAACCCCCTTATGCAAAATAAAAACGCTAACTTGGAGTTTACTTTAAAGTAAATTTAAATGAAAAATTTGTTTTAAAGTACACTTTAATTTAACTTAATTTTTTTTGCATATGGGCGTTAATGTTTAAAATTATATCATAATTTTATATTAAATTAAATTAATTTTTGCTCACCTGTGTTGTTTCGCTGTCCATCTTCTGTTTAAATGTGCTCTGTAAAAAATACCCGTCACATAGCATGCCGCGATTTGCCATTGTTGCCACATTTTTAATGTAGAACAGATGCCAGACTTTAAACCAAGTAAACGTAATGGCAAATATATATATATATCTATATAATTAATAAAGAAATAATACTACAATTTTATAAAAGTTATCAAAACTAAAGCTTTTTTTTGTAATCATGAACAATTAATAATTAACTATTTGAAAATATTTGCAATACTTAAACATGCCAAAAATTTTTTCTGGTGTATTATGGACATGGTTGCATGTATATTAAAGTGTGGTAACTACACAGGGAACGAATGAAACAGGAATAACGGCACTAATTTCAAAAACGTCAAATCAAGCATAAATTTAATCTTGGAACAATTGAGGAAAAGGAAAAAGGTTTTCAAACGTACAGTGCGATTTTGAAAGTAATAATATTATATAATATTACGTGAAAATTAACGTATCTACATATATTTAAAAGCAATTTTTTCAAAAAATCTTTAAATACTTAAAAGAAACAGTTAAGTAAAAAATAAAAAATTTAGAAACTTTAGCTTAAGTGAATTTGTAGTTATTGTGTACTGCTGCGATATTTTAAGGCTTAAATCCAGTTTACGGGCACCGCTCCAAAAGAAAAAAAAGTTGTCTACGGTGTGTAAAATGTAATTATAAGCAAAAAATGTTTAGTGAAAAATTTGGCGCCAACCCTTACTTCCGGAGTTACGGGCCTCCGAAGTTTTTATGTTTAATATGGCATATATCGAGTAGTTGATGGCAGAATAGGACAATATGGATATCATTCGAAAGGTAATTCAAGCCGCTATCTAACTTACTACTAAAAAGGTAAAAAAATCTGCTAAAGACCAAAAAACGATTTTTTTTTTCATTTTAACGTAACTACTTAAAATTGTTAAGCTTAGTTGGAATACAAAAAAAGTTATACCTATGAAGTGTGTAAAAAAAATTAAGTGCCAATCTTCGGGAAAACCCTTTGTTTCCGTAATACGGACCTCCAAAGTTTTTACGTATAATGTAACATATGTATATCGTCTATGCAGGAAATCTTTAGAAAGCAAAGCCGGTGTTGGTCATACCATAGAGCAGGAAATCTACACACAGACATTTTACACACTTCATATAACTTTTTAACCGACTTCCAAAAAAGAAGGAGGTTATCAATTCGACTGAATGTTGCTTTTTTTATGTTGGTGCCTCGAAAACTCATTTCTTAACTGATTTAAAGTTTTTTTTGTAATATGATAGATTATGCTTACAGATTGGTCCCGTTTTAAAACCAGTTCATAATCTTAAAAAATTAAAGGGTGTCCCCATACAACATAGATGTTTTTTAAGTGTTTTATGAACCGTAAAGGGCAGTTTTCTAAAATTTATAAAAACTGCGTATCACTATAGCTCCCAATAGCAAAAAGTAATACAAAAATATATCTAAAATAAAAGGGTGTCCCCATAGGTGACGTAAATTGACCTATAAGCGC
Organism: Cistogaster globosa; assembly: GCA_937654795.1. Classification (NCBI taxonomy): domain Eukaryota; kingdom Metazoa; phylum Arthropoda; class Insecta; order Diptera; family Tachinidae; genus Cistogaster; species Cistogaster globosa. The sequence continues at coordinate 51,047,492 of OW569405.1, forward strand.
CTATTTTTTGAACCGTTATAGATAAACGCTTGAAAATTGGACAGGATGTCGATTACTGTGAGCGTTATAACAACAAGTATAAACATGCAAAATTATAAATTAAAGCGTGACCCAATAGTTCATGTAATTTGATATATGTGACCAAACTTTTGAACCGTTATAGACAGACAGCTAAAGAATGTTTTGTAGTCGGTTTTTATTTGCAAGAATTATTTCGTAAAGTATTCCAACTAAACTTAATAATTTTAAGTTAAGTTTAAATTAGGGATAGACAAAAAACATCGAAGTTTTACAAACACTCGATGTATTGTGTCGAAACATCGATATAATCCGATGTTTTTTTTTTTTTTTTGCTCCTAAACAATCGAAAAAAATCGATGTTTTTTTTAAAGCATCGAAATGACAAATTGTATACAGAACGTGTAGATAGATTGATTTATAAACGTGTATACATAAATATCTATATGTGCTGGCATGACTCAAGTTTGTACATGTAAACTTGGTAAATATTATGCGAACAACTGGCAACACTTAAAAGTATGGGGAGATGTAAAATAAACTTAAGATTTTTCGAAAATATATTAATAATAAATAAAAAAAAAACATTAAAAATTCAATAATTATTAATTAAAAAAGAAAACAATCGATGTATAAAAAACATTGATGTATTTTATGAAATATCGATGCAACATCGATGTATGTTTGCGATGCATCGCATGGAAAAAACATCGATGTTTTTTTACAGTGTCCATCCCTAGTTTAAATTAAAAAAAATGGTTTTTGTTCTTTAACAGATTTTTTATTTTATTTTATCATTTTCCTGTTTAATTAGATAGCCGCTTAAATTACCTCTCCAATGATATCCATATTGTCCTATTCTACCATCAAATACTCGATATATGCCATATTGAATTGCAGTTTACACACCGTAGACAACTTTTTTTTCTTTTGGAGCGGTGCCCGTAAACTGAACTTGTTCCAAAAGTTACAAGCTTCTGAATTGAGAAAATGTAAAAAATAAGGTGTTTTTTGAGAATTTTCCCAAAAAAGATGGTATTCTATTTTTCCTTATGTTTTAAACCGTTGCAATGATCTCAACGGAAAACTGAAATTAAAATGCAATACGAGTTGCTCGAATCTTTATGGAAAATTAATACTCGTTTTAAAAATAATACAATTTGTTGTAATACTTTTGTTACATCTTTAGAAATGTTTAACTCCAAAAATATGTATCAAAAAATTGCTTCAGACAAAAAGATAGAAGATATTGATTCAGAACTAATCGATTTTGTTAATCAATTTAATATACACCTTATGCTAATTCAATATAAAAAATACTATTATTTGTAGTGGGGATTTTTGGGGATAGTTTAAATTGTTTATTGGTGATTTTTAGGGACATTATTTTTTTTTTTAATGTCGCAGTGCACTTATAAATTATCGGATTTTTACTTTAAGACATTTGTTGTATTCTTAATTACATTTAGAAATTTAGAAGTTTAAAGTTTTGTTCTGACAGCGCTTTTCGTTATAAAGGTACAAGCCTTTGAATTGAGAATATGTAAAAAATACCGTACTTTTAAGGATTTTCTCCAAAAAGGTGGTATTCTTTTTTTGCTTATGTAATTTTAATTTACTTCGGTACTAGTTAATTTTTTTAAATTGAAAAAACTATACTCTACTATCAGAATTTATAATTTTCTTTAAGCTTATCCAGCTAATCTTCATGTTTGTAAAGGTTTCTGTGGTGGAAAGAAAATATGGATATAGTAAACAGGGTTCAAATATTTTCATATATGTATGAGCATTCAAATACCAACATTTATGATATTTTTTCATATATGAGAATTCAAAATTTTTTTTTATTTTCCACGATCATAAACGAAAATCAAAAAATTTTCTGCCTGCGATCATACATGAATGTGTGCATCTGTTTTTTTTTTTTAAAACATTCATATATATATGAGTGAACAACAAAAAATTTCTGTATTATTCACATTTGATAAGTGATGAATAAGAACATTCTCATTCTTGCTGTTTTACATAAACGAACGTTCAAAAATGAGTATTTTACAGTTTCTCATAAACGAACACCAAAAAATTTCTGCCTGCGATCGTACATACATAAATGTTTGTATTAGCATTGCACAGTGGGGCAGAACAAAATATTTTGGAAATAATTCAGCCATTTGTAAACCACAAGGCCGATGGATCCGAATGGATTGGCATGAGCATAGCAGAGGAGTACTTGAGCTTAAGTTTTGGAGCTCGGTACCATCTACTTTCCAGAGATGGCGCTATGTGGTCTCAAAGTTGCGTACCTCGCACCTGAAAATTTTTCTAACGCTTGGCATTTCTTCAATTTTTGTCTGATTTTTAAATATTTTACATGGTCTTAAAGGTCTCGTCCATACCTACAAAACGATGCTTCAAACTGCATGTTTATGTTTAAAGATGATCAAGTTATACGCATTTTAAAATTAAAATTTTTGATTTTTGGATACCCTGGTCCAGTTTTTTTCGAAATATTGGGTACACTTTTAGGCAAATTTGTTTGAGTTTTTTACCATAGTCAGCAAACAAAATTAAAAATATTCTGAAAAAAATTGAAGATCATATCTTTTGTGGCTTAAAAATTATACGATTTTCAATTTAAAAAATTCAAATTATTGCATTTTTGTGTATTTTAGCCCAAAAAGGGCAAATAATGTAATTTTTTAGATAGAAAAAAATTTTCTTAAGGAAAGTATAAATTTTTTTTTTAAGCTAACTATATGTGTGTACGTTTAAATCAAATTTCGTATAAAAGTGATCATTCTTGTAGAAGATGTAAGTCTTTCAATTTGACCTATTTTACATCGAAATTTTGACTTTACCCCATATTTTCTAAAATCCCAAAGCTGGGATAGGAAAAAGGGGAATACTATTAAATCATGAAAGAATTAAATTAAATTATTAAATTATTTTTATTGAAGATATATTATATATATATATATATATATATATATATATATATATATATATATATATATAATATAATATAATATAATATTATTTTATATATATATTTGTTTTTTAAATCATATTATAAAAATATATTAATAAACCAAATATTTGCTTTTAAAATAAGTAGTAGAGAAAACTATGTAAAATTCTAAAGGTTACCGCAGAATGTAGTTGACTATAACATGTAAGTCATAAGTACAATTTTACATCTACATTCGCACAAACATATACTTCAAAATAAAAAAAACCTTTTTGTTACATATGCCGGCAGCAGCCCATAACAAAATATGTGCATATGCACATACGCGAACGCTTTATGAAAAATTTTTTCTACCGTCTTTTCACTTTTAAAAATTATCAAAATTGTAAAATTCTCATAAATGTGCACTTGTGTAAAAAAAATATTTTCACTTTTGAATAGAAAGAGAACAAATTAATTAACTCATTCATAAATGAAAAAACAAAATTATTTTCTACCCTCTCACACATTTATGGAAGAAGCAGCAAAAACTATGATGTGTACTTGCTCACACATGTTTGAGAATACTCTGATAACCTGATTTCTTAATCTGACAACTGTATAGCAAATAATTTCATTTTACCCACTATTCAGTAGTTTATGTTCTTTTTAAAATTTATAGCTTCTTTTTTTTAATTAATAGAAAATGGTTTTAAATAAAGAAAAACTTATGACCATTTTGGTGATGGAATTAAACGCAGGCTTAAATGTTCAAAATCTTAAATATTACCAAAATAATTCTTTTTATACCAAAATATTCTCCGATTACAACAAAGACCAGCCGTTATGTTATAAACTAGAAAATAATTCAAAAAATTGGAAAATGATTTTAAAAAGGGTATGACGATCGCAATATAAAATAAGTACAAAAATGAATGATAATTGCTTGATTACAGATTCGGTCATTGCTTGTTAACTCTGAAGGATACGGTTACGGTTTTCATACCGTTGACAAAAACAAGGTTTGTTGCAATTGTATAATTTAAATGAAGATATACTATGTATATACATACTATTTTTTTATGATAGAAAAGTGATGTTGATAATCAAATTTATAATATTACCGAAGAGTTTTCGAATAATGTAGGTGGTAGAAATCTGACCGAAAATGAGAAATGTGCATTAGAAGCCCTTATTTGCCTAAAAGAAGGCAAACACGTATGTACATTTAACATCTTTTACAGCATTCCTTCTAGAACAAGTTTTTTTAGGATCCACTTAAAAATTTAAATATTAATGAAGTTTTTCCGAATGAAGTAGGTGGGAAAAATCTGACGGAACTAGAGATATGTGCATTAGATGCCCTTGTTTGCCTAAAAGAGGGCAAAAGCGTATGTATATTTAACATTTCTTACAGCATTCCCCTTACAACAAGTTTATTTAGGATCTTCTTCAAAATTTAAATATTACTGAGGACTTTCCAAATGAAGTAGGAGGTAAAAATTTGACCGAGCATGAGAAATATGCATTAGATGCCCTTATTACCCTAAAGGAACAGAAAAATGTATGTACATTTAAATTTTCCAAAACTTTCTTCTGAAAACAATTATTTCTAGATTCCGCTCCAGCGCATCCAAAAAATTGGGAAATATGAACGAAGTGTTTTTAAAGAGAAGACTACTGAAGAAATGTCAGCAAATTTTGATAATGAAATAGTAAGGAATTACAATTTACTACTCTATACAATTTCGCTAATATTAATAATAATACATTTTTTTGTTTTTAGAATAAAAGAGGCTCAAAGGAAATAGAATATATTTTAAAAGGCTTTCTCGAAGAAGTAAAATTAATGTTAAGTCGTGCTTTAGATAAGTTTTCTTATTGTCATAAAAGTAATGAAAACTGTATAAGTCTCAATAAAGATACCAATAATAAAAAATCTTTTAAAGAAAGCAGTATCGATATCAAATGTACCGAAAAACAATTAGAAAAATGTAATAAGACTCTAGGTCCCTTTGAAACCGAAGAGTGCAGCTTAGATATATCGCAATTTGAAAGTTATAGGAAAAGTGCTAATCCGAAAGAAAAAATTAATAAGCGTGTTTCTCGCGTACCGGGAAAAGCAGTGAAACAAATCCGTCGTTTTAAACCAAAAGTGGCAGATTGCAATTTTAAAATAAACCCCGATTTGCTTTTCGAAGCAAAAGATATTCAGAATCTCAAGTTAACTAAAAAGAAACTAATAATTGATGTGCTAAGACAGGAGTACTTGAAAATAAATAACGCATGCATTATTTCGTTTTTTAACATAAAGTACTTAGTTTCAGGGTTGTTGGCATATGGTTACTGTACTTTTGCCGACTGTAGCAAATACCGTTTTAAAGTAAATATAGACGGAACTGTTTTTGTTTATAGAACAGGTGAAATTGTTCATGCAATTGGAGAAAAACGTGTTGCACAAATTCGTGGTGTAACACGAGCTATTGCGAAGAAAAATCTCCAAAATAAAAGCGCTTACATCTACCGAAAAGAAAAGATTCTCGAAGCCTCTGATGAAATAGCGCAAAGTGGAAACTTTCAAAATATTCAAAAACTACCAACGCTGCGTAAATGCAAATCTGAATATAATTTTGATAATTTTTGTGATCCCAACCCGTTTATTGACGTTTATCGTATGCAACAAGGATATTATCTAGAATATATACAATATATAGCGTCACCATTAGCAATACATTGCTGGGCAGGCAAAACCTTCGAAACTTTTTGTCAAAATCCACAAATATTAAAAGACGCAAATTATACAATACATTTTGATGCAACAGGGCAAAGTGTGCGACAAATTGAGTGCGCAGAAAAGCGAGTTTTAATATATAAAATGGTCATTAGGATAAAGAAACTAAAAATGATTATTCCAGTTTTAACAGCCATATTGTCTCGCCACACAATTGTGGATATATGTTTAATATTTGAAAGATTGCAGATATATTGCAAAGAGAACAAATATAAATGGCCATTTTTTGAAAGAGTTTGTACTGATGTAATGATCAAAATGTTTCCGAATATCTTAATGATTATTTTAAATACCTAGAAAACAAAAGTTTAAGTTCAAGACCTAGAGTTATTGTGCAGTGGTGCAAAGCTCACTACATTCATATTATTTGTAAAGACTTAAATATGAAAATCGGGAAAAAACATAAACTTAGGCATTTATTAAAAAGTGTTTTAACTTTAGCTTTTGATCTTAAAACAATGGATGAATGTAAATTCTGGTTTAACCATATTTTCGTTGTTCTTTTAAGCCCACAGAAAAACCATGATTTTAAGAACAGTTTTGCAATTTTAAAAAAAAAATTTGTAGATATAAACGAAAATGATTACGAAAATATGATTTCTTTTGATGATGAGCAATTAAATAATTTAGAATCTATTGCTTCTCGTAGTCCTTTTAAGAAAGTTTTTGAAAATATATGTAATAATATATGCGACAGTTTTAATGATCAAATAATAAAATATGAGGTAAATGAATATCAAAATGAAGATTTGTGCAGATTTATTGTCAAAAAATATTGCCCATTTCTACCTATGTGGACAAACATAATGGGGATCGTGATAGATCCATCGGGCGATCACATAAGTAACGCTCCAGTAGAATTTAATTTTTATTTGCAAAAGCATATCCTTCTAAACAATAGATCTGTTCGGCCAGGTGACTTCATAAAAATTGACAGAAAAGACAGTATGAGTTCCTTAAAAGAACTTCGATATCAATACGAAATGTTCGATGTAGAGGAAAATGACAAAAAGGAGCCAATTGCTAAAAACGAAAAACATGATTTATTACAAATTGCTAAAGAGCATGACTATGAGTTAATAGAACTGTTAGAGCCAGAAGAACCATGGAAGAAGAAAAGTCTAAAAAAAACAAAAAGCTATTAAGCCTAAACATCTGTTGAATGCAAAAAAAGTAAAGAAGTTGATTTCAACGCCTAAAAGCATTGAAAATATCATATCACTTGATACTATAAATGAGGTGACAAGAATTAAAAAAGAGCACACATACTATGATCCAATGAAATTTGAGAAATTAAGCCAGACAAAGCAAATAAACGTGAATTTATATCTCTTTAGATACAATAGTTTATTTAAAAAAATATATCCAAATTTAAAGCAATCTGATATTAGTTTCTTTAACATATTAGATATTGAAGACTGGAAGTCGTTAAAAATAGGAAAGCAATTAACCAATTTTGTTGTGGATTGTGCTATTCTCAGCATAATAAAAGAAAATTTCAAAAATGTCTTGAGTCTACCTTGTCAACTTGATACAATTTCTTTTACAAAACTTAATAAACTAATATCCTATAAGCCAAATTATATAATTATACCAATATTAAAAAGTTATCATTTCAACCTTTGTATTTTAAATTTCTTACGTCGAGAATTTATTTTCATAGATTCTTTTAGTGACTTCAGCGGTCAAGAATATTGGGAAAGTTTTTCTAAACATTTTTGTAAAGACAAAGAATGGAAATTTCTTAAAATCTCTGAAAGAAGTAAACAAAGCGATGGTGTTAGCTGTGGGGTATTTGTAATAATGTATGTTTCACATTATTTGAGTGGAAAATCCCTTTTAAAAGTACCAAATCCTAACAAGTTTAGAGAAACTATAACAGTCCACCCTAAATACGAGCGTAAGACGTTATTTAACTGTCAAAAATTCTCATGCCCATACAAAATGTATGAGACCAACCCAAATAGCGCGACGCTAACGTTGAACAATTGAAAAATCCAATTTTGACGCGCGTAAAAAGTGAAGTTGACTGCAAAAGAAGTGTTGTTATTGTTTTTTGTTTTTGTGGTATATACAAAAGTATTTCCAACAGTAATGACATCACAGCTACTTTAAGGTCAATTTCGCGATTTTATCTCTCTTAATTATTTCAATTTTGTGGTTTTTAGCAAATAAGATAAGTAAACAATACTGTTCGTTTCACAACGTTGGCGCTCGTATTTAAGTTACTCATTACAGCGTAAAAACTAGACGCTAAATTACGTCGTGCCTAACGCCCGTATTTAGGGTGGACTGTTAGATCAGTTTTAACTAGAAATGCAGATAATTGCTCTCAATTTTGCTGTCATTGTGGAAATGTTAAAAGACTTAAAACTAAATGCAAATCCTGCCAATATACAGTTTGTAAAGAATGTATTATAAAAATATACAACAACTCTTTTAAGACATGCAGGATATGCACTGATAACATTTTTATATAAACCTTTTAAAAACTTTAAAATTAATTAAATTTGCAAGAAGTAAATATGCATATATGTATGTATATATATATATATATATATATATATATATATATATATATATATATATATATATATATATATATATATATATATATATATATATATATATATATATATATACATAAAGCAAATTTTACTAAATTTAAAAGAATGAATATAATAAAGTTATTTTTACTTGCATGAAAATTTTATACAATTCTGATATGTATGTAGTATTTATTCATAAAAATATTGACGAAACATGAATGTGTTCAAAACTTTTAATGCCAATTCCATATAAATGAAAAAAAAAATAGTTTGTAATTAGTTACGTAGTTTAGCATTAACATAATAGTTAAAATATTAAGTAGTAGCAAACCACATCACAAAATATATTTTTAAAAAAAACGAACTGAATTTTACAAGTACGTGTTTGTATTTTGCATGTAATACAACAAAAAAATCGAATGCATAGCATTTTGTATGTAATACAAAAAATATTTATTACATGAATAAAAAAAAATCGAATTGTGGCATTAAGTATATCTTAATCAATTTCTGAACACAAACACAAATTTTAAGTTACGCATGCTCAGAAATAAATAAGTAGATAAGTACTAGTACTATATAGTTAAGTAAAATCAAGGCCAATCAATAACCAGGTCAAATTCAAATTCATTAATTTGTACCATTGCCCAAGAAATCAAATTTACAGATTTTTTTATCTCACCTTCTTATTGACTCGCCTTGACAAAAATGGTGCAGGCCTATAGGGGAAGCCAACCATTTAAAATAACTGGCAACGCGCCCTGTGTAGTACCTCAACGGTGGTGTGGAAATCTACACACAGCAATATATTAAATGAACTATAGTATTTTTCCTCTATGGTATAGCTAAAATTGGCTTCGCTTACATAATAAGTCACAAGTTATACCACCACAACAGACATCAGTATTTAAAAATCGAAAAGCACAACAACTCAAATCTATGGAAATTAAGAAAGCTGAGTTACTACCAACATAAAGAAATGACTGATGACAGACACAAAAAAATAAAAATATTTGTTTTCAAATTTTAAGAACTGTTAATTTTTATTTAAAGTAATGAACACACATTATTTACTTACAGGTACTTTTAAATAAAAGGAAAATCCTTTTTAGGACTCTTAAAGTATGTTAAGAAGGTGATATAAATAATACTTTTTAAAAGCCCTTTTCAGGGCTCAAAATGTTTTAAAAAAGGGGTAAAAATATAACTTAAAAACACTTTTTAATTAATTTGTAATTGTATATGTAGTTTATTAATTGTAAAAAAATTAATAAATAATAAACATTGCAAAAAAGAGAAAAACAAAAATATTTAATACTAAAAAACATGTATGTGTACGTTATTTATGCAGTTAATTCTACAATTATGTAAAGAAGCTTATAAAAATATTGAGAGAAATAATCTTTTCTATACCAAAAATAATCAAACATTGTTTCTGTAAGCTTATTCTACAATTACAAAGATAAGCTTATATTAATCATATACATATAATATTTTCATAAGGGTTCCGTTTTGATTTTTTCTACAATTGTTACAATAGCATTTTTCAATATGTTTAAAATACTTTTTCAAGCTTAAGGCTTATAATTCTTAGCTTTTTTAAATATTTTTCACAAGTCGTTTGGTATGTTGGGAAATTATTTGAAAAATCTAAATATTCTTGTTCTGGTGTTTGAATAATTTTATCTTTTACTATGTGTCTTGAACCCCTCTGGTTTGTTGTCGTGCGATTTGTTGATGACGATGTTGAGACGTTGTGATTGTTCTTTGTTATGGGTTTGATGGTGATGACTTGTTTCTAAATTAAGGGGCAAACTTTTTTCATCGCCATAAATTTCATATAATAGATCACGTTCCTGAAATAATCCAATAATTTTTTGTTGATATTTTATGTGCAACAACCCTGTGCCTGAAAGGAAAAATAAAAAGTGAAACAAATATATATTTTTTTGCAGCACTTTGTGTTAATAATTGATATATGTTTTTTAAATAAACTTAAAAGAGCATTCTTAATGCATTGATAGAGCTTTAAGCTGTGGCTAAATAACTAGATCGTAACCCATGCATTCTGTCTAAAAGTAAAAAAAAGTTTAAAATTAATATCAAACTATTGGCGCAAATAACATAATCTGTGTTTTTTGGGCTAAGTCGGCACAAATATATTTGCCAACCGATTTTGTTTATTATTTCACATATTTGTAGATATTGTCGTAAAATTATTTTTGGCAAAAATTTAGTACAGTTTGTTTCGACATACAAAAACATTACTCACTACAAAGAAAAAAATAAATAAAATTCAAATAAACGTTCCGTTTACTTTTGGTACCCTGAATTCATTTAATCAAATTTTTGAAAAAATTAATTTTAATAAATTAAAACATTTTTAACCATTTTTTTAATTTAAAAATTTTAACAAAAATAAAATTTGCCTTTGTGGCTAAACCGAGGGTTAGCAGGAAACAAAAACAAATAAAAATAACTATTTGTAAAAGAAAACAACGAAAGAAGATTTGGGTGTGCGGATAGAATTATTCTAAACAAATTAATATTGATTGATTATGAAGATTTATCGTATTCTTAGTTGCAAGATTAGATGGTTAAATAAATGATGTTTACAAATGAACACAACCTAACAAGCGAAAAATGCCCTAAGTGTTTAAATTATTCTTGTTTTCTTTGGACAACGTTTGCATAAATAATGTAAAGTAATTCTTTTTTATAAAAAAATTACATGTTTTTTTTTTCCTTTTCCCTAAAATCGAATATTAATCCGCTGAAAATAAAATTTTCTTTTAAATAAAATTCTCTAAAATTATTCCCGTTTGTATAGGAGCTACCGCCCACTTTTTTCCAACCTAGCAGGGCCCATATAAAAATTTCATCGGTTCATAATGGGATAAGCATTTTTTATATTTCCTGAAAGATCTCTTTAAAAGCTTTTAAATGATACTCATTTTGATATAGTCAAAAGTATGGTGCACAATCGTACATTTTAACCGACTTCAAAAAAAGAAGGGTTATCAATTCTTCTGAAAGTTGCTTTTTTATGTTTGTGCCCGCATAACTCAGTCATTTCGAAACCGATTTTGATTTTTTTTCTTTATTTGAGGATGCTTACAGTTTGGCCCGGTTTTAAAAACTGTTATAATCTTAAAAATTAAAGGGTGTCCCCATACGACATATATGTTTTTTTTATGTGTATATATAATGAACCGTAAAGAGCACCACTCCAAAATTAAAAAAAAATGCGTATCACTATAGCTCCCAATGCCAAAAAGTAATACAAAAGTAAACATAAAAATTAAGGGGCGTACCCATAGGTGACTTTTGAACCGTTATAGATAAACGCTTGCAAATTGGACCGTTATATAGCAAGCTTTTGGCCGATAATTTTTAATAGCACAAATTTTGAAGTTACAGCACGAATATTTGTTAACTAACAAATAATTCTTGAAAAAAACCGAATTCAAAACAAGATTTCATCTGTCTGCCTATAACGGTTCAAGAGTATGGCCACATACATTAGATTACATTAACTAATGGGAGACCTTTAAATCTCCAAACCTTATACTTGTTCAACTGTTTGGCAATATATATCAAATTACCGCAAAAAACGATTTCTTTAATTTAAAATAAATATTTTTCCTCTTTTTAAGATTTCCTGCGTAGCCGGCCTCCGGCCTTGTGCAAGAAGTTTCTGCTCCATGGTAAAACCAACTCATTTAATATGAGAAAATTGCACTAAGTCAATTTTCCGCGTCTTATAAAAAAATTCTCAAATACAATTTGAATAAACTGTGATAAAAGTTTAAAAGCTCTATATGTGGCCTTGATTTCCCAAAAGATTTGATTCGCTGAGATCGAAGGGTTTGGCCACAGTAACAAAATCCCTCACAGAACTCATTGTTTATGAGAAAGTTGCACTAAGTCAATTTTCCGCGTCTTAAAGAAAAATTCTCAAATACAATTTTAATAAACTGTGATTACAGTTTAATAGCTCTATATGTGGCCTTGATTTCCCAAAAGATTTGATTCGCCGAGATCGAAGGGTTTGGCCACAGTAACAAAATCCCTCACAGAACTCATTTAATATTACAAAATTGCATTAAGTCAATTTTCCGCGTCTAATAAAAAAATTCTCAAATACAACTAGAATAAACTGTGATTACAGTTTAATAGCTCTATATGTGGCCTTGATTTCCCAAAATATTTGATTCGCCGAGATGGAAGGGTTTGGCCACAGTAACAAAATCCCTCACAGAACTCATTGTATATGAGAAAATTGCACTAAGTTAATTTTCCGCGTCTTATAAAAAAATTCTCAAATACAATTTGAATAAACTGTGATAAAAGTTTAAAAGCTCTATATGTGGCCTTGATTTCCCAAAAGATTTGATTCGCCGAGATGGAAGGGTTTGGCCACAGTAACAAAATCCCTCACAGAACTCATTGTATATGAGAAAATTGCACTAAGTTAATTTTCCGCGTCTTATAAAAAAATTCTCAAATACAATTTGAATAAACCGTGATTACAGTTTAATAGCTCTATATGTGGCCTTGATTTCCCAAAAGATTTGATTCGCCGAGATGGAAGGGTTTGGCCACAGTAACAAAAACCCTCACAGAACTCATTGTATATGAGAAAATTGCACTAAGTTAATTTTCCGCGTCTTATAAAAAAATTCTCAAATACAATTTGAATAAACCGTGATTACAGTTTAATAGCTCTATATGTGGCCTTGATTTCCCAAAAGATTTGATTCGCCGAGATCGAAGGGTTTGGCCACAGTAACAAAATCCCTCACAGAACTCATTTAATATTACAAAATTGCATTAAGTCAATTTTCCGCGTCTAATAAAAAAATTCTCAAATACAACTAGAATAAACTGTGATTACAGTTTAATAGCTCTATATGTGGCCTTGATTTCCCAAAATATTTGATTCGCCGAGATGGAAGGGTTTGGCCATAGTAACAAAAACCCTCACAGAACTCATTGTATATGAGAAAATTGCACTAAGTTAATTTTCCGCGTCTTATAAAAAAATTCTCAAATACAATTTGAATAAACCGTGATTACAGTTTAATAGCTCTATATGTGGCCTTGATTTCCCAAAAGATTTGATTCGCCGAGATGGAAGGGTTTGGCCACAGTAACAAAATCCCTCACAGAACTTATTGTATATGAGAAAATTGCACTAAGTTAATTTTCCGCGTCTTATAAAAAAATTCTCAAATACAATTTGAATAAACCGTGATTACAGTTTAATAGCTCTATATGTGGCCTTGATTTCCCAAAAGATTTGATTCGCCGAGATGGAAGGGTTTGGCCACAGTAACAAAATCCCTCACAGAACTTATTGTATATGAGAAAATTGCACTAAGTTAATTTTCCGCGTCTTATAAAAAAATTCTCAAATACAATTTGAATAAACCGTGATTACAGTTTAATAGCTCTATATGTGGCCTTGATTTCCCAAAAAATTTGATTCGCCGAGATGGAAGGGTTTGGCCACAGTAACAAAAACCCTCACAGAACTCATTGTATATGAGAAAATTGCACTAAGTTAATTTTCCGCGTCTTATAAAAAAATTCTCAAATACAATTTGAATAAACCGTGATTACAGTTTAATAGCTCTATATGTGACCTTGATTTCCCAAAACATTTGATTCGCCGAGATCGAAGGGTTTTGTCGCTATAATCGTTTTTGTTAAAAAAAAAACACTGAATTTACCATACAATTTGTACTGTATGTAGGGGGGAAAATTTTTATCCATGCTACATTTTTTAAAAAACGTATTTAACTTGACGTATTTATCTTCACACACATCAAGTACAATAATCCCATAAAAAGATAAACCACTTTATTAGACAAGTTTGGAGAATAAAAAACTATTGTGCACATACCTTGATTATAAATAATTTAAAGAAAAACTCACTTTAGTGTGGCGTCTCAATAGAAGACGTTTCGAGTTCTTTTTTAACCTCAGCTCCCAAGCGATTATGGTTCTTGTTTACTGGTGTACCGGCAAGTAAATTCATGTCTTCAAATGTGATTAAGCAAGGAGAATTTAAAAATTGATTTGGTGAGAAGGGTAAAGTTTTAATTGGCGTTATAACAGGTGAATCGGGTAGTTTGACATCATGTTTTATCGCTGGATGATTCAAATGATTGCTGTTATAATTATAATCATAGCTTTGTAGTTAATTTTGTTGTCTTGCTCTCTTAAGAATATTTGGAGGTCTGGTTGATACTTTGGCCGTCTTGCCATTTCGTTCAGAAGGAATGCTCTTAGTTTCGTTACGTTGTAATATTTGGGCAGACAGTACTAGACCTGGGGTCATAACCGCACCCGATTTAATAAGTGTGAGAACGTGATGACTTTAAATATGAGCACGGGCGTGAAGATTTACGTTCATTATCGTGATTGCGGCGCATTGTTGACTTCCAATAATTTTTAATTGCGACTGCTTATTTTCTTCTTTGAACTTTCATTGGCGTTCGCACCGTACAAGTCTTATTGCTTAAATTGTTCAGATTTTTGCATGAATCCACACACACATCTGTGTTTTTTGACATTACGAATATGACGCCACATAATGTATCACATTTTATATAATGTTGCCACTTTTTTAGAATTGAGAATGGAATAAATCAAAAATGAAACTACATTGCGTGGTACACAGAGAAAAGTAAAATTTGTTTTACAATATTTTTATTTTATTTATTTATTTATTTAGAAATTCATTCGTAATACATGTGGCTCCAAAGCCAATATTAAAATATTACAAGAAAAAAATATATATGCTATGAGGAAGCATTTACAGTATAACATTATAAATATAATTATATACAATGCAATAGAAACAGCAATGAGACATATACATTTTCAACACAAAATTTGTATTTATTAATACTCCATAATACAACATTAGGTGATATAACATACATGTTTAAAAAAGACAAATGAGTGTTTAGTTCAACAAACATACGTACTTTTTTTTAGTTTTTGAAAGCAATCAAAAAACATAAGCAATATATAATCCCTTTATTTACCAGATTAATTCGAATATAATTAAGCACCTATAAAAGCAAATATTTGAACATTTTTATTGTGACACCTTCTTATTCGAATAGCTTATAATACAAGGGCGAATTTTTGTACGTTTATATACAAATTTAAAAAAATTAAATTGAACTTTTACAGAAAGTCTAATAGAATGTTTACACTGACATTTTTCATGAAAACATACTGTTTTAACCAAATCATACAGTTTTGTTCACATTAACTATTTTTTTCACCAAACTCCTTATTGCAAAAAAACTTTGCAAACTTTTGTGTTACAAAAATTATGTTTTAAAATTTTATAAATGAATGTTCAAAAACAAAATATAAGTATATATAAAAACATAAATTATCACAATAAAATAGGGGAAAATCTTCGAACAGATTAACTTTAAACTTATATTTTAAAGTCAGTGGAAAGGTACTTTAAAAGAACCTTGCAATATTTATTTTAAATAACCACTAAAGACCCAACTAAAATGTGCATAAGGTAACTTAAGCAAACTTAAACAACTGTGCAAATACAACAAATCATGCATGGAAAACTGTACATAGCAGTCTAATAAACTTTTTTATGGTTTACATAAGCATTTGACTGGCTAGCTTATGCACATTATAGTTAGGCCTTTACTATACTTTGTTCGTGATTAAATCGTCGAAATTTATGCAGTTAATTTCTCTATGTTATTTTTACAAACTATTTCCAGAAGAATAAGTTGAAGTACATTGCTGTAAAGAAAACACATTAATATGACTTTCATTAATCCACAAAGCCCCATTAGGCCAATAAAATATATAATGCATACGGAAAAATAGTGAATAATATAGTTAAAAAACATTTTACAAAAAAGTAAAGAGTATTTAAAAATTAAAAATAAATTTAATTTCTCTCCCAGCCAGAAATATAATGATAAAAAAATACTTGTTTTTTACAAAATGTCCCAAAAGATTTTCTTTTAACAAAAACAAAATCCAAGTTCTTAAAATATGATTCTATTAACTTATACTAAACACTAGCTAGAAAGTTATTGAAAATAATTATTATATGATATTTCATTGTTGTAAAAATAACTTTTAACTAAATATAACTATAAATATAAAAAGCAACCACAAACATATAAAATACACTATTCCAAAATTATACAAATAAACTCAGTTTTACTGCGGCTATTGGAATATTCTATAGCAAAACAATTTCTTTTGAGAGTGTTACTTATTACATATTTTTCTTGTCTTTTAAAACAAAGCAGTATTCTTCAAACTTAATCGAATATGGAAAATAATACAGTTTTCTGTTGTTTTTTTTTTTTGTAACATCGAGAGATCTATATGTACATTAATTTGACGTTACAACAGTCTAAAAGATTTATTAACAAGCGAAACCTTTAAACCACGATACCACCTAAATATGTCAATATCAAAAACTTGACCATATAAATGAAACTACATATATGTATTTGATTTTAAAAATGACTAAAGCTACTAATCAAATTTGTATAATTTTTTATTATTGGCGATCTATTAAAAATTTCGGGGCCAAAAAATCTTTATTAATTGCCTGTTGAAGTTCTTGGAAGTCTAAACCGTAACAAGTAAATGATTAGCTTATGCGGTTTGTTGATTATTGCCTTTTAATATTTTAAAATGGTAAAATAGTATCTTTCCGTTTTGTAAGTGTTTGACAACTAAACCGAGTTTTGTAAAAGCAATTTCTTTTAAGTAATGCAGTCACCCAATATGAATTTGCATCGAAAGAAAATAAAAATTTCACAAACTATTCTAAAATATATAAAAACTTTAATTAACTTTGACGATTTTTTGACAATTTTAATCTGGCAACTAAATAAAGTGTATGCTATGTATTTTCAGTTCTAATCTGTTTCAACTTTTTTTAAAGAAATGTATGAAATTTTAATAGTAATAACTACTTTTTTTACTACACTACCATACTCTTTTTTCTTAGTACGAAAATCCTCTTTTATGCAACTCTGTGAAAAAGTATGTTGCAAGACGCAAGAGAAGAAAACAAACTCTGAGAAATGGTAAACTTTTTTAACAGGGTTGCAAAAACCGGAGTATTTTTGTTGTGCATAACAAAAACGTAAACAATATTTGACAAAAAATAAGCGTTTTTAAAAGCGATCACAACTCATTAATTTTTAATGGATTGAAAAATAAAAACTTGAAATAGAAAGCTCTAAGCTTGCAGAATCAGATTTTTCGGTTGTCACTTTCGCCATTTTAGAAATACATGAGTTGTACCTAAAACATTTAGTCATCAAATGTAATGGTTTCTTAGTTATAAGATCTAAACTAAGAGCCATGCATCACAGCGACTAACGCCAATCGATAGAGGCTAAAAATACGAGTAAAACGTGGTCCCAATTGTTTTGTAAGAAACTTTCTGGAAAAAGTTATAGGGTAGCAAACTTTAGAAAATTAAAAAAAAAAACATCTATCATATATCAAATTAGTTTTTCATTCATTACTCGAAAACGATTTCGCGCGCACATATCGCACCATGCGCGATCGATAGAGGGCCAAAATACGAATCAAACGTGGTCCACATTAATTTCTAAAAAACTTTCTGGAAAAAGTTATAGGGTAGCAAACTTAAGAAAAATACAAAAAAGCATTTATAATATATCAAGTTAGTTTTTCATTCATTACTCGAAAACGATTTCGCGCGCACATATCGCACCACGCGCGATCAATAGAGGACCAAAATACGAATCAACCGTGGTCCACATTATTTTCTAAAAAACTTTCTGGAAAAAGTTATAGGGTAGCAAACTTTAGAAAATTACAAAAAAGCATTTATAATATATCAAATTAGTTTTTCATTCATTACTCGAAAACGATTTCGCGCGCACATATCGCACTATGAGCGATCGATAGAGGACCAAAATACGAATCAAACGTGGTCCACATTATTTTCTAAAAAACTTTCTGGAAAAAGTTATAGGGTAGCAAACTTTAGAAAATTAAAAAAAAACATCTATCATATATCAAATTAGTTTTTCATTCATTACTCGAAAACGATTTCGCGCGCACATATCGCACCATGCGTGATCGATAGAGGACCAAAATACGAATCAAACGTAGTCCACATTATTTTCTAAAAAACTTTCTGGAAAAAGTTATAGGGTAGCAAACTTTAGAAAATTAAAAAAAAGCATTTATAATATATCAAATTAGTTTTTCATTCATTACTCGAAAACGATTTCGCGCGCACATATCGCACCACGCGCGATCAATAGAGGACCAAAATACGAATCAAACGTGGTCCACATTATTTTCTAAAAAACTTTCTGGAAAAAGTTATAGGGTAGCAAACTTTAGAAAATTACAAAAAAGCATTTATAATATATCAAATTAGTTTTTCATTCATTACTCGAAAACGATTTCGCGCGCACATATCGCACTATGAGCGATCGATAGAGGACCAAAATACGAATCAAACGTGGTCCACATTATTTTCTAAAAAACTTTCTGGAAAAAGTTATAGGGTAGCAAACTTTAGAAAATTAAAAAAAAAACATTTCTCATATATCAAATTAGTTTTTCATTCATTACTCGAAAACGATTTCGCGCGCACATATCGCACCACGAGCGATCGATAGAGGACCAAAATACGAATCAAACGTGGTCCACATTTTTTTCTAAAAAACTTTCTGGATAAAGTTATAGGGTAGCAAACTTTAGAAAATTACAAAAAAGCATTTATAATATATCAAATTAGTTTTTCATTCATTACTCGAAAACGATTTCGCGCGCACATATCGCACCACGCGCGATCGATAGAGGACCAAAATACGAATCAAACGTGGTCCACATTATTTTCTAAAAAACTTTCTGGATAAAGTTATAGGGTAGCAAACTTTAGAAAATTACAAAAAAGCATTTATAATATATCAAATTAGTTTTTCGTTCATTACTCGAAAACGATTTCGCGCGCACATATCGCACCACGAGCGATCGATAGAGGACCAAAATACGAATCAAACGTAGTCCACATTATTTTTTAAAAAACTTTCTGGAAAAAGTTATAGGGTAGCAAACTTTAGAAAATTAAAAAAAAGGATTTATAATATATCAAATTAGTTTTTCATTCATTACTCGAAAACGATTTCGCGCGCACATATCGCACCACGCGCGATCGATAGAGGACCAAAATACGAATCAAACGTGGTCCACATTATTTTCTAAAAAACTTTCTGGATAAAGTTATAGGGTAGCAAACTTTAGAAAATTACAAAAAACATTTATAATATATCAAATTAGTTTTTCGTTCATTACTCCAAAACGAGATCGCGCGCACATATCCCGCTACCCAGAATCGGTAGGGGACAAAAATACGAATAAAACGTGGTATAAGTTATTTTTCGAAAAACTTTCTGCTTTCCGTATAAAGCATTCACAGTTATTTTAATGTTAAATATAATAAATGCTCTATAATTATTTATTTTTTCAGTGTATGGTGAGTTCATTGGTTTCAATTCCATTCATTAATGTTTAGGTCTGGCAATGTAGATCATTAAGGTAAATATCTTTTCCTTCTGGAATTTGCTTTTTAAATATTCTACTACAAGCATTAACAGCGTGGCTACATTTGGGTCAATATGGTTTAAATTTCGTTTTGGTTACTAGTAAAAAGACACCTGAAGAAATAATGGAGCCCATACTGTGTACCCAAGTGATGATTACCCAGGTTTGTTTCGCAAACAGATATTTTAAAACTTGTGGACACAAAATAAAAATACTTTTGCTTGTTTTTAGGGTAATTCAGGCATGTGGCGTCGCAATGGTTATTCTCTACTTCATTACAGGGAGTCTACACCTGATGAATTTAT
The DNA here is from genome assembly GCA_937654795.1 of Cistogaster globosa. Taxonomy (NCBI): domain Eukaryota; kingdom Metazoa; phylum Arthropoda; class Insecta; order Diptera; family Tachinidae; genus Cistogaster; species Cistogaster globosa. The sequence goes on from OW569405.1 coordinate 51,067,718, forward strand.
ATCTTGATGAAAGTCAAATTTATATTATGATGAAAATTCATCCTGTGTAGACTTCATTTATTAGTACTATATCATCGTTATGATATAGTTATCAGAGCTCATAGACTAATAAATTCATCATGATATAAAAAGTCATTTTATATGTGATTTTATTTTTGACATATAATTTTTTTAATATAATTTTAAATTATTATAGCTTAGGCATTTTTTTATTATATTATTATTATAAAAACCAACCGTAAGTTCAAAAAATAATATTTACACAGAAATATTTGGACAAATTGCCTTTACAATGACCAATAAAGAATTATTCATCATAATATTAAATCATCAACGTCTACCCCTTTGAAGTGATATTAATATAAATTTGACAATTGTTCTGCCGGCGTTTTATTAGGCATTATGATGAAAATTTGTCTCGTGTGGATATAGTGTTAGTTGTACTTCTATCGTAATGTACGATGTCGCACCGAAATGTTAGATCGTGATATTGTGGGTATGCAGATTGGAGCTTCTCTTATTGAAAGCAATCAATATTTAATTCATTTGCTTAACAAGTTCAATCTTATTGATTGGATACAGCCGGAATATGAAGATACCACAACCGAACCGACAACGGATGATTATTTCGTACGGCAACTGTCCATGATTGATGAATTTTTAGAGCTATTAATTGTAGTGATAGGAGCGTTATATGCCTGGAGTAGCACATGTTCCAGAAGAGGATCGTACCAAAAAAGAAATCATACAACTGTTGTGCATCATTTACTGGCATTGCTGTATTAATAACCCTGCAAGAACAGTGACCATCATTTGATCCATCAAATGACAATCACTGATGATGGAAATATCCATCACTGCGTAGAACAAAGTTTCTATCACATTCTTAAAGGGAAAATGAAAAACTTGATGTAAACATTTGTATACGTGTGATGTCTGTTGCAAACAGCGTTACCAGTGACTTTTTTACAAAAAATATAATGAAAATTTTGCTTGATTTTTGAAACAGATTTTTACAAAACTTTTTATAAGCTATATTTTGAACATTTATAATAAAGTTTCAGTAAAAACTTAAATTTAATTAACAAACAAAAAATTAATTTTTATTTAATACGAAAAGCCATACAACGGCAACATTGTTTCAGTATAAAATTATTGCAAGTAGGTTAGTAGATAATTGTGTATGTATAAGTTTCCCTCACATTTCCTGCTGGGTAAGGTGCCGCATTTAAGGACGAACGTGGGGACAATTCTGTAATGTAGTTAAGGTTTTTATTATTAAATACATATAAAACCTTGCTGCTAAAAACAACTAAAACACTTCTAGTCTTATCAATTAGTTAAACATAATAAATACAATCGCTTAAACATCAAATGTTTTTGACAGGCCAGACCTAAATTTTAATGAATGGGACTGAAAACAATAAACTCACCATACACTGAAAAAATAAATAATTATAGAACATTTATTATTTTTAACATTAAAATAATTTTGAATGCTTTATACGGAAAGCAGAAAGTTTTTCGAAAAATAACTTATACCACGTTTAATTCGTATTTTTGTCCCCTATCGATTCTGGGTAGTGGGATATGTGCGCGCCATCTCGTTTTGGAGTAATGAACGAAATACTAGTTTAAAATATTTTGACGACTTTTACTAATTTTTCAAAGTTTGCTGTTTAATAACTTTTTTCAGAAAGTTTTTCGAAAAATAACTTATACCACGTTTTATTCGTATTTTTATCCCCAATCGATTCTGGGTAGTGGGATGTGTGCGCGCGATCTCGTTTTGGAGTAATGAACGAAATACCAGTTTAATATATTTTGGCGACTTTTACTAATTTTTCAAAGTTTGCTGTTTAATAACTTTTTTCAGAAAGTTTTTCAGAAAACAACTTATACCAGGTTTTATTCGTATTTTTGTCCCCTATCGATTCTGAGTAGTGGGATATGTGCGCGCGATCTCGTTTTGGAGTAATGAACGAAATACCAGTTTAATATATTTTGACGACTTTTACTAATTTTTCAAAGTTTGCTGTTTAATAACTTTTTTCAGAAAGTTTTTCGAAAAATAACTTATACCACGTTTTATTCGTATTTTTGTCCCCTATCGATTCTGGGTAGTGGGATATGTGCGCGCCATCTCGTTTTGGAGTAATGAACGAAATACTAGTTTAAAATATTTTGACGACTTTTACTAATTTTTCAAAGTTTGCTGTTTAATAACTTTTTTCAGAAAGTTTTTCGAAAAATAACTTATACCACGTTTTATTCGTATTTTTATCCCCAATCGATTCTGGGTAGTGGGATGTGTGCGCGCGATCTCGTTTTGGAGTAATGAACGAAATACCAGTTTAATATATTTTGGCGACTTTTACTAATTTTTCAAAGTTTGCTGTTTAATAACTTTTTTCAGAAAGTTTTTCAGAAAACAACTTATACCAGGTTTTATTCGTATTTTTGTCCCCTATCGATTCTGAGTAGTGGGATATGTGCGCGCGATCTCGTTTTGGAGTAATGAACGAAATACTAGTTTAAAATATTTTGACGACTTTTACTAATTTTTCAAAGTTTGCTGTTTAATAACTTTTTTCAGAAAGTTTTTCGAAAAATAACTTATACCACGTTTTATTCGTATTTTTGTCCCCTATCGATTCTGGGTAGTGGGATATGTGCGCGCGATCTCGTTTTGGAGTAATGAACGAAATACCAGTTTAATATATTTTGGCGACTTTTACTAATTTTTCAAAGTTTGCTGTTTAATAACTTTTTTCAGAAAGTTTTTCAGAAAACAACTTATACCAGGTTTTATTCGTATTTTTGTCCCCTATCGATTCTGAGTAGTGGGATATGTGCGCGCGATCTCGTTTTGGAGTAATGAACGAAATACCAGTTTAATATATTTTGGCGACTTTTACTAATTTTTCAAAGTTTGCTGTTTAATAACTTTTTTCAGAAAGTTTTTCGAAAAATAACTTATACCACGTTTTATTCGTATTTTTGTCCCCTATCGATTCTGGGTAGTGGGATATGTGCGCGCGATCTCGTTTTGGAGTAATGAACGAAATACCAGTTTAGTATATTTTGACGACTTTTACTAATTTTTCAAAGTTTGCTGTTTAATAACTTTTTTCAGAAAGTTTTTCAGAAAACAACTTATACCAGGTTTTATTCGTATTTTTGTCCCCTATCGATTCTGGGTAGTGGGATATGTGCGCGCGAAATAGTTTTGGAGTTATTAGCAAAAAAGTGTATCCAAAGGTTTTAACTAAGCAATAATTTGTCTTCCATGTAGCTTATTTATTACTAAAATCATTTAAGTGACAACCATTAAATTTGATTTTACCAATTTGGACGCATCTAATTCAATTTTTTATTTTAAAAAACATTAACAAATTAATGTGAAAATTAATGTTAAATAATGTACATTTTTGATCATAATTTGTTTTTACAAAGCACGTTGTACCCATACACTCTCAAAAAAAAACGTGCTCACACGTATACAGAAAAAGTACGTTCCATGCAACTCTGAAAAAAGTTTGCCAAAACAAACAAAAAATTTTCTAAAAAGTTTGTTTTCTTCTCGCCGATTGTTGCAAGAGTATGATTTCTTCACGCCGATAAATTTAAAGTATGAAAATTGCCGGCTAACATTTTTGAGTCGTGACAAGCCGCACCAATCGGCGGCGGCTTTCAGCCGGCTGTGAGCCGCACGACTTGTTTCTCTGCACGTGAGTTACGAGCAAGTATTAGGAGACTTCCATCACGTAATTGAGAAATAGAGTTGATCTCTTTGCTTACCGATTCAATACTTTTTTGAATTGGGCTGAAATCAGTAACTGGTTTTTTAGGATCTTCTGATGTGATAACTACATAATATGTATATATATATATATATATATTGGGTTGGAGTTTATGTCAAGTTTTGCTGTTGGTAAATCTGGATAGTCATTTCTCTTTTGTTTTTTCGATGCGTTTTCAATATAATCTCCCAATAGGTGGAAACTATTGTTGGAGAATTTATCCGGAGGGTCTGCCCCCGGAGGCATTTTTATTTTTTTTTTTTTATTTAACTTAACAATTCTTATAAAGTTGGTTTTGTTATTTTTTTTATTTGGAAAAACACGCGCTTATATAAAAAAAGAAGGTTTTTTCAGAACGTTAATATGGCGACGAAAAGAGAAAGTGGAACTACCTTCTATTTTTGTATCATGGTTGTATGGTTTACTTTCGTTCAGTTGTTAGTTTACGGTTTTTTTTCATGTTGTTTTATTTGAGGGGTTTCACACACGAATAATTTTTAATCCGCACAACTTTTGCTCTTTCGTATTCACACCAGACTAATTATGCTGGCATAAAATTGTGCACGTATACACAGCTTTGTGTGCGTTAGTAATTTCTATGTTTATTTCACGTTTGCCTTTCGTTCGTTAAACACATACATAAAATGAACTATGGCTGAAATAATTGATGATGAATTGGCAATAATTTTAGGAGGAATTTCTAGGGGCTTACAAGCTGCATCATCACTCCTAGAAGCTGAAGATTTCAATTAATATTTTATTCATAAGAAGAAGATGAATTGATTCATATTTGACAAAAAGTTCGTTTTCAAATTTTTTCCTGTAAAATACATATACAAATTAACTCAAATTAACTTTAAACTTAATTTCCCTTGATAAAATATTATAAGAAAATTGAATTCAATAATAATAAAACTCATCATTGATGTATTCATGTTTACGCGTCGGCTATTGACAGTTTTTACAGAGCATAGGATTAGGGAAATAGTGTTCTACTTTGCATTTGTACCATGCTACGTCAATTACGGAAGGCAGACAGTGTAAATTAAATGTTAATACTATTTTTCCAGTTGAGGTTCGTGTTTTGTCATCTTCATTTAACTTAGTCAATTTGTATACTCAATAACTCCTTGAGGTTTCATTTCTTCGACTATTTCTCCTTCTGGTACTTTATTAAGACATGGTGCATAAATAACACCCTTTAAAAAGTTTAAGGAAGAGTGGAGTTTGCAGATTGTCATCTAAACATGAGTTGGTATGGCGTTAAATCGATACAAAAATTATCAAGTTTTGGATCTTTAGGTAACGGCATAAACAAAAACAGAACAAATGCGCTGTAAAATGTATATGGTGTTTCTAATTTAAACTTGCCAAGCAAAGTTTTAATTTTACTCGGGATTGCCTGCTAAAGTTGTGCCTTTTTACAGAAACGCCTTTGACAGGCGTTAATAAAGTTCAAAGGTAATTTGTGCACAAAAGAGATATTAAGGAATTCAACAAATAAGGTCGCCGTAAAATTGCTGGACGACTAAACACTAAAAATCGCTCTGCAAAAAAAAAAAACGCAGAACCTGTGTTTTCATAAGTGCGTATAAGTTAAGGCAGAATTAGTTTTTACTTTCCGTTCCGTGACGAATCAGCTGATCAATTTCTGTTAAATGGAAAATATGTATTTGTGGTTTGTTATTACTTTGACGTTCTGTTCTGTTCCGTTCGAATCAGTAGAAAATAGAATTCAACGTTAAGTTACTTGGAAGTTGTTTGGTAGTGTGAGTGCCAAATTGTAAACAAACCATTTTTATCATTGTAATGGTAGTTGTATTTGTTGTGTTGTGTATTGTGTTTTCTTTGTTTATTATAAACAGTTGGTTTGTTGTTACAGAAAAACTAATTACAATAATTTGAAAAGCTGAACGGCACGGCACAGAACAGCTACAGAAAGTAAAGACTAAAGAGGCCTTTAGTTTTGTTCTGCTTGTGCGGGGTTGAAGCTGGTTGAAAAATTGTGCCAACCAAAAACCGCTCTCCTCACCGAAAAAGCCTACAAACTGCGATTTTATGCCAGCACAATTAGTCTAATGTGAAAACCCTCTTTCAGTTGATTTTTTGTGTATTAAACTTGTGTATATTACGTTTATAACACCCCATTTACACAAGAACGAATGATAAGCAGTACATACTTAGATATACTCGCAAGGTTGCTTTGTTTTTCGTTCGTTGCTTGTACAAGGTGCATATATGTACATACATATATTTTTGTGTTTAAGCACCAAATGCAAAACGTCCAAAAATTAAGAACGATCACACAGAAGGCAACAAATTTTGTAAAAGAAAACTTTGTTTGTCGGAACACCAAACAAAGTTCAAAAGAAAATTAACAAGACTTTGTCAAAGTAAAATTTCCCTGTTTGAATATAGTCCAAGTACATATTTCATTTTTATTTGAATAAACAGACGTTTTTCAAAAAGTTTAGTTTTCTGATATAGAGTTTCTTTTTTATTGAAATAGTTGTAATATTTAAATTAATAAAAAGCGATTATGAATAAACTAATAAAATGTTACAGAGAAAAAGAAGCAAAATTTAATTGCATTTTATAGACGGAGAAAATCCGAATTTTGTAATATTTAGTGTGTTAACACATAAACAATGTTGGTGCATTTCTGCCACAGATCACAATTTCTGCATTCAAAAACACTGCAGATGTAAGAACGTTTTTACTTGCATATGCTAGAATTATCTCTTAAAATCACAGTACATGAACTTTTTATGTAATTTAATAATTTAATTCCTTATTTTTACGAAAAATAATTAATCCTTTTAGGAAAATAATTTTATTGTGCTTTGTGTTTTCTTCATAGTATAGAGCAAGGCGAATAAATTACCAGGTGGCAGCGTAGGCGAATTCAGTATTTTTTGCTGGTATACACGACTGTCAAACTCCATATATAAAAAATGTATACAAATTTTTTATATATGGAGTTTGACAGTGGTGTACGCCAGCAAAAAATACTGAATTCGCCTACGCTACCACCTGGTAATTTATTCGCCTTGGTATAGAGTTTGACATTTCAGGCCTTGGTATAAATCCAGCCAAGGCGAATCAATTAATTATTGGCAGCGTAAGCGAATTCACTATTTTTTTGTTAATTATAACTGACAAATTTTTATAAATGCAGGAAGGCGAATATTATTACTAGGTGGCAGCGCAGGCGATTTAGTATTTTTGCTGGTATACAATACTGTCAAAGTCCATATATAAAAAATCAAGCCGAATCCATACTAGGTGGTCGCAATGGCGAATTCAATAATTTTTGCCAAAACCTGAAATGTTAAACTCCACATAAAAATTTTTTTTTATGGTATTTGAAACTTAACGTTTCGGCGAAAATCAATGAATACTCGGCCAAATATTGTCAACCCAGTAACAGCTGTTCAAAACAAAAACATGCAAAGCAAATCAATTACCAGGAGGTAGTAACCTAAACCATATATATAGTATCTACACCAAGGCGAAGATGTGACTGCAATAGATCTTGCGGTGAACATATGTTTTAGCTTTTATGTGTATTTTGTTTTTGTAAAATCTTATTAAGCTGTCTGTCAAATCGTTCATAGTTATAAACCATCGAAAGAGGATAAAAATACAATTTATTTCAATTTGATATCAAGTCCAATTTAAATCTACTGTAGTATAATTACTATGTATAAAGGTTGAAATAATGCTATGTTTCCATTGACTTGAAATCAACTAGTTTTGAGGAAAACACTTCGAAGTGTTTCCATTGAGCAAAACTATTTTATAAATTCGAATTTGTGACGCAACACTGACACTTTTCTCCGTTATTGAAAAACATCCCCTAATTTATTTTTGCAAAAAATCGAGTTCGTGCTTTTGTTTGTTTTTGCTTTTACAAATATTTAATTATATATTCATTTAAACACAATTTTTGTACCAAAAAGCATATTTTTTAAAAAACTTTAAATTAAATGTCACTTTTTCGATAAAAACATCCAATCTGAATAGATAACACGGAGCTAAACTTGAATATCCCAGACACAACACAGTGTTGCAAAGACAAAATCAGTTCGAAAAAATACATTTTCGACATGATTTGAAAGAAATCAAGTGATTTAAGTGGTTTTGGTACCATGAAAAATGTATGGGAAATCAAGTAGCAAAACAAATCAAGTGTTTTAGACAAAATCACGTAAATGGAAACGCACTATAATTCTAACATAGTTCATAACTTAAATCAAAAGTTGGGCTCCCCAGCCATATGAATAAGCTTAACTAATATGAAAAGTAATAAATTTAATAGCAATTTTAGTTTGCCTTAACTTAACAGCACACTTCACAATTTGATGGTTGTTGGAATATTCAAGAAAATGTTTTCTAAACGTCAGGTAGGAATACGAGAATAATTTAAGATTAGCCGGTAGATGATTCCAAACACGATATACTCTTACCAAAAAAGAACGATAAAATACTGAAAGATGGCCACGAGGTATATCAATCTGAATGTTGCATGTAGAGTTTATAAATTTAAATTTATTAACAAGAATATGTGGTTGGCCTACTCTCATAATAGAAGTGTAGTATTATGCGTAAGTCCAGCTATTTTTGGAAACTACAACCCAAAAAGGTAGGAACTAATTCAGAAACATGCTCATGTTCAGATATTATAAATATAACGGACAACTTTTCTCAACTCGTTCCAGATTATATGACCATGTCCCAGAAAAAACTTGAAGACAGAAATTTACTTGCGACATTATAAGACACACTGCAAGGCATTTTCTTGCGTGTTTTGGTGTATATGGTCTTAAGGGAGATGCATTAGAAACAAGATTGTTCCTAGCACGGAACCTTGGCGTACACCTGGCGTAATAGTCCCTAAACTAGAATTTCTCCCATTTCTCGTACGACTGTACGAGCTTGCAGGCAGCTTTAGAAAAATTGAATTCTTTACTGAGTTTATTAAAAAAAAATATTATGATTTATACGAGCGAATGCTTTTGTAAGGTCAAGAGAGACAAGTGCACAGCCTTTTCGCCTATCAAAGTTCTGTCGAATGGAATCAGTGAGCAAAATGAATAATGAAGTTGTACTATGGTGACGTCGAAAAGCGAATTGACTGGAATGAAAAAATGAAAACCGTTCACAGTGTGTCAATATTTGTCTTTTCATAGCATTTTCAATTATCTTGGTCATCGAAGGTAAGATACTAATTGGTCTTAAGTTATTAATACTATAGTTGCCGCAACTTTTTTGCAATGGGTACGATGCGACTTAATTTTCGTTTATTTAAAAATTTAGATTTAGTAAAAATAGAATTCACTAGATGAAGAATAATAGAAGTAATTAACGGCTATATCATGTTTATAAATTTTATTGGTAAGCCATCATAACCTTTTGTATTGGTCTTTATAGTAAACAGAGATAGGTAGATATCATATTCAGTAACACAAGTGAACGAAAAGGATCCTAAGTTATCTGTAAAATCCTCTACATCTAATAGATCAAAAGGGCTCATATTATTAAAAAAATTTGAAGCCATATGTTCAACGTCAGATTCAATCAGTTTACTTTTCTCACTATCAAGGCATCCAAGATTACGTAAGTTCTTCCACATTTGATGGGTATTACTACCAGAAAATAAACGTATACCATACTACCTAAGGGTTTTTGTAATAATTGATTTTACTCTGTTTCTCAGAATAGGCCCTACAATTGGATCCAGTACCATTTCTGAGAAAAGTCGAATATGCCTTATCTCTTTCAATTCTAGCTTTGACTATCTGTTTCGAGTTTATCCACTCACTGCCATTCGAATTATGTCTAAATCTAGAAACAGGCACAATGCTGTGCAATCCATTAACTAATTCCTTTAATTTTTCCAACTGCATGTCAACGTTATTTGTGAAAAACATACAGACGAATCCATATTGTTAAAACGCTGCACTAAATCATTATAATTTATTTTATTATAGTCTCTAAATTCAACCCAATCATTTTGTATGTCAGAAGAAAAGTTTAAGGCAATATAAATAAAACTGTGACATAAGGAAGAGGAAACTAAATTTGGTTTTTATAGATTACCGGTAATGATTCACTTAAAAGGAAATATACTACGTTTATACGGAGGATTTATTCGCAAATAAAATTATTACAAATAGAAGAATTTGACGCATAAACGCTGAATTAATTTGTTATTTGTGAATAGGTAACTCACAAAACTAATTCCTGATTAACAATACTACTTGCAAATAAGATGAAAAATGTTGCCACTTTTTTAACGTTTGCAGTGATTTTGTCGATGTGGCACACGCATAACATATGACAGATCTCAAATTAATTGTTTAAAAAAGTGGGTGAAAAAATAAGGTATACAATTTTTTAGAATTTAATTAAAAATTATTAAAATTTAGAGTGAAAGTGGTCGCTGTAGTTGGAGCAAGGAGGGAACGAAAGAGCTTCTTGCACTAATGAAGGAGAAAAAAATAATGTAGCAACTTGATGGCAAAACTCGACGCAATGAAAATGTATATTTGCATCTTGCAAGGGAAATGTCTAAAAAAGGTAAGCTACCTAATTATAATTTATACATTTATAAATATTATTGAAATAACCAACTTAAAAACTGCCTTTAGGTTTTAGTAAAAGTAGCGATCAAATCAAATTGAAATTCCGCCCACTTAAAATAGATTATTTCAAAATAAAGCGCGGCAACAGCAATAGTGGTTCTGGGCGTCAAACTATGGAACACTATAACGATTTGAATGAACTGCTAGGTAATCGACCTGTTTCTGCTGCAGTAGGCTTAGACACGACTGTAGTCGATACTATGTTTAATGATGAAGACTGGATAGATGCAGAGATGACGGAAGAGTTTTTAGATGAAACTTTCTCTGAACCTGATGTGATGATTACCTCTGTTGCAATGACTGCAAGTCAACAAAATAGTGAAAAAGTCACAAAGAAAAAGAGTAAGTCACATTTTAAATAGACTAATAGTGTTTTATCGGTTTTTACATATTAGCAAGCGCCATTCAGATGACTTTACCTGAAATTGCTGCAGATATAAAAGACACGCAGCAGTCTGTTTTAAAACTAATAAAAGAAGAAAATAAAGCTTTTATGGAAGAAGAACGACGACAATACGAAAAGCAGCTTCTGGAAACAAAGCAAATGATGGAAGAAGAACGTAAGGCAACTAGAGAAATGTTGCTTGAAATTTTTAAAATGTAAGTTATAATGACATATTTTTAAAAGAAATTAAACATACAACAAGCTCATAATTTTCATTTCAATTTCAGGTAACAATTATAATTTGGCCTAATATGTGATGTCATTTGAAACAGTCTTTTTTTTAAAAGACAAATGCTGTGCCTTTTTGTTTTTTTTACTTTTCAGCAATGAATTTTAAACATCTTTTATTTTATTTATGTATAAAGTTTTTATTTTATTTGGACTATTTTATAAATTGAATCAATAGTTTTCAGTCTTAAGTTTATTATTACAAAGAGATAAACCAAAATTACACACATACTAGCAAATGTAATACATTTCCTGGATAGCTACTTCCTTTTTCAGTATTCTTCGTATCTATGTATGTACATATCGAAGAAAGCTAAAGTAGAATGTATCTATCCAGAAAATTTATTACATTTTGCTAGTATCTAATTTTGCATAATCTCTTTGTAATAATAAAGTTAAGCTTTAAAACTATTAATACATTTTTGATTTTGCTTTAAATTCTTTTTTAATTCACTGTGCATTCAATAACTGATTATTTAATAAAAAGCTTGTAGATATTTAGTTTTGAGGTAATGCAGTGGAGTGAGCTCGATTATTATTTTAGTTATTTAATAACGAAAATAAATTTTATGTTAAATTTTAATATAATTTATTAGTTAATTTTTATATTATTTTTAAATTCACAATCATTTTTCTCAGATCTGCTTTTACGTATGGGATAATTATCTTTAAAATAGATTTTTATTTTTTCTCTGGTTTGTTTTGGATCAAAATGCTCGCCCGAGATAGATCTTGTGGATGTCATGTCATTCGGTTGCGGAAAGAGATTCCTTATTTCTTCATTTTCATTCCAACAGCCGTAATAAGGTTCCTTTTGTTTTTCACAAAAGTTGTGTAGTATTGTACAAGCTACCACTACTTTAGGAACCATGGAGATAGATATGTCCGTCCGCTTTGAAAGCCAGAGCCACCTTCCTTTTAATCTACCAAAAGAGTTTTCGACACACACACGAGCAGAACTCAAATAGCAGTTGAAAGACTCCTCACAAGATGTTAGTGTACCAGTATATGGCTTTAATAGCCATTCCATTAAGGGGTATGCTGGATCACCTACTATCATAAGAGGAATGTTTCCTTCATTTATCGAAGAGGTGTATGGGGGAATTAGCTTAGATGCGTGAAGGAAAACACCTGATTCCTTAAATACCGTTGCATCGTGAATGCTTCCGGGAAATTTAATGTTAACATTTCTGAAACTAGAAGAAACAACAGCTGATGTTTAAATTTATTTTGGAGCATATAATTTGTCAACATACATATATCTGTCATCTACAATAGCTTGCATTACCATCGATGGCCAACCCTTTCGATTGATAAAATCCAAATATCCTTTTGAAGGTGGCAAAACAGGAATGTGAGTACCTTACAAAAAAAATGCAATTATAGGTTTATAAACCTTTTCCTACTGAAATGGTCTTACTTACCATCAATTGAGCCAATTAGATTTGGTATGTTGGAAATTATTTCAAATCTTTTTGCAATCTGTAAACATTCTTCTAAGTTTGGGAATTCTACGAAGTCCTTAGTAAGCTTTAAAATACCATTTAGTACAATATAAAAGTACTTATGTACAGTGGACTTATGGACACCGAAAACATCTCCTACTACATACTCTATATTCGGCACATGAAGCCAACTTGTACAAACAAATGGCAATTTGTTTTTCCGGCGGAACACGTACGGTTAAATGAACCTTTTGCTTAACTAGATAAGGTTTGATTAAACCACACAATGTTAGAAATGATGATTTAGTCATACGCAGCGATTCAAAGTATAACTCCTTGTTTTGTAGTTCTTGAATCAACGTCCAGTAGTGGTCACTTCTAGGGCGTGCTTTAAATCGCCTTTCCCTGCGTTCCTTTAAAACAGCTTCTGCTATAGACGTCAAATATTCACTTTTAAAATTTTCAAGAAAAATTTGCAGTATGCGCTGTCTTCGTTTACACGCTATCAAAAAATTTTTATGCTTATTGAAAAGCCGTTTTTGTATAATTTGAATTGCAAAAAAATGATAATTTTTGATTTTTTCATTTTTAATTCTGTTTATGTTTTCGATATACAGAGCTACCATATAATTACAATTTTATTTAATGCCAGATGGTTTGCTGTTTACACAAAATTATCGTGTAAACAGTGAGTTAGTTATTCGCGAATATTTTTTATTTGCAAATAGACTACGTATAAACGTAGTAATAGTCTATTAAGGAGGAAGTATTATTGGCTAAATATAAATGTGTCGGAAGGCAGTTATGTACGTACATCAGACCAAACCTAAATGTTAGGGATGTAAGATTATTACCCTTAACGGAATCAAAAAGATTGTAATTAAAATCTCCCATAACTAATATATTATGAAACCTATCAATGAATCACCATGAAGATTTTCAAAAGAGTTTATATCACCATTAGGTAAATATACAACACCTATAAGCATTGAGCTACTGATACCAAAAATTTCAGCAAATAATGATTCTCAGAAACCATACATCTTGCCTTGAAACACAGTCTTGTATCACAGTTTATTTGAGATATATAGAGCAACATCACCAGCTCTGTTAGGAACAGCCCGCGGGCTCGAATTGCGAGATTTATGACGATCATTTCTGACTAGCAAAAGAGATTGAGATTGAAAACATAAGAGATTGAGAAAAAATTTCAGGTTAAAACCATGTTTCCGATTTTCCAATAATATCAAGGTTGCAATCACCAAAGGTTCTTTTCATATTTTACTTAAATTTATAATACAATTTTTATTAATCATATTCTTCATCTTGATTAAAAATTTATGTGTTTATATGTACAGTGGCTCAATTTAATAACCGCACAGCCATTATAATTTTAATAAAACTTCTATAATACACAAACTGTCTCTTGTACAAAATCTAAAACTAGATTATTTTTTTATTATAACTCTCTATTACATTATTCGCCATGTACGGTATCAAAATTATTTGCACAAAAAAAGTTGCAAGCAAAAACCTCAAGTAAGGCAATATATGTTTTCTGTTTTCTTTTTCGAGTTGTCAAAATTGTTGCTTTTTTTTCTTATTGTATGTGGTTGCGCCAAAAAAAAAAAAAAACGGTCAAAAAATTTTAGAACTGATTTGTGCTTAACAAATTTAAAGTGTGCTTGACAAAAATCAAAAAACACCTGTGTTGATATTAAAAACTTTATTTAAAATAAAATGCGTTGATGTTCTGTGTGTCATAAGGGATATTCGAAGGGAGAAGGAAATTTATTTACCGTTCCCAAAGATGAAAACACCAGAACAAAGTGGATGTTGTGATGTGCTTGTTGTTAGACAACACACTATATATGGAACACGAAAAAAGAAAAGTATTAATAATCTCCACTTTTTAAAATTTTTGCTTGTTTAAAATTCTAATTTTCAAATATTTTCTTCTTTTTTTTTAGCAAACTTGTTTCCCTAGTGACGCTTGATGTTAGACAACACACTATATATGGAACACGAAAAAATGAAAGTATTAATTATCTCCACTTTTTAAACTTTTTTCTTGTTTAAAATTCTAATTTTCAAATATTTTCTTCTTTTCTTAGCAAACTTGTTTGCCTAATGCCGCTTGATGTTAGAAAACACACTATATTAACACACTATATATACTATAAATATGAACGTAACAAATCAAAAGAATCGGTGTAGGCAATACTTAACTGGGGAAAGGACACGAGTACTGTTAAATTAAAAGCAAATGATGGATTTGTTCAAGACGTTGAACGATTGATAAACGAGGGAGAAAATGACTATAATTTGCAAAGAAGAAGTTGTCAAAATGCTTGGAGTTAACGGCATTAGTAGTTAACTCATTTTTTCTATTCTACTATAGTTGTTTTTATTATATTGAAAAAAAAAAAACTAATTTAAAAAAAAAAATTTAAGAAATCAAGTTAAACAATTATATATTAAAGCTTTTTATTTACCATTTTTAAAGTTAATATTTGTTGTTTTCGTTATAAATTACGCTTAAAAAATATTTCTATTTACAATTATTTTACTAACGAGTTAAAGATTGCATATCTGAACTTTAAATTAAAATTTATAGCGAGAGACGTCATTAAAAATAGCGATGCTCTCGAAAGGTCTAAAAAATGGAGCTCACGACCGAATGTGATAATTAGCACCCAGCTTTTATGTACATAAACACACTCGTACGGCTCTGCATATTTATTTGGAATAAAACTATTTCGTCTTTGACCAAAAAATATCATATAATTGAAAGCTTTTAGTTATTTGGTATTGGCCTTTCATTCCCATTCGTCGCACCTTTCTTGGATGTAGTCAATGGCTCCGTTTCAGCCATATATTCATCATTGGTTTCGCTTTTAGTGCTCATAATTCGTCTTCTTTTGCTAGTTTGAGCACTATTCTCATACTCCTCTCAATCCGTATTATCTTGACTATGTTCCCGTTGTTCATATTTTTAGGCTTTTTTCTAATTGCGCAATTCTTTGCTTTTTTGCGTTTAACATCACAGCAACTTCAAAAGTTTCTTTTCATGTTCATTCTTTTCCTCAACACACAATCTAAAATCTTCTAATAGTTCTCAAGAATGTTCATCAATATTGCGAGCTTTTGAACTCGATCTGTAAGAGATTTATCTTGTTGTTGCAGTAATTCAATGGCAGAATCCAAGTATCGATATTGATTCAGGTTGTGATTTCCATACATTAAGAACATGCATTTCTGGTTCCAGTTTGTAGTAGAATCCAGGTAGTGTCAAATATGTAGACAATGCCAAGCGCAATTCTTCGTAGTAATCATTGTAAGGAATATCCAAATTAGAAGCTATCTCCTTCATTGCAGTGGTTACAAAGACACCTTGATAAGATTTACCACTTTCGGAATCTAATATTTTAATTTCGTTTTGCTTATCATCCCATTTTATTTGCAAATATATATAGTTCTTGACATCACCAGCATTATGAGTTGTTTTTAAAAGTTTATTAATAGTTATTGAAGCCATTTTTTATTTCTTAACAAATTCATACACACGCCAGAAATTTTTGACAACTCAACAAGATGTTTACAAAAACAAAATACACGTAAAATCAATTGCAGTCACCTGTTGTCAATTCGCCTTGGGCAATATAAAACGACAAATTAATAATCGGACATGTGGCAACTACAGTATTTTATTGTTACTTTAAATCGGGAATTCCCATTTCTAGTGAAGCCGATTGTAATTGTTAACTTCGTAGAAAGGTCAAAAATAGAAAAGTTTTAAATAATGTGTGTTTGAAGAGTAATTTGTTGTGAAAATTGTATAAGGAGTAGCAAACGTTCGCAAACATCTACAGAAATCAGAAAGTTGATCATAAAACATTATCAGGATGGTTTGTCTGTTCGTGAAATAGGTCATATTGTTAAAAGAAGTCCACAGTCCACGACATTATAAAACGATTTAAAAATTGCAATTCCGTAGAAAATAAGTAAAAATTAGGAAGACCAAAAAAATTTTTACCTTCAGATGAACGATGGATTTTAAATCAAATTAAAAAAAATCCGAAACTTAGTGCCCCAAAATTGACTAAACTGGTGTCCGAAAGTTTAAAAATAAGCTTCAACCTCGAAACAATTCGGAATGTGCTTCGCAGAAACAATTTCCATGGAAGAGTTGCCCGCAAAAAACCGTTTGTGAATAAGGTAATTTGAATGAAGAGGCTGAAATTCGCTAATGAATATAAGAACCATGATTTTTCGTACTGGAGCACTGTTTTATTCACGGACGAGAGTAAATTTAATGTTTTTCGTTCAGATGGACAAGCATATGTGTGGAAAAAGCCAAATGAAGAACTAAGATAATTTAACCTTCGTCCTACAGTAAAACACGGAGCCGAAACTGTGATGGTTTGGGGCTGTATGTCAGCCACGGGTCCTGGTCAGCTAATTTTTATTGATGGAATTATGGACCAGTATAAGTATATCTCAATTTTGGAAGAAAATTTGACAGCTAGCATTAAAAAATTGAGCTTTTCCAAAACTTTTCAATTTTACCAGGACAAAGACCCCAAACACAACTCACATAATACTCTAATGTGGTTTCTGTATAACTGCCCACATGTTATGAAAACACCGCCGCAGTCTCCTGATATTAACGTAATAGAAATCTTTGGGCTCATTTGGAAAATAAATTGAAATATAGATCGATTTCTACCATCGCTGAGCTGAAACTTGGCCTTAAGGAAGAATGGGAAAATATTGATCCTACATACTGTAAAAAATTAGTAGTAGTAGTAGTAGAATCAGTTCCAAAGAGGCTGGATGCTATTCGCAAAAGCAAGGGATATCTCACAAAATGTTAATCCTAATCAAAAATTTAAATAACCCGAAATTTCGTGAAGTGTCCGATTATTAATTTAATTTTATTTTCTTGCCTTGCTATGCATTTTTTGTTGTTACTTTTAATGTACAGATCTTTTTTTCGTTACTGTTGAAGTTTTTTACAATACATATTTTAATAAATAAAAAACTCAATGAATTTTTTAATTTAAAGTCAAGAAGATGTGTATTAATTAGGAAAAACTATATAACATATAGCTGTCCGGCTATTAAATTGAGCCACTGTACTTATATCGGAAATCATTGTTATTAAACCAAAATGCTACATAATAGTAATATCAAGATTTTCAAAGAAAATATTGAAAAGATAACTAACGTACTTAAGATCAGACTTTAAAGGTAATCATATTGTAGATTTTTGGCATATAAAGCAAATTCAAATGTAATAGATCTAAAAAGTACAGCAAAAAAATTAATATTTTCTAAGTTGGGATTTTTGTCAAGAATATTAAATGTATTTGATGACACATTCTCACACTTTGCATGGCAGATCATTTAGCCAAAATTACGGTTTATAAATTGTGTCTTTTGCTTTTTTCCACGGTGGCTTTTGTGTCACCCAATGAAACAGTGTTTGAAGGAGATAATGACCATACAGCGCCACATGGATATTTAAATTCTTAAAAAAAAAGATCATTAAGGTACAGTCACGCACACACAAAAATTTTTCTTAGAGGTCTTACTTTATGTTCCTGATTCACCGGTTTTAATTTAATTTCACTTTTGAGTTTTTTTTTTTAAAGTAAACACTAAATTAATTAATTTATTAATTTTAAGAATCTGTTCATAATTTTAATAATACTTTATGTAATAAAAGAGAACTTTGCTTTTTCTAATCTTAAGAAATTCTAAATAAAAAGCACTTTGTCACTCAACACTTATATCAGCAATGATTAAAGATTGGCAAAAATGTGTATTAAATAGCGGCTTAATGCAAAAGAATTTACGTAGTAAAATTATGCAATTTTCAAGGAGAGTTAAATGACAATGATAGTGCTTGCAATTTCTCATTTTTTTCCTCTTTTTAATGCTCTGAACACATTCGCCACAGCAGGCTACACGAACACACGGCAGCAAATGCTGCTAGCTACATTTGCCGCCATGTAGCCAGCTACAAAATTATTTTGAACGTAGCAGCTACATAATAAAAATATGATTATAGTGTATTGCAGTGATGTCACTTTAATATTTTTTTAGCGTTTTTTAAAAGAATCAGTTCTGGTATTTGATTAAAAAAATATTTAGATTATTGTGTAAGAGGCTATTAGAAGACTAAAACAATATTTTTAAGAGTGCGTCGATTTTTCGTTTCGCTTGTCTTCAAAATTAATAATATATTGAACTATTTCCCTTAAATGCAAACGAAGTTACTAGTCTACAGCAATAAAAAAAAATGCTCGAAACAACACAATGTTGAAAGCTATACAATATCATGATATCTACCAAAAACTCAATTGTGTTAAAAACTAACAGGTTTCCCATACAAGAAACCATCTACTAATAAAGATAGACAAATTGAAATTATCGTAATAAAAAAGTAAATATATATCGAACTGAATGTTTTCCACATAAAAAGAAATGGTAATTTGATATACACTCGAAAACATTCCTTTAAAATATTTCGAGCTATTCTTCGTATATTTTCGCCACCACGATTGAAGTACTTTTTATAAAAAAAAAAATACTTGAAAATACATATGCATACACCTAAACTTAAAAAGTAATAAAAATCTTTAAATATATAAATAAATCTTTTAATAAATAACGCATGATTATTTTAAGTTCTTATTGTTTTTTATTTTTTCCGAATAAGAGGTTTTAAGCACTTATTAGTTTACATGACTTATAGTACTGACATCACTCAGCTGTCTATTGTCGTCAACAAAAATAGAAATTAGTTTGATTGGACTGCACGGCAAAATCAGTTTAGACAACAACATTTCGCCATATTGCCTTGCTGTCTTCAAAATAATCATTTTCGTATGCACACATGTTTTCTATTTTAGAAATTTTGCAGTCTGTAGTTGCTGTGGTGAACGTGTTTACAGCTTAATATTGCTAATTGATACATGTATCTAAAAATGTTATAAAGCTTTCTCTTTTGAAACTACAATTTTTCTAGCAAGACATATAAAGATTAAAAAGTAGCATGAGAAATAAATAATAACCATTTGCTGCCATCACATTATTAATTTATGCATTTTTACATTGGTATCAGTGTTTGATAAATAGAATTGCAACCACTAAATTCTAATAGGCAAAAGTTTTTATACCAATTATGGTTTTAAAAATAAAAGAAAACTGTATTTATATTCAACTTTTTTCTGAATATACTAAATTCGTAACAAACCTGCTTCTCTCCGAAATTTTCCTAATTGAGGGGGAACAGGAAAAGAATTAAAAAAAAAAACTATTTTAATGCTTTTCTATTTTGAATGTGTGGCACGACCCACGAAAGCCGGACAAATTCCTTCACATGAAAGTTGATATTGCAACTGAGGGTCTTAACAAGAGTCATGTTAAATTAAATTTTAAGATCAGATGTTTGAAATCTACCAATATAATTTCCCTTAAGATCTTCTATATCGTAAAGATTGTTACCAATTTTTTTCCGAATTCTGCATTTTGTATATTTTGGGACGAACTTTTTATTAATGGCATTCGGCATGTTGCTCAAAATGTGGTTTTTCCTATAAATAACTTGACCTTTTTCAAATTGTATTGGTCGGGCTCTCAAATTATATGTTTTTGATGCTTTTTCATGAGCTTGACTTAGATTTTCTCGTATTTTACTTCTTAGCTTTTGTAATTTTTCTGCATTTAGAGCAATTTTAAAATCTTCACCAGTTAAACATCCTATCTTGTCCAAAATTTTGAAGGCTGATCCATGCTGCACCATGTTTTGCCCAAACATTGCATAGTATAGGGAACATTTAATTGAAGCGTGGCAATCACTCCTGGGTATTGATAAAATTTGAGGAATATACCTGTCCCAATTACTATGATCTTTTTGGTCTTCTAAAAAACATCTGATTTTTGTTATTATTTCTCTGTTTGCACGTTCTGATGCGTTGGCTTGGGGAGCGTAAAAGCCGGTTCTAATGTGTTCAACTTCATATAATCTAAAAAAGTCTTTCATCTCATTGGAAATAAATTGTTTAGCGTTATCGCTGTGCAAAAATCTAGGTACACCAAATGTAGGAAACAATTCAGATTCCAAATACAAAATAACATTAGCACTTGTTCCTGCTTTTAAAGGTTTTAAAAATAGAAATTTAGTAAAGTGGTCTAAGCAGATGAAAATGACAGAATTTTTTCCTTTTGTTAATAGATAGGGACCTAAGAAATCACAGTAGAGTCTCTCGAAGGGTCTATTAGTTTTAAACTGATTACCCATAAGTGGCCTTGAAATTCGATTTGAAGACTTTATGCTCTTACACTTTTCACACTTGTCAACATACTTTTTGACATCGGTTACCATTGTGGGCCAATAATACTTTTGGCGAATTCGTGCTAGAGTTTTAGCATAGCCTCCATGGCACGATACAATAGAGTCATGTGCCGCTTTAACTGCTGTTTCTGATAGGGATGTTGGAATCCACAATCGCCATAAATTATTTTCATCTTTCTCATGATCTTCTCTAAATTTAACCTGTTTGAATACAAAATTGTCAGACACAATCAAATCTGGTAATAAATCCTTTTTCTCAGAAACAGTTTGCCTAAGAGTTTTATATTCTTCATTATCAAAATCTGGGGATGATAAATCAATTTCCAGTGGCACATTAGATAGCGATAGTCCTTCTCTATCCATTCGCGATAGGCAATCTGGGACTACATTTAGCGAGTCCTTCCTATGTTCAATTTGAAAATCATACCTTTGTAGCTTAAGGCTCCACCGTGCTAGTCGGTCACTCAAATCCTTTTGAGACATCAGCCATTTTAAGGAAGAGTGGTCAGTAATATTCTTAAAGGGTAATCCTTCTATACATGGTCTGAAGCGGTTAACACAAACGACTGCGGCCATTCAAGCTCGGTAACCGTATAGTTTCTCTGAGACTTGTTCAGTTTTTTGGACACAAACGCAATAGGGTGCTCATTACCATCATCATATTGAAACAAGACACCACCAACTCCTACCTTTGAGGCATCGCATTGAATTATAAATTTGCGATCAAAGTTCGGTTGAGCTAATACTAGAGCAGAACTTAACGCTTCTTTTAATTTTTGAAAAGATAATTTTGCCATTTCTGTTAAGGAAAATGGTTTGTTTGTTTTCTTTAGGCAGTCCGTGAGTGGACCAGCCAAATCGGCAAAGTTATTTATAAAAGCCCTGTACCAGTTGGCCATGCCAACAAATCGGCAAACCTGCTTAGGTGTCCTGGGCATAATGAAATTTTTTATCGATTCCACTTTTTCTGGGTCAACTTGTACTGTACCACTATATATCCCAAATAACGAATTTCGCGCTGGCAGAATTTACTTTTACCCACATTTATTGTGAGCCTTGCCGCCTTTAGACAATGAGCTAACTCCTTTAATAGAGATATATGAGATTCAAAATCGGCACTGCAGACGAGCAAGTCATCTAAATAGATAAAGACGTTTTCTCGAAAACGCGAAGGAATTACTTTATCCATTAACCTACTCATGGTTTGAGGACCATTACATAATCCAAATGGCATATATTTGAAGTGATATAAGGGCTTCCCTGGAACGACAAAAGCAGTTTTTTCTTTGGATGATTGAGTCAATTTTATTTGGAGAAAAGCATCTTTTAAATCGATACCGGAAATAAAAAACGTATCTTTCAGCCTGCTTAGTAAGCCATTAATGTGGGGAAGGGGGTAAACGTCCTTTTTCGTTACCGAATTAAGCTTTCTGGAGTCAATGCAAAGGCGAACCTTGCCAGGTTTTCGCACTAACACAACTGGTGAACACCAGGGTGAATTTGACTCCTCTATTACTCCCATACTTTAAAGTCGTTCTATTTCTTTGAACGCCTTCTCTTGGCGAGGTGGAGATAAGGGATAATGCCGGCATTTAATAGCAGCTGCATCTCCAGTGTTTATATCATGCTCTAATAGGTCTGTACTTCCTAAACCTATTTTTTCATACGAAGGAAACTCAAGAATTGTTTTCTCCAAAATCAGTTTTTGATCTGGTGAAAGATTGTGAAATTTTGCTTCTCGCTTCGTGCTAGAAGAGTTGATGAAACAGAAGGAATTATATCTGGTGCGAGTGCAAACTCACGCCAGAAATTTGTTCCAAAATAAGCCTCTTGATTTAGCGAAGGAACAAGATAAAATAAAATATCCTTAGTACTACCTTTGAATTGCACCTGTAAATTGCACCGCTTGCAACTGATAATGATGATTTTATCGGCGTATATGCAATTTTATTGCGCTCTAGAAATTTAAGACAATTATTTCCTAGAACAGAAACATTGGCTCCAGAGTCGAGCAAGCCCACTATATATTCATTTAAAACTTTTACTTTAACAAAGGGGCGATCATCTGTGTTATGTAAAATTGTTGATTCAAGCAATTTACGATAAAATCGTCACTTTTTATAACGTTGTCTACACTTCATAATATTTCTAGATACATTTTTATTAAAAGAGTAAAGCT
Source organism: Cistogaster globosa (assembly GCA_937654795.1). NCBI lineage: Eukaryota > Metazoa > Arthropoda > Insecta > Diptera > Tachinidae > Cistogaster > Cistogaster globosa. The sequence goes on from OW569405.1 coordinate 51,090,830, forward strand.
TTTTAGAAATTTCCTTAATACTTGAGCTAAGGACAGATTTAGTCTGAGTTGATTTATGATGTTTCTAGGTACTTTTATTATTTTTAAGTTCATTTGTTTTATCCGTAATATTCAGTTCTAATTTAAACTCGGAGTTTTGGAGGTTGGACGGAAGTCCCCGGTAGTCAATTCGCCCGTTCTTTTGTTTCCCTGATATATGTGGCCGTTTGGACACGAAGGTGTTAGTACGCCCTTTTGTCCGCACTTGAAACAAAAGCGTTCAGATCTTTCTTTGTCACAATAGATATATGAATGTCCATGTGACAAACAATTCCAGCACTTTATGTTTGAACAATCAAATCTATTATTTTGGTTATTATTTTGTTTAAAAATATTTAATGCTTCTAGCTGTGGATCGCATACATTTAAAACATCAGATTTAATTTCTTGTGAATCAAGCTCACTTACATTGCGACCCGCAATATGGTTGGATGCTAACGATTTATTCTCCTTAAGGACTTTCTCAGCTTTTCGCGCAATATGTCTAAAGTCATTCAAAGTTTTTGCTTCCCAGCTAAATAATAAGAATCTTAAATTCTGTTGTAAATTTCTTTTTATTATGTCGACTAAGGTTGAATCGGGTAAGGAACTTTGCAATCTAGAATTCATAGATATGATTGCGGTATGAAAATCATCGTATGACTCTTTATATTGTTGCTTTCGCAATGAAATTTTAAGCAAAATATCGTGTTCCGACTCTAAATAACCAAACTCTTTAATTAAGTTACAACGTAAAATTAAATATGTCACATCACGATTTTGCTTCATAAAAAGCCAATACCACTGCTCCGCTTTTCCTTCTAAGAGAACGTGAAAATTTGATAAGGGATGGTCATCTGAACATCGTGTGCGACAACTGAGAGTTTCCACTTTAAACAAAAAATCTGACACTGAACTTGTGCCATCATATGATATTTTCCATTTCTCTAATTTTATGCTTGCATCACTTAATGAATTATCTCTACGTAAATTATAGTTTTGGGAATTCGGATAACTTGTATGTGAATTAAAAGGTTGTCGCTGAGAACCAAAGCTACTACTAGCATTACCTATTTGTGATATGCTATCCCTAATAGAAGACAGTTCTCTCCTAAATTCTTCCCTGGTATTTTGCATTGTTTGTTCCATCAGTGTAAATAACGTTTCAAAAGGTGTAGCTGAGTTTGAGTTAGGTTCATTATTGTTCGATCCTGCCTGTTCATTCAAATTTGGTGTAGCATTAGGATTTAAAACTTCTAAAGAACCAAGTGGTTGAGGTAAAGAAATTGGATTACTCATTGTGGATATGTTTTGAAAATCTAAATTTGTTGAAGTATTATTGCCACTTTGTGTACGAAGGACTTGTTGGGTTGTCTTTTGTGCAATTTTCACCGCAGGTGAATGCACCACTCGAGGCTTAGAAGTGGTTGGAATATCTTGTGTCTCAATAGATATATTGTTGCGTGAAGATGATGAACTTCCACGGCGTCCTCTAAAACTATTTTTGCCTTGAGACCGAGTGTTCATAGTGTTCATAGAGAACAAACAAACAAAAATTATTTTTAAAAACAAGATATTGTTTTAAAACTTCAATTTTATTTAATAATGTAAATTTTTTTTCAAAGCAGAAATATAAAAACTCTTATTATATATGACAAAGTTAATGTATCGTGTGCACCTTTTAGTTCTATACCTGAAAAAAAAATTAAATTGTTTTAATTTTTATTTGTTTACTTTTTTATTGTAATTACTTTCTAAGGAAAAGACGAGGCCAAACAAACATTTTTAGTAAAGTCAAACAGCAGTCACAGCTATGTCCTGTTATAAAATGGTTTTTCTTTTTAAATTTTAATTCCTTTTACATTATATTTACTTGGATTTTGATAAGGCTAAACGCAACTTTTTCTGAGTTTATTAGATATTTCGAAAAAGGACTGAATAAGCATGTGTGCTCTGGTGCAACTTAACCGAATTTTTTTTTTCCAGAATAAGGACTATCTGAGACAGCGTTAATAAAGATAAGTTAAATTGGTAAATGCAAAATTTTAAAGTATAGCTTCTAGATTAAAATTATTTTTGCTATTTAAATACTAGGTTTTATAAAATACAAATTAAGCAATTGGTGTTATTATCTCGAAATTAAAATTTAAAATTTTTCCAGCAAAATTACATTTCTTCTATAAAAAAAAAAACTTTGTTATAGCCTTAAAGTTAGCCTTTACGTTGGTTTTACGCTAGCCTTACTGTAACTTTTACTTTGGGCTTACGTAGGCTTTAACGTTGGCCTTTTTGTTGGCTTTTACGTTGGCCTTATTGTAGCTTCTACATCGGCCTTAACGTTGGCCTTTTCTTTGGCTTTTACGTTGGGCGCCATATATGTTACGCGCCGGCTTAACTGTGGAAAATATTAAACTTCTTAAATAACACAATAGCCAATCAAAACATTTGTTAAGGGGCATGAAAAAATAAGATCTTCCGGCTAGCTACTTTTAAAGCAATTGTGGTTCTCAACCCTGTCTTGACGCGTATACATATAACACACTCCTCATACCCATGGAGTATGCAAAAATGAGATTTCTGTAATAAAGAAAATAATACAAGGCGAAAGTATATGTTAAAATTTGTGGTTAGTTGGAATACCACTTGAGGTACAATTCTCCCTCCCAATTGAATATAAAAAAACTCCTATGACAGATTAAGTACCTTATGTTTGTAATCTTTCCCTAAAATGACTGTTATTTTACTTACTCATAAGTATTCATTATGCCTGGCCTTCCTAAAAAAAAATTCTTATTGCTTCATTTTTAAAATTCACATACAAAAATATTTATTAGAGAAAAAAGAAAATAAAAATAAATTCATACATATCATTAATGATCTTTACTCAACAAAAGAGAAATTCAAACTAATATATAAAATAAATGCATCATTGATGGTTGTTAATGTTTATTACTTTAATATATTCGGACAGGGAACGAAATTGAAACGGACTGACTTACATTGTGAGTTGAAATAAAGTAAATAAAAATATAATAATAAATCAAAGAATAATCATCACTTACAGAAATTGATGAATGAAATTAATCCACGACGATTGATTTGTTGGGCCCAGCAGTCAATGCGTGTTGTGTTGTTGAAATTAAATTTTTACTCTGATGATTTTCTCTGCTTTTAAAATGAATGAAACGATAATTTTAAAATTAAATAATATCAATGAAATGTAGTGAAAGCAAAAGATATAAATACTCTCGTTAGCTTACACTAAAGAAAAAATGTTAGTTAAAAACAATAAATGATTGCATAGTAAAAATATAGATTTTATTATATATAATATTAGTAGATAAAATTAAATGGAAAACAACGTTGTCGACTCCTTGACCAGACCATCTCGGAGCCAACCTAAATTGAGACTACTGGCTCTACCCTTTAATCCAAGTTTTACCATTAAAGATTTATTCATTAAAGTTACAGCTGAAGCATCATCAATTATTGCATATGTGGAAATTACTCCACTTGGACCATATAGTGTCACGGGCGCAATTTTGAATAACAGCTTTGATACTTTACTTACTGTGGTGCAATTAAGTACGGGTTGACTACTATTTAGAGTTACATCTGCCTGCGGACTTGTTTCTTGGTTCTGATGGAGTAATCTATTGTGCATCTTCTTACATCTTGAATGTGTGCATTCCTGTCTGACTTTCACGGCTTGAATGTCCCTTACCTAGACATGAAAAACATAACTTAAGACGTTTTACTTCCGACCACCTGTTATCTACATTTTTATTTAAAAACGTCCCACATTTATAAATCTTATGTTTTTGCCCACATATAAAACAACCAGACACTTTTCCTTCTGATGAGGCATTTGTGTGTAGAACTACCTTTCGTTTCTGATCAGGCTGATCTAATTTGTTACTGGAAATCATACATAATATGTTTGCTGTCTCGCTTAACCATTGGCTGAAGTCGATCACACTAGGATATGGCTTAATACCAACTGCATACGCCCAATCAATTTTTCTACTCATAGGTAATTTGAAAACTAATTCCTCAATTAATGTGGGATTTACTAAATGATGATGAGCACCAGCAGACTGCAAAAACATAGACAAATTTTTAACTTTGTTTGCGTACGATATGATCTTTTCAACAGCGGATTCAAACATAGGGGCAACTTCTTTTATCTCTTTTAATTGACTGGCGACCAATTGCTCTGGGCGTCCGAAACGGAATTCCAATTGTTCCATAACGGCTCCCCCCGGGGGTACTACAAAAAGTCTGTGCTGATTCTAACCTAGGCACAGACATAGTACACTCGGGGTATAGGGGGAACCAGTCCCCCGGTGTGCAGGCACTGAATCTGGATAGACAAGACGTGGGTCATTGTCGAAGGTATTACCAGTGACCTTAAAATACTGGCACCACGGGAACCGGTAGCCCATACAGAGAGCCGCCCATCTCTGTAGCCGGTTATTGGTGAGGTCCCTACGGGGTACACGTGGTGGCTGTCGGTTAAAGTTTAGTGTCCGCGGGGAGGGCGCGGTGCTAAACGAATGTGCTGTTGCATATTCAACAGAGGGGTTGGAAAGTCTCCAACCCTCAAGCAAGGGGAAGGACATGGTCCTGCAAGCCATGTTCTTAAAATTGCAACTCTGTTGGCTACGCCTAGCAGGGGGCGCTAGTCGACGCTTTGTATTTCACTCGGTGGTAAGACCACAGTCGGGTTAGGGCCAACACGGCCAGGTACCGACTCAAATCTTGATCACGTAATGTTCCATAACGGCTGGGTGTATTAGTAATGATTTTACTGTCTCAAAGGCATTGCCTTTGAGACTCTTCTGACTGATGATACGATGTCGAAAACATTGGCCACAATTCAGGCTCACCGCTAAAATGAGGCAAATCTAGTAATTTCCTGGGCATATAACTATTCTGATTAAAGTTCCTAGCATTAGGCACTCTTGACTGCATAAAATCGTTTAATATTGGCTGGTTCATAATTCCAATTAGATTTGTCATAAAACTACCACCATACGTAACATTCATATTGTTGTTGTTTGAAGTGTTAACATTTATATTTCTGTTAACATTATTAAGTATATTAGAGCTGGCACTATTCCACGTATTCATGCCACTCAACTGTTGATCAAAGTTGCATTGTGTGGCATTGCCAGATGCAAATGGTCTCAATTCAAATTCTCTTTTAGTCAACGGTCGTTGCTGGCATGTTAAGGCATGTTGTGACGTTGGTGTATAACTTTGCTGTACATTACCTAAGAAACATTGTTGATACTGCAAATCAATTGAGTTTCTAAGTCGTCTTTCTAATTCTTCTATTTTCATCTGCATACAATTAATCGCCTGTTGTTGCGTAAGTGGAGTAACTAAAGGTGCTGACGTCGTATAGATTAAATTCGTTTCTTCCTGGCTGGAAATAATTGATGTGCTGGCTGCGACTGTCTGTGTTGCGTTTAATACTTCAATACTCGTAAGACATTTTGACTGCTGCGTTGATGGTATTATACTTGGCTGGCTGCCTTCCGGATTATTTGACTGTTCCATTTCACTCGGTTGGGTAGCAGCGACTTCATACAATGTACCACTATTGCCGGCAAATCTTGGGCTTCTTCTAAGTCTATTTTCGTCGTCTACCATTCTGCTGCTACTGAGGCTTTCAACGCGAAATAAAAAACTTTCTTGTCGGAGAATGTTGAGGCTCAAAAATAACAACACTAAATTTGTATTTTGAAACAGATTAATTAAAAAACGTTTTATAATCTATATTTTGAACTATGCTAATCAAGTTTGAGTAAAAACTTAGATTTAATTAACAAAAAATAAAATTCATTTAAATTTAATACGAAAAGCCGTACAACGGCAACGCTGTTTCAGTATAAAACTATTGCAAATGTACATAATTGTGTGTGTATAAGTTTCCCTCTACATTTCTTGCTAGGTACTTTATTCATTTAAAAATGTCCCAGCAAGAAATGCTTGACAGAAACTAATACTAACACAATTTTCACACTAACACATTTGCAACAATTTTGTATTGAACAGCGTTAACGTTGTAGCGTTTTTGGTACTGAATTAGGATGAACTTTTTGTTAATAGACTAAATCTTATTTTTCGCTTGTATTTACAGATAATAGTGCAGCAAACTTCAAAATACGGCTAATAAAATGTTTTGTAATTAAAATTGTGCAAAGATTAAACAAAATATTTATTTATTTTGTTGCAAAAAGTTTGTCGGTTTTAAGGAATTTCGGTAGTTTTTAAACAAAAAAAGGGAAAAGAAATTTCTTGTCAGTTGCAACGTTGTTTGTACCAAACAAACAAATTATATGCAAGAGCGAAACAACTAATATATTTTTTATTTCGTGACGTTAAGAAAATTGCACATTTATCGAATAGTTATAAAAGTGATATGTTGATTAAATATAAGCAAAAATTAAAGAAAAAATAAATATAAAAAAAGAATTTAAAATAAATATACAAGTTCAATGTGAAATCAGAAAGGTACGTTGCATTTGGGATTGAAAGCAGTTGTAGTGTAGTGAACCTGACAGTGGGTATCTAAAACCGCCTTCAAAGCCTTCAAAAAGTTAGATTCAAGTTGGAAGAACCTATGAAGCCTTTAAATCTAAAATTGGGAGCTGTTTTCAAATGTGTAAAATTTCTCCTTATTTGCTTAATTTTATGTATTCCTCTGATATTCAGTCAACAACAGTATTTGGTAGAAATATTCAAGATGAGTGCGCCAACATCACTGTCGTCCAAAAGTGATGGGAAATATAAAGGTTATTTAAAACGTTTTAAAATTATATTTGCTTAAAATATTTTTCCATTCCCTTTGAAGATTATGTCCAGGGTCAGAGGGAAATCTAAACCCGGCTTAAAAACTTGAGAAAAGTATATGTGAGTGTAAAATTATAATTTATTTAAAATTTTAAGAAGTTTTGCAATTCGTATTGGCTGAAAATTTTGATAATGTGCATCAAAAAGGTTGAGAAATTAGTCTGTCGGCTGGCTGGGGAGACTTAGGACTCAAAACTTGATGAAGTCAGCATGCTCCCTTTGCAGAACCTTCTAGCGGTGGAAGAGTTGGAGAGAAAGTTGGAGGAGTCGCCAGGTTTCACTGAAGTAATGGTAAAGAACTTAGGTTCATGCTTAAAGTATTTTAATAATCTTACATATATATTTTTTAAGACATTTTACATTTGATTAAGGGGTCATCGCAGGATGTCAGCACTGTGATGCGCTCTAGAAAAATATAATTGGGATGGAAGGTGGGATAAGCAAGCCCTCTTAAAGCTCTCTTTGGTTAATAACTCCCTGCGATGTATGTACTACAGATTAGTCAATCAAAAAGTTTTTGTTGTCACGGTTCAACCTCTTTTAGTCACTCCCAGAAAGAAGAAGAACCTGCATCTACTGACTGTCACACTGGTAACTAACTATATTTTGCGCGGCTAGAGCTCGTCGGGCTTTGGCGGGTGTTCGTTGCAGTCAGCAATGCATAGTACAGAATAATACGGACCAAGCTAATTAAAATTGAATAGAATTTAGGGCCACACGAATGAAAAAGAACTCAGGAAAACAAACCAGTGTTGGAAGTCTAGATGACACGACTCCATGGGCTGCCCTCCCTCAGTATTGAAACACAATACCCTTCCATGATAGCACGGTTGCCCTTACCTGCTTTTGTTGGCTATCCCTAAACGTAGCTTCACCCACCCAAATACCTTCATTCCTTTACTTATTCAAGCATCCTTAAACAAATTATTTCAAAACAAGTTCAAGATAAATTAAATTCAATTTATAGTATGTTAACAAAGTTCTTACATCTATTCCTTTTGACATATGAGTCCTGAACTGGAGAATAAAGTATAAACAAAATCTTACAATAAACCGAGACTTGGACATGCGTATTATATCCGACAAATCTCGACCAAAAAAAACGTTTAAGGCGGGGCACACCTATCACAGGGCTGACCTAACATTAGCGCTAATCTTGGGGCTCTATATTCGTGCGTGACTTCCAATAAATTCTAACACCACGGCTTATTGTATATTTTCTTTTTCTTCTTTTCTTTTCAATACTATCTTTCTTCGCGTCAATTCTCATATGTTTACTTTTTTAAGTTTTCTTACGAATAAATTACATTATATTTTATAATTACACTTGTGAAATCTTAATTTAAGTTTCTTTATGAAATGAGATTTGATTTGGCCACACGTATTACAAAAAGGTAATGTTAAATCCAATATCAATAAAGGTTTTGTTTTTGCTTGTTATTTACACTATGATCAATTCGTGTTGATTTTGCTAAGGACAATTTTGCAAACATTTACTTCCAATATTGGATGAGGTATATAAAACCTTTATTTTTGATTTTTACTACTTGAACTGAAATGTATTTTAAAATTTGAAAAGAGATCGCAATGGTATTCTTTATACGTATACACGGGTAAATATTCGGTACATATGTAAATAACTGTACCAATTTATATGTATGTAACTTTGCAAATTTATAAGTAAGTAACTTTAAAATTTTATAGGTAAGTAACTTTAAAATTTTATAGGTAAGTATATTCTGGTAAGATTTAATTTTGTTTTTATCGTGTTATAATCTTGATCAAGGAATTTTTCTTTGATTTCCTCTTTTCTTGTTTTGTTTACTTAGGTCAATTTTCTGGGCAATTTTACACGAGCAATTTTCCTTTTTGACGGATACATCTAATCACGACATTTTATTCTTTGTTAGATTTAAATGAGTTACTTATGATTCGCCGGTAAATTAAAAAAAATTAATGGTGCACTTAGCCAGCTTATTCACAACAATTTGTTTTTTTTTTTTACATCCATATGGCCAGTACAATTTAAAACCTTACTTATATGCTGAGAAGCCTTATTTACAAAAGAATTTGGCTGGTAAGTATTATTGGAAATATTTAATTGATGGGATAATTCGGTGATTTTAAAAGGTAAGTAATATTCCAGGGTAATTTGAGTGTTAAGTACCAACACGTGATTTAAACGGGAAGGTAAAATTTAGACACATTCAACGGCAATATAGGTAAGTATAATTTTCAAACAATCAGTGAAACTTTGGTAAAAAAAAACATCCGACAATCTCACATAATCCGCGCTACCTCTCTTGTGCTTAATTATTTGGATAAAATAACGCGTATTTATCTTAGCTGACCAATAATTACTCTATATCTACTACTTACTACTTACTATCTACTATTTACTTATCTGTGCTACTGATGGAAACTGAACTATGATGGTACAGATGAGCTGATAGGTGATGCTGGTGATGAATAAGATATAGATGATGCTAAAGATGATATTGTCGGTGATGGCTTTGTAGATGATGTTGCCGGTAATGACTTTGCAGATGATGTTGTCTGTGATGACTTCACTGATGATGTTGTCTGTGATGGTGTTGGTGAAATTGGTGTTACACTACTGGTGATGATGAGGTTAACGATGTCTGAATGATACAGATGAGCTGATGGATGAGCTGGCGGTCAATTTGGTGTTGATGATACTGGTGTGTTGCAAATCACGAGGCGGTTTTAAGCATGACGACGGCAAAGATGGCGGCTGCTTAAAATGGCGTTCAAAAGAAAATGCTATGTCAGGCACGATGGTGCGATCACGAGGTGTTTGTACGTTTGTTCTTTGGTGCTATGGTGGTACGTTTGTTCTTTGATGCTGTGGTGGTAGCTGGTTCTTTTTCCTTATCACCTGGACTAGCGGTATCAGCAGACGTATCTGCGTCTTCCAGTGGACATTACACTCAGCCCTTGTTCCAGGTAATTACGTCTGATCTTGCTTTTCACAACTTCTCAGCGTTTTCTGTCTCCTTTTTTTTCTTTTCCACCAATTTTTGTGTCCTCCGTCTATCGATGATACGACTGCTGCACTCTGCTACTCAACCGGAAAAAGCCATTTCTAGTATTAACGATCCGCCATGTTGAGTTATCTGATAGATTACGTTCTCATGTAACTGTGTACAGCTGCATTGTTGCATTCATATGCATGAGCTTAACTGTGTTGCCATCTTCATTCCTTACATTGTTTATTACATATTAAATTATTTAAACATAAATGTATATCTTCCTTTACTTTAAGATGTTTTCCAACAGCAAGGATCGTTTGATTTAAAAAAAAAGTGTGAAGAAGTCAGTCGAGCGCAGCCACCATGGACTACAACAAAAAAATTTTTAAAAAGAGATAAAAATGAAGTATTTTATTATAAATAAAGTAATTTTTTATACTATAAAATATTATTTAGATATTAAAAAAGGAACATGTATATATATTAGAAAATATTAAATTTTGTTTTATTAAAAAAAGTTCAGTTTTTTAATTGAGGGTATATCCATCATCTGTGATGAAAACTTCTGTCATCACTAAATAGTAAACTGCAGTAGTGTTCATAATGGAAAGAGTTCATTAGTTAGAGGGAGATGCAAAATCAAATGTACAGAAAAGTTTCCATACATTTTTTTTTCCTTGAAGAATGTGATAGAAATTTTGTTCTACGCGATGATGGATATTTCCATCATCATTGATTGTCATTTGATGGATCAAATGATGGTCACTGTTTTTGTAGGGGTATAAACTAATAAATGAAAAAAAATCTTTTTTTGGTACGATTTTCTAAAAATTAAAAAGGGATAAAATTTACCACCACCACAGCATATACGCCAAAATATTTCACCTCAGTAGTTAAAGGTTAATATATGATTGAAAGGTAACGCACGGTGACTTTCTTATTTTAGTTTTAAGATTTCTTACAAAAGATTACCTTGTAATACAATTAATTAAATAATGAGATGTTCATTTAAATTACAACTTTTTGTCTGTAGATGTGTATTTAATTTCGAAATTATTTGTTTCATTATTGTAACTTCCCATTAAACAAGGTTACATCTTTCCTACTTTGGCTTCAATGTGTTGTGTATTTTGGGTTCCTTTGTAGAAAAACCCTGGGTGTCATCAGTACATCAGTATTCTAAAAGGTGTCGCCAAGAATGGCGATTTAAATCCGCAGTCCCGATCTAGGTATTTTCTTTTCACTGTTAGGTTTAAATAAAATTTAGAAAAGAGAAGCTAAAAAAAAATGTTTTTGCTTTTCGTTAAAAAGTTACAAGCCTCTGAGTTGAGGAAATGTAGAAAATACCGTATTTTTAAGAATTTTTTAGGGTTAAATCTAGTTTACGGGCACCGCTTCGAAATAGAAAAGTTGCCTACAGGGTGCAAAATTTAATTTTAAATAAAAAATGTAAGTAAAAAATTTGGCGGCAATCCTCAGTTTTGCAGCTACAGCCCTCCGGAGTTTTTATATATAATGTGGCATATATCGAGTAGTTGATGGCGGAATGGGACAATATAGGTATCATTGGAAAGGGAATTTAAGAGCCTATATAAAGTTTTTATGTATAATGTGGTATATAAGGGGTATTTTATGGTGGAATGAGACAATATGGGTAGCATTGGAAATGTGATTAGAAATTTTTTTCGAATGCTATGGTCTTTCGCCATGGTTTTAATGTATTGCCTAAGCAGGAAACCTTTAGAAAGCGAAGCCGCTGTTTGTTATACCATAGAGGACATTATCCTTTTGCCCGGCCGAAGGCTGGCTACGCAGGAAACCTTTAGAAAGCGAAGCCGGTGTTGGTTATACCATAGAAGAGAATATCTTTGCGTCCGGCCGAAGACCTTCTACGCAGGAAACCTTTAGAATTCCTATTAAACTAAAAAGTTTCAAGTAAAGTTAATTTTATATAGAAAAAATCGTTTTTTGGAGTCTTACCTGATTTTTTTATTTTATTTTTACTCGTTTTCCTATTTAATTGAATAGGCCCTTAAATTTCCTTTCCAATGATAACCATATTGTCCCATTGTACCATAGAATACTCTAATAGGGCATATTAAATACAAAAACTTTGGCGGTCTGTAACTCCGAAACTAAGGGTTGCCGCCAATTTTTTCACTTAACATTTTTTGCTTAAAATTGCATTTTGCACCCCGTAGTTAACTTTTTTTATTTTGGAGCGGTGCCCGTAAACTAGATTTGTTCCATTTCTTAAAAATGTGGTGTTCCTTTTTTGCTTATGTAATTTTAATATGCTTTGGTACTGGCAAATTTTATAAATCAATTTGAAAATAACTACTAGCAAATACGAATCAAAGAAAAAGTTCAAAACTTATAAAGATTCTCCACCCAGCCCTACCCCTACATAGCCAATTAAAAAAATTATAATTTATTGCAAAATTCTACGGAGTGCAACGCACAGATTAAAAAAAGGGTTTGACAGCCCCGTGATTACAAAAGGCAGATAAGCCACTTTAAAAAAAAAAAACAATTTTTTTACAGTTTTCCCATCCCACGAACTAATTTAATTACAAAATAAAGAAACTTAAGTTTTATTTCAACATTAATTTATAAGCTCTTTTATCTATTAAATTTTAAAATTTTATTAGAGTATCTCGATGCGTTTTGATTTTGTTGCATTTTCATATGAATTTAAATTAGAGTAAATAAAATTCTTACATTACTACAGTGCCTTAACTAAGTGTAGATGTACTACATTGTTTTTTAAGTGCAGTTCCTGGCTTACGTCCCACGAAGTCACGGGCTTTTACAAAACTTGCTTTTATCCGAAAATATAACTTATTTCCAAAATTTTGAGGGCTTATTTATAATTATGAGCAAACTTGCCTTATGCTTTCGTTTGAACTAATCTTAGAAGATGTTATCTGAAGATTTACCATTATCACATGGACAACTTTGCGTTATTCCCGGGTTGGCAATATTTTTGGACGCCAAGATTTCGGCTTAGATGTTAGAAATTCGGTTTCTTTAAAAGTATTTATTATGCGCTGGACACACCAATTTAATTTTTTATTTTTTCTTATAATTTAATAAATATTTTTCGTTTTGCAACACCAATTTCTTTACTTATGCCTTCTATATTTTTAAAACCGTTACAAACATAAAATTAAAATGTGCAAATGGACTTGCTTAATTATAAAAAATATTTAAAACAACTAAAAGAGCTATATTCTGCTATGCGGAATCTTATCTACCCTTCACCATCTATGTTAATCTAGTTTAGTGAGGTAACTACAATCAAAAAAAACAAATATTGGGGTGACAGAGAATTAAAAAATAAACATAACATGAAATTGTCATCGGCTCTTAATGGGTAAATCATTTTTTATACTCTTCACCACAAAAAGCGGAAAAAGGGTATATATAAGTGTTTGTGTCTGCAATACTTTTTGCAGGCAAGGGCAAAAAAATAAAAACTTGAATAAAACAGTTTTGCTTCCAACTATGAAGCGTTTTATTAAAAGGTTTAAAGTCGAATGACAAAATAAAAAACCAAAAACATAAATCAACGACCAAAATATGCGCACAAGCAAACATACATACATGCACACAAAATTATTTCTGAACGAGAGTATGTTAAACAATGTGTATGCACAAATGTACATACATATATAAATACATGCATTTATTTAAATGGTAATCTCTTTGTTGAACTAATAGTATAAGAGATTGAGAAACGATTGAGTAGAGACTAAGTGTGTATGTTTATATGCAAATATTATGTATGTATGTACGCATGCTTGTTCGATTTACAGTTTAACTATTTTTAAAAGAAAGAAGTGTAAAGAATTTTAAGGTTAACAAAAATTGAAGTTCAAGGCTAAACAATGTAATATAAAAAATATTTAAAGCAAAATCCAGGGACGTATCTGCTGTTAACATCCTCCCCCCGATGAAGGGTTGGGGCCTTCAACAGAAATTTCTATGGGCAGAACAGCAAGTTTAGTAACTGCACGTTTGATTACGTCATTATTTGTGTGAGCAACTGCAACACGAGCTACACCATCATCCCCGAAAATAACGTCAGATATACGGCCTACTTGTAATTTTAAAGGTGGTTGATTTTCATCCTTTATAAGCACCATTGCACCAAAAGTTATTTCTTTACCTTTTTCACACCATTTTACGCGCTCTTGCAGGAGGGATAGATACAAGTTGCTCAATTTTTTTCAAAAAATTTGCTGTATTTGGGAAACTCTTTGCCATCTACTGAGGCGGCTAATGTCTATTTCTCAACTATGGTGACAAAAGGACCACCTATGAAGAAATGCGCAGGCGTCAATACATCGAGGTCATTAGGATTCTTGGAAATCGGAGACAAGGGCCGTGAATTTAAAATTGCAGAAATTTGGCATACTAAAGTGCGTAGCTCATCAAAAGTAAGCTTGTTGAGGCCGCTCATTTTTAGCGCATACAAAATTCGTCGTGACCAAATTGTTTTGGGTTTGCCTCGGATGGCGACAAAGCGATGTAGGGCAGACAAAACGACGGTTTTGATAAATCTTGAACTACCTCCAAATGTGTAGCTTTTGTTGAAAAACATATAAAAATACATACATAGCATTTGACTGCAGGACGATTTCTTACTTCAGACTTGTAGTAGAAAGGGCCACAAAAATCCACTCCAGTAGTGTGAAAGGCATTATTTGGCGTTACCCGATCGGCGGGCAAGTTACCCATCACATGTTGATATAGTTTTGGCTTCATTCTAAAACACCGCAGACATTTTGATATTACAGTGCTTACCAGTTTACGACCTCCAATAGGCCAATACTGCTGCCGAATTGAAGCCAACAAAAATTGAGGGCCAGCATGCAATAATTTTTCATGAAAATGTATTATCAGGGACGACGTCAAAGGATGATGTTTGGGCAAAATAATAGGGTGCTGGGCATCAAAATTTAGAGTTGAATGCTGAAGACGACCGCCTACACGAATTAATCCAAATGAGTCAATTATAGGCATCAGTGATAGAAGCTTGCTGGATGACGAAATTTTTTGATTGTCCTTTAGGACCTTATACTCTGCTGCAAAATGAACTAGCTGTATATTTTTTATTAAAAGATTTGTTCCATTTTCGACGTCAATTGGTGTTAAAGTTGCACTTTGGTTTCCCAATGTAGGATATAAAAATTTAAAAACGTACGCAAATATTCGTTGCATTATAGTAAAAGAATTGTGATACTTACATTGCACCGACAAGTCTGATAGTGAAACCGTTACCAATACATTTCGACGTCACTCAGGTAATTCGGCTAAAAATGTTGTATTTGCGGGCCCCTTTGAAGGTCCGTGATTTAAGAAACTTGGCCCATTACTCCATAATGTATAGTGAAGCAGCTCTTTGGGCGATGTACCTCTTGAAAGTATGTCTGCTGGATTCAAATTTGTTGGAACGTAATGCCACGTCATTTTACTTTTTAGTGTTTGTATGCGAAACACTCTGTTCGACACGAAAACGTTAAAATTTGAAGACTGCTCATGAAGCCACGAAAGTACGACCATTGAATCGGAATTGCAGTGCACATCACAATTATACGAAAGCATTTTAACGACCACGTCCACAAGCTCTGCTAAAAGACACGCTGCAGCTAACTTAAGTTTTGGGACAGTCAAACTTTTTAGTGGGGAAACTCGCGATTTAGAGCAAAGCAATGATGTTTTCACGATATTTTTAGATTCTGACCTTATGTATACACAAGCGCCATATGCCGCTAAGCTGGCATCACAAAATGCATGAATTTGCATCTTTGAATTCGACATCGATACACAGCGGGGAAAATTGAAATGCTGATTGGAGTCTAACTGGGAAGTATATTCGAGCCATGAAGAATGCAATGCCTGTGGAAGGCTTTCATCCCACTGTAACTGAAACTTCCATAAATGTTGCATAAATATTTTTGCCTTTGTAATAACTGGGCCAATTAAACCCAGTGGGTCATACAGACGAGCAATTGATGATAGTATTGTACGTTTGTTAATTACCTTGCTGTATTCAAAAGAGGTAAATTAAAATATAAAGTTGTCACTTTTTGGGTCCCAAATAATTCCGAGCGATTTAGCGACATCGGTTCCGTCGCTAAATTTCGAAAATTGTTTGCATTCATCTACTTGCATGCCATCCAATACTGCAGGAACGTTCGAGCATTATTTTCTTATAATAAATTTGCCTTTTTCTAGCAGCGCCTTTACTTGCTGCCTAATCGCCACTACCTCTTCAATCGAGTCACCGCATGAAATCAGGTCGTCTACATAAAAGTCACGCTTCACATTTTTTGCAGCCAACGGAAAATAGGGTTCTTCTTCATTTTCGAGCTGGTGCATTGCATGAATTGCCAAAAATGCAGCAGGCTTTGTACCATAAGTCACCGTATTCAATTTGTATGTTTTTAACTCTTGGTCTTCATTTTCTCTCCATAGTATGCATTGCAGGTAGTCATCTGGATGAGAAACTCGTGCACATCTGTACATTTTACAAATGTCACCACTCAGAGCTACCTTAAAAAACCGATATCGCAAAAGTGTGTTAAAAAGCTTTGGCTGAATAGTTGGACCAGCATACAATACGCCGCGGCGCGCCGTTGAGTGATAAGCCACTTGTTGTTTTTGCAGAACCATCAAAAACGGCCCTTAGCTTTGTTGTTGTACTATCAAGTTTTTGTACACAATGATACGGGAGAAAATATTGTTTCTTCTTCACCTGCGGCGAAATTAACGACATGTGGTTTAAAGAAATATACTCACTCATAAATGCTGTATATTGAGTCTTTATGTAAGAAACTTTTGAATTTTTTTTCCAAGCCTTTAAATCGCTGTAGAGCATGCTGATATGAGTCCCCAAGCAAATGTGCACCTCCTTCTTCTATGGCAGGTAGGCGAACAGAAAAAGCACCAGAACTAAGACGAACAGTATTTTTTACAAAATGATTTTCACAAAAAATTTCCTCATCGGAGAACGTATAGCAGCTACCGAAATTATTTTCGATTTCACAAAAGCCTTTTACTATTGAGCACAACTGGTCCTCCTGTTTAAATTTTAAACTGACTGCCAAGGACCACGAATGACAAGGACTAGGGTCACCGCCAGCAATCACCCAACCTAGCAATGTTTTTTGTAACACAGGTAGCCTTTTAGTTAATTTAATTTGTCCGATTGACATTAAATCAAATAACAACTGAGCTCCAATTAAAACATCGATGTGACCACACTTGTAAAATAACGGATCTGCCAACTGTATATTTTGCGGTATTTTCCAATCTGATGTGTCGATGTTAATGTTGGGTTGATAATCGGTTATGCCAGGACTCACCATAGTCTTCAAAGTTGTTGAATATTTTCCGTTCGTTGATTTAATAACTATATCAGCAGACTTATCGATTGTTACATTTCCATCGCCTATACCAGAAATAGTCGCAAAAGTCTTGTTGCATTTCAAATTTAAATGGTTCACAAAACGGCTTGTGATAAAGTTCGGCTGCGATGCAGAATCTAATGTAGCGCGACAAGGTACAAAATTACTAAATTTATTTTTGACCATAATAATGGCTGTTGCTAGTAAAACACCCGTGGCAGGAGCTGACATATTTGCCGTAACTGTATCACTTGAAGAAAGAAGCACTGCTTGAGACGAGCTGGGTTCTACCGATGCCAATTCGGGCTGAGCATGAGCGTTATCAATATGGAGCAATGTGTGATGTTTCAAAGCGCACTGACGGCAGTCACCTGAAGGACATCTCTTGAGAATGTGGCCTCTTTTTAAACAATTAAGACTTAACTTCAACTTATTTGCTTCTTTAAACCGAAGAGAGGGCGACAAATTTAAAAAACTCAAGCAACTGGTGATAAAATGATCCTCAGAATCACAAAAGGAACACAATTTAGCTGGAGCGGCGACCGAAACATGAACATGTCGACTGTGGGGAATAGATTTTTTTAAAATGGGTTGCTTCATGGTCCTACTTACCACAGAATTTTCTATGTTTTCTGCCATTCGGCCCCTTTGCTCTTAAAATGTTAACATAGAAGCCCAAGTTGGCAACTCGTTGTTTGGTAGATTTTCTTCCCATTTTATTAGCGAAGTTGGGTCCAATTTTGTTGTTACTAAATGTGTTAGTAACCCATCTGCAATGCTTTGTTCACGGCCAATTGTCTTCAGAGCACGCAAACTCCCATTTATGCTGTCGCTCAATCGACGTAAGCCGGTCTGAGCCATTTTCAACACAATTAAGAGCAAAAATTGCTTTTATGTGTGTTTGAAAATTTAAAAGCTTATTGTCGAAACGATTTTTGAACAATACTAATGCTTCTTCATAATTTGTTTCGTTAAGCTCCAACGATGCAATTATGTCCAGAGCAGTTCCACATAAGCTGGCTCTTAAATAGTGAAACTTCTCAATGTTATCGTGTATAACATTTGTAAATAATGAAGAGAAATTTGGCTAATCCGAATAAGAACCAAAAAATTTAGGCAACTGAATTTCAGGTACCTTTGTTTTGCGACACGAAGTTTGAGAAGATGGCGTCTCATCGATTGAGAATTGCCTAAATATTAAAGATTGAGGGCCAGAACTTGTCTTATGAGCGACACCGATTTGACGAACCATCTTAGCTTTTAACTCAAAGTATAGAGCTACAAAATTCATACGGTCCGTGCAAGTTAACTCACCGCATTTATTTCTATGACACTTTGAGCCTCTTCATAATTTTTCCTTACCTCCTCTATGTAGCCCATACGAACAGACAGATCCGCTTCGTCTAGCTCATTTAGTTGATTTATTTAAATTTTCCAGCTGCTTGAATAATGCAGCAGCTGTAGACTTATAGAGCAACAAATTCTTGATGCATTTTCCTTCTCCTTGGTGGCAGATTTCTTGTGTTAACTGGTCGACATCTTCTTAATTTATAAATATCCGAATTGATATTTATGTGTTAAATCAAATATCCGAAATGATATTTGCACACAAGTGATCTCCAAATAAATCACGTCGGGGTCACCAAATGTTTGTGTCTGCAATACTTTTTGCAGGCAAGGGCAAAAAAATAAAAACTTTAATAAAACAATTTTCCTTCCAACTATGAAGTGTTTTATTAAAAGGTTTAAAGTCGAATGACAAAATAAAAAACCAATAACATAAATTAACCACCAAAATATGCGCACAAGCAAACATACATACATGCACACAAAATTATTTCTCAACGAGAGTATGTTAAACAATGTGTATGCACAAATATACATACTTACATATATAAATACATGCATTTATTTTAAATAGTAATCTCTTTGTTGAACTAATAGTATAAGAGATTGAGAAACGATTGAGTAGAGACTAAGTGTGTATGTTTATATGCAAATTTATGTATGTATGTACGCATGCTTGTTCGATTTACAGTTTAACTATTTTTAAAAGAAAGAAGTGTAAAGAATTTTAAGGTTAACAAAAATTGAAGTTCAAGGCTAAACAATTTAATATTAGAAATAGTTAAAGCGAAATCCAGGGACGTATCTGCTGTTAACAATAAGTTTGTCTTTCCGTGTATAATTTCTGCAATATCTATTTCCGACCCCATAAAGTATATACATTCTGAATCCTTATGCATAGCGAAGTCGATTGAGCGATGTCTGTCCGTGTTATTGTTGAAATCAAGTCAATCGATTAGACATAGTGTCGAAAGAGGTGCTAGTGGAAATCAGCATTATCGTTCAATGTCCTTGGCAGTAGGCAAATGACTTAGCATACTTTTAATTTTTTCATATCATTTGCAACAATTAAGTAACTCCGATAAAAAAATGTATGGAGCGATAGAGAATTAAAAAATAAAAAAAAAATCCAGTGAAAAAATTGGCGCTCGCCCATGTTTTCCGAGTAACGGGGCTCTGAAATTTTCAAATTTTTTTAAATATCAATATGGGTATCATTTTAAGCTTTGAAGAAATACTAAAATTTTCTAAAAATGCTTAACCTATTAAGAGCCGATGTCACTTTTATGTACGATTATATATACTTATGTAGTACTATATTTTTTATTTTCTTATTCTCTGTCAACCCAATATTTGCTTTTTTGATTGGAGTTACTTCACTAAACTATATTTACGTAGGTAGTAAAGGGTATACAAGATTCGAAATAGCCGAATATAGCACTATTCCTTGTTTTTTTTATATTTTGGTATTTCCTTAAAGATCTCTTAAAAATCTCTAAACTAATACCCATATTGATATCTTGAAAAAAATGGTGCACAATCGTACTTTTCTACGAAAAGGATCGAGGATATTTTGGCCAATTTTGTTGATCAGTTAAAGGGTACGTTTAAAAGCCTACTTGACAGTATTTCAATTCAAAATAATAATATATATAAAACATGTAGAAAATAAAATTGTAAATACTTATAATAAATGTGATAATAAAGATTTTAAGTGCAGAAAGGTAGTCTTAGATAGAGATTCCACTTTATTAAGACGTGATGAATATTTAAATGAAATCTCGAAAAAGTATATGTATTTCGATTTTTTACCTACTATTAAAAACTGAACAGATACTGCCTTACGCAAAAAAATTTATTTTGTTTTCAAATTTATTTTAAAATGAATTTTGCAGAATTTGTTTCAAATACATAGAAAAATCTAACTTATATATTTGAGCGATTTTTTTTAATTTTAAAAGATTGGCGCTTAATAACTTTTTTCGTGCAGTCTTTCAAGAAACGAACTACACCATGATCGATTATTTTTTAAATCCTCTTTCGATTGTATATAGCGGTATATGTGCACACGAAATAGTTTCTGAAATATTAGCGAAAAACTAAACTTATTGATTTCAGCGATTTTTGCCGCTTAATAATTTTTTTCGTACGGTCTTTCAGGAAACAAGCTATACCACGATCGATTTGTATTTTTGTCCTCTTTTGATCGTTTATAGCGGTATTTTTTATCTATTAGGCACATTATGCTGTTAAAAACACATTTTTACAATTTTTATTTTTAACAATTTGTAATTTTTAAATCTATTTATTAAATTATATAAAATTTTCTCTAGCATATTATGTTACTTTATGCCTTAATACAAAAAAAAAATATTTCAGTTTTCAATTCGGAAGGAATTGAGTTAAATAGTTTAAGACCTTTATAAAATAAGAGATTCTGATAAAAATTGCTGAGCTGAAGTTTAGCCTAAAATCATTGTTATTGCGTAGATTATATGGCTGAACGTCCGTAATATATACTAGCTGGTTTTGTAAATATGTGAGCAGCATTCCATTATTTATTTTATGAACAAATATGAGCACGTTCAATATTATTCTTTGGTTAATTAATAGCCATTTCAACTGTTGCAACCTATACGTTATATTTGTTAGTCTATGACATTTTAGTATATATATCATTCCTTTATTTTGTAATTTTTGCAATCTATTTTTCATCTGTTGGTTCCCTAGGAATAAAAGTATAGA
Organism: Cistogaster globosa; assembly: GCA_937654795.1. Classification (NCBI taxonomy): domain Eukaryota; kingdom Metazoa; phylum Arthropoda; class Insecta; order Diptera; family Tachinidae; genus Cistogaster; species Cistogaster globosa. The sequence goes on from OW569405.1 coordinate 51,112,209, forward strand.
GCAATACTCTAAGTGCGGTTTTATTATAGTGTTGTATATTTTTATACATGTTATTGTAGAAAATTTATTACGAATTCGTTTCATTAAGGCAATTTTTCTGGAAATCTTTTTGCAAATGTAATTAAAATGTGAATCAAATTTTAGTTTATTGTCAAAAACGACACCGAGATATTTAACTTCTTCTACTATCTCTATTGTTTCCCCGCCAATTAGTATATTCTCATCCGTGCATCCATTCATTACCATAGCTTTAGTTTTACCTGTATTTAACTTCAGCTTGTACATTTTTAGATATGATTCCACATCACGTAGTTCACAATTTAAGTCCCGAACACATTCCTCAATAATTGCACCACTTATATAAATAAGACCATCATCCGCAAACATGCATACTTTTTGTAAAACTTGTTTCAAAATCATTTATATAAATTAAAAATAGCAACGTTCATAAAACTGCTCCTTGGGGTACTCCGATATTGATATTTTCAGTAGTTGAAAAATAATCGCCACATTTTGTTCGTTGCTTTCTATTACTTACATAAGTAGCTTTCTAACCGTTTTAATTCCATTCCCTTTATACCATATTTATTTAATTTATTCAATAAAATCTGTCTGTTAACTGTTTCAAATGCACACTATAGATCAAAAAAGATTGCTACTATATATCTCTTATTGTATATTTCTGTTTTCCATTCCGATATTACAAAGTTAAGGAGTGATTCACAACTATGTTGGTTTCTAATTGGGTTTCGCTTATTTATTTGTTTCTTTCAAAATATTTATTTAGCTGAGAACGTACTATTTTTCCAAAATTTTGCTAATAGTCATCAGCATATTTACTGGGCGGATTTCTTGAGGATCGGTAGTATTTTTAACTTTTTGAATAGGTACTACACATGACCCCTTCAAACATTCTGGAAATTCTCCAGTCTGAAGCGATAATTCAATAAACCTTTTCAACTGTAACTCAAGAATGTGGAAGTTGTTTAAAAGCATCTTTACAGTGAGGAACTTGTGAATCTTTTTACTGTTCATTTCTGTCATAGTCTATCTTAGTATGCTGTTATCAACGCGTTTAAATTTAAAAATGAAATTAGGGTTTTCTTCTATAATATTTTCATTTACTATTTACTATATGTTCCACACTTTTAATGAAAAATGAGTTTAATTTGTTTGCCATTTCTTGCTCACTTGATATGATTTCACCATCAATTTTTATTTCCTTTAGTTCAGTGTTTTCTCTTTTAAGTATTATAGACTTCATTGTTTTCCACATAGGTTTTTGGTCCGTGCAATTACTAATTTTATTATTTATATAATTATTTTTAGCAGTTGATATTTTATTTTTATATCTATTTCTAAAATTCCTGTAATTATTTCAATGGTAAACGTTATTAAATATCATGACCATTTGATACATTTGGTTTTTTTCTTCCTTCAAACGCTTTAGGGTTTTCGAGAACCAGGGGTTTGCAGAACGAGAGTTTATTTGTTTAGTATTTATCAACGGAACAAGTGCGTTATTAATACAGGTTATAGCGCAATGCAATGTTATCTTGATGTTGCGATCGCCCATTTAAACTTTCCTGTATCACTCGCAGCATCAAGTTCAAAATCCGGTCCTCAAAATTCCGTAGGTCCTCCTGAGTTATGGCCCTGGAACTCTCCGATTGTGTTCTTTGTGTTTCATGTCTTCTAAAAGGAACATTTAACTGCCTAAAAGCATCCATCACTCCGCGTGCATTGATACTACTATATGGTGGTGTTACGATAGTACTATTGCCTGAAACGCTTCCACTAACCTCCAGGTCATCTTGGACTTGTGCGCCTACCAAGGTCGCCTCAGGACTCGAATTCCTGTGTAATGTTCCTGCGTTTGTGTGAGCTTGCTTCGACACTGCTCCGGTACTACTGGCTGTGGTTGTTGTGGTATCTATTGTTGACGTCGTAATTGTAGTTGTTATTGTGGTTACTGCTGTTGTTGCGGTAGTTACTGGTACTTCTCCTTCCATCTTGCTTTTAGACCTTGTCCCGAACATTTCCAAATCAAAAATTTTACCTATAGACCTTCACTCTAAAACCGAACCTATCAAGACAAATTCTCTCGACCCTAGGATACCCGCGTGTACTATTATGAGGACTACGTAGGTTCTAGAAAAATTTCACTGTAATCGAAAAAAAAACCATATCGCTTACCAAAACCTTTAAAGAATTTCTCCGTCTGAAACAAAATTTAAAAAATAACCTGAAAAACTGTAGAAATGGTTGTGGTATAGTTTTACACCAGACCATTTATTATATAAACAAATTAATTAATTACGTTACCCGTCAAAATCTGTGGATGAAATATCGTAATAATAATAAAAAAGAAATCAATAAAATCAAAAATTGAGGTGTGATAAGTGGTGATGATACAACGACGTGACTACTTGTCCACTACATGAGACAAAGTTGAAAAGATTCGCCAAAGCGTTAGCTAATCTGAACGCCTTCTTTATTTCGCATCTCTTGACCAGTGGCAACAGCAGTGTTCACCGAACCCTGTCTGGTCTCACTGAGTCATTTTATGCTGCACTGTTCTAACCCTTCAATGTCGCAATTAGTGTACTTATTCCCTAATCACTAAGACTTACACTGAGTTGTTAGGACAGCTCGTCTGTTCAAAGCTAGTCGCAAAAAGACGAAACCTGATCCGTTTCTTTCTGTGACTTACTACACTTTGAACTAGACTACTTTTACTAATTTCTACTATACCGAAAACTTTCCTGCTCAACGCTACTTCTTTGCAAAACTTTTTCAATGTTGTTGGTGAAATATGCTTGGCCTAAGCCGAGCATGCTTCACGACATTTCATTCATCGAAATCTACCAAATCGATGATTGTGTTTTCGTGCCCCACGTTGGGCGCCATTAATTTGTAATATTTGTTCAATATATTTCTACTCTATATACATGCATCTTGTATAAATAGTAGAAATATATTGAATGTTTTTGTGATTGGGAGAATGCCAATAATTATTAACTTAAAATGAAAAAGAGACAAAACGGAAAATGAAACGACGACCGAATCGAGAATGAAAACCCGAACATGTTACCCCTCACTCCTTTCTCAAAAACCCACCCTTCAATCTACTCTGCACACTGGCAACTTGTCAATTTGGGCACGGCTAAGGCTCGCGGGCATGGGCGGTGGTCCGTTGCAGTGTAGATATCCGAAGTGCAAATAAGATTGTGCCAGTGTTTGAAGCTTAAGTAGTCACCAGGGCCTAGCTGAAATGGCCCTCACGATTCCCTCCCCTACCGCGGTATTTTCTGCGTGAGTTATTCAAAATAACCCTAAACACACATCACCACCTTTCACTTACCTCTTTTGATTTAATCTGTTCAATTGAAAATCATTATTAATCAAGGAAAAATATATAAATATGATATTCTGTATTTGTTTTAATTATTGAAAGGATTTCAGTTCAGTTCACACTAGGTTCTATAATCTACTGTACAAAAGCTTAGAACATATGATTTCTTTAAATAATTTTAAATGTTGCTTATGTTTTAGCTTCACTAAGGTCGGCTTAACTGGAGTGGGACTCTGTAAACTTTATACATTACTACAAGATAACTAACTTTTCAAACGTTTACGATTGGCCCTGCTCCAAATAAACTGAGCTTTGGAGTGCTTATCTTAATACTTAAGATTGTAATCATTGTTTCTTTTTGTTGAATGAGGCTATTGCTATTCATTTTATTTTTGGTTTTATTGGATTACATTGGTTTCGTTTGTTTTCTTATTTTAATTTGTTTTTATATTAATTTCTTATAGCCTTACCGAGGCGTTTATACTTATATTAAACTTAAGCATTATTCAGGAACTGTCTTACTAAGCGTTGATTTTACTATCACTGTATGATCTTACGGGTAAATAAACTTCTGATTCCAAACGATTAAACTTTTATTTTTTTTTTATTTTAGTGGTGAAACAAATTTTGTCTATAACTTTAAATTCTTTAAATTTGTTATCTATTTCCAAATTTAAAACTTCTAAACTTGGATTCAAGAAATTCAAAATTAATTCCTTTTTTTTAAGCAAATAAATTTGGAAATTTAGCTTTCAATAAGCAAAATTCTTGATAAACGTGAGAAAACTTTAAAATTCTAGTTTCAGGTAAGCTTAATTTTTAAAAATTTGAATCAGGTAAGTATAATTTTTTAAAATTTGTTTTGGGTAAGTATAATTCTTATGAATTTGTTTTGGGTAGGTATACTTTTTAAAAATTTGTTTCAGGTAAGTTTAATTTTTAAAGATTTGTTTCAGGTAAGCATAATTTTTAAAAAATTGTTTTGGGTAAGTATAATTCTTATGAATTTGTTTTGGGTAGGTATACTTTTTAAAAATTGGTTTCAGGTAAGTTTAATTTTTAAAGATTTGTTTCAGGTAAGTATAATTTTTAAAAATTTGTTTTGGGTAAGTATAATTCTTAAGAATTTGTTTTGGGTAGGTATACTTTTTAAAAATTTGTTTCAGGTAAGTTTAATTTTAAAAAATTTGTTTTGGGTAAGTATAATTTTTAAAAATTTGTTTTGGGTAAGTATAATTCTTAAGAATTTGTTTTGGGTAGGTATACTTTTTAAAAATTTGTTTCAGGTAAGTTTAATTTTTAAAAATTTGTTTTGGGTAAGTATAATTCTTAAGAATTTGTTTTGGGCAGGTATACTTTTTAAAAATTTGTTTCAGGTAAGTTTAATTTTTAAAAATTTGTTTTGGGTAAGTATAATTCTTAAGAATTTGTTTTGGGTAAGTATAATTCTTAAGAATTTGTTTTGGGTAAGTATAATTTTTAAAAATTTGTTTTGGGTAAGTATAATTCTTAAGAATTTGTTTTGGGTAGGTATAATTTTTAAAAATTTGAATCAGTAAGTATAATTTAAAAAAAAATTGTAATTTTCGATTGATTGATAAATTTACACTTTTAAAAATTGTATGTCGGTCTCTTTCTGCTCCAAATCGAGCTAAGCGCAATGCTTGTTAAGTAGGTGCCGCCGCTTCTAAGTCGGTTCCACAATCACCTCCTTGAGCTAGGTCCTCCCTGTTGCTGCCGTCATGTAGCGTTATCTGTTGTTGCTTTTGTTGTCGTTCTTGATTTAGCTACTGCAATTTGATCATGATGAAGGAGCGTGGTTTTAGAAGTTGTGGTTTTCTTTTTTTTTTTCAATGGACGCCTAGCCTAACTGATGGCGTGGACATTTATTGGTGGTGTATGTGTAACGGTGCTTATGAAAATATTGATGTATATATATATATATATATATATATATATATATATATATATATATATATATATATATATATATATATATATATATATATATATATATATATATATATATATATATATATATATTTATGATGTACGTGTTGCTAGGGTAGCTGCTGTTCTTCTTATTGCGCTCCTATGTATGGCCGTATTTTGGCTACTTTGATAGCTGCCGTCGTATCACTATGTTGTAGCCTACTTCAACTTTGACATTTTCCATTTTGGGTGTGTTCGCAGAGTTGTATTTATAAGGTAGTTAAATGTTGCCATATTAGCTTTTTTCTATCACTGTTAAGCTGGTGTCTACACGAGCGAAACAGTACAGTTTTTTGGCATATGGTGCAGCTTGACGAAGATTTTGTTTCGGTTAAAGCTTGTGCTACTTTTCCGTCGATCATTGTAAGTGACATTTTAAAGTTAACTTCGATGCATTGGTCATTAAAGTCAAATATCACTGGTTGAAGTTCTTGCATTTCATCGGTTATTTTGCCAACTTCTTCAGTTATGACATCTTTATTTTCTTTTTTGTAAGCAAACTTTATTGGTCTACAAAATTTTGTTGACGAGGGAATTTCATTCTTCCGTACATCTATCTCTGCAGCTCTACTAGCTGACGGCTCTGAACCAATATAAGTTTTTGTTAAATGTAATGGAATGAGAGAAATCATGAATAAATTGGCATCTGATGAATTTTCCGCATTACATTGTTTGTATTGTTTCTGGCCAGAGGACCTATCACATCCCCATTTAGAAATTAAAGTCATGCTGCAATTTAAAAACTTCTTTAAATAGTCAGCATCAAATGTCTTTAATAATCGTTCTGCAGTGTGTTCAAGAAGATCCTGCAATTTTATTTCTGCTGAACTTAAAGTTACACTAATAGCAGTTGGTGAAGGTAAGCAATCTTTTTTGGCAGAAAGTATATCTCGATATGATGGAAAAATTCCACAATTTTTTTCATTGGTTCGCTTCCGCAATTCTGTATATTTATTTTCTTCAGTTGGTGTCGGCATAATTCTAAAATCCTTTTTGTGCGTCTGGGGCTTGCTTCCACTATTTTTTCAATGATAGCAATTTTACTCTTTTTTGTTTTCGATGGTTGAATTTTATGCAGAAATGAATCCTTTATGATGCTACAAGAAACTTCTTCATTGATATGTTTAAGCTTGCGTCTTCGTGATCTTTCACTACAATTATCAATTGGCTTTGGTGGTCGACCACCTTTTCCGGTTTCCGTGGTAGTTACTGATGGCTTTTTAAAAATAAGTTTATTTCTTAGTTGCGTGAGTAAAACAATTTCTTGTTTCTGGAACATTGATTGTACCGTTTTCTTAAAGTGTTTAAAAAGTTTTTTATTTTTAAGTTATGAATTTTAATTTCTTGTTTGTCGCATATTTTGAAGAATGGATTATTCATTATATGTAAAATAATGTCGTTTTTATCTTTCCGTTCAATATATATATCGACTCTAACTCATTCATAGACAATTTAAAATAAACTTTTGGCGTTGAAGTCAACTCTAAATTTAAAGCTAGCTGAAGCTGTTTTTAACTCATTTTCCCATAATTATTTTATTTGGTTTAAGAACACAATACTTTGCATCTGATTTTTATACCAAATTGAACAAACTAACAATAGGGTTACTTTTTTCTAATGTTTGTTTAGAATTTGTATGAAAACATTTATCAAACTAAAGTTGACACCCAGTTAAAGTCGATTTGACTTAAAGTATGCTATATTTTCGACTATGAAAGCAAAAAAGATAATAAGAACTTTTTAGTTTAGAGTATACTTTAGCAAGAGTCGACTTTAGTATATAACTATAAATATGGGCCAATATTTATAATATAATATTTATATTTATATTAAAAGCAGAAAAGTTAAAAAAATAAAATATAGTTAGGACTATTTTTAATAATATAGGTTTTAACTGATTTTATAGTGTAGAAACATTTGCTAACTACTTGAGGTGAAGTTTTTAAAAACCCATTTTTATATTCGAAAATTCTAAAGTGAATTAATCAACTAGTTTACCACTTCTTAGAAACTAGGTTTTTATTATCGCACAATTGATATTAAAACTAATTTAGAAGAACAAGGGGATATTACACACGGATTAGATGTTAAAAAAAATTACACATTTTTTATATAGCTGGAATGGCAACAATGATTAAGCGGCAGTTTTTATTTTCTCCCATTTTTTTATTTTTTAGTTTTTTACCTTAAACCAATTCCGTTATTCGTCCGCAAAGAAAACCTAAGTTATGCTGCCAGACCAAGCAAATAGGATGAATGGAAATAAAACAAAATATTTCACCATACCCTACAAATAAATTATTTTTTGTAACAGTTACATAAAATTTTTTAGTTATTATGTTTTTAAAATTGAATTTGATTTTCAAGTAATTCAAATATATTTTAATTGTTGTTTTAATATGGCTTAATATATCTTTAATAATATACTCTAATATGCAGTGTGTTATTATATACATATGTTAAATTGAGGGGATATCGATTTTATTTTGTTACTTACTATCAAAAACTAAACATATACTGCCTTAAAAGTTAATTTTGATTTTAAATTTTACTATCAGAATCTTAATATATACTTTCTTATGCATACAAATTAATGTTGATTTCAAGTTTATTTTAAAATGAATTTTGTATGAAAAATTTGTTCTAAAGTATATTGAAAAACTAAACTAATTTCAGCAATTTTTTTCAATTTGAAAAGTTTGCCGCTTAATAACTTTTTTCGTACAGCCTTTCAGAAAACAAACTATACCACGATCGATTCGTACTTTTATCCTCTTTCGATCGTATATAGCAGTATATGTGAACGCGGAACAGTTTCCGAGATATAAGCAAAAAACTAAACTTAATAATTTCAGCGATTTTTTCAAATTCGAAAAGTTTGCCGCTTAATAACTTTTTTCTTACAGTCTTTCAGAAAATAAACTATACCACGATCGATTCGCATTTTTATCCTCTTTCGATCGTATATAGCAGTATATCTGCACGCGGAATAGTTTCAGAGATATAAGCAAAAAACTAAACTTATTAATTTCAGCGATTTTTTTAATTTTGAAAAGTTTGCCGCATAATAACTTTTTTCGTACAGTCTTTCAGAAAACAAACTATACCACGATCGATTCGTATTTTTGTCCTCTCTCGATCGTATATACCAGTATATGTGCGCGCGGAATAATTTCCGAGATATAAGCAAAAAACTAAACTTATTAATTTCAGCGGTTTTCTCAAATTTATAAAGTTTGTCGCTTAATAACTTTTTTCCTACAGTCTTTCAGAAAACAAACTATACCACGATCGATTCGTATTTTTATCCTCTTTCGATCGTATACAGCGGTATATATGCACGCAGAATAGTTTCTGAGATATAAGCAAAAAACTAAACTTATTAATTTCAGCGATTTTCTCAAATTTGAAAAGTTTGCCGCTTAATAACTTTTTTCGTACAGCCTTTCAGAAAACAAACTATTCCACGATCGATTCGTATTTTTATCCTCTTTCGATCTTATATAGTAGTATATGTGCACGCGGAATAGTTTTAGAGATATAAGCAAAAAACTAAACTTATTAATTTCAGCGATTTTCTCGTACAGTCTTTCAGAAAACAAACTATTCCACGATCGATTCGTATTTTTATCCTCTTTCGACCGTATATAGTAGTATATGTGAACGCGGAACAGTTTTAGAGATATAAGCAAAAAACTAAACTTATTAATTTCAGCGATTTTTTTAATTTTGAAAAGTTTGCCGCTTAATAACCTTTTTCGTACAGTCTTTCAGAAAACAAACTATACCACGATCGATTCGTATTTCTATCCTCTTTCGATTGTATATAGTAGTATATGTGCACGCGAAATAGTTTTAGAGATATAAGCAAAAAACTTAACTTATAATTTTGAGCGGTTTTTTTTACCATTTAAAAGTTTGCTGGCTTATAACTTTTTTCGTACAGTCTTGCAAGAAACAATATATATACCACGATCGATTCATACTTTAAGCCTCTATCGATTGGTATCAGTCACTATGATGCACGGCTTTTAGTTTTCTTTTTATAACTAAAAATGTCACGATTCAACGCCTTTTGGTTACTAACCAAAAAGAAGAAGAACCTGCATCCACTGACTGTCACACTGGTATCTAACTGGATCTTTGTGCGGCTAGGGCTCGTCGGGCTTGGGCGGGTGTTCGTTGCAGTCAGTAATGCGTCACACAGAATAATACGTACCAGTGTCGTACATCAAGCTACTTACAATTGAATAAAATCTGGGAACACGAACAAAAAAACCTCTCAGAAAACAAACCAGTGTTGGAAGTCCAGGTGACACGACTTCATGGGCTGCCCTCCCTCAGTATTGAAGCACAATACCATTCCGCGATAGCGCTGTAGCCCTCACCGATTTTTGTTGGCTATCCCTATACGTTGCTTCACCAATCTAAACACCTACCTTTTTAAATTTATTCGGACATCTTTAATAAATCTTCTCAAAATACAATTTGTTTCGAGTATATATTTCAATATGTATTTCAAAGTTCAAATAATTTTTTTTTTATATATAAAGCTTATAACAAGGTTATTATATCTATACTTCAACATATGAGCCTTGACCTTAGCATTAAGCGTAAACAAAAATCTAATTATAACCCGCGACTGTCAAAAATGGGTATAAAGACCGCAAACAAAAAAAAATTCCGACTAAACACGCCTAAACGCTGGGCACATCTATCGAGTGGCTGACCTATAATTAGCGCTAATCTAGGGGCTCCCCATTCTCGGTGTGACTGTTAATACCCTCTGATGTACCGACTCATGTTATTTTTGTTTCTATTTTATTTTTTTTTATCTTCACTTTTTCCTTTAGGTCAAATCTCATAGGCTTCTTATGCTAAATTTCTTAAGATTAAGTTTCGCCTTACACTAATATTCTCACAAATTACAATTTCAGAATATCATATTTAAGATAAATAATTTAGAGACAAATGTAACATTAGGGTAGTTCCCCTCAGGAAAATTTAAGTGTCACTATAATTGTGTCTGAAATACTAAATCTCGAAAAATTTATGAGCATCTACTTGCGTTTTTATATTTTTTTTTGTAACTAGAAAATTATAGGTATCATTAGAAAATTATCTTGTTAAATATTTTTGGTAATTTTCAGGTGCGTATATTAACGACAATTTTCATTAAGTATAATAACGAATATTTCAGGTAAGTGTAATAACAATTATTTCAGGTAAGTATAATAACAATTATTTCAGGTAAGTATAATACCAATTCTCCGGTAAGTATAATAACAATTCTCAGGTCAGTATATCGACGATTATTTTAGGTAAGTATAATAACAATTCTCAGGTAAGTATATCGACGATTATTATAGGTAAGTATAATAACAATTCTCAGGTAAGTATATCGACGATTATTTTAGGTAAGTATAATAACAATTCTCAGGTAAGTATATTAATTAATTTTCCTTTTTTCCTTTTTTGGAATTTTCTATTATTTGTTTTTGTTTTTTTTTTCTTTTGCCTGACCGCCCGATTAAACTATTACCGATACTTAAGTAATTGATACAACTAAAACTACAAATTACTTATCTGCTTTGATTCTGCTGATAGAGATGACCTGCTGTTGAGATTAAGGTGAATCTGCTGTCTAAATTTATAGGTGATGTGGTGCTGGCATTGTAGGAAATGTTGTGCTGGATTTATAGTTGATGTGGTGCAAAAATTGTAGGTGATGTTGTTCCAAAAATTGTGGATAATGTTGTGCCAAAAATTGTAGGTGATGTTGTGCCAAAAATTGTGGATAATGTTGTGCCAAAAATTGTAGGTGATGTTGTGCTGGATTTATAGGTGATGTGGTGCTAAACTTGTAGGTTATGTTGTGCAAAAACTTGTAATCTGCCTTCCTCGGGCCAATCCCTGCATATCTCTACCTATCTTTCCCACAACGTCTCACTTGGTTTCGCTTTCTAGTTTTTTCACGCCAATTTCTTTCGCTTCTTTTTACTGCCTCTGCTCACCACTAGCGTTTAACCGGAAAAGAAAATTTCTTTTCCAATGACCCGCCATATTGACTTATCTTGTCAAATTATGTTTTTATACAACTGCGCAGGTGTGCACTGTTGTATCCGTTCGCATGTAATTTATGTGTTGCCACCTTGGTCGTAATTTCTCGCCAACTCTATTCATTACACTACATTACTTCGTCGGGGTCTTCGTTTTATCATATTCGCATCCAAATGCGAATATGATAAAAGTATATCTATATACCACTTTATGCCTTAAGGTCTTTGGCATGAAAAATCCCCACGGGTTTTCCTTGCAGCGTCTCAATTTCATACAAACTGTTACCAACTACTCTGGCGATTCGACACTTCAGAAATTTTCGACATAATTTTGCAGAGATCTGCTTCGTAAAATCAGATAATTGAAAGTTTCTCCGAAATACTTCCTGTCCTACTTTAAACTTCGTTAACCGCACCCGTTGATTGTATCTTTTCGCATTTGTCTCGTAGTTTTTGTGTAGGCTTTCTCTCACTTTGCTTCTTACCACTTCCAGAAACTCGTGCCTATTCTCAAATCTCATCTCTGGCTCGTCTACTAAGTCTAATTTTCTAGCTAGCTTATACGTAGAAGCGTGTGTTATCATGTTTGTGCCGAAAAGTGCAAAATACGGTTTTATTCCAATGGCGGAGTGAACCGCAGAACGAAGCGCGCATTCTATCTCACATAAGTGCAAATCCCATTCATCATGGTTCTCTCCTAAATACGATCGAATTGCTGCTAATATGGATTGGTTGACCCGTTCTGAGGCGTTGGCTTGCGGGGCGTAGACTCCTGTTTTCCGGTGATCTATCTCAAATGTTTTCATTAACTCCTCAAACTCTTTACTGATGAACTGTGGTCCGTTGTCGGAAACTAATGTTTCTGGACACCCAAACTTGAAAAAAACTTCTTTTATCAAAAAATCAACAACGTTTCGGGTGTTCGCCTTTGACATAGCTTTTAACAGTACGAACTTTGTTACATAATCCAACACGACCAGAATATAACAATTTCTTCTTTTTGAGCGGACATATGGGCCTAGGAAATCAATATAGATACGCTGAAATGGTCTTGTGGCGTCTGCTTCTTTGCCCATTGGCGGCTTTAGGACCAAATTCGACGGCTTACACTCTTTACAGGTGTCACATTTGTTTATGAATTCTCTAACTTCGATGTTAAGATGTGGCCAATACAAATATTCTCGGATTTTTCTGATTGTTTTTGCAATCCCACAATGTGCAGAGTTTGGTGGACGGTGTGCGTTTTCAATTACGCTTTGGGTCAAGGTAGATGGAATCCACAATTTCCAAGCGTGGTCTTCAAGTGCTACGTCGCCATTATAAAAGTTTGTCCTTTTGTACACTAAGTCATCAATTACCCTTACGTCTGGCAGGCTTGATCTCTCCTCACGCACTACCTAAATTAATTTCAAATAATCTTCTGACTTAAATTCTGCCGAAGACAAATTCACTAACGCCATTCCTTCTCCATCAAGAGCGTTTACTGTATACCTGGACAACGCGTCAGGTACTACATTTTGTGTGCCTTTTCTATGTCTTATTTCAAAAGTAAAAGGTTGTAATTGCAAGCTCCAACGAGCTAATCTTCCTCCTAAATCTTTCTGAGTCATCAGCCATTTGAGACTGGAATGATCTGTAATTACCACAAATTCCATTAATTCAATGTATGGACGAAATCTTTTTATCGCTGAAACCACTGCCAAACACTCACGTTCCGTCACGGAATAATTTTTCTGTGCAGCTGTTAGTTTTCTGGAATAATACGCAATTGGATGCTCTCCCCCTTCGGAATCCTCTTGAAACAGTACGGCTCCTATGCCAACATCTGATGCATCACATTGCACGAAAAAGGGTTTTGTAAAATCGGGATGCGTTAGTACGGGACTTGTACACAAGCAAACTATTAACCTGTCAAATGCCAACTTTGCTTCTTCAGTGAACTCGAATTTCTTTCCTCTCTCGAGTGTTTCCGTAATAGGTGCTGTTATCGTCGCAAAGTCGTTTATGAACCTTCGATACCATCCAGTGGTGCCTATGAAGCTTCGCACTTGCTTTGGTGTGGTTGGGTATTTAAAGTTTTTAATTGCGGCTATTTTGTCTGGATCTGGTCTTAGAGTTCCTTCCCCTATGATATACCCTAAGTATCTTAGCTCCTTACAACAAAATTTAGATTTTTCCACATTAATCGTTACTCCTGCTATATCCAAGCACTGTGCAACTTCTTCCAAAAGACTAATATGCTCGGCAAAATTAGAAGATACCACTAACAAATCATCCAGGTAGACGAAAACACGCTCGCGAAGGCGGGCTGGAATGACTTTGTCCATTAAACGGCATAACCGTTGGGCCGCATTGCACAACCCAAACGGCATTACCGTAAAATGATACAAAGGCCTCCCAGACACCGTGAACGCCGTATTTTCCCTACTGGAGACTGCTAGGGGTATCTGCCAAAATGCGTCTTTCAAATCTATGCTTGATATATAATGGGTGTCTCCCAGCCGACTGAGAAGACCTTCTATATGCGGGAGCGGGTAGGCGTCCTTCACTGTGACATCATTAAGCCGGCGAGCATCAAGGCATATCCGGACCTTCTCTCCCTTTCTTACGACCGTGACCCTATTGCTCCAGGGACTCTCAATTGGCTCGATGACTCCTAGCGAAATCATCCTGTCCAGTTCCGCGTACATTAACTGTTGAACCGCTGGGGATACAGGGTAATATTTCTCCTTAACTGGTGTTGCTGCTCCTGTTTCTATGACATGGGTTTCCAGTGACGTTTTTCCTAATCCTTTGTTGACGAATGATGGGAATTTTGCAATGGCCTTATCCAAAATGAGTTGTTGGTTATGGTCTAGAAAATGCTTCCTAGGAAATTCAGTTTCGCCTCCTTCTTCTCCATCTGACGTGGTCACAGATAAGTTGCTAATCTCGAAACGAAGTAAATTAAACTTTTTGATGAAATCAATCCCTAGGAATAATGTTTGCTTCAACGTAGGTACTAAGTAAAAATCCATAAGATTACTCAAACTATTGAACTTTATTAATGCCCTGACTCGACCTATGATTTGGTTTGATCTTCCATCTGCTGTAGAAATTGTTGAAACACATCTATGAATTACAAGCTTAGCCTTTTCGACCAATTCTAAACATCCCTCCCCTATACATGAAACGTTTGCTCCGCTATCAATCAGGCCTTGGATCTCTATTCCATTTATTGCTATTGTCGTATAAATACGGCTATCGGGATTTTCGAATAGCCTTGCGGCTGCTATCTCTTTTCGTAGCTGCCGTCTCTCCTTATACCGTTGTCGTGCCTTTAGAATTTTCGGTGAAACTGTTCCAAAGATCCTGTTTCTTGCTTCTTCGTACTCTTGTATTCGTATGTGATAAGGTTTCCGGATTGGTGTTCCATAATCTGTAGACAGTTCTTTGATTGATTTTTCACTTGTTATTATATTAACCTCTTGATTATTTTGTTTCTCAACAGTTGGTGTCATTATTTGGTGAAGTGGTTCGACGTCTGATTTGGTTGATTGTGATGTGCTTTCAAGCCTAATGGTCTGTTCTATGGTTGCGGCGATGGTTGGTGTTGGGTTGTTGAGTTCTTCGAACGAGCCTCCAACCCATGCTGAGTGCTGTTCGATTTCTTGTTTCCCTGGCAGTTCGGACATTTTGGCGTAACCGTGTTATCGTAGCCACATTTGAAACAAAACAATCTTCTTCTTTCTGAGGGACAATCCATGAACACGTGGCCTTCCGTTTTACAATTCCAGCACGCTAGTTTACGATCAGTCATCAGTGCTTCAACTACTTTCTCGTCGCCTTGTTCTTCTAGTTTAAAATTTAATTCACTAATTTGCTTTGCTGAATATCTAGGTGTTCCCGACCGTTGACTGTTAAGCATATTTTCTGCTCTTCTTCCTTCAGTCCTGAAATGACTTAACCCGTATAGTCTTACGGCGAATAGCAGATGTGACATGGCCGGTCTTAAGTTGCTTTTCATTATCTCTACTAGATCTTGCTCTCTTATAGGGTTAGTTTGTTGGTTTCTTAGATGAATAATGGTATTGCAAAAATCGTCGAAAGATTCCTGAGGCTGCTGTCGTCTATCTAAAATTTTGCGCTGGATGTCAAAGTCGCTCTCAAAAGGGTGAAAATATATAATTAGAGCCTTTTTCAGAGTAGGCCAGTCACTCAAGTTATTGTTCATACGTCTATACTCCCAGAGCCAATCTAACGCTGGTCCACTGAGGAAATGATGAAATCCGCGTATGACTTCTACCCAGGGACAACAATAATCAGACTGCAAGGTCTCTATTCTGAAAACGAAATCTTCTACACTTGGTGTCTTCTGTGTACCATCAAACTTTAAGCCCCATTTATTTATTCTATGGACGGATTCTCTGTTATGGTGGTTCCATTGCATATTTATTGGATGACTCCAGTGTGGTGGTGCGTTGGGAAACTGTTGTTGGAGCTCCGGTGGAGGTGGGATATTCGACTGTGTTCCCGCTATGTTGTCACTCTGATGGGGTGGATAATTAGATGAGGGATAATACTCTTGGTCTCTTTGGATTGGTCTGCGCCAAGTGCTTTGATAATTATTTCCTTGATACTGTTGAGAATTTCTTTGCGCATTATTAATCGGATGTAGTGGTGGTAATTGTTGTCGTCCCTGCGAAACCTGTGGGTTATTTTGCTCCATGCGGATACTGACGTTTGGTTGATGATGATTATTTGTATTATAATTGCTACCCCTTTCCTGTGATATTGATCTGATCGTCGCCTCCACTATTCCTGGCAATAACTCTTCAATTCGCTCATCCACTGACCGGCGAATTTCAACTTGTCTTAAACCTTCTAAAGCAGCTTTCTGCGCTTCCTGTTGCTCATCTCTAGTCTGTGCAGCGGTACTGGGATTCCTGAAATCTTTTCTCACCCCTCTGGCTGTAATACTGCTGAATTCTGGGGATGGTAACGAAGTGTCCGAAGATACATTCGCCGAAATTCCGGATGCTTCCTCTCCTCTCCTTTGTCTTACTACCGTCGCTTCTAGATCTGCCTCTCCTTCCTTATCGGTTGGAGACCTACTTGTTACTTGAACTACAGTTACTGGCGCTGACGCAGACAATGGCCTTGATTGTATTGCTGCGGTCGTAGTAGTCGCGGTAGTGGCAGCGGAAATCCCACTAGTGGTAGCTTTCGGATCCATATTTTCACTTGTGTTAAAACCACTTCGGGTTCTTACCATAACCTATACAAACAAACCGCTAAACGAAAGCGTAGCTTTCGACGTTAATCTTCCCACTAACGATGAAAATTGGCTCCCCAATATTTTAGGGGTATGTACGGGCAGAAATTTTACTTACTTTGAATTTTTTTTCTTACCCTGCTAATACCAGATATTACCACCTAGATTTATATAAATTGATTAAGAAATGTTCGGGTAAACAAAAATAATCATATAAATATTAACTGAATTAATGACTTTTTGAATTGAAATTTATAAAAACACTTAATGATTTTGCCTCAATAACTACTAACCAATATTTTTTTACTGTTCTAAAACCACAAGATAATTTTCTATTGTTTCAACAACAATGTTTACTTCGGCTCTGACAATCAAAAAAAACAATTTATTATAGATGCTTGGAAGGTATTTGGATGGTGAAGTACAAAAAAAAAACAACTGGGTTTACTTTCTGAGCTGAGTTATAACTATCCTTTGAGTCTGCTAACTATCTTCTGCTAAAAGGCTAGCGTCGCAACGCGGCGTTGTCGTATACAACACTCGGGACTTACGCTGTCTTTTACAATGGCTAGTTTTCCTGAAATCGGCTGCAATCAATAAGCATTATCACCTGCCCATGAGACTAACCGCTTCGGGTCTGCTCTGTCCAAGTTCACCTTGGTTGCTAATATACTGATTATAAATCAGCTATGACTCGCCAAAGCTAATTGAACCTCGCCGGATACCTTTACCATTTCTACACTTTATGCAAACTACAAAGAACAATTAAAAGGTTTTAACTCGAATGGTGATTTCTTCGATTTATAATTTATTCGTTCGTGCCCCACGTTGGGCGCCATTATTATTAAATAACTGTCACGATTCAACGCCTTTTGGTTACTAACCAAAAAGAAGAAGAACCTGCATCCACTGACTGTCACACTGGTATCTAACTGGATCTTTGTGCGGCTAGGGCTCGTCGGGCTTGGGCGGGTGTTCGTTGCAGTCAGTAATGCGTCACACAGAATAATACGTACCAGTGTCGTACATCAAGCTACTTACAATTGAATAAAATCTGGGAACACGAACAAAAAAACCTCTCAGAAAACAAACCAGTGTTGGAAGTCCAGGTGACACGACTTCATGGGCTGCCCTCCCTCAGTATTGAAGCACAATACCATTCCGCGATAGCGCTGTAGCCCTCACCGATTTTTGTTGGCTATCCCTATACATTGCTTCACCAATCTAAACACCTACCTTTTTAAATTTATTCGGACATCTTTAATAAATCTTCTCAAAATACAATTTGTTTCGAGTATATATTTCAATATGTATTTCAAAGTTCAAATAATTTTTTTTTTATATATAAAGCTTATAACAAGGTTATTATATCTATACTTCAACATATGAGCCTTGACCTTAGCATTAAGCGTAAACAAAAATCTAATTATAACCCGCGACTGTCAAAAATGGGTATAAAGACCGCAAACAAAAAAAAATTCCGACTAAACACGCCTAAACGCTGGGCACATCTATCGAGTGGCTGACCTATAATTAGCGCTAATCTAGGGGCTCCCCATTCTCGGTGTGACTGTTAATACCCTCTGATGTACCGACTCATGTTATTTTTGTTTCTATTTTATTTTTTTTTATCTTCACTTTTTCCTTTAGGTCAAATCTCATAGGCTTCTTATGCTAAATTTCTTAAGATTAAGTTTCGCCTTACACTAATATTCTCACAAATTACAATTTCAGAATATCATATTTAAGATAAATAATTTAGAGACAAATGTAACATTAGGGTAGTTCCCCTCAGGAAAATTTAAGTGTCACTATAATTGTGTCTGAAATACTAAATCTCGAAAAATTTATGAGCATCTACTTGCGTTTTTATATTTTTTTTTTGTAACTAGAAAATTATAGGTATCATTAGAAAATTATCTTGTTAAATATTTTTGGTAATTTTCAGGTGCGTATATTAACGACAATTTTCATTAAGTATAATAACGAATATTTCAGGTAAGTGTAATAACAATTATTTCAGGTAAGTATAATAACAATTATTTCAGGTAAGTATAATACCAATTCTCCGGTAAGTATATTAACAATTCTCAGGTCAGTATATCGACGATTATTTTAGGTAAGTATAATAACAATTCTCAGGTAAGTATATCGACGATTATTTTAGGTAAGTATAATAACAATTCTCAGGTAAGTATATCGACGATTATTTTAGGTAAGTATAATAACAATTCTCAGGTAAGTATATTAATTAATTTTCCTTTTTTCCTTTTTTGGAATTTTCTATTATTTGTTTTTGTTTTTTTTTTTTTTTCTTTTGCCTGACCGCCCGATTAAACTATTACCGATACTTAAGTAATTGATACAACTAAAACTACAAATTACTTATCTGCTTTGATTCTGCTGATGGACATGACCTGCTGTTGAGATTAAGGTGAATCTGCTGTCTAAATTTATAGGTGATGTGGTGCTGGCATTGTAGGAAATGTTGTGCTGGATTTATAGTTGATGTGGTGCAAAAATTGTAGGTGATGTTGTGCCAAAAATTGTGGATAATGTTGTGCCAAAAATTGTAGGTGATGTTGTGCCAAAAATTGTGGATAATGTTGTGCCAAAAATTGTAGGTGATGTTGTGCTGGATTTATAGGTGATGTGGTGCTAAACTTGTAGGTTATGTTGTGCAAAAACTTGTAATCTGCCTTCCTCGGGCCAATCCCTGCATATCTCTACCTATCTTTCCCACAACGTCTCACTTGGTTTCGCTTTCTAGTTTTTTCACGCCAATTTCTTTCGCTTCTTTTTACTGCCTCTGCTCACCACTAGCGTTTAACCGGAAAAGAAAATTTCTTTTCCAATGACCCGCCATATTGACTTATCTTGTCAAATTATGTTTTTATACAACTGCGCAGGTGTGCACTGTTGTATCCGTTCGCATGTAATTTATGTGTTGCCACCTTGGTCGTAATTTCTCGCCAACTCTATTCATTACAAAAAACCATCACAATTAATGACTACATGTTTTGGGTGTAGCTCCTTTATTTTTAAAATGGCGAAAGTGACAACCTGAAAATCTGATTCTGCAAGCATAGAGCCTTTCATTTCAAATTTTGTTTACATTTTTGTTATGAATAACAATAATACTCCTTTTTTTACAACTCTATAAAAAAAGTTTGACGATTCTCCCAGTTTGTTATCTTCTCCTACGTGAGAAAATTTTATATTTATATTGTCCATTCATATTCATACTTGCAAAATACTTTTTTCCAGAGTTGCAGCAAGTAGAAACATCAACTTAGAAAAAAGTATTTATTTTTATTTTTCATACTTTCCTATCAAGAAAGGTGGAATAGATGAAAAATAAAAATAAATAGCATACAGTTTATTTGGCTGCCAGATTGACATTTTCAAAAAATTCGTCAAAGTTAATTAAAAATTCTTAAATATAATAGTTGCATGTGTAGTTTTAATTTTCTTTTAATGCAAATTTATATTAGAAGACTGCATCACTTTAAAGAAATTGCATTAACAAAATTCACTTGTTATCGTTTCGCCCTGGTTTTTAGTAACGATTGGCTAGCTTACTTTACTAAGAAAAAAAAAAAAAATGACAAGAATTTGATTAATAATTTTCAAAAGTAAAAAGAAATATGTGGTTAATGAAAGCGCGAGATAAGTTTTAATTATATAGTTAAGTTATTGAATTTCTTTACATGTTACATGTGTTATTTAACCAATAAAAAAAGGAATCGATTAGGATTTCAAATATTTATTAAGACAAAACTTAAATTTATTTAAATACAAATTATAGTTGAGTTAAACGATCTTAAACGCGTTGTGTTGTAAAAAGGAATGCTCGTGTTCTAGTGCTAAACAAAAAACATTTTTTAACACCCGGGTAGTTGGTGCGTTGAGTAGCCGGTATTACAACGGTGATGCCACAGCATTCCCCCGCCAGAGGGAGCTCATCTGACCCTCAGAGGAATCGTAACCCGGCGACCACTTGAAGTAGCTCTAGGTTGTGTTATTGCGGGTGAAAACTTTAAAGCTGTGCTGGAGTTGAGATCGTTGTTGCTAGGAACTTTTTGACTTACGCTATCAGGTAAAATTTCCTGTTGCTCACTGCTGTCATGGCAAGCGCTGGGTACACCTGGAGCAGGTGAGCAATCGATGAGATCACTGGTTTCGGTAAAAGCCGGTTTTAAACGGTCGATACTGATGTTGTTTGGTCGACCGCGTATCAAAATTGTAAAATATTTGTCGAAGCGTTTTCAAATTTGGTATGGACCGTCGTACGGATGCGTAAGCGAAGGCCGTATCGAGTCGTTGCGGACAAGGGCGTGCGATGAATTTTTTAGGTTTTTCGAAATGAATGTACGGGGCATAGCATGGTGGGCTGTATCGGTTGGCTTAAGCTTCTGCATTACTGATCGAAAATCGGTGATAAACTCGCTGGCAGAGTCGGAGATCTTAGTTCGGTGAAAAAAGTCTCCAGGAGTTGTTAAAGTGGAGCCGTAAACCAACTCAGCTGGCGATGCTTTCAAATCTGACTTGAAAGCAACCCGTAGTCCAAGCAAAATAGTTGGCAGGTGGTGCACCCATCGTGCTGGATTATGACATAAAATGGCTACCTTAAATGTGCGGTGTCACCTCTCAATGATGCCGTTGGACTGCGGATGATACGGTGTAGTACGAAGATGTGTTGCACCAATTGCATTTACCAATTCGGTGAAAACTGCAGATTCAAATTGGCGGCCACGATCCGAAGTTATCCGAGCTGGGACACCAAACCTCGAAATCCACTGAGCTAGGAGAGCTTTAACGACTGCATCCGCTGACATATCAGGAATCGGAACTGCCTCCGGCCAACGAGTGAAACGGTCAATAATTGTTAGGCAATATCGTTGTCCTTCACATAACGGGAACGGACCAACGATGTCTATGTTAATGTGAGCGAAGCGTTCTTTCGTCGGCTCATATTTGGCGGGAGCTGTACGAGAATGTTGCTGAACTTTCGAGCGCTGGCATTGTAAGCAATTTCGTACGAAAACAGCAGCATGATGACGAGTTTGGTTGTGGCCCGAACACCTGGATGAGTTAAATCGTGGATTTTTGCTAAAATTTGTTGCCGGAACTCCTTCGGGATGCAAGGTCGAACTCGTGATGTTGCTGTGTCATAGATAAGCTCATCGTTGCAACCTGGGATTGGAAAATATTTCAATTTCAGAGAATTTGATGTAGTGCCTTCGTTAATCATCTTTTGAAGCTCTTCGTCCATCAGTTGGGCCGCTGCAATACGAGAGTAATCTACGATTTGACTTATTGAGTCGATGCGGGACAGCGCGTCGGCAGTGACGTTTGCTAAACCAGGCGTGTGGCGAATATCTGTCGTAAACTGACTGACAAAATCGAGCTGACGAATTCTGCGGGGCGAGGCTTTTTCAAGTTTTTGTTGAAACGCAAAAATAAGCGGTCGGTGATCGGTAACTATGTAACACCGCCGTCCTTCTATCATGTAACGGAAATGACACACGGCCTGATACATTGCTGCTAGCTCCCGATCGTACGTTGAATATTTTTGTTGAGTACTCGTAAACTTTTTAGAATAAAATGCCAAAGGTTGGAGGTTTCGATTAATTTTTTGATGTAAGGACGATCCCACCGCTATATCAAAAGCATCAACGTATAACGCCAGCTCGGCGTCAGAAGCAGGATGCGCTAAGAGAGCAGCGTTGGCCAGTTCGCTTTTACAGCGGTCGAAAGCAGCTTCTGTAGACGAATCCCATTTCAGCGGGCTGCGGTCGTTTTTCTTATTGCCGATGATAAGTTGTTGCAGTTGCATTTGATACGAAATCGCATGTGGCAAGAACTTCCTGTAAAAGTTTACCATAGCGATAAACCTTTTAAGCTCTTGAGCCACTTTCGGTTTTGGAAAATCCAGTACAGCTGCAACTTTTTCGGGCAGAGGGCGAATGCCGTCAGCGTTGACCGAATGTCCAAGAAATGTTATTTCGCTTTTCCCAAATTCGCATTTGTTTACATTTATTGTGAGATGATTGTCTCGAAGACAACGAAAAACTGCAATTAGATCCTGACGATGCTGTTCGGCTGAAGCTGATGCGACGCAAATGTCGTCGATGTAGGGAAAAACGAAATCAAGGGCTCCCAACACCTCGTTTATTAACCTTTGAAACGTTTGTGTGGCGTTGCACAGGCCGAAAGTCATGAACTTAAACTCGTAGAGGCCGAATGGGGTACTAATTGCCGTTTTCGGGACGTCATCGGGAAATATCGGTACCTGGTGGAAGGCTTTCTGAAGGTCAATCTTTGAAAAAATTTTCTTACCTCTCAGATTTGTTGTAAAATCCGTCAGGTACGGCAGAGGGTACCGATCTGGTAATGTGCGAGCATTTAGAGCACGGTAGTCTCCGCATGGCCTCCAGGTACCGTCGCCCTTTTTTACCATATGGAGCGGGCTTGACCAACTGCTGTTAGACGGTTGGCAAATACCAGTTTTTATTAAAAAATCAAACTCAGATTTAGCGGCCAAAAGCTTCTCTGGCGAAAGACGTCTCGGTCGGCAAAAAACGGGCTGACCAGTTGTTTTAATTTTGTGCGAAATAGAAGATTTTGTAGTTAAGCCATATGGCGTGAGCTTGGTAATGTCAGCGAATGGTTCCAAAATGTCGGCGAAAGAATTTTTTGTATCGTACGTTTTGATAACGGCTGCTTCGAAATGCGATGATGATGTAAGTTGTGCGACGAGTCCGGTTATGTTGTCGATCAATCGATTACGACGTAGGTCTATTAACAAATCGTAGTGTTTGATGAAATCAGATCCGATGATCGGTGACGTCACGTCTGCGACTACAAAAGACCAGTAAAAGTCTCGGCGCAAACCTAGGTCCAATTTAATGCGCTTTTCTCCGATGACCTTGATAGGAGAACCATTGGCGGCGTATAAAACAACAGCTGTCGGACGGACATCAAACGACTTCGACGTTACGGGCAAGACGGATACATCGGCGCCACTATCGACCAGAAAATTTTTATTGCTATATACGTCTCTCACCTGTAAGCGAAAAATTAGACATTCAGTGGGGAAGCTTTCGCTTGCATCCTCCACCCGTCTATCAAGTCAGTTGTTGGAAGCAACGGCTGCGCGCTGTGTACTCTGCCGACGCTTATGTCTGCATGGGCTTCGGCACTTTTGAGCGTTGCGGCTATACTTCTTATGGTACCAGCATTCATTATTAGATATGTCGCTTTGATATGCTTGACGACTTTTAGAGCGGTTGCCTTGTGTACTTGGTCCGCGTGAGCGTGATCGTGATCGTGTCGAAAATCTTTCAAATTTTTTGCTTAACTCAATTACAGCTGCACGAAGTTCGCTGATTTCGTTTGGTGCTTGCGACTGAACACGGTGAATTTGGTTCGGTGCCATGGCATCGACAATTGAATCGGCAATTTTTGTGAATTCAGTTGGGGGGCCAGACGAGGCAGCGACCACAGGCTGGGCAAATTCAGGCAAACCTTTTGCCCAAAGACCTTTTAACGCAGCGTCTCCGAGCGTGTTGCTAGCAACGCACTTAATTTCGAAATACAACTCAGATGGATTTTTGTCCCCCAACGGCAGATCTGATAAAAGACGGTTGAGGCGACGCTGCTCACTATCAGCAAAGTGCTCAATAATTTTTTGTTTTACGAAGTCGAAGCGGTCTGTTTGTGGCAGCGTTGCAATTACATCAGCAAACTGGGAAATAATATTTGGATCCATCCTTGCTAATATTGTTGCGGTCTTCTGTTTATCGGCGGTTATGCCAGAAGCTGTAAACCAGAAATCCATAGTGGTAAACCAAGCCTCGATGTTCGTGCTCGACATTACGGGCACCGGCAACCTGGCATACTCGGCGCTGACATTGGCAGAAGATGATTGCGAAAGGCCACTATCGTTAGCGGCTGCGCGCCCTGCCTCGTCATGAGACATATTATTTTTTACCCAATGTCACGCAAACACTTGTTAATAAACGCAAAATGGCTAACAAGGTAACCCAGACACGTTGCACCAAAAAAGCAAGATGGCGGAAATCCAAGTAAAATTCCAATGATTTGCAATTTTTTTTGTGAGAAATTTGCAAAAAGTTTCCTTATGCAAATCGGTTTCAAAGCGGCGTCACCAATTTGGTAATTTGTGTTATTTAACCAATAAAAAAAGGAATCGATTAGGATTTCAAATATTTATTAAGACAAAACTTAAATTTATTTAAATACAAATTATAGTTGAGTTAAACGATCTTAAACGCGTTGTGTTGTAAAAAAGGAATGGGGAGAATTCAGCATTTTTGCTCGTGTTCTAGTGCTAAACAAAAAACATTTTTTAACACCCGGGTAGTTGGTGCGTTGAGTAGCCGGTATTACAACGGTGATGCCACATACACAATGTTTAGTTGATAACGTGATTTAAAAGTTTCGCTTGTTTAAAAATTTTTTAGACTGTTGTATCATTAAACTAATGTACGTATAGATCTCTCGATGTTATAAAACAAACAATAGAAAGTTGTATTATTTTCCATATTCGATTAAGATTGTTATAAGTAAAACTCTCAAAAGCGCTTACAAAAGCTGCAGTAAAACTGAGCTTAATGGTATAATTTTGGAATTATATAGTATTTTATATATTTTACATCTTTAAATGCAATAACAATACTTTTTTTTATTGAGGACCAGCACTCAGGGGATGACCCCTACTTATGCAATGCATTGTGCCAGAACTAGGAAATTAGGTTGTGCTTGTGAACATTTGATTTGAATCTTTGCACATTGAAAGTGGCAGGAAAGATCTTTGTAGGGAGTTTCTTCCACATACAAACTGTTCGGCTAAAAAACGAATTTTCTCTGTAATGCGTTGTGCGATTCACTGGCCAATCGACTGCAAAGGAATGCGCTCTTGATGCAGATCGCGTTGCGCGTAAGAAATTACGGTTTTCAGGAACAAGTTCCCTGATTTCATAAGAGCACATTCCGTTGCAGTAACGATAAAACAGTGAAACACACCCCACATTGCGTCGATGCTCCAGTGAGTCAATAGAGCTGGATACCCTACTGTCACCGATGAGTTTCTTCGCTCTCTCCTGTACGCGGTCGAGTAACTCCAAAATAGACTTTGAAGCACCGGCCCATACATGAGAGTTGTATTCCATTTCCGGTCTGATAAAGGTGACATAGATAGTAAGGAGGTCAGATGGAGTGAAGTATTTCTTACACCGTTTCAGAAAACCTAGGCACTTGAATGCTTCTTTTGCAACATGAAAAATGTGCTTGTTCCAACGAACATCGCACTGAATTTTCATGCCAAGAACATCGAGAGCTTCTGATTCCTTAATATATATATCACCCATAATTACAGATGACGTAGCAGGTTCAGCAGTACACCTGTGCGAAAGCACACAGCACTGGGTTATATAAGCGTTAAACTGAACCCTGTTCGCCAAGCCGCATTCGGAAATTACCAGAAGGTCGCGAATAAGGGTATCGTCGATGTGCTTTCTCATAGCCTCAATTTCCCGAAGGCTTGATCAACTGCAAAACGAAAATGAATGGCATATGCTACTGTCATCTGCAAAAGAATAGATAGGGTTGGAAGTCTGACGTAGAAGGTAATTAAGAAAAATAAGAAATAGGATAGGGGAAAGAACGGAACCTTGCGGTACCCCTGAATTTACCTTGAACTCGTTTGACGAGATCCCATCTATAACAACTCGAATAGTGCGATCCCCGAGAAAGCTCGATATAAGTCGAGTGAACCTATTACCGACACCAAAAGCAATAAGTTTTGATATGAGTGCACCATGCCACACTCTATTAAACGCCTTGGAAATATCTAAAGCCACCACCTTACTTTCGCCGAAATGGTGAATGGATTGACACCATTTTTCCGAAAGGAAGGCCAATAAGTCACCCGTCGAGCGTGCCCTACGGAAGGGAAAAAAGTATAGTATAACAAACATCGGCTTCGCTTACTAAAGATTTTCTGCGTAGTCGGCCATCGGCTGGGCGCAAGGATTTTCTCCTCTATCGTATGACCAACACCGGAATTTTTTCTATTATTTTTTAGTTTTTGAATGCTTTTAAGCATTTAATAAATAACAATTTTTTTCACAAGAAATGGCTATACATAACCTTTTTATTTATCAGACCAATTCTTATGTAATTTAACACTTATAAAAGCAAATATTTGAACATCATTTTTGCTGTAAAACCTTTACTATCTTATACGGATACCTTATAATACACATGCTGTTTGACGTTAATGAATTTTTATACGTTTATTTAAAAATTTAAGAAAGTTCTAAATATAAAGTGACAGAAACCTCCATACAAATATTGAACTTTAACAAAAAGTCTAATGAATGTTTACACTGATATGTATATTTTCATGATAAGATATTGTTTTAAGCAAATCGTACAGTTTTGTACTTGTGCTCCCATTTATATTATATTTCACCAAACCGCTTAAACATGTCGAACTGGTTTTGTGTTCGCAATACTTTGTTGTCAGAGATATTGAAATTCAATACCGTGCTATCCATTCGTATTGGAGGTTTTTATCAAGAAAATAAATTTATTTTACATTTTTTCCAAAAAGACATATGCAAGGCCAAAAAGTTCATTCCTAAGCACTATTTCGGATGTTTTCAGAATGACCATTACTGCGGCTTGAAAGACGCTGCAGTAGTCAGGAAGTCTAAACAAGAGTCTCAATCCCTGTCGTCCAGTTTCGAGCCATCGGTGTAGATGTCAACAGTATTGCTTACAACCACTTCGTTACAGACCCATTCCTCCCTACTTGGAATATGGATCTGAAACCCGTGATCCAGAGCAGGTGTAGAAGAGATGTAGTCCACCATTGATGATATGGGCACATCCCGAACGATAATCTTGGAGTGACCCATGTTCGGCCTATGCCACCGCGAGAGGGCATTAAGTCTGGCTGCAGAGCATTTGGCCTGTTGCAATACCAGGAGTTTGATGGGTAACCAGTGGAGAAGAGCATACAGAACCCCAGTAATTAAAATGGCGGCTGTTCTCCTGACTTCATCAAGAGGCTTTTGGTTAACCGCTTTCTCGAAAGCGGGCCACCAAAAAACAGCACCATAGAGAATATTCGGCTCGATTACTACCTTATATAGCCAGGAGGTGATTCGAGGCTGAAGTCCAATTCTTGGTCTTAGAGCTCTCTGGCAAAGGTAGAGCGCGCAGGTCCATTGAAGATACCAAACTTCAACTTTTGCTTACACTGAGGACAGTGCTGTTTAGCTTAAGTGCAGTAAAAATCGGAACTTTGTATCTCCGTGTGAAGGGCATAACCTCCGTTTTGTTGGGGCTAACATCGAGATCAAATTCACGGCACAATTAAGACAGAACATTGAGCGAATAGTTCACCCGTTCTGTAAGTGTTGTTTGGTATTTTCCCGAGACCAAGATAGCAATGTCATCAGCATAAGCTATCACCCTATTACCCGTTTGGTCCAGTCGCCATAGCAGCGTATTGACTGCCGGATTCCCTTCGAGGGGAGACAACACACCACCTTGTGGAGTGCCTCTTTTCACTTCCCTTTCTAGGTGATCTTTTCCCATAGTGGACTTGTTGATACGTATTTTAAAGAGTAGCTCAATGATTCGCACTAGATTTGCACAAAGATCAAGATTCAAGCGGACCTTTATAACGGCATTGGGGCAGACGTTATTGAAAGCTCCTTCTATGTCAAGAAACACTGCAAGCGTAAATTCCTTATTTGAAAGGGACTTTTCAACGTCAGATATTAGCACGTGCAGCGCCGTTTCCACAGATTTCCCTTTCGTGTAGGCGTGCTGCGAGCTAGAGATAAGCGTTGGATCTATGCAGTTTCTGATCTAAAGATCGAGAATCCTTGCTTATTGGCCTAAAGTCCTTGGGTTTAATATGAGTTGTGTTTCCCGCTTTAGGGAGAAAACAACTCGGGCCACACGCCCGTATGTATTTTACAGGCAAGCACTGTAAATCTGCAAATGCCATAGTATTATGAAGTCCATGCCATGTTCGCTGCGATGATATCGTCAATTCCAGGATACTTGAAGGCATCGAGCGACGTGATGGCCCACTCTGTATGAGCATTGGTCGCCTGGAAAGTGGTTGGGCAAACCGACGCGGAATTTATAGTTCCTGGCACTTCGCTAATCCCCTCACTACCAGGAAATGAGTATCGAGCAGCGTCTCAAAGGTATCGATTACAGAGTCCGTCCATTTACCGGTCGGCCTCTGAATACTCTCAATAGCTCTCGGCGACGTGCTAAGAATCATGCGTAGCCTGCTAGTTTTTGACGAGGTTCGGGTCCGAGCCTCATTTGCCGGAAAAAGTCACCGGCAAACCCGGATGAAGAAATGACATTTCTTGTGTCATCCGACGTATCTGAACCGCATGTAGAGGCCGGGGCTGTGTGTATGGTTTCAGTTTGTCCCACGGAAGCCTCTGGTACCAAAGGTCCAATAGGAGACTTAGAACTTTCCCCTATGTTGTCACCTTTATAGATCCTGAGAGAGATCGAATCAAAACCGTAGTTGATTTCCCCCTTACAGGCGTTGAGTATGGCTAGGGACTCTTCGTTAATGGCGATGGCAGCGTCGCGAAAGTGGCCCTTTGTTTCGCTTGATTTAGCGATCTTCCAGTCGGCCGTAGGCAGCTCTTTGTTGCTGAATTTAATAAGTTCCAGAATTTTATCCGGAGTGGAAGGATCTGCTAGGATCCTGGCATAGGATCTTAGACGGTTCGGAATCTGATCCTTGGGTATAGCTAAATCTCAAAACCCGACCAGATTTCACCCAGGCTTTTAATTGTCTGCTTGTACAAGTCCTCAGATTGTTGATCAGCATAAGCAATTAACTTAACATGCCCTGATACCAGCCCGCATCACAGCATGAGGGAGAGGGGCCAGGTTTGGCCGAAATTATGTCCTTATAGACACTGCGAAGAGCCGCTTGGACTAACCTCCAGTTATCTGGAGATATAGTCCCGTCATTTTTTCCAGTATCTATGATAGCCAAAACGAGGCTATCCCTAATTATCTCGCTATGGGGACGTGAGGACATCGGCTTAAACGTAGAAGCCTTAGGCCGCCAAGTTAGGTGGAGGGAGAGTCTCCAAGTTCTGTTTGGCCCATTACAGTTTTGTCGGGTCCCTTTCAGACAAGGTTTTTCGGGCTACCTTAACCGATGCCCCACAGCAGTAGTTGGACAGATATGCGAGGGAGCCCCTCATTCACTCTGTTTTGTAGCAGGGGTGATTAAGGTGCTCGAAGAGGGCACTACGCACCCTTTCTGGATGTTGAGGCAGACAATAGAGACGTTGCCTGTTGTCTGGAGGTAGAGGTCTCAGATAAAGTTTGCTTTTGGATTGCTTGCTTTTGCCGTTTCAATCCAGTTGGTTCCCTTTTGGAGTTGTCCTTTGTAGTCTTTTTTGTAATTTTTAAGTTTACAGTTTTGTCCATGCGATTGGGTCCCCACTCATAGCCGCTATCTCCACTCGTATGTGTAGTCAACTCAAAGGTTCCATGGTTATCTATGCAAGCATGGGGACAGTTGCTCAGAGCCAGACCGTTGGTAATTGAGAGTAAGTCTCAACCAAACCTACACCACCGACTTAACGGTGACGGGTATCGAACGTACTATGAGGCCTGCCACGGTTTAAGCGGGACAAAGATAGTTATGACATTAAACTGGAGCCGTTCCCGCAAGGTTTCACCCCAGTGGTACTAGGTGCAGAAGCCATAACCACCAGCCCATGTCAAACAAAAACGTGCCAAAAGATCGGAAAGAGAGGTCCTTGGATAGAAAAAGGTCGTCCCGGCGTTGTAAAGATCATTTAGCGTTATCCAGAATACAATGCGTGAAAGCGATCTATGCTACATCCTTATAAGTTGGTTAAATGGATGATATTTACAATATACGCAACTCAAGGTGATGGATGCGAAGTATGCTGATGATGGATTTGGCGGTCTTTAAAATCCGGCATTACATTCTGCCAGCGTCAAATTTTTCTTGTTTTCTTTGGAAAACGTCCGCGGACATATGAAAAGTAATTTTTCTTTATAAAAGTTAAATTGAAAAATGAACCAAAGCCGAAAAAGTAAATTTTGACTGATTTATGAAAATTACTGGTTGAACTCCTGGCTGAGAAAAAAAATTATTCAAAAAACACGCAAGGCACAGCGCATATATAGTCATAACTCATCAACAGTTGATATGATACTGGAACAGCATCTATATTGTTGTGAGGAAACAAGTATGAATAATTAAAACCAAAATTAGCATTTCGTGTCTATACCGAAGGTGTAGTACAAAATTGCAACAAATGTATAACACGTGTTGAAGAGAAGACAACAAAGAAATGCTTTGAGTTGTGTGTGAATTTTGTCTAACCAAATTAATATTGATTAGTTGGTTAATTGGATGATATTTAAAATATACGCAACTCAAAGTGATGGATGCGAAGAATGCTGATGATGGATTTGGCGGTCCTGAAAATGCGGCATTACATTCTACCAGCGTCTAATTTTTCTTGTTTTCATTGGAAAACGTCCGCGTACATTTGAGAAATAATTGTTCTTTATAAAAGTTAAATAAAAAATGAACCAAGGCCGAAAAAGTAAATTTTAATTGATTTATGAAAAATTAATAAAGTTAAATACAGAATTAGGCAATTCATTTGCAAATATTTTATTGAAGAAGTTCAATTTACAATTAAAACTTTAAGTGTTTTTAGACATTATAAATTAAGTTTTCTAAATTTAAAATTTTGTAGCAATTTCTTATTAACAAAATATGTTTTAAATTTGAAGAACTTAATTTATTTCTCTACTTGGAACAAATAGATTTTTAGTCGGAAAAAACTTGTTCGCAGCAATATGTAGAAGAAAAAACGGATAACAATTTTAAAGCATTTCTTTTTAACTCTGAAAAATTTAAATGGCTAAAGCCTGTCACAATTCACGAGGCGTTATTACGGATAGAAGAATTATTAATGAACTCGTACCAATATGAATGAAATTTTGCCAGCCGTTTTTACATTATTAATCACAGACAGTGAGGAACTAAACTAAATTATGTTAAGCGAAATTAGGCGTAGCACAAATCCAGTACAAAACATGATTTACGGCACAGACGCTAAGACATGAAAAGGGTTAATACGTGTTATCCCCTCTAATATATTTACCGTGGTAAAATTCCCTTTTTCCTGTAGACATATCCTCCAATTCATAAATGTTGCTTCTTTTATACCGCAAACTACTGCTGGAACAAATTTTGGTGCAAACAAAATTTCTTGCCTGCACTACTAGCGGCAAAATTTCGAGGATAAACAGTGTCTCCAACTTTAAAAGATCTACGATTACTCCTTGAATGCTTCATCAATGTTATTCAAAATATTATTCCGCACTAGAGCCAATCTATCTCTTTGATCTAAACTCTCACAATCGACTCAGCTTAAGTTCTTCAAAAGCGGATATTTCTTGCCATGTGATACCATAAAAATAAGGTAATAAGGGCTATACCTCGTAGATTGGTGAACCGAACTTCTGAGAGCCTCAGCTATATCCTGAAGATGGGCATTCCAGCTGGTGTGATCTTTTGAAATATAGCTTCTGATAACTCCAAGTATAGAGCAGTATACGCGCTCGCTAGCATTAGATTTAGGGCTGTATAAAGCCGTGAGTATATGGCGTATACCACGATCTTTAAGAAAGTTCAAAAATAAATTACATTTGAACTGTTTACCGTTGTCGCTAAAAACTATTTCTGGTGTATCAAAAATATCTTTTTTTAGAAGCTCTATTTTTGCCGAAGAGGTAATTTTTTCTACAGGCTTAATAAAAGGAAATTTGGTTAAATTATCCAGTAGTAGTATAGCACCATTATGGCCCTGTTAAGATCTAGGATAGGGACCAATAAAGTCTATGTATAGGCATTAAAACGGACGGACGTCGGTGAAGCTGTTAGTCATAGGTGGTCGTAACGGGCGATTCGGAGATTTATTTTGTTGGCAAACAACACAGTGGGAAATAAACTCTTTTACATCCTTTGCCATTTGGAGCCAATATAGGTTTCTACGTATTCGCTCTAAGGTCTTGCTGATCCCACCATGGCAATTGTTTGGGGGTGTATGACAGTTGTTTATTACAGCTGCCAAGAATGATCGTGGGATCCACAGTTTCCATGAAAATGTTTCATCTTCTTGATTTTCGGTTGCAAAATCGCACCGTTTGGAAATTTTATTATCCAAGATGTGAAGATGTGGAAGTTTAGACGCATTTTTTAAAATATTCTTACGCAAATCTACATAATCAGCCGATTCAAATTCCGGTGAATCTAAATCTACTAGTGGGACCACTCCAAGCTCAAAATTTTGTCTAGACAAACAGTCAGGAACAACATTCTGAGAACCACGACGATGTTCGATATTAAACTTGTAGACTTGGAGCTTCAAGGACCAACGCGCAAGACGCCCTAAGAGATCCGGTTGTCTCATCAGCCACTGAAGGCTCGCATGGTCGGTAACGATAGTAAATTCTTGGCCCTCGATATAAGGTCTAAATTTTCTTAGAGCCAAAATAGCTGCCAAGCATTCAAGTTCCGTTACACTATAGCTAGACTGGGCTTTATTCAACTTTTTAGAAAAATTAGCTATTGGCATTTCCTGACCAGTTTCGTTAAGCTGTGCAAGTACTGCCCCTACGCCAAGCTTACTGGCATCGCATTAGAGTATTAAAGGCTCAGAATAATTCGGGCTCGCCAAAATTGGTGCTGAGAATTACTTCTGTTTTAGAAGAACAAAAGCAGACCTGGCTTCTCAGTTGCTTTACAGAAGACGGCTCAGATATTCGGTTACGGCGGATATCTTCTCTGGGTCAGTTCGAAGGGTTCCGTTTCCT
Source organism: Cistogaster globosa (assembly GCA_937654795.1). NCBI lineage: Eukaryota > Metazoa > Arthropoda > Insecta > Diptera > Tachinidae > Cistogaster > Cistogaster globosa. The sequence continues at coordinate 51,145,828 of OW569405.1, forward strand.
ACAATATTACCCAGGTATTTAACTTCTTTAATACAAAACTAACTTTTCTAAACATTTATAGTTAAGCCAGCCCTCCCTAATTCAGATGCGACTTTGAGCAAACATATGCTTATCAAAGGTATCCGAGATGATTAATAATTCGTCAAGGTAAACAAAGACTTTATCTTTTAGACTTGGTGGTATTACGCGATCCATCAAGCGACATAGAGCTTTTGGAGCGTGCCTGCTACGTGCCCTGCCCTTACCATGTTCCCATTAATGGTACTGGGAACCCAACAAACAATCTAAAACAACTCGTTTTTCAAATAACTTAGCCAGCTTTTTCACAACAATTTGTTTTTTTTTTTTTTACATCCATATGGCCAGTACAATTTAAAACCTTACTTATATGCTGAGAAGCCTTATTTACAAAAGAATTTGGCTGGTAAGTATTATTGGAAATATTTAATTGATGGGATAATTCGGTGATTTTAAAAGGTAAGTAATATTCCAGGGTAATTTGAGTGTTAAGTACCAACACGTGATTTAAACGGGAAGGTAAAATTTAGACACATTCAACGGCAATATAGGTAAGTATAATTTTCAAACAATCAGTGAAACTTTGGTAAAAAAACACATCCGACAATCTCACATAATCCGCGCTACCTCTCTTGTGCTTAATTATTTGGATAAAATAACGCGTATTTATCTTAGCTGACCAATAATTACTCTATATCTACTACTTACTACTTACTATCTACTATTTACTTATCTGTGCTACTGATGGAAACTGAACTATGATGGTACAGATGAGCTGATAGGTGATGCTGGTGATGAATAAGATATAGATGATGCTAAAGATGATATTGTCGGTGATGGCTTTGTAGATGATGTTGCCGGTAATGACTTTGCAGATGATGTTGACTGTGATGACTTCACTGATGATGTTGTCTGTGATGGTGTTGGTGAAATTGGTGTTACACTACTGGTGATGATGAGGTTAACGATGTCTGAATGATGCAGATGAGCTGATGGATGAGCTGGCGGTCAATTTGGTGTTGATGATACTGGTGTGTTGCAAATCACGAGGCGGTTTTAAGCATGACGACGGCAAAGATGGCGGCTGCTTAAAATGGCGTTCAAAAGAAAATGCTATGTCAGGCACGATCACGAGGAGTTTGTACGTTTGTTCTTTGGTGTTATGGTGGTACGTTTGTTCTTTGATGCTGTGGTGGTAGCTGGTTTTTTTTCCTTATCACCTGGACTAGCGGTATCAGCAGACGTATCTGCGTCTTCCAGTGGACATTACACTCAGCCCTTGTTCCAGGTAATTACGTCTGATCTTGCTTTTCACCACTTCTCAGCGTTTTCTGTCTCCTTTTTTTTCTTTTCCACCAATTTTTGTGTCCTCCGTCTATCGATGATACGACTGCTGCACTCTGCTACTCAACCGGAAAAAGCCATTTCTAGTATTAACGATCCGCCATGTTGAGTTATCTGATAGATTACGTTCTCATGCAACTGTGTACAGCTGCATTGTTGCATTCATATGCATGAGCTTAACTGTGTTGCCATCTTCATTCCTTACATTGTTTATTACATATTTAATTATTTAAACATAAATGTATATCTTCCTTTACTTTAAGATGTTTTCCAACAGCAAGGATCGTTTGATTTAAAAAAAAAGTGTGAAGAAGTCAGTCGAGCGCAGCCACCATGGACTACAACAAAAAAATTTTTAAAAAGAGATAAAAATGAAGTATTTTATTTTAAATAAAGTAATTTTTTATTCTATAAAATATTATTTAGATATTAAAAAAGGAACATGTATATATATTAGAAAATATTAAATTTTGTTTTATTAAAAAAAGTTCAGTTTTTTAATTGAGGGTATATCCATCATCTGTGATGAAAACTTCTGTCATCACTAAATAGTAAACTACAGTAGTGTTCATAATGGAAAGAGTTCATTAGTTAGAGGGAGATGCAAAATCAAATGTACAGAAAAGTTTCCATAAATTTTTTTTATTCCTTGAAGAATGTGATAAAAATTTTGTTCTACGCGATGATGGATATTTCCATCATCATTGATTGTCATTTGATGGATCAAATGATGGTCACTGTTTTTGTAGGGGTATCAACTAATAAATGAAAAAAAATCTTTTTTTGGCACGATTTTCTAAAAATTAAAAAGGGATAAAATTTACCACCACCACAGCATATACGCCAAAATATTTCACCTCAGTAGTTAAAGGTTAATATATGATTGAAAGGTAACGCACGGTGACTTTCTTATTTTAGTTTTAAGATTTCTTACAAAAGATTACCTTGTAATACAATTAATTAAATAATGAGATGTTCATTTGAATTACAACTTTTTGTCTGTAGATGTGTATTTAATTTCGAAATTATTTGTTTCATTATTGTAACTTCCCATTAAACAAGGTTACATCTTTCCTACTTTGGCTTCAATGTGTTGTGTATTTTGGGTTCCTTTGTAGAAAAACCCTGGGTGTCATCAGTACATCAGTATTCTAAAAGGTGTCGCCAAGAATGGCGATTTAAATGTAGAAAATACCGTATTTTTAAGAATTTTTTAGGGTTAAATCTAGTTTACGGGCACCGCTCCGAAATAGAAAAATTGCCTACAGGGTGCAAAATTCAATTTTAAGTAAAAAATGTAAGTAAAAAATTTGGCGGCAATCCTCAGTTTTGCAGCTACAGCCCTCCGGAGTTTTTATATATAATGTGGCATATATCGAGTAGTTGATGGCGGAATGGGACAATATAGGTATCATTGGAAAGGGAATTTAAGAGCCTATATAAAGTTTTTATGTATAATGTGGTATATAAGGAGTATTTTATGGTGGAATGAGACAATATGGGTAGCATTGGAAATGTGATTAGAAATTTTTTTCGAATGCTATGGTCTTTCGCCATGGTTTTAATGTATTGCCTAAGCAGGAAACCTTTAGAAAGCGAAGCCGCTGTTTGTTATACCATAGAGGACATTATCCTTTTGCCCGGCCGAAGGCCGGCTACGCAGGAAACCTTTAGAAAGCGAAGCCGGTGTTGGTTATACCATAGAAGAGAATATCTTTGCGTCCGGCCGAAGACCTTCTACGCAGGAAACCTTTAGAATTCCTATTAAACTAAAAGGTTTCAAGTAAAGTTAATTTTATATAGAAAAAATCGCTTTTTGGAGTCTTACCTGATTTTTTTATTTTATTTTTACTCGTTTTTCTATTTAATTGAATAGGCCCTTAAATTTCCTTTCCAATGATAACCATATTGTCCCATTGTACCATAGAATACTCTAATAGGGCATATTAAATACAAAAACTTTGGCGGTCTGTAACTCCGAAACTAAGGGTTGCCGCCAATTTTTTCACTTAACATTTTTTGCTTAAAATTGCATTTTGCACCCCGTAGTTAACTTTTTTTATTTTGGAGCGGTGCCCGTAAACTAGATTTGTTCCATTTCTTAAAAATATGGTGTTCCTTTTTTGCTTATGTAATTTTAATATGCTTTGGTACTGGCAAATTTTATAAATCAATTTGAAAATAACTACTAGCAAATACGAATCAAAGAAAAAGTTCAAAACTTATAAAGATTCTCCACCCAGCCCTACCCCTACATAGCCAATTAAAAAAATTATAATTTATTGCAAAATTCTACGGAGTGCAACGCACAGATTAAAAAAAGGGTTTGACAGCCCCGTGATTACAAAAGGCAGATAAGCCACTTTAAAAAAAAAAACAATTTTTTTACAGTTTTCCCATCCCACGAACTAATTTAATTACAAAATAAAGAAACTTAAGTTTTATTTCAACATTAATTTATAAGCTCTTTTATCTATTAAATTTTAAAATTTTATTAGAGTATCTCGATGCGTTTTGATTTTGTTGCATTTTCATATGAATTTAAATTAGAGTAAATAAAATTCTTACATTACTACAGTGCCTTAACTAAGTGTAGATGTACTACATTGTTTTTTAAGTGCAGTTCCTGGCTTACGTCCCACGAAGTCACGGGCTTTTACAAAACTTGCTTTTATCCGAAAATATAACTTATTTCCAAAATTTTGAGGGCTTATTTATAATTATGAGCAAACTTGCCTTATGCTTACGTTTGAACTAATCTTAGAAGATGTTATCTGAAGATTTACCATTATCACATGGACAACTTTGCGTTATTCCCGGGTTGGCAATATTTTTGGACGCCAAGATTTCGGCTTAGATGTTAGAAATTCGGTTTCTTTAAAAGTATTTATTATGCGCTGGACACACCAATTTAATTTTTTATTTTTTCTTATAATTTAATAAATATTTTTCGTTTTGCAACACCAATTTCTTTACTTATGCCTTCTATATTTTTAAAACCGTTACAAACATAAAATTAAAATGTGCAAATGGACTTGCTTAATTATAAAAAATATTTAAAACAACTAAAAGAGCTATATTCTGCTATGCGGAATCTTATCTACCCTTCACCATCTATGTTAATCTAGTTTAGTGAGGTAACTACAATCAAAAAAAAAAACAAATATTGGGGTGACAGAGAATTAAAAAATAAACATAACATGAAATTGTCATCGGCTCTTAATGGGTAAATCATTTTTTATACCCTTCACCACAAAAAGCGGAAAAAGGGTATATATAAGTGTTTGTGTCTGCAATACTTTTTGCAGGCAAGGGCAAAAAAATAAAAACTTGAATAAAATAGTTTTGCTTCCAACTATGAAGCGTTTTATTAAAAGGTTTAAAGTCGAATGACAAAATAAAAAACCAAAAACATAAATCAACGACCAAAATATGCGCACAAGCAAACATACATACATGCGCACAAAATTATTTCTGAACGAGAGTATGTTAAACAATGTGTATGCACAAATGTACATACATATATAAATACATGCATTTATTTTAAATGGTAATCTCTTTGTTGAACTAATAGTATAAAAGATTGAGAAACGATTGAGTAGAGACTAAGTGTGTATGTTTATATGCAAATATTATGTATGTATGTACGCATGGTTGTTCGATTTACAGATTAACTATTTTTAAAAGAAAGAAGTGTAAAGAATTTTAAGGTTAACAAAAATTGAAGTTCAAGGCTAAACAATGTAATATAAAAAATATTTAAAGCAAAATCCAGGGACGTATCTGCTGTTAACATCCTCCCCCCGATGAAGGGTTGGGGCCTTCAACGGAAATTTCTATGGGCAGAACAGCAAGTTTAGTAACTGCACGTTTGATTACGTCATTATTTGTGTGAGCAACTGCAACACGAGCTACACCATCATCGCCGAAAATAACGTCAGATATACGGCCTACTTGTAATTTTAAAGGTGGTTGATTTTCATCCTTTATAAGCACCATTGCACCAAAAGTTATTTCTTTACCTTTTTCACACCATTTTACGCGCTCTTGCAGGAGGGATAGATACAAGTTGCTCAATTTTTTTCAAAAAATTTGCTGTATTTGGGAAACTCTTTGCCATCTACTGAGGCGGCTAATGTCTATTTCTCAACTATGGTGACAAAAGGACCACCTATGAAGAAATGCGCAGGCGTCAATACATCGAGGTCATTAGAATTCTTGGAAATCGGAGACAAGGGCCGTGAATTTAAAATTGCAGAAATTTGGCATACTAAAGTGCGTAGCTCATCAAAAGTAAGCTTGTTGAGGCCGCTCATTTTTAGCGCATACAAAATTCGTCGTGACCAAATTGTTTTGGGTTTGTCTCGGATGGCGACAAAGCGATGTAGGGCAGACAAAACGACGGTTTTGATAAATCTTGAACTACCTCCAAATGTGTAGCTTTTGTTGAAAAACATATAAAAATACATACATAGCATTTGACTGCAGGACGATTTCTTACTTCAGACTTGTAGTAGAAAGGGCCACAAAAATCCACTCCAGTAGTGTGAAAGGCATTATTTGGCGTTACCCGATCGGCGGGCAAGTTACCCATCACATGTTGATATAGTTTTGGCTTCATTCTAAAACACCGCAGACATTTTGATATTACAGTGCTTACCAGTTTACGACCTACAATAGGCTAATACTGCTGCCGAATTGAAGCCAACAAAAATTGAGGGCCAGCATGCAATAATTTTTCATGAAAATGTATTATCAGGGACGACGTCAAAGGATGATGTTTGGGCAAAATAATAGGGTGCTGGGCATCAAAATTTAGAGTTGAATGCTGAAGACGACCGCCTACACGAATTAATCCAAATTAGTCAATTATAGGCATCAGTGATAGAAGCTCACTGGATGACGAAATTTTTTGATTGTCCTTTAGGACCTTATACTCTGCTGCAAAATGAACTAGCTGTATATTTTTTATTAAAAGATTTGTTCCATTTTCGACGTCAATTGGTGTTAAAGTTGCACTTTGGTTTCCCAATGTAGGATATAAAAATTTAAAAACGTACGCAAATATTCGTTGCATTTTAGTAAAAGAATTGTGATACTTACATTGCACCGACAAGTCTGATAGTGAAACCGTTACCAATACATTTCGACGTCACTCAGGTAATTCGGCTAAAAATGTTGTATTTGCGAGCCCCTTTGAAGGTCCGTGATTTAAGAAACTTGGCCCATTACTCCATAATGTATAGTGAAGCAGCTCTTTGGGCGATGTACCTCTTGAAAGTATGTCTGCTGGATTCAAATTTGTTGGAACGTAATGCCACGTCATTTTACTTTTTAGTGTTTGTATGCGAAACACTCTGTTCGACACGAAAACGTTAAAATTTGAAGACTGCTCATGAAGCCACGAAAGTACGACCATTGAATCGGAATTGCAGTGCACATCACAATTATACGAAAGCATTTTAACGACCACGTCCACAAGCTCTGCTAAAAGACACGCTGCAGCTAACTTAAGTTTTGGGACAGTCAAACTTTTTAGTGGGGAAACTCTCGATTTAGAGCAAAGCAATGATGTTTTCACGATATTTTTAGATTCTGACCTTATGTATACACAAGCGCCATATGCCGCTAAGCTGGCATCACAAAATGCATGAATTTGCATCTTTGAATTCGACATCGATACACAGCGGGGAAAATTGAAATGCTGATTGGAGTCTAACTGGGAAGTATATTCGAGCCATGAAGAATGCAATGCCTGTGGGAGGCTTTCATCCCACTGTAACTGAAACTTCCATAAATGTTGCATAAATATTTTTGCCTTTGTAATAACTGGGCCAATTAAACCCAGTGGGTCATATAGACGAGCAATTGATGATAGTATTGTACGTTTGTTAATTACCTTGCTGTATTCAAAAGAGGTAAATTAAAATATAAAGTTGTCACTTTTTGGGTCCCAAATAATTCCGAGCGATTTAGCGACATCGGTTCCGTCGCTAAATTTCGAAAATTGTTTGCATTCATCTACTTGCATGCCATCCAATACTGCAGGAACGTTCGAGCACCATTTTCTTATAATAAATTTGCCTTTTTCTAGCAGCGCCTTTACTTGCTGCCTAATCGCCACTACCTCTTCAATCGAGTCACCGCATGAAATCAGGTCGTCTACATAAAAGTCACGCTTCACAATTTTTGCAGCCAACGGGAAATAGGGTTCTTCTTCATTTTCGAGCTGGTGCATTGCATGAATTGCCAAAAATGCAGCAGGCTTTGTACCATAAGTCACCGTATTCAATTTGTATGTTTTTAACTCTTGGTCTTCATTTTCTCTCCATAGTATGCATTGCAGGTAGTCATCTGGATGAGAAACTCGTGCACATCTGTACATTTTACAAATGTCACCACTCAGAGCTACCTTAAAAAACCGATATCGCAAAAGTGTGTTAAAAAGCTTTGGCTGAATAGTTGGACCAGCATACAATACGCCGCGGCGCGCCGTTGAGTGATAAGCCACTTGTTGTTTTTGCAGAACCATCAAAAACGGCCCTTAACTTTGTTGTTGTACTATCAAGTTTTTGTACACAATGATACGGGAGAAAATATTGTTTCTTCTTCACCTGCGGCGAAATTAACGACATGTGGTTTAAAGAAATATACTCACTCATAAATGCTGTATATTGAGTCTTTATGTAAGAAACTTTTGAATTTTTTTTCCAAGCCTTTAAATCGCTGTAGAGCATGCTGATATGAGTCCCCAAGCAAATGTGCACCTCCTTCTTCTATGGCAGGTAGGCGAACAGAAAAAGCACCAGAACTAAGACGAACAGTATTTTTCACAAAATGATTTTCACAAAAAATTTCCTCATCGGAGAACGTATAGCAGCTACCGAAATTATTTTCGATTTTACAAAAGCCTTTTACTATTGAGCACAACTGGTCCTCCTGTTTAAATTTTAAGCTGACTGCCAAGGACCACGAATGACAAGGACTAGGGTCACCGCCAGCAATCACCCAACCTAGCAATGTTTTTTGTAACACAGGTAGCCTTTTAGTTAATTTAATTTGTCCGATTGACATTAAATCAAATAACAACTGAGCTCCAATTAAAACATCGATGTGACCACACTTGTAAAATAACGGATCTGCCAACTGTATATTTTGCGGTATTTTCCAATCTGATGTGTCGATGTTAATGTTGGGTTGATAATCGGTTATGCCAGGACTCACCATAGTCTTCAAAGTTGTTGAATATTTTCCGTTCGTTGATTTAATAACTATATCAGCAGACTTATCGATTGTTACATTTCCATCGCCTATACCAGAAATAGTCGCAAAAGTCTTGTTGCATTTAAAATTTAAATGGTTTACAAAACGGCTTGTGATAAAGTTCGGCTGCGATGCAGAATCTAATATAGCGCGACAAGGTACAAAATTACTAAATTTATTTTTGACCATAATAATGGCTGTTGCTAGTAAAACACCCGTGGCAGGAGCTGACATATTTGCCGTAACTGTATCACTTGAAGAAAGAAGCACTGCTTGAGACGAGCTGGGTTCTACCGATGCCAATTCGGGCTGAGCATGAGCGTTATCAATATGGAGCAATGTGTGATGTTTCAAAGCGCACTGACGGCAGTCACCTAAAGGACATCTCTTGAGAATGTGGCCTCTTTTTAAACAATTAAGACTTAACTTCAACTTATTTGCTTCTTTAAACCGAAGAGAGGGCGACAAATTTAAAAAACTCAAGCAACTGGTGATAAAATGATCCTCAGAATCACAAAAGGAACACAATTTAGCTGGAGCGGCGACCGAAACATGAACATGTCGACTGTGGGGGAATAGATTTTTTTAAAATGGGTTTCTTCATGGTCCTACTTACCACAGAATTTTCTATGTTTTCTGCCATTCGGCCCCTTTGCTCTTAAAATGTTGACATAGAAGCCCAAGTTGGCAACTCGTTGTTTGGTAGATTTTCTTCCCATTTTATTAGCGAAGTTGGGTCCAATTTTGTTGTTACTATATGTGTTAGTAACCCATCTGCAATGCTTTGTTCACGGCCAATTGTCTTCAGAGCACGCAAACTCCCATTTATGCTGTCGCTCAATCGACGTAAGCCGGTAGCTGAGCCATTTTCAACACAATTAAGAGCAAAAATTGCTTTTATGTGTGTTTGAAAATTTAAAAGCTTATTGTCGAAACGATTTTTGAACAATACCAATGCTTCTTCATAATTTGTTTCGTTAAGCTCCAACGATGCAATTATGTCCAGAGCAGTTCCACATAAGCTGGCTCTTAAATAGTGAAACTTCTCAATGTTATCGTGTATAACATTTGTAAATAATGAAGAGAAATTTGGCTAATCCGAATAAGAACCAAAAAATTTAGGCAACTGAATTTCAGGTACCTTTGTTTTGCGACACGAATTGCCTAAATATTAAAGATTGAGGGCCAGAACTTGTCTTATGAGCGACACCGATTTGACGAACCATCTTAGCTTTTAACTCAAAGTATAGAGCTACAAAATTCATACGGTCCGTGCAAGTTAACTCACCGCATTTATTTCTATGACACTTTGAGCCTCTTCATAATTTTTCCTTACCTCTTCTATGTAGCCCATACGAACAGACAGATCCGCTTCGTCTAGCTCATTTAGTTGATTTATTTAAATTTTCCAGCTGCTTGAATAATGCAGCAGCTGTAGACTTATAGAGCAACAAATTCTTGATGCATTTTCCTTCTCCTTGGTGGCAGATTTCTTGTGTTAACTGGTCGACATCTTCTTAATTTATAAATATCCGAATTGATATTTATGTGTTAAATCAAATATCCGAAATGATATTTGCACACAAGTGATCTCCAAATAAATCACGTCGGGGTCACCAAATGTTTGTGTCTGCAATACTTTTTGCAGGCAAGGGCAAAAAAATAAAAACTTTAATAAAACAATTTTGCTTCCAACTATGAAGTGTATTATTAAAAGGTTTAAAGTCGAATGACAAAATAAAAAACCAATAACATAAATTAACCACCAAAATATGCGCACAAGCAAACATACATACATGCACACAAAATTATTTCTCAACGAGAGTATGTTAAACAATGTGTATGCACAAATGTACATACTTACATATATAAAGACATGCATTTATTTTAAATAGTAATCTCTTTGTTGAACTAATAGTATAAGAGATTGAGAAACGATTGAGTAGAGACTAAGTGTGTATGTTTATATGCAAATTTATGTATGTATGTACGCATGCTTGTTCGATTTACAGTTTAACTATTTTTAAAAGAAAGAAGTGTAAAGAATTTTAAGGTTAACAAAAATTGAAGTTCAAGGCTAAACAATTTAATATTAGAAATAGTTAAAGCGAAATCCAGGGACGTATCTGCTGTTAACAATAAGTTTGTCTTTCCGTGTATAATTTCTGCAATATCTATTTCCGACCCCATAAAGTATATACATTCTGAATCCTTATGCATAGCGAAGTCGATTGAGCGATGTCTGTCCGTGTTATTGTTGAAATCAAGTCAATCGATTAGACATAGTGTCGAAAGAGGTACTAGTGGAAATCAGCATTATTAATTTTTTCATATCATTTGCAACAATTAAGTAACTCCGATAAAAAAATGTATGGAGCGATAGAGAATTAAAAAATATAAAAAAAAAAAATCCAGTGAAAAAAATTGGCGCTCGCCCATATTTTCCGAGTAACGGGGCTCTGAAATTTTCAAATTTTTTTAAATATCAATATGGGTATCATTTTAAGCTTTGAAGAAATACTAAAATTTTCTAAAAATGCTTGACCTATTAAGAGCCGATGTCACTTTTATGTACGATTATATATACTATGTAGTACTATATTTTTTATTTTCTTATTCTCTGTCAACCCAATATTTGCTTTTTTGATTGGAGTTACTTCACTAAACTATATTTACGTAGGTAGTAAAGGGTATACAAGATTCGAAATAGCCGAATATAGCACTATTCCTTGTTTTTTTATATTTTGGTATTTCCTTAAAGATCTCTTAAAAAGCTCTAAACTAATACCCATATTGATATCTTGAAAAAAATGGTGCACAATCGTACTTTTCTACGAAAAGGATCGAGGATATTTTGGCCAATTTTGTTGATCAGTTAAAGGGTACGTTTAAAAGCCTACTTGACAGTATTTCAATTCAAAATAATAATATATATAAAACATGTAGAAAATAAAATTGTAAATACTTATAATAAATGTGATAATAAAGATTTTAAGTGCAGAAAGGTAGTCTTAGATAGAGATTCCACTTTAATAAGACGTGATGAATATTTAAATGAAATCTCGAAAAAGTATATGTATTTCGATTTTTACCTACTATTAAAAACTGAACAGATACTGCCTTACGCAAAAAAATTTATTTTGTTTTCAAATTTATTTTAAAATGAATTTTGCAGAATTTGTTTCAAATACATAGAAAAATCTAACTTATATATTTGAGCGATTTTTTTAAATTTTAAAAGATTGGCGCTTAATAACTTTTTTCGTGCAGTCTTTCAAGAAACGAACTACACCATGATCAATTATTTTTTAAATCCTCTTTCGATTGTATATAGCGGTATATGTGCACACGAAATAGTTTCTGAAATATTAGCGAAAAACTAAACTTATTGATTTCAGCGATTTTTGCCGCTTAATAATTTTTTTCGTACGGTCTTTCAGGAACAAGCTATACCACGATCGATTTGTATTTTTGTCCTCTTTTGATCGTTTATAGCGGTATTTTTTATCTATTAGGCACATTATGCTGTTAAAAACACATTTTTACAATTTTTATTTTTAACAATTTGTAATTTTTAAATCTATTTATTGAATTATATAAAATTTTCTCTAGCATATTATGTTACTTTATGCCTTAATACAAAAAAAAATATTTCAGTTTTCAATTCGGAAGGAATTGAGTTAAATAGTTTAAGACCTTTATAAAATAAGAGATTCTGATAAAAATTGCTGAGCTGAAGTTTAGCCTAAAATCATTGTTATTGCGTAGATTATATGGCTGAACGTCCGTAACATATACTAGCTGGTTTTGTAAATATGTGAGCAGCATTCCATTATTTATTTTATGAACAAATATGAGCACGTTCAATATTATTCTTTGGTTAATTAATAGCCATTTCAACTGTTGCAACCTATACGTTATATTTGTTAGTCTATGACATTTTAGTATATACATCATTCCTTTATTTTGTAATTTTTGCAATCTATTTTTTATCTGTTGGTTCCCTAGGAATAAAAGTATAGAGCAATACTCTAAGTGCGGTTTTATTATAGTGTTGTATATTTTTATACATGTTATTGTAGAAAATTTATTACGAATTCGTTTCATTAAGGCAATTTTTCTGGAAATCTTTTTGCAAATGTAATTAAAATGTGAATCAAATTTTAGTTTATTGTCAAAAACGACACCGAGATATTTAACTTCTTCTACTATCTCTATTGTTTCCCCGCCAATTAGTATATTCTCATCCGTGCATCCATTCATTACCATAGCTTTAGTTTTACCTGTATTTAACTTCAGCTTGTACATTTTTAGATATGATTCCACATCACGTAGTTCACAATTTAAGTCCCGAACACATTCCTCAATAATTGCACCACTTATATAAATAAGACCATCATCCGCAAACATGCATACTTTTTGTAAAACTTGTTTCAAAATCATTTATATAAATTAAAAATAGCAACGTTCATAAAACTGCTCCTTGGGGTACTCCGATATTGATATTTGCAGTAGTTGAAAAATAATCGCCACATTTTGTTCGTTGCTTTCTATTACTTACATAAGTAGCTTTCTAACCGTTTTAATTCCATTCCCTTTATACCATATTTATTTAATTTATTCAATAAAATCTGGGGGCAAATTACGGCATTCGATATCGATCGAAATTTACATTTAAATTTTATTGAAATTTCGAACGATATCGAGTGCCGTAATTTGCCCCCTGTCTGTTAACTGTTTCAAATGCACGCTATAGATCAAAAAAGATTGCTACTATATATCTCTTATTGTATATTTCTGTTTTCCATTCCGATATTACAAAGTTAAGGAGTGATTCACAACTATGTTGGTTTCTAAACCCCGATTGGTTTTCGCTTATTAATTTGTTTCTTTCAAAATATTTATTTAGCTGAGAACGTACTATTTTTCCAAAATTTTGCTAATAGTCATCAGCATATTTACTGGGCGGATTTCTTGAGGATCGGTAGTATTTTTAACTTTTTGAATAGGTACTACACATGACTCCTTCAAACATTCTGGAAATTCTCCAGTCTGAAGCGATAATTCAATAAACCTTTTCAACTGTAACTCAAGAATGTGGAAGTTGTTTAAAAGCATCTTTACAGTGAGGAACTTGTGAATCTTTTTACTGTTCATTTCTGTCATAGTCTATCTTAGTATGCTGTTATCAACGCGTTTAAATTTAAAAATGAAATTAGGGTTTTCTTCTATAATATTTTCATTTACTATTTACTATATGTTCCACACTTTTAATGAAAAATGAGTTTAATTTGTTTGCCATTTCTTGCTCACTTGATATGATTTCACCATCAATTTTCATTTCCTTTAGTTCAGTGTTTTCTCTTTTAAGTATTATAGACTTCATTGTTTTCCACATAGGTTTTTGGTCCGTGCAATTACTAATTTTATTATTTATATAATTATTTTTAGCAGTTGATATTTCATTTTTATATCTATTTCTAAAATTCCTGTAATTATTTCAATGGTAAACGTTGTTAAATATCATGACCATTTGATACATTTGGTTTTTTTCTTCCTTCAAACGCTTTAGGGTTTTCGAGAACCAGGGGTTTGCAGAACGAGAGTTTATTTGTTTAGTATTTATCAACGGAACAAGTGCGTTATTAATACAGGTTATAGCGCAATGCAATGTTATCTTGATGTTGCGATCGCCCATTTAAACTTTCCTGTATCACTCGCGGCATCAAGTTCAAAATCCGGTCCTCGAAATTCCGTAGGTCCTCCTGAGTTATGGCCCTGGAACTCTCCGATTGTGTTCTTTGTGTTTCATGTCTTCTCAAAGGAACATTTAACTGCCTAAAAGCATCCATCACTCCGCGTGCATTGATACTACTATATGGTGGTGTTACGATAGTACTATTGCCTGAAACGCTTCCACTAACCTCCAGGTCATCTTGGACTTGTGCGCCTACCAAGGTCGCCTCAGGACTCGAATTCCTGTGTAATGTTCCTGCGTTTGTGTGAGCTTGCTTCGACACTGCTCCGGTACTACTGGCTGTGGTTGTTGTGGTATCTATTGTTGACGTCGTAATTGTAGTTGTTATTGTGGTTACTGCTGTTGTTGCGGTAGTTACTGGTACTTCTCCTTCCATCTTGCTTTTAGACCTTGTCCCGAACATTTCCAAATCAAAAATTTTACCTATAGACCTTCACTCTAAAACCGAACCTATCAAGACAAATTCTCTCGACCCTAGGATACCCGCGTGTACTATTATGAGGACTACGTAGGTTCTAGAAAAATTTCACTGTAATCGAAAAAAAAACCATATCGCTTACCAAAACCTTTAAAGAATTTCTCCGTCTGAAACAAAATTTAAAAAATAACCTGAAAAACTGTAGAAATGGTTGTGGTATAGTTTTACACCAGACCATTTATTATATAAACAAATTAATTAATTACGTTACCCGTCAAAATCTGTGGATGAAATATCGTTAATAATAAAAATGAAATCAATAAAATCAAAAATTGAGGTGTGATAAGTGGTGATGATACAACGACGTGACTACTTGTCCACTACATGAGACAAAGTTGAAAAGATTCGCCAAAGCGTTAGCTAATCTGAACGCCTTCTTTATTTCGCATCTCTTGACCAGTGGCAACAGCAGTGTTCACCGAACCCTGTCTGGTCTCACTGAGTCATTTTATGCTGCACTGTTCTAACCCTTCAATGTCGCAATTAGTGTACTTATTCCCTAATCACTAAGACTTACACTGAGTTGTTGGGACAGCTCGTCTGTTCAAAGCTAGTCGCAAAAAGACGAAACCTGATCCGTTTCTTTCTGTGACTTACTACACTTTGAACTAGACTACTTTTACTAATTTCTACTATACCGAAAACTTTCCTGCTCAACGCTACTTCTTTGCAAAACTTTTTCAATGTTGTTGGTGAAATATGCTTGGCCTAAGCCGAGCATGCTTCACGACATTTCATTCATCGAAATCTACCAAATCGATGATTGTGTTTTCGTGCCCCACGTTGGGCGCCATTAATTTGTAATATTTGTTCAATATATTTCTACTCTATATACATGCATCTTGTATAAATAGTAGAAATATATTGAATGTTTTTGTGATTGGAAGAATGCCAATAATTATTAACTTAAAATGAAAAAGAGACAAAACGGAAAATGAAACGACGACCGAATCGAGAATGAAAACCCGAACATGTTACCCCTCACTCCTTTCTCAAAAACCCACCCTTCAATCTACTCTGCACACTGGCAACTTGTCAATTTGGGCACGGCTAAGGCTCGCGGGCATGGGCGGTGGTCCGTTGCAGTGTAGATATCCGAAGTGCAAATAAGATTGTGCCAGTGTTTGAAGCTTAAGTAGTCACCAGGGCCTAGCTGAAATGGCCCTCACGATTCCCTCCCCTACCGCGGTATTTTCTGCGTGAGTTATTCAAAATAACCCTAAACACACATCACCACCTTTCACTTACCTCTTTTGATTTAATCTGTTCAATTGAAAATCATTATTAATCAAGGAAAAATATATAAATATGATATTCTGTATTTGTTTTAATTATTGAAAGGATTTCAGTTCAGTTCACACTAGGTTCTATAATCTACTGTACAAAAGCTTAGAACATATGTTTTCTTTAAATAATTTTAAATGTTGCTTATGTTTTAGCTTCACTAAGGTCGGCTTAACTGGAGTGGGACTCTGTAAACTTTATACATTACTACAAGATAACTAACTTTTCAAACGTTTACGATTGGCCCTGCTCCAAATAAACTGAGCTTTGGAGTGCTTATCTTAATACTTAAGATTGTAATCATTGTTTCTTTTTGTTGAATGAGGCTATTGCTATTCATTTTATTTTTGGTTTTATTGGATTACATTGGTTTCGTTTGTTTTCTTATTTTAATTTGTTTTTATATTCATTTCTTATAGCCTTACCGAGGCGTTTATACTTATATTAAACTTAAGCATTATTCAGGAACTGTCTTACTAAGCGTTGATTTTACTATCACTGTATGATTTTACGGGTAAATAAACTTCTGATTCCAAACGATTAAACTTTTATTTTTTTTTTATTTTAGTGGTGAAACAAATTTTGTCTATAACTTTAAATTCTTTAAATTTGTTATCTATTTCCAAATTTAAAACTTCTAAACTTGGATTCAAGAAATCCAAAATTAATTCCTTTTTTTTAAGCAAATAAATTTGGAAATTTAGCTTTCAATAAGCAAAATTCTTGATAAACGTGTGAAAACTTTAAAATTCTAGTTTCAGGTAAGCTTAATTTTTAAAAATTTGAAACAGGTAAGTATAATTTTTTAAAATTTGTTTTGGGTAAGTATAATTCTTATGAATTTGTTTTGGGTAGGTATACTTTTTAAAAATTTGTTTCAGGTAAGTTTAATTTTTAAAGATTTGTTTCAGGTAAGCATAATTTTTAAAAATTTGTTTTGGGTAAGTATAATTCTTATGAATTTGTTTTGGGTAGGTATACTTTTTAAAAATTGGTTTCAGGTAAGTTTAATTTTTAAAGATTTGTTTCAGGTAAGTATAATTTTTAAAAATTTGTTTTGGGTAAGTATAATTCTTAAGAATTTGTTTTGGGTAGGTATACTTTTTAAAAATTTGTTTCAGGTAAGTTTAATTTTAAAAAATTTGTTTTGGGTAAGTATAATTTTTAAAAATTTGTTTTGGGTAAGTATAATTCTTAAGAATTTGTTTTGGGTAAGTATAATTTTTAAAAATTTGTTTTGGGTAAGTATAATTCTTAAGAATTTGTTTTGGGTAGGTATACTTTTTAAAAATTTGTTTTGGGTAAGTATAATTCTTATGAATTTGTTTTGGGTAGGTATACTTTTTAAAAATTGGTTTCAGGTAAGTTTAATTTTTAAAGATTTGTTTCAGGTAAGTATAATTTTTAAAAATTTGTTTTGGGTAAGTATAATTCTTAAGAATTTGTTTTGGGTAGGTATACTTTTTAAAAATTTGTTTCAGGTAAGTTTAATTTTAAAAAATTTGTTTTGGGTAAGTATAATTTTTAAAAATTTGTTTTGGGTAAGTATAATTCTTAAGAATTTGTTTTGGGTAGGTATACTTTTTAAAAATTTGTTTCAGGTAAGTTTAATTTTTAAAAATTTGTTTTGGGTAAGTATAATTCTTAAGAATTTGTTTTGGGTAGGTATACTTTTTAAAAATTTGTTTCAGGTAAGTTTAATTTTTAAAAATTTGTTTTGGGTAAGTATAATTCTTAAGAATTTGTTTTGGGTAAGTATAATTCTTAAGAATTTGTTTTGGGTAAGTATAATTTTTAAAAATTTGTTTTGGGTAAGTATAATTCTTAAGAATTTGTTTTGGGTAGGTATAATTTTTAAAAATTTGAATCAGTAAGTATAATTTAAAAAAAAATTGTAATTTTCGATTGATTGATAAATTTACACTTTTAAAAATTGTATGTCGGTCTCTTTCTGCTCCAAATCGAGCTAAACGCGATGCTTGTTAAGTAGGTGCCGCCGCTTCTAAGTCGGTTCCACAATCACCTCTTTGAGCTAGGTCCTCCCTGTTGCTGCCGTCATGTAGCGTTAGCTGTTGTTGCTTTTGTTGTCGTTGTTGATTTAGCTACTGCAATTTGATCATGATGAAGGAGCGTGGTTTTAGAAGTTGTGGTTTTCTTTTTTTTTTTCAATGGACGCCTAGCCTAACTGATGGCGTGGACATTTATTGGTGGTGTATGTGTAACGGTGCTTATGAAAATATTGATGTATATATATATATATATATATATTTATGATGTACGTGTTGCTAGGGTAGCTGCTGTTCTTCTTATTGCGCTCCTATGTATGGCCGTATTTTGGCTACTTTGATAGCTGCCGTCGTACCACTTTGTTGTAGCCTAGAGCAGGCGAATTTAATGGACTCAGCAGTAGGGGCCTCTTAACCGCACCTTCACATTCACTAACCCTAACGCGGCCGCAACACGTTTTAAAATTTTTCCTATGTTAGTTTTCCACTAATTTTCCTTTCTTGGGTTGTTGAAATAAAGCACCTTTCGTTTTAATTATTGCTTTCTTGTCCCCAAGAAAGTGTTTAGCATTTTCCTCTCCATTGCAATTGTCCAGTATCTCCTCTCGTTCACCACGTTTTTTTTTGTTTTGTTTTAGTTTAAAATTTTATTTTTCTCCGCACTTCAACTTTACTGCCGCAGTTTTTAATTCAAAAGGCACGGAAATGAGTATTGTTAGCCGTACTTCAACTTTGACATTTTCCATTTTGGGTGTGTTCGCAGAGTTGTATTTATAAGGTAGTTAAATGTTGCCATATTAGCTTTTTTCTATCACTGTTAAGCTGGTGTCTACACGAGCGAAACAGTACAGTTTTTTGGAATATGGTGCAGCTTGACGAAGATTTTGTTTCGGTTAAAGCTTGTGCTACTTTTCCGTCGATCATTGTAAGTGACATTTTAAAGTTAACTTCGATGCATTGGTCATTAAAGTCAAATATCACTGGTTGAAGTTCTTGCATTTCATCGGTTATTTTGCCAACTTCTTCAGTTATGACATCTTTATTTTCTTTTTTGTAAGCAAACTTTATTGGTCCACAAAATTTTGTTGACGAGGGAATTTCATTCTTCCATACATCTATCTCTGCAGCTCTACTAGCTGACGGCTCTGAACCAATATAAGTTTTTGTTAAATGTAATGGAATGAAAGAAATCATGAATAAATTGGCATCTGATGAATTTTCCGCATTACATTGTTTGTATTGTTTCTGGCCAGAGGACCTATCACATCCCCATTTAGAAATTAAAGTCATGCTGCAATTTATAAACTTCTTTAAATAGTCAGCATCAAATGTCTTTAATAATCGTTCTGCAGTGTGTTCAAGAAGATCCTGCAATTTTATTTCTGCTGAACTTAAAGTTACACTAATAGCAGTTGGTGAAGGTAAGCAATCTTTTTTGGCAGAAAGTATATCTCGATATGATGGAAAAATTCCACAATTTTTTTCATTGGTTCGCTTCCGCAATTCTGTATATTTATTTTCTTCAGTTGGTGTCGGCATAATTCTAAAATCCTTTTTGTGCGTCTGGGGCTTGCTTCCACTATTTTTTCAATGATAGCAATTTTACTCTTTTTTGTTTTCGATGGTTGAATTTTATGCAGAAATGAATCCTTTATGATGCTACAAGACACTTCTTCATTGATATGTTTAAGCTTGCGTCTTCGTGATCTTTCACTACAATTATCAATTGGCTTTGGTGGTCGACCACCTTTTCCGGTTTCCGTGGTAGTTACTGATGGCTTTTTAAAAATAAGTTTATTTCTTAGTTGCGTGAGTAAAACAATTTCTTGTTTCTGGAACATTGATTGTACCGTTTTCTTAAAGTGTTTAAAAAGTTTTTTATTTTTAAGTTATGAATTTTAATTTCTTGTTTGTCGCATATTTTGAAGAATGGATTATTCATTATATGTAAAATAATGTCGTTTTCATCTTTCCGTTCAAAATATATATCAGATAGAACAGATAATGAAGAAAAAAAAATTAATGTATGGATTAATATACTATTGCTCGAAGTTTCAACATGATCTTTTTTACCTCTTTGAAACATAATATAACATTGGTTTTAAATTTATTTGCAATTTTCAGGTATTTAAATTATGCAATATTAGATGGCAATAAAATAATTTTTACCTCTTCCAAATGAATTGCCAGATACCACATAATTTGAGAGTTCTATTGTCATTTTTGTCAAAATTTTGATACACCCTTCTATGTGGACTAGGTCCAAATATGGGCCAACTTCTCCTAATTTCAACAGAATTATTTTTTGGGTCAATTAGACTCTTACAAAATTTCATCAAAATATATGCATAATAGCCACTTTCACATACAAATAACTTCTCAAAAAATATGACGTGCATTTGTACCGAATATCTTACCTTGGGTCAGAAAAATTGCTTTAGCTCAAAAAGTGCAGTCCCAATGCATGGACATGTATATATAGGAATGTAGAGGAGAGCTAGGACTACAAAATAGTAAATTTGTGTTTTGACTCAGCTTAACTCACAGGAGTTGTGCTCTATGATGTAGGAAATTTCCGAGAAATTTGAGATTTAAAAAAAAAATATTTAAATTGTCCTGAAAACAGTAGAGCTTCATTTTTTTTTACCAGTAATAGGAAATAAGTTGAGCTACAACATCTTGAAAAACAAACAAGTTATGATCATCTAAACGTTAAAAATAAACTAAAAATATCATAAATTTACTAAATTCTGAAAAAGCCTATTTTGAACCAACCTGTTCTCAGTGAAATAGTTGAAATAGAGTTCTAATTTTTTGGCTCCCGAGGTTCACTACTGTCTACTTTCATACGAGTCTAATAACTTTAAAAAACCAAAAGAAGTTTTGGCCGCTATCTCAAAATATTGACCACAGTGCCACGATTGATTCACATTTTTATTCTCTTTCGATCGTATGTAGCGGTATATGTGCACGCAAAACAGTTTCCGAAATATAAGCGAAAAACTAAAATTATATCTTTGAGCGATTTCTTAAAATTTTGAAAGTTTGCCGCTTAATAACTTATTTTGAACAGTCCTTCAGAAAACAAACTATACCACGATTGATTGGCATTTTTATACTCTTTCAATCCTTTATAGCGTCATTTGTGCATGCAGAAAACTTCTCGAGATATTAGCGAAAAACTAAACTCATATTTTTGAGCGATTTTTTTAATTTTAAAATTTTGCCGCCTAATAACTTTTTTCGTATAATCTTTCAAGAAACGAGCTATACCACGATCGATTCGTATTTTTATCCCTTTTCGATTGTATGTAGCGGTATATGTACACGCGGAATAGTTTTCGAGGTATAAGCGAAAAACTAAACTTATTTATTTGAGCAATTTTTTTTACATTTAAAAATTTTGCCGCTTATATCTTTTTTCGTACAGTCTTTCAAGAAACGAACTATACCATGATTGATTCTAATGTTAGATCTCTTTCGATCGTATATAATAGTATATGTGTGTGCGGAATATTTGTCGAAACATAAGCGAAAAAGTAAACTTATATTTTTGAGCTTTTTTTTTTAATTTTAAAAGTTTGCCGCTTTATAAATTTTTTCGCACAGTCTTTCAAGAAACGAGCTATATCATGATCGCCTCTATCGATTGGCGATAGTCACTATAATGTACGGCTTTTAGTTTGCTTTTAGGTGAAGCTACTTCATTTTTAAAATGGCGAGTGTGACAACCTGAAAATCTGATTCTACAGGCTTAGAGCTTTTTATTTCAAATTTTTATTTTACAATTCGTTAAAAATTGACAAATTGTAACCGCTTCTAAGAACTCTTATTTTTTGTTAAATTTTATTTACATTTTTGTTATGAACAAAAAATTCTTTTTGACAACTCTGTTAAAAAAGTTTTCTGTTTCCTAGAGTTTGTTTTCTTCTGTTACTGCATACTGTTTACACGACACATGCTTCGACTGGATGTCTGCACAAAAACTGAAACAATTTTCAAATAATTTGTTAAAAATTTTATTTTTTGTTTCAATTTTGTTCGTTTGTAATTTATTGCAGGTGCCGTGGAAACAAGATATTAGCTAAATCTACCTATACACGACATGTTTTTGACATCTGACATGTCAAATTTCCCACTATACTATTTTGATCTGATAGTCGAGGATAAAAATACGAATCGATCGTGGTATAGTTTGTTTTCTGAAAGACTGTACAAAAAAAGTTATTAAACGGCAAACTTTTAAAATTAAAAAAAGTCGCTCAAATTTATAACTTTAGTTTTCGCTTATATCTTGAAAACTATTTCGAGTACACATATACCGCTATATAAGATCGAAAGAGGATAAAAATACGAATCGATCGTGGTATAGCTTGTTTTCTGAAAGACTGTACGAAAAACTTTATTAAGCGGCAAACTTTTAAAATTAAAAAAACGCTCAAAAATGTAAGTTCGTTTTTTCTAAGTATTTTAATTAAATTCTGCAAACTTTATTTTGAGACAAATTTGATATCAAAATTAATTTGTACACCTAGGCAGAATATGTTTAGTTTTTGATAGTAAGTAACAAATAGAAATTAAATATGCACACATCCGTATCACTAAACATATATAATAATACACTGTATATTAGAGTGCATAATTAGGCATATATTAAGCCACATATCAAAATATTTTATAGACAACATATTAAAATATATTTTTAGAAATCAATTAAAATTTTACTTTTTCGGCTTTTGGTTCATTTTTAATTTAACTTTTATTAAGAAAAATTATTTTTCAAATGTACGCGGACGTTTTCCAAAGAAAACAAGAAAAATTAGACGCTGGCAGAATGTAATGCTGCATTTTCAGGACCGCCAAATCCATCTTCAGCATTCTTTGCATCCAACACCTTGATTTGCGTATACTGTAAATATCATCTATTTAACTCCTGGCTGGGACTAAAATTAAAAAATAATTTTAAACACGCAAGGTACAGCGCATTAACATTTATATCTAACTCATCAAAAGTTGATATGATCACAGACATGATCTATGGATATGATACTGGAACAGCATCTATAATGTTGTGAGAAAAACAAGTATGAATCAGGGCTGCCAAAAGTGACGATTTTTCGGCATTTTGCCGATTTTTCCCTTAAAAATTTACTAAATGCCGATTGACGATTTTTATACCAAAAAATGCAGTTTTTTATTACATCTGTTGACAACGCGGTAACTTCTATTTAAAAGCATATTTTTGTGATCTGGCAATGCTCTGCTAGAATGTTAAATGAATAAATTTAACAAGTTTTCGTTTATGCTTTAATAAGAGAAAAAGAGATGGAATCGTATACATATCTATTAATTTTTCTACTTAAAAATGACAGAAAAGGTAACGGAATTACTTGAGAATCGTTTATTAAAACAAACGCACTGGCTGTTTCAGAAATGTTAAAATATTTGCAAGGAAAATATATTGGTAAGCATGGAAATGTTTTGCTAAAAATGTACATACATATGTTGTTTAATTCAACTTCTTTTTCTAGAAGAAGAAAATGATAACGAAGGTGTTGGGGTAAATTGTAGTACATCTAACAACAAACATTTTGTAAGTTTTCAGACTTGTATAATAAGAATTTGTAATTATATAGAATTACTTTTTTAAGGGTGAAAAAAAGAAAGCAGAAAGAAGAGTGGCTCATGGACCCCCAAATAAAAGATTGGGCAGAGAAAAAAAACGAAAAGTTCTATTGTAAATTGTGAAATGTGCAGTTAATTGCATCGTCTGGAAAAGGTGATCTACTGAGCCATGCTGAGTCAAAAAAACACATCACCGCTGCAAAGTCCATTTCAAGTCAAAAGAAAATCAATAAAAATTTTTAACTAGAAAAATTCGGTGCCAAAATTGCTGAGATTAAGGTGGCTCTTTTTATAGTAGAACACAACATTCCATTCATAGTTGCTAATCACATGACTCAAGTTTGTCAAAGTTCATTTTCTGATTCGGATAATGCCAAGAATATGCATTTTGGGCGCACTAAAGCTACCGCCATTGTGAAAAATGTTATAGGAAAATACCATTTTATGACCCTATGCGAGATTTTACGGAGCAATAAATTTTCCTTATGTGCTGATGAGTCAACTGACCTTACTAATTCTAAATCTCTTTGCTTGGTGGTGCGGGTTTGTCTAGATTTCAGAATACACGATCTTTTCTTTGGCTTATTAAAGGTGGATAAGTGTGATGCAAAAAGTTTGCATAAATTAATTGTAGAACATTTTGAAAATAATAATATTGACTTCAAAGCTAATATGATTGGATTTGCTGCAGATGGTGCTTCGGTAATGACTGGTAAGTCTCTTTCAGTGGCGAAATTGTTAAAGGACGATATACCAAATTTGTTTGTTATCAAATGCGTATGTGATTCTTTAGCTTTGTGTTCTTCCTATGCATGTTTGCAAATTCCATCAGAGGTGGAGACGCTAGCGCGAGAAATATATAACTATATATCAAACAGTACTAAAAGAAACAAACAATTCGAAGATATTCAGATGTTATTAGAATTAAAACCAAAAAAAAATGCTACATCCCAGTCAAACAAGATGGTTGTCTCTTGAGGCTGCGGTTGTTAGAATATTGGAGTTATATGAGCCTTTAAAAATTTATTTTTCTTTTGCTGTAAATATTGACAAAATAGATACTGCAAAATCTATTTAAAACAATTTGAATGAATCAAACCAAATTTATTAATATTTTCTTAAATATATTCTTGGTATAGTCAATGCTGTAAATAAAATATTTCAGAGTGAATGTACTGAAATACATAATTTATATGGGGAGATGGAAAGACTGCTTAAAACAATAATTTGTAATTTTATAAAAAAGGATATATTAAAAGATAATGAAATTCATTTGATAGATTTTAGAAACAAACACAACTTTTTGGAATTTGATCAAATTTATTTGGAGATTCACGCTAAAGATTTAATATTAAATCTGAAATTTACAATATAATTAAAAACTGTGTAAACTTTTATATAGAAATGGTCACCCAAATACTAAAACGGTTTGATTTTGAAATGAACTTTAAATCGCTTTGTTTAATAAATCCAAAAGTCATAATGAATAAAAAATTCAACTCCATTTTTGATATTCTGAAGGAATTTCCACACTTTATAGATAAAAATGAAAAACAAGCGTTAGATTCCGAGTACCGCGAATTACAATTTCTGGATTTTGAACAGATATTTAATAAAGACAAAATCAATTTACTCTTTTTTTGGCAAAAAAATCTCTGAAATAAAGCGAGGCGATTCCACAAAAGCTTTTCCAGTTTTAACTCAATTTGTGAAACAAATTATAATTTTGCCACATTCGTCCGCAAATGTCGAACGAATATTTAGTGTCGTCAATTTAAATAAAAATAAATTTCGATGTTCCTTAGAAAATGAAACTTTAGAAGGAATTCTTTATTCTAAGGATTATTTAAAACTTAATAAATCCAGTTGTTTTGACACTCATATTAAATACGACTTAGCAAAAATGTTAAATTCTGAAATGTATTCATAATTGTATATGAAATGTACATATGTATGTATGTATATTTAAGCTTTTTTAAATGTGTTCATAACTTGATATGAAATATGTATTTAAGCTTGTAAAATGAATTTAAACCGTCTCAATAAATAACTTTTTTAGAAATTATTTGTCCACGTTTATAAAACATAAGAATTCTGGAAAATTTATTTTTAAGTTATGCAATAATGTTTATAACACTCCTATGGATTATTATTTTTATATTTTATTAATAAAAATGAATTAAAACCTTACAAATACTCATTTTATTTTTGCCGATTTTCTTGCCGATTTTGCAAACTAAAGTGCCGAAAATGCAGATTTTTTTTCCATAAAGTGCAGATTTTCGATCAAAATATTCTGGCAACCCTGGTATGAATGATTAAAAATAAAATTTGCATTTCGTGACTATACCGACGGTGTAGTACAAAATTGCAACAAATGTACAAGATGTGTTGTAGAGAAGACAACAAAAAATGCTTTGAGTTGTGTGTGAATTTCGTCCAACCAAATTAATATTGATTAGTTGGTTAAATAGATGATATTTACAAAATACGCAAATCAAGGTGTTGGATGCAAAAAATGCTGAAGATGGATTTGGCGGTCCTGAAAATGCATTACATTCTGCCAGCGTCTAATTTTTCTTGTTTTCTTTGGAAAACGTCCGCGTACATTTGAAAAATAATTTTTCTTAATAAAAGTTAAATTAAAAATGAACCAAAAGCCGAAAATTTAAAATTTTAATTGATTTATGATGATCACCGGTTCAACCCCTGGCTGGGACTAAAATTAAAAAATAATATATTTTTAGGTTTTGAAAATCAAATTCATTTCTAAGAATATAATAGTTTAAAAACTTGTTTTACCAAAATATGTAGTTTCACAAAAATTTTAACAAAAATTCTACTTGCAATACAAAGTTTCAAATTCCATATAAAACTGAAAATGCACAAACAATAACTTACCACTATTAAAAATTCCAATTTAAAAGTTTTCTAAGAAACTCAATTTTTGCAAAATAAAACATTTACCCTATTGATTCATTTTTCAGCAAAAATTTTAATTTTTGCAAAAAATTCTACTGGCAAGGATCAAATTAAGTTTACGGGCACCGCTCCAAAATAAAAAAGTGGCTGCAAAATGCAATTTTAAGCAAAAAATGTGAAGTGATAAAATTGGCGGCAACCCTTAGTTTCGGAGTTACGAACCTCCTAAGTTTTTATATATAAGAGGGTATATATCGAGTATTCCAATATTTGAATTAAATTGACCTTTATTGCATTATCATTTAAACCGATACATACAAACATTTGAAAATTGTACAGAATATCCACTACTTTGCCTGGTATATTAAGAAGTCTAAATATTTAAAATTACAAATTATAGGGTATTAAAATAATTGCTGTTATTTTATGTATATGACCAAACTGGTAAACTGCTGTAGACAGTTGAATGAGATTTGCACAGCACCGCTATTACAAGCAGCAAACTTGAAATTAAAACTTAAAGGGTATCCTTATAACTGATGTAATTTGACAAGTATGGCCCTATCTTTGAAACCGTTACAGTTAAACTCTTGAAAATTAGACAGTTTGTGCATTACTATATTAATGTCTCTTTTAAGTGTCTGCTTTGAAATCGGTTTTATGCAAGAATTATCACACAACTTTTCCTTCTTAAGATTATTTTTTCAAAGCCTCTTACAACTTTTTATTTTATTAAGATCAACTGAATTTTTTCCAATTAAATAAAATTAATAAAACAAATTGATCTTAAGGGTGGGGTATTCAACACGTAAAAAGATCAATATAGAACTTGTTATTCGAATATTTTTTATTTTGTCTATGAACAAATAAAAAAAACGTATTTTTTATAAATAAATATAATTACATTGCTTTTTCGTGTACTTTAAACACTGTGTTTTACTACATATAAAATAAATATAAAGAGAAACCTGTATTTGGGTTAAATAAAATTTTATTTTTAAAAGCGCTAAGTAATAACTGAATAGCGAAATTTCCATTATTTTCATAAAAATATTAAGTTAATAGAAACAAATAATTTTCTGCTTTAATTTACAATTCCTTTATTATATTTTTTATATGTAATTGCTCCTTTTTATAAAAAAAGCATTTTTTTATAAGTACATAGGTATGTATGTATGTAGTACTTGCTCAAACTAGATTTAAGGGCAAGTTTTTCATTTTGAATGATTGAGAATCTGTTTAGTGAATTTCCAATGACACTCATATTACAACATTTCACCACCAAATACTCAATATATACCATACTGTTCGTACAAATTTTGGAAGCCCGTAACTCCAACACTAAGGTTTAGCTCCAAATTTTGAATTTAACATTTTTTGCTTACAATTTAATTTTTTACCCTGTAGACAACTTTTTTTTAATTATTCAGCTGCGTCCGTAAACTAGATTTGTTGCCAATATTTTAAAAAATATAAAAATTTCAGAGCCCCGTTACTCGGAAAAATGGACAACCTTTTTATCCTCTTTCGGTCGTTTATAGCAGTTTATGTGCACGCAGAACAGTTTTCGAGATATACGCGAAAAACTAAAGTTATAAAATTGAGCGATTTTTTTTAATTTTAAAAGTTTGCCGCTTAATAACTTTTTTCGTACAGTCTTTCAGGAAACAAACTATACCACGATCGATTCGTATTTTCATCCTCTCTCGAACGTATATAGCGGTATATGTGCACGGGGAATAGTTTTCCAGATATAAGCGAAAAACTAAAGTTATAAGTTTGAGCGATTTTTTTTTAATTTTAAAAGTTTGCCGCTTAATATCCTTTTTCGTACAGTCTTTTAGAAAACAAGCTATAGCACGATTGATTCGTATTTTTATCCTCTTTCGATCGTATATAGCGATATATGTGCACGCGGAATAGTTTTCGAGATGTAAGCAAAAAACTAAAGTTATAAACTTGAGCGATCTTTTTTAATTTTAAAAGTTTGTCGCTTAATAACTTTTTTCGTACAGTCTTCTAGAAAACAGGCTATACCATGATCGATTCGTATTTTTATCCTCTTTCGATCGTATATAGCCGTATATGTGCACGCGAAACAGTTTCCGAGATATAAGTAAAAAACAAAACTTATATTTTTTCCGATTTTTTTACAATTGAAAAGTTTGCTGGCTTATAACTTTTTTCGTACAGTCTTTCAAAAAACGAGCTATACTACAATAGGTTCGTATTTTTAGCCTCTATCGATTGGCGTCAGTGGCTATGATGCACGGCTCTTAGTTTGGTTATTATAACTAAAAAACCATCACAATTAATGACTATATGCTTTAGGTTAAGCTCCTTCATTTTTAAAATGGCGAAAGTGACAATTGACGAATTGTGACCGCTTCTAAAAAATCTTAGATATTGTCAAATTTTGTTTACATTTTTGTTTTTAACAACAAAAATACTCCTTTTTTTACAACTCTTTTAAAAAAGTTTAAATTTCTCGGAGTTTGTTTTCTTCTCCTACGTGATCTGATAATCCATCTGTCCAGTAGTGCGATTCACTAACTTTTAACACTTTAAAAGGTGTTAACTTTAACCACACATTTAATTGTTTGCACTAACCACTATGTGATTCACTAACTTATATATAACCATGGTAAACAGTTTTATATTTCTCTCTATTCAAATTGATATTACACGGCAACTCTGCCAAGAGAAATGTTAAAATAAGAGAAAATAACAAAGAAGAATACAAAAAAACAAAACAAAAACCTTGTGATTAATAAATTTTAAATAGTTTTGTGCAAACTAAGTAGAAAATTATAATATATTACTATTTTATTCATTTAGTAAATGCTTTTAAATTTTCAAGTCGAATGGGACTTGCTGGCGGTAAATTTAAAAAGCTCCATGGAAAATTGGAGTGCGACAAGAAGTGGAGCAAATTGTCCGAAAAGCTAAATAGTCTTGGTGGGCGGTTAAAGCGGTCAACCAGTGGCTTTTTTTATTGTAATTATTTTTTAATGAATTTTTTGCTTTGTACTTTATTATTTTTATTTTTTTTATTTCATTGAATGCTTTATCTTTTGATTGAATTTTTAATTTTTTAACGTTATTCACTGCCAATGTACAACTTTTTTTTTCAATAATAAACAAATAAATGAATAAAGTTGTTTTATTTCACAAAATCATTAAAAAGGGTTATATTTAATAAAAGAGGCATATAAATAAAATGTTATAAAATCAATACATATACATACATAATAAAAAAACACTTTTTTAAACAGATTAAACGACACAAAAAATGCTGCTGTTAATAAACCACAATTTGTTTTGCTATAAATAACAGCTGACTGAAGCAGCTTGCTTTAAACACCAATAAACATCGTTTAAAGTGTTAGTGAATAGCAAAATGGTTATTTTTGTGGTTAACATTTTTAAACCAAACAATTGTGGTTTAAAAAGCATAGTGAATCGCACTAAAAATAATGAACGGCGGTTGGCCATTGGCGGTAGCATTAGCCAGATGAAGGTGGTATTTTATATTACCAAAATCTGAGAATGCTTTTAATTATTTGATTACAATTATGTTAATTTTGTATCACTATTCATTGCAAACTGATCTTCATATTTAAAGTAAAAAAAAAAAATATAATTAAAATTGAATAGTCTTCAGTAATTTCGTAACGCACACACAAAAATTTTTAGGCGGCAACAAGCCAAGGAGGAAATCAAATTTTTTGTTTTTGATTATTTGTTGTTTATTCAAATAAGTAAAATAACGCTAGACAATTCAATTGTTTTGGTTCTTGAATCCATTTTTTAAATGATTACTTTTAACGAAAACAATTTTAATTAAATTTGTGAGCAGATCAGCTGTCGTAGACAAATAAAAATTATGTCACACGTAAATATATATTTACGTTTGAGACAAAATATTAAAGTTCTTCTGTAAAATACTAATTTTGACACACATGCAAAATTACATATGACTCACACTGTTAAAAAATCAAATGTAATAAGCATTTCGTGTAAAAGTAGCTTACCAGAAGTTGTGCAACCTCAGTGGCAACGTTGGTAGAGGTGCGTACTGTAAAACACAAGATCATAAGTTCGAGCACACCGTTGGACATGCGCAAAAAAAAAAAATTACAGCAGTAAGTAAAATCAAAGTTGCCAGAAGACCAAAACAAACATTTGAAATATTATATACAGTATTGTTCGGCACCTAAGCAACTTTTCCCCACAAAATACTCACGGTCGTATATATTCTCTATTAATAGATTATTGAAAAATTTCCCATTTATTTATTACTGAACATACAGTCTACATATTAATATTAACAAAAAGAAATACATTTTATGTCTTTGGAAGAAATTATAAAACAAAATTAACTTAAAAATTCGCTGTTCGAAACCTAAGCAACTTCTACATTGTTGCATTTGTTGCGAAATGTTAACTAAAACAACAACAAAAATTTTAAACAAAAATTTTAGTCCCGTTATGATTGCTATTGAAAAAAATAATTTTGGTTGATATTATGCATTTAAGTAGTACCAATTCTTTAGAAGTGCAACCATGAAGCGAACACGTTATGGATCAGCTTTTAAGCTAAAGATTATTGAACTTTTTAATAACGGTAAATCCCAAATTGCTATAGCAAACCAATTGAATATTAATAAATCAATAGTTTCCCGACTTATAAAAAAGTATAAAGCTACTGGGAAAATAGAGGAATTCAATAGCGGTGGGCGACCTCGAAAAACTTCTGAGCGACAGACCAGAAAATTTTCCGTCTAGTTAAAAAAATCTATTTATTTCGTCGAAAGACATAGTAAATGAGCTTGAACTTCAGATTAGTTCTTCCACAGTAAGAAAGCGTTTATTGGAACAAAACTTAAGGAGCTTCATGCCATCTAAGAAGCCTATGCTGACTAAGAAGCATTCGAAAAAGAGGTTTGTTTGATTGATTGCAACGTAGTCTCTGATTTTCTCAGCCTTTTGGTTGTTTTAGGTTGGATTTTGCTAGAGCACATATGGATTGGACTATGTCCAAATGGAGAACTGTTTTGTTCAGTGATGAATCTAAATTTAACTTATTAAATTCAGATGGAGTTTGCCACGTGAGAAGACCAAAAGGAAAGCGGCTACATCCTCGGTACTCAAAAACCACAATAAAGCATTGGGGTGCAAATGTGATGGTTTGGACTTGTTTTTTGGCCAGTGGTGTTGGTCCCTTTGTAGAAATTTAAAAAAATGGACCGTTTTGTTTACAGAGACATTTAGCAACTCACATGCTTAACTATGCTGAGTGGGAAATGCAACTTCGATGGGTGTTTCAACATGACAATAACCCAAAACACTCATCGAAGTTAATCAATGATTGGTTATCAGCTAATGGGGTTTAAGTTTTGGATTGGCCACCTCAATCGCCAGACTTGAATCCAATAGAGAACCTCTTTGGAATTTTAAAACGGAGAGTTGGAACTCGACGCTTTAAAAATAAAGAGGAGTTGATGAACTGTCTAAAATCAGAGTGGGAAGCTATACCAACATCTATTCTATCGAATCTTATTGAATCTGTGCTCAAAAGATGCGCTAAGGTCGTAAGAAACAAAGGATATCATACCAAATATTAAAAATTGCTTATGTTTTGAACAGCGAATTTTTAAGTTAATTTTGTTTTAATTTTATTATAACTTCCAAAGAAATGGAATTTATTTTTTTTGTTATGTTAAGGTTATAGACACATTGTGTAGTAGTAAATAAAAAAAAATATTTTCTATAAATTTATTTAAAGAAGAGATATGAGTCTATTATTACTTAGTGGGAAAAAGTTGCTTAGGTTTCGAACAGTACTGTAAATTCTAGGAATAAATTGTAGCGAGTTTGTAAAATTCTCCACCACCGTATCACGTCTACAAGACGAGTATAAAAAAGAAATACGATTCAAACACGCTACTTCTCAGGTTTGATATCTAATACGGCAAGTTTAGCAGCAGGTTGATGATAGATTTCATTTGGAGTTTTCACTAGAGCGCTTCGCACCTTGGGCCGGCAGTGCCGGGGTAGATTCGAATAAACGATTATTACTACGTCACCTGTTTCAATACGCTTTACCTTGTTAAACCAATTTGTTCGTCTTGTCATAGCAGGTAGTACTTCGGCAACCCATCGTTTCCAAAACATGTCAGACAATAACTGGGTGTGGCACCAAGACTTCCGTAAATAATGGTAGCTACTTTCAAATTTACCAGCTGGTTTAACGAAAAATGGTGTGAGTGCTTCCTGGTCAGCGAAATCTACTAATAGGTAAGTCAATTAACGTGGATTAATAATATTTTAAACTTTCAGAAACAGGTTATATAATTTTTCATCGTTTACTTTCTGGTTTGTTGAAATAGTCTGGTACGGAACTGTCTTGAGGAGTCGCCCCTACGTTCCCGAACCCCACACATATGCGGGCTTACCGGAGGGCTCAACATCAACTTCATATTTGTTGAGGCAAATTCGCTCTGTAAAGTTGTAAAATCTTTTCTTTGATATGCTTCACGCAATTCTTTTCCAGCAGCCTTGAGATTCGTGCCATTATCACTGTATATTTTTTGGGCATTCCTCTGCGCGCTATTAAGTTTCTAATATACATGAATAAAGCGCCATATCGCTTCTCATAAGCCATACTTCTAAGCAATCACTCCCATTTCGAAAATCTCCTATAATCTGCTAACAAGGCATTTTGTTGTACTTGGACTGCTACGTGTTCATAACAAACTACAGTGACAGGCATGACGTGATCAGGTGACGTTTTCAAAATATCAGATGGTTGGTGAAAAAATGATGGCTCAATAAACCATGTAATCTCAGGGCCGAACTTTGGTTGTCGCACCCATTTCGTTGCTAAGTCCGCAACGTTTTCTTAAGATGGCCTCACTTTGAGACGTCTGTCATCTCTTGTATTTCGGAGACCATGAGCATGACGAATTACTTAAAACGCCTTAGATCAGCTTTAAGCCACTGAAACTTTACGTCGTGATCACGTATAATATTCATTGCCAGTCGTGCTCCCTGGACTGCCCCAGCAGTTCCATACGAGGAACAGAAACTAGCCGTAAAGGTGCCATTTTAGCCCTTGAGCGTACCATACTTATTTTTTTGCGTTTGTATACGAAAATATGCAAATATGCACTCGCGTCGACGAAAACGTGTAATTATACCTTGCTATTCTGGTTTGTACCACATATAAATAGCATCTTGGAACTTTGAGACATTTGATCTTTTTTAACGCCGGCAACCACCTAAACCATTCTTCCGAAAATGACTCAGAAATAAGATCATCCGATTCCGTTCCGCTGCGCTAAATATTTTGTAAAAGGATCTTCATTTGAATCGTGTAAAACGAAAAAAAAACCCTAAAGGATCGTAGATAGACATCAATAGTCTCAATAACTGTCTTTTGGTCGGGAGATTTCGTCCAGATAAAATCTCTTCAGTGGCCTTCGTAAACCTCAAGTCATGGGTAAAGACGTCATCGGCTGTTTTTCACCACATTCAAAAGACTTTATCAGGCTTCACCACATTTTCTATTTTACTTCCCACACAGCAAAACGATTTAGGCGTTTCCTCCACATTCATTGCTGTCAAAACTTCCTTTGAACTTGACAGCCAGTTTTAATGTAAAAATTCCCCTGGCTAAAAATCTGATTTACTTGTTGTGCTAGCTGAATCGCTTCTTTAACGTTGTCGATACTTTCGAGCTAGCGAACAGCTAGCTCCAAAGGATAAAACCTGCCGAACGTATGTATCAAGTTGTTGCGCGCTATTTGCCCACCAAAGAAATCTTTGTGCTTGGGTATCTTCCACTTCAACGGCAACGCGGTAAAATATCTCAGATATACTGCCACTTATTCCGATTTTTCCAATCCGAAAGTTAAAGTGTACGTTTATCAGCGGGGTAGTTAGGTCTGGACCCTTACCAAGATATCCCTTTAGTGATACAGCCTGGTAGACAGCAACGGCGTTCAAGAGCCTTCTAATCTTTTCGGGCTTATTAGGGTGCTGACGACAAAAATCGGTAAATACAATTTTCTCTGATATGGCATCTCCACTTCGGTCCTTTCTAGGTTACGAATGTATCCTTTTTGCATCATGTTGTTAATTTGTTTTTCAACGCGGGTTTTTAAATCTGGGTTTCGTTCTTACTTTCGTTCAAAACAAAGAAGTATTTTTTAAGCCATATGGTAATTATCTGGCATTGTCAAGTTTTTACCTTTTCATAAAAGTTTAACAATAATTCGGCTACCATTCCGCAGAATGTAGTTTTGAATCATCGTATCATCTCTAAAATAAGATGTTTCACCTCTTACACACTCATTTTCAATTTGCATATTATATTTCATTGATTCGTTCAGCATTAATCAGCTCCACATTCACAAATATGGAATTGTAGCGATACATTGGTTTATACAATAGAATTAATTATTCCTGACACCAAAGAGCCATAAACAGTCCATCTTTAGCCTTTAACGGCATAGCCAAATTTTTCTTAGTGAGTCCCATAATAATTCTTGAAGTAACGTCTATGTATGACTACACAGGTAGATCACGTAAATGTTCTGCTAGTTATCCTAAAATTAATGTTGGCCTCGGCAAATCAAGCTTGCTTATAGTTCGAACATTTTTTAGTAAAATTATGTTCTGATTGTTATTCGAAGGAGAAATTTTTAAATCGACGCATTTAGATTCGTTCTCGCCATGTACGCGGCCTTCTTTCTATTTAAGACGCAGCTCAGATTGTGGACCCTTAAGCCTAGTTCCTCCGGTACCGATTTTTCAATCAGAGTAGGATCAGATCCCTCGCCTAAAAATGCATATTCGGTAATATCACCTGTTTCGTAGATCGTAATCGGTATAATCCTATACAATATGTAAGATGTCATGGAACAAAGCATTGCTACAACAGGCGAGTTATTATTAGAGTCGCCAGCTACATCTGGTTTATGTAATAGGGGGTGGTGTTTCGCTTTACAAAAAAATCTTGGGTTATGTACCTTCAAACATGAGCGACATTAGTTTCGATCATTAACGATAGTCTATCTCTCTTGACAATCAATTTTCTTAAATTCTGTGCACTGGGCAATATAATGATCTAAATGATCACGATCCATTCGTACTTTTATCTTCTTTCGATCCTATATAGCGGTATATGTGCACGCGGAATAGTTTCCGAGATATAAGCGTAAAACTAAACTTCTTAATTTTAGCAATTTTTTATAATTTTTAAAGTTTGCCGTTTAATAACTTTTTTCGTGCAGTCTTTCAAGAAACAAACTATACCACGATCGATTCGAATTTTAATCCTATTTCGATCGTATATAGCGGTATATGTGCACACGGAATACTTTTCCGATATAAAAACGAAAAACTAAACTTATTAATTTCAGCGATTTTTTTTTACATTTTTAAAGTTTGCCGCTTAATAACTTTTTTTGTACAGCCTTGCCGGAACCAAGCTATACCACAATCGATTTGTATTTTTATCTTCTTTTGATCGTATACAGCAGTATATATACACGCGAAATAGTTTTCGGGGTATAAGTAAAAAAAAAAGGTTATAA
Organism: Cistogaster globosa; assembly: GCA_937654795.1. NCBI lineage: Eukaryota > Metazoa > Arthropoda > Insecta > Diptera > Tachinidae > Cistogaster > Cistogaster globosa. The sequence goes on from OW569405.1 coordinate 51,182,128, forward strand.
TTTTGAGCGATTTTTTTAAATTTTAAAAGTTTGCCGCTTAATATCGATCGATTCATATTTGAATCCTCTATCGATGCTATAAAGCGGTATATGTACACACAGAAAAGTTTTCGAGTTATGAATGAAAAATTACTCTTAATAGCTTAATGTGTTGCTTAATAAACTTTACAATACAGTCTTTCAAAAAATAAACTATTCCACGAACGCTTCATACTTTTGTCCTCACGTGGAGTATTTTTTAAGATATAAGCGAGAAACTAAACTTGTTCATTTGAGCTATTTTTTTACAGTCTTTTAGAAAACAAACTATACCACGATTGATTCGTATTTTTATCCTATTTCGATAGTAAATAGCGGTAAATATTCGCGCAGAATAGTTTCCGAGAAGTTTGCCGCTTAATAACATTTTTCCTACAGTCTTTCAAAAAACAAACTATACCACGATTGATTCATATTTTTATCATCTTTCGATCGTTTATAGCGGTATACGTGCACGCAGAACAGTTTCCGAGATATAAGCGAAAAACTAAAATTATATTATTGAGCGATTTCTTAAAATTTTGAAAGTTTGTCGCTTAATAACTTTTTTCGAACAATCCTTCAGAAAACAAACTATACCACGATTGATTCGCATTTTTATCCTCTTTCGATCGTTTATAGCGGTATTTGTGCACGCAGAACACTTTGCGAGATATAAGCGAAAAACTAAACAAATATTTTTAAGCGATTTTTTTAATTTTAAAAGTTTGCCGCCTAATAACTTTTTACGTACAATCTTTTAAGAAACGAGCTATACCACGATCGATTCGTATTTTAATTCTCTATCGATCGTATATTGCCGAATATGTGCACGCGGAATAGTTTCCGAGATATAAGCGAAAAACTAAACTTATAAAACGTTTACGTATGCATGTATAACTTTGATCTGTTTCCTCAAAGGTTTGAAACCATATTTCCTCAAACCCATTTTTAAAATAATATATTCCGTAATTTCTCAAGAGCATCATATTCTATTTTGTTTAACAGATTTATTTGCCTCCAAAGTTTTTTGGTTTCTTGTTTTTCTTTAAAGTGGTTAGAAATGTAAATTTAAAAAGAAGAATAACGGGAATTTAGAAATTTATATGGGAGCACAAATTTTCATAATTTACGCAAACGTCAGAACGTTAATATGGTGACGAAAAGAGTAAGTAGAGCTACCTTCTATTTTCATATAGTGATATTAACTGATTTTATAAAAGTAAAGTCATATGTGTTTTCATTAAAAAATAACAAAGGGTTAGATGAAATTATTGCCATTGTGCTTTAAAACATGGCTGATTATATTTTTTTAAATATTAAGTAAAATATTTAATATATTTATAAGCATTGGCTATTTTCCTCAAAGTTTCAAAAAGGCTAAAGTAATTTCAGTACACAAAACTGGAAAAGATGCTATATTTGTAACCACTTAGAGACCAATTAGTATTCTAAGCCTATTTGACAAAGTTTTTAAAAAGGCTATTCTTAAAAAAATAATAGATTTTTCACATTTAAGCAAAATCATTAATGACCAACAGTTTGGATTCCGTAAGGAACACTCTACCATTCATAAGTTGAAGAGGATAATTAAATACATATATTGAAAATCATAAAAATCAGCTCAAAAATACTGGAGTTATCTTCCTTGTTATTGAAAAGGCAACAATCAAGAAATTACAACAGACTATAAACTCAAGCTACAAATATTTCAATAAATGGAAAATTAAAGTCAACAACAACAAAACCCAAGCTATCATTTTTCCATACAACAAATCTCCAAAGCGAATTCCTTCACAAAACTTATACTCACAAGATGTAGAAATGTAAAACATTCGTTTACATTGACAACGTTTAACATATACCATCAACTCATCTGTCGAAAACGTACGTATAATTTAACGATGCATAATTTTTAGTAGTAAAAAAAATAAGAAGATAAGAGAAATTGATTTCGAGGACACATTAATAATTAGACTAAATATGAACAAACTCAGTTATAAATTTAAACAATGTCTTCCATGCTGGAAGAAGAAGATAAAAAAAATTTTTAGTGGACATAAACGTGTTTGTAGGTCACAATACGCTGGATTATGAACATATATGTAATTCAATAAATACTTATATTTTTAATAGACGCAATGGAACATTTTGAGAGAAAGATGTACAAAATAAATAAAATAACTAATAAGAAGTAAAAAATATTTTTTTTTATTATTTGGTAACCAAATAATAAATATTTCTTTTACTGCTTTTGTTTTTTCAATACTTTGGTACATCTTTGGGTAGATTATAAGAAAAAGAAAAATTTATTGTTTTTATTAAAATTTTTTTCCAAACTAGTATTTATAAATTTCAAAGTTATTTTGTTATAACCAATATCATTTTTGCTGTTTTTTAAGAATTTACCCAAAGATGTACCATAATATTGAAAAAAACACGACCTTTCAAGACGAAGGCTTTTTTTTTACTAAAAACATAAAACATATTAATTTATTTATATTCGTATTAAAAAATAAAAATGTCATTTTATCAGTGATATCACCAGAATATCGAGTTTACAGTGATTTTTTTAGTGGTGACACTAAAATAATCGACAGATGTAAAGTGGAACAAAATGAGATAGGAACATCTTTTAAAGATGTTGAATTTTAGCCCTGTGTATTTCTTATGGGAAGATGTTAATATCATCGCAAATTGATGGTAGATGCTAGATGTTGATCAGTGTAAAAAGGCTATTAGATAAAAAACTTTTATTTCAACAATATGTTAAATACATATTTGACAAATCAACAAGGTGTGATTGCGAACTGTATCGTTACTAAACAGGAGATTAAGTCTTAACTTTAAAAACAAAATATTGTTGTACAAAATGTATATCAGACCGATCTTGACTTATGGTTGCTAAGTCTGGTATGGCATAACTGCAAAGTCATAAAAAAAGCTTCAAATCATACAGAACAAAAACTTAAAAATTATTCCCGTGGATTCCCCACTGGCTTACTGCATTCAAATTTTAAGCCTAAGATGATTACTTCATTTGGGGACTTGACGCTGTCAATTAATAAAAAATGCAGATCGTCTAACTTTGAAACTATAAGAAATTTTAAAAGCAAGCACTAAGATTCTTTTGAATAGAAAGAATCTAAGTTAGTGATTGGTTAAACAAATTTCATTATAACTTTAAAGCTTGTATGAGGTTTTTTAAAATAAACTGTTCCTTAACACTGTATTTTTAAAATTTTCGTATATTTTATTAAGTAGCTTCAAAATATTGTAGTACTTTAAAAATAAATTCGCATACTATGGCACCTTAAATATTTTAAGTTGATTTTCAAAATAAACTTTAAATTTCAAAAAAAGAAAAAAAATAATTATAATAAAAAGTTATGTTCTTATTCGACATTGGTTACAGAGAGAATTTTCCCTATAACTTTTTTTTAAACTTTTTGATATTTTATTTTTTCTCTTGTTTTCTCTTAGTTGTATCTTTGTTAACTTTTTTTTTTTTTTGAATTCTTAGGATTTCGTAAATTAAATTTTAGCAATTAAAAAATCTTTAGTAAACCTTATTTTTAAATCAGAATCCTGAAATGTAAGACGAAACAATCAATTATCATTATATAAAACAAGTTAGATTGCAGGCAGCTAGGATAGCTCTGTATTATCTGGAAGAAACGAAGGAACATAAATATAGAGATCGAAGAGAGAGGTAAAAAGAAGAAATGAAAGGATGGAAATGAAAGGCTATTCTTGATTTCCTTATTATTCTATACTGTAATATATGTTTGGCTGGGAAGACTTTTCAAAAGTTTATTATTATTATGTAATAATAATAAATAATAATAGGTAATAATAATAAATACTTTAAGCCTTTGAGGCTTTCTATGTACGAGGGCTGCTCTATATATTTCTGGACTAATAGTGAAAATGCGAATATTTATAATCAAAAATGGTTTTATTGTTTTTCAAAGTATTCTCCAGCATGATTTATACACTTTTGCATGCGCTCAAATCAGTTGTCGAAGCACTTTTTCCACTCCGATTGAGACACCTCAAAAACATGGTTTTTGAACACTTCAACAGCTTCTTCTGGCGACGAAAATCGTTGACCACGCATTTTTTTGTTGATGTACGGAAACAAGAAGAAGTCATTAGATGCAAACTCAGGGCTGTACGGCGGATGACCCATTAATTCGACGTTTTGGCCGGTCAAAAATGCTCTGGTTTGAGCCGATGTGTGAGAGCTCGTATTGTCATGGTAAACAATGATTCGTCTTCTCTTGTTGGTTTTTCGAATTTCTCCGATGACTTCAGGCAAACAAATTGTACTGTACCACTCAGAAGTGACCGTCCTACGTTGCTCAAGCAAAACAGTGGCCACATGACCAGTTTTGCCGAAGAAACAGGCGACAATTTACTTCGAAGTGCTTCTTCCACGAACAACTTTCGTTAGATTTTGCTCGCCTTTGAAGACCCACACGGTCGATTGATGTTTCGTTTCGGGCTCATACGATCTTATAAACGTCTTTTGAAGCACCGCAATCGTATTTTTGCAACATTTCTTTGCACCAATCGACACGAGCCTTTTTTTGAGCGACTTTCAAATTGTGCGGGGTCCAACGAGAACAAACCTTTTTTACGGCCAGGTGTCCATGCAGTATCGAATGTATGCTGGTGGAAGAAATGTCCAAGGATGTCTCTATCTCTCGGTATGTCGCATGTCGATCTTGCATTATGAGTTCACGCACGGCATCAATGTTCTCTTGCACAACAGCCGTTTTTGGACGACCTTCACGGAATTCGTCTTTGAGCGAGCTTCGGCCACGATTAAATTCATTATACCAATTTTCACAGTGCTATAGGATGGTGCTTCATCGCCATACAAAGATTTAGGTTCATCAATGCACTCTTGTCGTGATAATCCACGTCGAAAGTTGTGAAAAATGATGGCACGAAAATGTTCACGAGTTAATTCCATTTTTTTTATATTAATTTTTTCAAGTCACTGTAAACAACACAAATAATGGTCGTACGTCAAAACGTTTTGAGTACGATTATGCTTAAAAATGACAAACTTTCCAATGGAAATATCGGATTGCACTTGGCAGCACTCAGTGTTGCCAGGCCAGAAATATATATAGCAGCCCTCTTATTGCAAATACATAAATAAACAAAATTTTAGGTATTATTACATTTCTACAAGTGAGTTTTTCTCATTCTACGCATACGAAACTTGGAAGGAGTACAAGAGAAAACATGAACTTGAAAAGTCCCCTAAACGATTTTTCCATAAACAGATATTTACGAGATAAATAGAAAACCAACAAAATGTTCCCTAGTGCATATTGTGCTTGGAAACACGTAAGAATACTAGTCTAACGCCATGTGGCCAATTTGTTTTGTAGCAGCTGTTATTAAAAAAACAAAACAAAAATGTATAAAAACGGAATGAGTTGCCAGATAGTCGGCCGCGCTGGCATGCTGGCGTTTGCACCGGCTAGGGCTCGCCGTCTTGGGATGGGTCTTTGGCCAACCAAACTGGGTACCTGGGCAGCTACAAAAAAATAATCATGCCAGCAAAAAAAAACATGTTAAAAATTTAAATTAAACGAGGCCCAAAGCAACCCCTGTCGGCTTCTTGCTTTTCACACTACTATTACCTTGGCTGGTATTCTGCCAGATTTATGGCCCTCCCGCTTGAGGTTAGGAACCTCACCTTGACATTGTATTTAATTTTTTTTTTGAATGTCCCAAAGAAACTCCTTTGCAACCACTTACCCCACCCTACTTACCGCACGTTAAAAAAGTCTTAAGCCTTCATATTAAAATTTACAGACGCTCAAATTAAATACATTATAAATTCGTGAGTTTTATTATTAACCAAAAGCTAAATTTTCTTTCTTATTTATTCACACGCATTGTAAAATAAAATTACAAAAAAAAAAAAAAAACGATAATGCGTTAATTTTTAACAATATATGTTAACAAAAAAATTAAATTATTGCAAAACGAATCGATAAACAAAATTTTTAGTTACTAATATTTATTTTATTTTATTTATTTTATTTTATTTTATTTATTTTGTTAGTTATGCTGCATCTCCAGGTAGAAGCCGTCCGTCCGTTGAGCTTAGGTACGGGTTCTGTTTAGGTAAGTTATCTTTTAAACCGTTTATACCACTTATATTTAACTTTGTCTAATTTTTTATTCTTTTTTTAGGTAAGGAGAACACTAAGGTGATATAACCACCTGATGACCGCGATACAAAAACCTAGGCTGAGCTCACCCTATACCAACGCGCGCTCAGGTCTAATGATGCCTGAAGAATGAAACGTGGACAACGAGAAGGTACCTATATGTTTCCCTTATTATTTTGGCTAAAGATTAATATAATGTATTTTTATTTTGTTCGTAGGTAGTCTGTCGTTAGTGTCCGAAGTCCTTGGCTGAATACCTGGCACCGCCGGAAGTGGCGATGCTGATGAGAAACTGGTCCCACGGTGGATGTGACAGCGATGGTGTGGCTGATGGTGGTGGCTGCTTAGCTGGTCTGTTTAATTTTATAGTTTTTATTTTTTTATATTTAATTTAAACGTTTTCTTTTACTGGTTTCCTTTGTTTAATGGTTAACTTTTTTTTTCAATTTGGCTACAATGTATTATTATAACTAGTTTTGTCTTTTTCAGATTGTTCTTATTAATTTTTATGATATTTCTAATACCTTAAGTTCACTATATCTTTCTGCATCAGGTTTGGTTGTTAACTTCTGGTTTAATTTTTATAATTGAGTTTAAGTTTTTATAATATTATTTAACTTTAATTTAAATCTGCCGATTTAGTTTTAGCACCTTCTGTTTAAGTTTAAAATGTTATACAAAACTATATGTGTTATTTAACTTAACAATAAACACTTTAGTAACATTTCTTAAATGTGTTTTATTTCTTTTTGAAGTTTTAGAATTTTCCTTCCTCCGGGCCACTTGTCACACCTTACTTCGCGCAATCAGAAAAGATCGACATTTTATTTTTGCCTCCCCAAGAAACCTCTTGGTCGCCATGGATACTCCCCATTTTAAAAATTTTCAGCAATTAACAATAATGTTTTGCCTAATATTTGCTGTGCATGCTGAAGTATATCAGCTGACCGCACGGCTTTATCCAAAGTCTTTACAGGGCGCACACGACAGTTTTGTTAGGACTGTATTTTGGATTGGGAGATATTTAAAAATCTCAAATTGTGTAACTACAAAGAATCCACGACTATCAGTACCCACAACTTAGTCCGCATATCATTTCTTATTTTCTTAAAATTGAAATATAGAAAAATGTGTTTTTAAGCATTTGTTTTAGAGTTCTGTAAACAATATAAAAAATTTCCCATCTACTCCATTATACCGGTAAAATTGGGTGCTTTTACATGTTTATCTCTACGAAATGACATATTAAAAGAAATCTATATTTGAACCAAGATTCTAAGGCACTTCCTTACAAAATTTTATTCAAATCCAGCCAGCAGTTTTGCCGTGGATACGCGGATATGGACAGACGGACAGTCAAAAATTCTACACCAATATAAAATTTTTAAAAAAATATTTTATGTAAAGAAATGACCCCGTTGCTGTTTAATTATATGTATAGATTTACATACATATATATATGTATGTGGCCTAACTTATATATGACTTAGTTTTAAACAATACCAGAGCATAAAATCCAAAAACAATTAAAAAAAAGAAAGTTTAAACCATGCAATTTTGCAGCAATTTACTTTCTGGCAGCCCTGGTGAAGAAAATGATAGTTTAACTAGCAGTGATATTGATACGCCCAAAATTTTTTTTCCTCCTTTTGCATTTACCACTAATCTTCTGTAGAACCATTTTCCATGAATTCTCCTACATGGGGAATGCAATTAAATGCTAGATGCTTAGATAATGTCTTGGAATTTTTAGCTTCGTTCATAACGTTTTTTGTGTGTCCTATTGATGTTTATGTAATTTTTGGAATTGATAAAACGAACATGAATATCCATGCCACAAGCGGAGGCCACATAATCTTGCACAGCACTCACGAAATTCTGATCGTGTTAACAATAATATCAATATCTCTTAGCGTATGCATCAATTATGCACATCTGGAATATGCGGATGCCATTTCGTATTGTACAAAATTTTTTTAGGAATTCCATTTTTTTTTATTAGGAATCAAAACACATTAAATGATTGGACTTTTTTAACAAATAATTTATTTTTGACGATTTTCAAAAACATGCTCAATTCGCCTTGACAACTACAACGTGTACGACTGTAAAGGCCGGGGCACATAGAATCCGTCATACGTTAAACTTTGACAAATTCAACTAAAGTCAAAGTAACGACGGATGAGGTTGGCACAATGAATACTTTGCTGACGGATTTTAAATCAGCTGTTTTTCTTTTCATCTATTTGTAAAAAAAATTATTTAAGTACACATTCAAAATGGAATTGGACGAAATATTAGAATTTGTTTTAATTATAATTTTAATGTATAAAGCTCGGGAGTGTCTTGATATAATGAACAGAGGTCGAAGATTTTGGGTCAGACCGCTTTATGAAGACCGAGACGTTAATGGTTTTTTTGCAGTAAATTTTAAAAGGATGTTTTACAGTGATCCCGAACAATTCAAAAAAACTGTAAGAATGGAGAGGGATGTATTTGAAACGCTTTTTAATTTAGTGAAAGAAGGTCTTACTAAAAACTCAAATAGACCTGCGATACCTGCAAAGTGTAGGCTTTTTCTTACGCTAGTGTAAGGATAATTTTTTTTGTATTTTTATTCTTATGTAGTCACCTATTTTTGCATTTTTATAGTTACTTGGCTCATGGAGGCAGTAATCAGTTGTTTTCATCAGTGTTTAAGATGGGGCGTACTACAGTAAGAAAGATTGTTTTGGAAACATGTGACGTGCTTTGGGACACGCTTGGCTTTGTGTATTTGTCAGTGCCTCAAAAAGACGAGTGGAAACGCATTGCGAATGATTTCAACGCTATGTGGAATTTTCCAAACTGTGTAGGAGCAATTGACGGCAAACACATTACGTTGACATGTCCGCCAAATTCAGGTTCGCAATTTTTTAATTATAAAGGCACATACTCAATAGTACTTTTAGCAGCTTGCGATGCCAATTATACCTTCACAGCTGTCGATATTGGTGCATATGGCTCCCAGAGTGATGGAGGTGTATTGTCTCACTCAGGCTTTGGGCAGAAGCTTTTTAATGGGCAATTGGATTTGCCTGAAGATGATTTTTTGCCGGGATCAAATTTGAAATTCCCTTATTTTATGGTTGGAGATGCAGCGTTTCCATTGAAAAGATGTTTAATGCGACCATATCCAGGTTTGTGAACAGAAAATTATTTCCCAACTCTTATTTTAAAACTTTTTGATTTTAGGTGCAAATCTGCCACTTGAACGCGAAATATTTAATAAACGTTTATCACGAGCTCGCCGTGTTATTGAAAATGCTTTTGGGATCTTAGTAGCCCGCTGGAGAATTCTTTTGTCACCTTTGCAAATGCACGAATCATCCGCAGAAAAAGTAGTAAAAGCCGCAGTACTTTTGCATAACTTTTTAAAAATGAACGATGGCACCTATTGTCCACCTGATTATGTTGACCAATACGAAGGTGATTTGATAATTAATGGATTGTGGCGAAGAGAAATTTCTGCACCGTTACCGAAACATGGACGAATATTGTCTAATAACGCATCGAGAGATGCATTCAAAGTTAGAGATGAGCTAATGAGATACATCTCCTCACAGCCTATTTAATTTACTTTTTAAATGTCACATTTCTTATATTGAACTTGTTGTTTTCGTAAAAGTTAAATAAAAAATAAAAAAGTTTAGCTCTAAATGAAACCAATAAAAGTATGTATACAAATTCATTTTATTAATTATTATAAAGTAAGTATATTATTAAAGGTTAAACAAAAAGGAACAAAAATAAAAAAATCAATTCATGACTAGATTTAACAACAACTATGTACATTCTTATAAAAAGTATTAAAGGTAAAACAAAAAGGAACAAAAAAAAAAATCAATTCATTACTAAATTTAACAACAAGTATGTACATTCTTATCAAAAGTATTAAAGATAAAACAAAAAGTAACAAAAATAAAAAAAATTAATTCATGACTAGATTAAATATGCACTTTTATCAAAATACTTTCATAAAAGCTTAGTATTAGTAGAAGTTAAAAAATAAAAAAATATATAAAATTAAATATAACTAATTTCTTTTATAGACTAAGGACAAAATTTCTATTTTTAGGCGGTCCTGCTCCTCCTCCGAATGCTTGAGCAAGTATGAATCCAAAACTTTAAAAAAATCTGAATTCCGGCTTTTTTCTGAAGTATCTTTTTTTGCGGCAATTAAATCTGTAACAGCTCCACAAAGCTGATCAAATTTTTGATGCGCTTCTTCTTTTATTTTGCGCCGCTTTTCTGGTCGTGTTGAGCTGCTACGAGGTAGTTCTTCTTCCGTTGAAGCAGTGGCGCTTTCGTCAAAATTGAAAGACATACTCGAAGTATTTGGTGTACACGGACTAACCTCAATTACTTCTGAGTCTTCAATTTCGACTAAATTTAGGAGCTCTGACGATGCCCACTGCATATTCGAAAACGTTCTGTAAGATAAATATTATATTAACCAAACATACTCTTAAATAATTGTGTATAGTTTTTCTGCCATATTCCAAAAAATAAAATACATTTAAATACATCTTATAACAAAATTTACATACAAATTTTCACTTGACACAAATTTTTAACTAACCTGCGTGGTGTAACGTGTTTTTGAAGAAATGATAATGCTTCCATATAGCACCATTTCTTTTTCTCCTCCGCAGCATCTCCAGATTTTGGCTTTGCCGATACCATTTCGCGGACATATCTATCGCGTAGTGATTGCCATCGACCTTGACAAATTTCAACTGAAAATTTGTTAAATTTAAAAACAGCAATTCAACGTATGTACACATAAAAACATTGACTTAAATTTAGTTTACGGAAGCAGCTCAAAAATGAACAAATTTGTCCACGTGATATAAAATACAGTTTTTAACAAAAAATGTAAAGTGAAAAATGTAGGTGGCCGGTGTTGGTCATACCACATAGGAAAAAAATTTTGCGCCCGGCCGATTGCCTGCTATGCAGAACTTTTGCCAAACTTTTTCGTTGTAAACTGATTTAATTTTTTCACTCTTTTTCTTTTAGTTTAACAGGTTTAATGTTACCTTCTTCGTAGACAAATTCTTTTTAATTTTTAAGCTGCGTCCATTAACTAGATTTGTTCCACAACATTCCTTACCTGTGGTACCTGTTGCAGCAGCTACAGCTGCCCAAGACTTTTCTTTTTTTAATTTATTTCTGTAGTCTTGCTTGCTTTTGTCATATAAGCAAGGAAACATTTGCACCGCTTCTATTAATTTTTCTTCCATTTTTATTGCGAATAGTTTATTTATTTGTATATTTATTGTTAAATTATTTAAACCACTTATATTTCACACAGCAAGAGCAAAAACAAAACAAGAAGAAGAAGCAAATAATAGCTGTCAAAGTATTCATAGTGCGCCAAAAGTTAAAAGTTGGCCAACTTTCGTACTTTGCGTTGACGGACACGTATTGATTGTGACAACGCTCATAAGAAAACATGTATTTTAACTTACTTGTCAGTTGAATTTGTCAAAGTTTAACGTATGACGGATTCTATGTGCCCCGGCCTTAACCGAGTCAACGTATGCTTAGCGTACGCAGGTAAACACGATTTTTCTGTTTGCGCATTAAAAAAAGCGCTCAAGATGGAAGTGTAGTGTACAAATGTTATAACCGCTATAAAAAAAGAATCTGAGAAATGTTAACCACAGGGCTGATGACTCAAAGTGTCTTTGTCGCAAACAGTATTTGTTCAAACTCTCACAATGAATTTCCTTCATATGTAAGTAGATACGTTTACATACATCCATTAACAGATTTATAAAAAAAGATTTACATACATCTGCTTGCACGAAATTATTACTTAAAATTACTAGTTTAATGAATGCATTCTTTATTATTTTTTAATTTTTAGTTTAAATTACTCTAATTTCTTTTATTTTCCTTAGTTTAACAAGAACCTTGTTTTGCAATGTCTGCGGTTTTAAGTTTCCGCTGGGAACTTCCACTTGCAGAAGTAAGATTACATTATAAAAAAAATTATTTTTCTCCCCAAACTACTACATTCCACATCATTGCGTATTAAGGTCCGAAAGTTCAACCACTAAGCTCAGGGTAGTATTTGATGCGTCGCCTAAAACTTCCTCAGGTTACTCTTTGAACGATCTGATGTTCACTGGACCAACACTACAAGGCGAGTTATTTTCCATACTTCTAAGGTTGGTGTTCCCCATTGACGTTGAAAAAATGTGTAGACTTGTATTGATTGCTGCTGAAGATCGTCAATTTCAGCTAATAATCTGGAGAAAAGATACTACAAGGCCCATTGCATACTACCAATTTAACACAGTTACTTATGGTACTAGAGCTGCTCCATGCTTAGCAGCGATATGTTTGGAACAATTGGCTAAAGTAAATGACCTTCGTTACTCTCTAGTTAACCAATTTCTTAAAGAAAACTTTTACGTAGATGACGGCTTGGGCGGCTTAAGTAGTTTTATAACATCAACACAATTACAAGAGCGAATTCGCGTTACGGAAATGGTGTGCCAACCCCCCACAATTACTCTGTAACATTTCACAAGGCGACTTGAAGGTAAACTTAAATTTTGGGAGTATAGAAGCCGACACTATTAAAACATTAGGAATTCTTTAGTAGTTAAAAACCGACAAACTGGGTACTTAAGTCAATTCATACAACGTTAAAAGGATTACTAAGCGAACAATAACGTCAGACCTTGCAAAATTATTCGACCCATTGGGAATTGTATCTCTTATTATAGTAACGGCAAATCATTTTATTCAGTATTTGTGAGAGTTAAAGGTAGATTGGGATCAATCTTTGCTTGAATAACTGCATACTAAACGGATTACAGGTGTTAAAAACTCTTCAAGTATCAACACACATTTTAAAGGGAAGAGTTCCAGAATCCCAACAACTACACATTTTTACAGACGCATCCGAAAAGGCTTATGAAGTTGGGCTTATATTCGATTAGTCTTGAAAGATGGCCCCATCATGGTACACTTACCATGTGCTAAGTCTCGCATAGCTCCACGTAAACGGCAAACAATACCACGGTTGGAACTATGTGCAGCCATACTTGGAGTCCAACTTCCCCAAAAATCAGGTCTGATCTTCGATGTATGAGCCCTCTATGTTTTTCGACCGATTCAGAAATTGTACTCTCATGGATTATTTCCTAATCAGTGTAATTCAACACATTTGTAGCGAATCGAATTTCGACAATCCATGAAGAAATTCAGGCAGAACCATGGCGTCACGTAAGCTCCAAGTGCAATCCAGCAGATAAATTATCTCGTGGAATGTCTTCAACGTCTCTTACTGAATGCACTCTTTGGTTTTACGGCCCAAAATTTCTCCATGGCGTGGAGAAGGTGTGGCCACCTAAGTTTTATCCAAGTTTCCACATCCCAAGAAATCTTGAAAGAAAGGCAAAGCTGCTCGAATCACGAGCAATGACCACAACTGAACATGCTTTTGTTTACAAAATCAATCACAAAAATTCATTTCACCGTCTACAGCATATTGTAAATTACGTTTTGCATTTTAATGCCCACACCACATGCGACAATAATCAAAATTAATAGCTGCTACGGAACTCAACCGAGCACTGATGTCGAATATTTCTCAAATGCAATTCTCTGAATTTAAGGAAGAAATAAACCAACTGAGAAAATAAAATATAAAGCACGGGCTAATTCGGGTTGGCGGTCGGCTTGATATTCAACATGGCTCATAAAGATTACAAGCATTGTGGCTCGCAAACGTTGTTAGAAATTGATGGTCAACGGTTCTGGCCAGTTAAAGGAAAAATTATAGTACGAGCTACAGTTCATCGATGCACGACAAGTAAAATCGCCAAGCCAGAGCTATTCTGCTAAATAATGGAAAACCTATCTTCAACATGTATCACACGAGCCCGCGCGTTTATTAATACCGGAGTCTATTATTGTGGCCCAATTACAGTTCATTGTCAACTTCGGGGAAAACGACCATACAAGTTGTTGTTTTGCTACAAAGGCAATACATTTGGAATTGGTGAGCGATCTCACAACTGAAGCATTTATAGGTGCGCTCAAACGTTATATATCTTGGTGTGGACATTGCCAAAATTTTTATTGCGAATATGCAACAAACTTCGTTGGAGCGAAGAATAAATTGCTTGAACTTTCTACAATAATACCACATGGTATACAGAGGTAAAACCCTTGGCATTTAAAAAACAATATAATCAGGTTTTCTGCAGCTTCTGAAGAAAAAGACAAATATACAGGTCTGTTCTACAAATCACTTTTTACGAAAATGATTTGAAATCACAAAAAAGGTGTTCTGTGCACATAATTTTGTGATTTTAAATCGTTCAGCTAAGCCGCTAGATTTTTCAAATCACTGGGGTAATATCATGGCTAATATTTGGAGAACACTACAGGATATTTTTAAAATAAATCACTCAATGTGTTTTTTACCTGTTAACTATTAGAATTACTTGTTTTATTTCACAGAAGCGCTTAAAAATTAAGAAAAAAAATAGAGACACTTTTTCTACTGCAAATATGTTATCTGCTCTTGTGTTTTCTTTTGTGATTTTAGATGTGTTTTTGGTGTCAGCTGTTTATGTTTTTCGAAAATACATGAAAGCTTACCAGATTAATGAATATTTTGTGAGTGCAAAAAATAGGCTAAAATAATAAAAATTCTAATCTGTTTCGGCAAAAAATATTTAATTTATTTTAAATTAAGTAATAATATATCAATGTGTGTTATGTTTTTTTTTTTTTTAAATATGAAGAAAACTCCAGCAATACTTAAGAAAGTGGCAATGAAAACCGATTTTGTACTGTGGCAACTTTTGTTTTGCTTTTCCTTTGGTAACAAAGTAGTTGAGTTTGCGCTTAATATTTTTGACAAAATTTTATTAAAATGTAAGTATTACAAACTAGTGGTATTTAAATGTACAATAAAAAGTAAATTTTCAGGGGACAGCACAAAAATCAAACTCAAATAGAAATTTTTATTGCCTTTATGGAGAATCACCCTGACTTAGCAAAAGGTTTTGTGCATGGAGACAAGGTGTATTTTGAACAGCTGTGGGTGGAACTGGCAAGCGAGCTTAATGCATCAGGACCGCCAACCAAAACAGTGCAAGCCTGGAAGAAGGTAAGTACATAGATATGTAACTACATAAAAAACTGATTCAAATTTTATGATCAGGTGTGGCTTGACATGAAGCTCAATGTAAAGCAGCGGTTAGGGCACAACAAGGTCGAAGTGAGCAAAACTGGAGGCGGGCGCTTTAATAAATATATCCTCTCACCCTACGATGAGCAAGTAGCGGCAATATGTGGTTTATATGTGTCGGTGGATGGCGTAGAAGGCGCCAAAAAATATGGCATGCCACTGAAAAAAAATGATGCGTCTGCAACACCTCCAACGCCAAAGACAACCGTTTTAGGACCACAAAATTGTGAGCAATCTGCAGTTTCTCCTGTACCAAACGTTTCGCTCCAACTAGCTTCTTTAACACCAAAGCCGAAGTCTCCACAAAACTTTGACTTGCCCCCAATGGGAATTCTGATGCCAAGATCTCCAACACCTACAAAATCTAGAAGTTTTAATCGAAGCCGCAAAGGCAAAGCTAAGGATGTTGGTGATGTGATTGAGATGGAAGCGGAGCAGTTTTCAAAAATTTCCGCCAATATTTTGAAAATTCATGAAGAAATGAAGGAAAATAAGGTACATTTTAAGGAAATTTCAAGAAATATTAGGGAGCTTAAAAAACTGAAGGAAAAAGAGCTTGAGGAGACTAAAAGACATAATCATGAAGTAGAGAAATGCTTAAAATCTAAAAATGAGCTAAAACTGAAATTTTTGGAGCTGGAGAGATTAAAACTTGGCTTAGCGTCGCCATAAAACCGCTGACTTTAAGATTACATATTTTACATATATTACTTTTTTTAATGAGTAATTAGTTCTTTTATTAAATATAAGAAATCGCTAATGTCCTTACTACTGGAGTACCTTTTTAAATGATCTCATGTTTTGTTTTAAATAAAGTTGTTAAGTTTAATTTGAAGACTGTGGATTTTTAATTATTCATTTTGCTTTCTTAAATTATGCTACTTGTGTTAAGGGAGTTGGCTATTCTGTCTCGCATATTCAACGCAATGTTGTCATTTTCATCGCCTACTTCCGTTTCAAAATCACCATCAGTTTCATTTATAATAAATTCTTCAGCCATTGTTATACCAAAGTCTTTACATATGTTATGCAATGCACAACATACGTTGATAATTGTTATTACTTTGGAGGGAGTATATGGAAGAGCAATTTGAAGGCATCTAAACCGGCTCTTGAGAACACCTATTGTTCTCTCTACAACATTTCTAGCAGAAGCATGCTTTTGGTTAAATACATGTTGTACTGTACCGTAGGAAGGATTTTTGTAGGGGGTCAATAAATAAGGTTTTAGTGGATATCCGGAATCTGCCAGAAGCCGAAAATTCTGGTTGCCTTCACTAAACAGGTCTGAATAATATCTTTTAACATCACTCATTTTCCACACGAATGAATCGTGACATGATCCTGGTCTGCATGCATCTATTGCTAGGATACGTAAGTCACAATCACAAACCTGAAAACAAAAAATTAAACAAGTACAGACATGTTTAAATTCGCATCATACCACCATAGCATTTAGACTGTAGTGCCCCTTCCTACTAAAATAAAGCGCATAATCCGATTGTGGTTTCAATAGGCGAATGAGCGTACCGTCAACACATCCAATTACGCCGGGTATACCATATTTTTGATAAAAATGTGATTTGGATGCACTTTGTGATTGCTGATCTAAAACGATATTTATCCATTTTGAGCACAGGGTTTCCTCTAACAAAGGCATCACTTCCCATAAGATTTTGCAGAAGGTGGAGCGTCCCATGGTTAAATTTGCATCGTTGGCTATTACACCTTGGAAGGACCCAACTGCCAAAAATCTTAGTACTGATGCAAGTTTTATACTTGGCGGTATAGAGCTCTTTGGTAATAGCGGTGCTATTTCTCCTAATACCATTTGAAAAGCTTCTTTGTTTAGCCGGTAGAATGAAATAAATCTAAAAAATATCTTCTAATAATTATGTAACACTTGTCTTTAATCATTGTATACTTACAAAGTTTCGTTCATATCAATCGGATCCGATAGAACCCGCAAACAACGCTTTTTAAAACGTTCATCCCTTAATTGTTTTCTTTTTAGTTCAATTAAAGATAAAACAGACGCTCCAGGCATTTTTAATTCGATTAATTTGTTTTAAAAAAAATCAAAATAAATAATCAGCTGTTTGCTCGTGCTTTCGATAAAACAAAATCACATCGAAAAACACTAAAGTAGTGTGATTTTCAGAACACTATTAAATCACACGTGTGATTTTAAAACGGAATGTGATTAGAAATTATGTGATTTGTAGAACAGACCTGATATTGCTATTTTAATATGAACAAGGGTAATAAACAAAAAAAAAAAAAAACTAGATATTTGACAAAAGAGCATAAAGCCAAAAAAGTTTTAGCCGCAAAAAAAAAAAAAATTATAAATTTTCTGAAAGTATAGAAATTAATTGTTAAATTGTTAAAAAAATATGATATGCTGTGGTTTTACGATATAATTCCAGCATATAGAAGTGAAAACCTCTTTAAATCTGCAGTATTTTTGATAGCAGAAAATGTGATCTGTGGCAGAAATGCATCATCATTGCTTGTGTGTTAACACACTAAATCAATAAAAAATTAGAAAAAACACGAGTTTTATAAATCAAAAAAAGTCAATGCAATTGAAGAATAGGAAGAAAGTTTGTTTTATTATTTCAAAAATACATACATATAAGATGTCTAAGAAGTCATCAGTGTCTCACAAAATTGGAACCTCTAACCTGTACTCACCACTTTATATGCAACAAACACCTTACACTAGCTAACCAGTACTAATCAAAACGCGGCTTGAAAATGATGTCCTCACATCGAAAGCGCTCGCCAATCGTACCAAATAAACAGCCAGTGACGACGGTCTTCACCGAAAGCTATGACAGCAGTATAAATTTATCTGTTTATATTTTTGATAATAATTTTAAATACTGTAATTGAAATAGTCTATTACGTTCGGTTTTATGTACAAAAGATATGAAAACTATACAACTGAATATACTAAATAATTTTCTTCCCTGTATTGGTATAATTAAACATCGAGCTAATTGCCTTAAGGAATTGTGAAAGTAAGCTGAATTTTAAGCTTTTGAAAGTTTGTACTTTTTAATAAAGCACATTATTTTTGACTCCGGAAAAAATAACTTTGATAAACAACTAACTGACTGTTTGTTTTTTAATTAATGTTAAAGTAATTTATTTAATAAAAAAAAAAATTAAAACTTCAATTTCGTACGTATCCAACAAAAATTTCGAGCGAATTTTTTCACATTCCCTTTTTCTTCTATTATAAATTTGTTCCCTTCGATATTGATTTTTAATTTTCGAATATTCAAATTGTGCGTTAATAACTTTTGCAATCTATTTCCTTCCAGACTCAATGGCCAATTGTTGGTTAGTCAACTAAAACGTAATACCCAGGAAGGAAATCTTAAAAATGAAAATGTTTTAGTTGTCGAAATAATGGTGATGAATTTATAGAAAATGATGATAAATTTATGAAAAATAAAAATTTTTTTCTTTCTTTTGACGAATTATCACTTTTCTAAGAAGTTTAGTTTTAATGAAAATATAAATTGTAAGTAGATTCCGTTTTTTTTAATAAAAAAAAACGAAAACTGTTCCTTTTTTAATAAGAAAAATAAAATAAATAATCTTTAGTTTTCTGTAACATTATGCTTGTTATTTACTTTTATTTTATTTTTTTTGTTTCTAAATAACTTTATTAATAGTACGAAACTAATGAAGTAAAATTACAACAATAAAAACTTTACAATGACGTTTTTTTTTTTACTACAATACATATGTCTGTTTTTAAAAATTTTAAGCCAATAATAGTTTAACATAAAAAAGGATTTTGAGTGAAAACATAATAATGTTTGGGTAACCGTAAATTTTACATTTAATTATTAAATAAATAAATTTTACAATAAATTTACAAAAATAATAATAATAATAATAATAATAATAATAATAATAATAATAATAATAATCATAATAATAATAAATAAAGTTTATATACTTAAAACTAAAATTTTACAATATAAGTTTTTTTTTAATTTTATTAAAATTTACAAATGTATTTTATTTTACAATATTAATATAATAAATACTAAAATTTCACAATATTTATTTATGCTTAGTATTGGCAGGATTTTTTTCGACCTTATCTGGTCTAGAGCCATCATGTTCTGTTTGTTACAGTACCACCTCGAGTAGGATGTTGCTCTTCACCACGCATGATGGTCTTGGGCAAAGATTATCGTCTTTAATATTAAATATATTTTTTCACGATTTATAATCCTGGGCACCAAAAATATATGGTCACATCTTCGACCAGAGCTGAAAAATATAATACTGATTAAATACAATAATTCAATATAAACAATAATACAATCAAAATAATTGTAAAAAATCAATAAAAGCATCAAAAAGCAAAAAATTTTACAAAATAAAAATGTTACAAAATAAAATTCAAAAAAAACTCACTTATCAAAAATTTTGCAATAAAACAATAATGGGCTTAAGAATAAATCAATAATTAACCAAGACTTCAATAAAAAATGGTAACAAAAATTGTACAAACAAAAATTCAATAAAAATACAGTTAGTAAAAATATTGCAATTAAAACAATAATGGGCTTAAAAATAAATCAATAGTTAAACAAAACTTCAATAAAAAAACGTAACAAAAATTGTACAAGCTAAAATTAAATAAAAATTTAGTTAGTAAAAATATTGCAATAAAAACAATAATCTGTTCCAGATGCATAGTCCGAACTAGTACAAATTAGTCCAAAAGCGTTCCAGATAACAATTTATGTACAATTTCGAGAGAAAACGAGAGAGTAAAATTTTTCATTTCCGGTACAAAGTTGTACGAACTTTTTCTTTGGGTAAGTTCGGACTAGAATAAAATTATCAGTTGTTTTTTGTTTAGATTTAAAAATCAAATAATTTTTAAATAAATACATAAAATTTTTACTTAAAAGCAAAATGGAAGAGTTTTCAAATAAACTTGAAGTTGTAAGTATTTGTGCATATATTTGTGGATATTTATCACTTTCTTTAATAAAATATGCTTTTATAGATCATTGAAGAATTCATGGACGCATCAAGTGAGTCGATCAAGACGACATTTTGGACTTAGTTGCTGAAGATTCTGATTCATTTTGAATACGATTTAAAGTTCCATGAGAACATGCATTTGTTAATTATCTTTCCATTTTGCAAAATTTTAAATAAAGTTGTAAATAATTGGCTTATACCTTCTTCTTCTTCTTTGAAATTGACGCTCAAGCAAAGCGACAATGATGGTGCTGAATGGCTGCCGTAAATTGCAGCCTTTGATACAGTCCATAAACGATATTTTAAATAATGATGTTATGGTAATAAAACAGTAGACATAATACATACATACATTAATTTACAACGAATATACTAACTTAGTAGTACGTAGGAATTGGATTATATCTTTTTCAGTTTATATTCAATTACGCTTTACAGCAGTTGGCAATACTGCAAATGCTTTGTTTTGATAAAATTTTTTATTTTAAGCGTCTAAAACCACTAAAATAAAATTTATTTAATTAAGTCAACACCATTAGCATTTTAGGATGTTCAATTGTGAAATTTGGTTCTTTTAACTTAGCATTAAAGAATTGAATAGTAAAATATATTCTATTTCGCACAAATATATTTAATAAATCTTCGCATTTCAAACTATCGCAACAAAAAAATGGATCTATTTTAACTAATGCGTCAAAAATAATTCGATGAAGGCCTATTCGGTGACAATCCATGTTAAATACTATTTGAAATTCATCGTCTAACTCACGTAGATAATCTACAAATAATTGTGGCGGTTCTACCAGGTTACATTTATTGAATTGCTTTTCAAAGGTAAAATGGAATTCATTGAAATAGGTTTATTATCGAAATAGGGTAGAGGTAGCTTACGTTTGTGCATTTTATAAATTTTTAAGTAAAAATATCGACAGAGGTAAACATAAGCACTTTTGTTTAAAAATTCCTGCGCTTCAAAATATGGTGTATCCCTATCTATATTAGTTGTTAACGTATAAGATGACGGGTTGGGTAATGATTGAAAATCTTCCCATACCTGGTTACTTCTACTACTGTGGTCTGAAAATGCCTCATCTACTATAGAGAAATCAAATATAGGGTCATCTGGAGAAACCTTTTCACAGTTTCAATTTACAAAGTTAATGAAGTGAAGCCCGAATTTATTTTGATAACTCACCATAAACATTTAAGATGTAATAGAGTGGGCGAACCCAAATCCTTTGCGCACTTGTCCAAAGAAATATTCGAGGTGATCTTGTGTCATTCAGAGTGTTTTAAGCTGTTGAAAACCTTCTTGTTTTAGATAGCACCAAAGAGAATTTAAGGCTGAAATATTCAGTTGCCACCCGTAAATAAATTAAAACGAGTTTATGATATTAACACTCCTCTTATCAAATACATTAAAGGTTCCTAAAATCTTTGAGGCATCTCTTAAAAGTTGTAACTGTTCATTAGAACAGCAGAAAGCAGTGCTATCAGTACGGGAGTTGAAAACATTAAATAAATCATTAAATTTTAAATACCCAAACGTATTTAGACAATTTTTTGCTATGATGTTTCCACTTTCCCTGATTGATAAAGAGCTGCTTAGCTTACGCGCATGCGTTGAAAGTTATTGGGACTTATATACTCCTTACTTAGCTTTGGGACACACCTTAATTTATTTAAATAATCTAATATGAAAAATGGGTTTACCATTCAAATAAATGCTATTTTGAACACCTAGCAGACAGTTTTGGGCATATTTCAAAAGATAGGGACTATCATGCATGAAAGACAAATTTAATTGTCCTTCTAAAAAAAGTTTAATTTTAATTTTACTGAAAGTTTTATACAAAATGTAGTAGTTTATTCAAAATATGTACTTTCTGTGTTTTATATAAATATTTAAATCAAGTGTTTTTTGATAGAAATTTAAACAAGTGCCTTAAAGCGTCCTCGCTTTCTTCATATGGAGAATTATAATCGGTTTCACTGTTAAATATTTGTGGTGATTCCCAACAAGTTTTTAATTTATCTGAGGCCTAAACTGATGAATATTGGCGTGACGTTCTTTTGCAATTTAGAAGATCATTAATTACATATATATCATTGTCAAGGGCTTTTACTATAATAAGGGGATCCTTGTATCGTGGTTCTAATTTACGAGACGTTCCGCTACTTTGTGGTTTGTTTTCAGCAAGCACAAGTTCACCAAATTTGTACCTGTGGGGAATTGAATGATCATTATCAAATTGTTCTTTTGCGTGCTTTCTCTTAAAATTAATATTGTTAGAAGTAATTTCTCTTATTTCTTTCATCTCATCTTCAGAAAGAATGTGGTTTTTGTGAACGGCTAGAAGAATCTTGTTTTGAAGAGTATCACGGAGAGAATAGCAAAATAGCAGCTCATCGAATATTCATTGAGTGTTCATCCCATCGTTTGTTGTTTTATATAGTGGGTAAAAGCATCGAAAGCAATCTTCGATTCGTCCTTTCTGCATGTCCGTTGGCTGTAGGTGTTCTTACTGTGTTGAGCACATATTTTATACTTTGTCGTTACAGTATTTGGCGAATTCATTTGACGTAAAAGCCGTACCTCTGTCCGTAATAATGCGTGCTGGAACTCCAAAATAACTTGAAAATTCATTCATTACACTTATAACATACCTTGTCGCGGTACTCTTTACAGCTCTGAGTATTGTAAATTTGGTAAAAGAATCTACTAAAACTAAAATATGTTCGTTCCGTTTGCTGCTTTTAGGAAATGGTCCTACATGATCTAGATGGACTGTGTCGAACGGTACAGGTTCTATATCACTATACTGATATCCAACTTCTTTACCTTTATTTTTATTATTATTACCACCTTTATTTTTATTATATGCGCACTCAATGCAAGCTTTAATATAAGACTTTACAAAATTTCTCATTCTGGAAAAACATACGTAACTCAAGAGTTTATTCATCGTCTTTTCAACACCGAGATAACCATTCTTGTCGTGACAATCTTCAACTACCCTCCATCTTAGAGATTTTGGAACAACTCACAAGTTTTTGTTATTATATTTTCGAAATAGTCGACCATTTTCTATGTGATAATCCTTTAAATACGTCTTATCTTTTTGACGAACTTTGACAACTATGTCTTTAATTAAATCATCTTGAATTTGCAAAGCAAGTAACCAGTCGTAACAATAAAGATTAACTTTGTCCATTTTAAGAGTGGCAACATCTATGTCGCTCGAGTCCTCGTTTGGCGTTAGACTTAAAGCATCAATATGTTCCATGCATTGACCTTTCCAGTGATCTAGAACAACATTAAACTCTTGGATCGGGCTATACGTTCTCGTTCTCATTTTGTCATGGCAGATTTTACAGTACTGCAATCTGTTACTACTTTTACCTGTTTTCAATAAATATAGTTACGAAACCTTTCTAAGGTTTCTACTACCGCTAGGGTTTCTAATTTGTAACTGTGAAAATTGCTTTCTGTAGGACTTGTTGACCGACTATAATATGCCACGGGTCTTAATTTATTATCATCTTTTTGAAATAATACCCCGGCTAATCCCACCGAACTTGCATCAGTATGAGTCTCATGTTCCGCATCTAGCCGAAAAGTTGCCATTACTAGTTCAGACGATAATTTTGATTTTAATTCATTAAATGCAAATTCTTGCTGGCCTGACCAAAGAAAATTATGATCTTTTTGTAAAAGTAGGAAATACCCACTTTAACCTATAAATTTTCGAATTTCGTGAACATTTTGAGACCTTTGAAATTTTCTATTGCTGCAAATTTTACTCTACCAGGGCATATATGCCTTCTGGTGTTAACTGATGTCACAAAAATTCAATTGTTGTTTTAAAAAATTCACATTTTCGTATATTTACTGCCAGTCCAACGATGTCGCAATCGTTCGTTCGTTCGCACAATTACATTCAAAACAAAAACAAATTCTTAAAAATTGTTTTTGTTTTGAATGTAGTTATGCGAACGAACGATTGATTGCGATATCGTGGGACTGGCAGTTAATGTTAAATTTGCTTCTCTTAGGGTACGTAGAACCTTTCCTATTTTATCGAGCACTCAACTTTGGTATTACTACCAATAAGTATATCGTCCATATAGTGCATCATGTTTTACTTGCCTGCGCGTTCTTGAATTGTGGTCATTAACCTTTGGAAAATCATCCGAGCATTCTTCAGCCCAAAAGGCATGCGTTTAAATTCATACAGCCCATTAGTAGTAATAAATGTGGTATATATTGGAAAATTTTCCTTCATCATGAGTTGATTTAATTGTCTGTAGTCAATACAAAGACGTTCATTACCATCTTTCTTTTTCTGTAGTACGACCGGACTTGCATATTTTGAATTAGAACATGTAATTATATCATTATCTAAGAGTTCTTGGACCATGCTCACAATCAAACTCTTTTTTGGCTCTGGAACACGATGTGGACATTGTTTTACAATTTTTGGGCTCAATAAATTTATTTTCATACTAACTTAATCGGTCTTTCCAAGGTCTTTTGTAGATTATCTGAGAAAACCATTTGATTTTCTTTTATTAGTTCCACTAGTTTAACTTTTGTCTCCCCATCATCTAAGTCACATTTTACATGGTTTTCATCAATCAGTGTCTTATCTTTACTTACTCATCATCAATTAAATATAACGTTACACTTACAGTGACGTTATCTATAACCACATTTGTTAGAATCTTCTCATTTGCGACACGTATACCACCACAAATTCCGCAGATTCTCATGCTACAAGCTACACGTTTTAAACTTATTCGCTCACAAACCGATTTTTAAATTAAACTGCACTGACTTCCTGTATCTATAAAGGCAATTAAAGTTTTGTTGTTCATGTTCGCTTTTATTTTGAAAACATCATGATTGAAATACATATTTCGTGTAATTGCAATCTGTTTGCAATGAATCTCGTTTTTCGCGTAGACCCTATTACGTTTTTACAACGTGGACGTCTTTATGTTTTCGTGCAATTAATTGATATATATCCTAATTCATTGCAATTAAAACATTTATATTCTCTGCCCGATTTTATAGGAGTTTCTTTTTTTAAATTATTGTGACTGAAGGTTTTAATTGTTTTATCGGTTGATATTTTATTTTTTGTATCAGAATTTTTGGTAAAACGACTTCCCGGTACGTTTCATTCATGTTCGTTTATAATTTCATGTAATTGTTTTACCGAATCGATTTTTTGAGCATCAATGGCCATTTTAATTTCACGATTTTGTAATCCTTCTCTAGCGTATTTGACAATAGCTTTTTCGCTTAATTTAAACCGTTTTCCTAATGCACAAATTCGAAAACAGTAATCCGTAATATTTTCATTACTTTTACGTACAGCACTTATCATTTTAAAATGTATTTCTACTTCATCTTGCGTTAGTGCAAACTCTTCTATCAAATCTTTTGCGAAAGCATCCCATGTTGAATGCATAACCTGAAGTGTGTCTAACCATAAACGTGCAAGACCTCTCATTTTGCTATAAACTGCAAAAAGTTAACATTTTTCCTCCAATTGATAGGCTTGTCTAGCGCTTTCAACACGTTCTACAAGTTGCTCTACAGTTAACGAAGATTTATTTCTGGAATTGTTTTGGCAATTTCTCGAACGGAACAGCTGCTCGCTGGAGGCATACTGGCATGTGCGTTTGAAGTTGGTTCGTTGCTTAAGCTTCCATATTGTACGTTTACCGCTTGTAGTGAGTTTCGTAAAGATTTCTGTTGACGGTTTTGACTTTGCGTAAACGTTTGAAAACTACTCATTGAACTTTCTCACATTTCCTTTAGTTCATTAACTTGGAGTTGTAAATTTATTACGCTGTCATTATTTTGCGGAGATACAGAAGTGCTTGGGTAGTTTTCATTCGGAGGAGCAAATGCTAAAGCTGTTTCCTTAAAAACATCACTATCCTCAACGTTATTCTCATTTTCATCAGTACCAATAAAACTTGAGAGATGTTGTACTAGCTCTGCTTTTATTCCTGTGCTCGGAAGTTCTCGTTCACGAAGTAGCCTTTTTTAGCTCTTCCACTTTTAACGCTGAAAGTTTTTTCATTTTCACAAATTGTACGTTAAGATTTTTTTTAATCCCACTTTTGACCTGAAAGACAAATTTAATTGTCCTTCTTAAAAAAAGTTAAATTTTAATTTTACTGAAAGTTTTATACAAAATGTAGTAGTTTATTTAAAATATGAAAAGGAATTACTCGATAAAATGAAAAACAGATATTTATTATTTTACAAGACATTCTGTGCTTTCTGTGTTTTTATATAATTATTTAAACAAAGTGTGTTTTGATAGAAATTTAAACAAGTGCTCTTTTATTATTAACTAAAAAATATGGCTTTTCAGTTTTTACGCCTGATATATTTGCAAAATTTAAAAAAATTGAGCCTTGGTCACAAACAAATTGGCAAGGACTCAAGCCTATTGCTTGCAGTTTTGATATTACCGAGTGTAAAAAAATATGAAACTGGTTGCGACCAACTTTCTTCACCTATTCCTTTTACCATTATAATTAAAGCGCTAGTTACTAAACGGTTTAAACGATTTTCATCGCCAAAATCTTCTAGACCAATAATCATGTCTTTCCTACTGCCATAATCAAGATATGTTTTTATCGACATTTCATCGCAGGATATATTAACGAACTTGTCATTTTTATTAAAGTTTTGACAGCGCGTTTTAAGCACCTCAAATGTATAATTTAAATTTCCGAGTGCCTTTCGCCATTTCTCTACGAATCCTTGTAAGTTTTTTATTTGCGGCCAATAAAATAGCGTTGCCAAATGTCGACAAACAACTGGCGACAAAAATAACACTCCCAAAGAAATTAACTTAATCGCCTGATCATAACGGCGAGTCTTTGCATCTTGGCAGACTTGCATTGCCTTCAAAATTTGAAGACAACTCATTTTTTTGTATTACTCCGACTCCAAGTTTGACAGCTTGTCCTGGCACTTGTTTAGTTCTGATGTTAATCTAACATTAACCTATTCTTCATCCGTCTTTTTGCTAAGTATAACGTACGGAAATGGTCAACTGCAACTCGCGGTGATTTTAACTTACCATTAATGTGTGCAGAGCCTCCTGCTATTAACGGTTTTTGACCCGCTATATCGTCCTGTGTGTAATTGCTGCCAGAATCTTCTGGTAACAAACTCTGTCATCTTGGTCAAGCTTAGTGTCCATTCTACAACTAAGGCTGTGCAGTCTTGGTCCTCTATGTCGACATCTTCTACTTCATCTTCTTCTTCTTCTAACAATTTATTTAAATCAGATTGTAATTCAAAAACTGAACTATGACCAGTCGCTAATTTCTAGTTAACATTTGGAGGAGTTAAACTCTCCGTTAGGTTTTATTATTATAGAAATTGTTAGAAGAAAAAGACGATGTAACGCCAAATAACTCCAGCCAGTGCGCGCGTTTAGAAAAGAAAACATTTTTCATCTCAATCGTTCAAGTAAAAGACAAAATAAACAGACAAACACACAAACACACCAAATAGAATATTCATAATCATGATCCTATGGAATCTTATTTGACTCCAAAACAGACACTGGCGTATCAGAGCGAACAATTATTGAAAAGCTTTACTTACCTTTTAGAATCCCTTTGGAAGATGTGGAGCTTCTCTCCTGGTGGACATTCTTTTATGCATCTTAAACTCCTGAAATTTAAAAAGAAAAAGTTTACTTTAACAAACAGATAAATATCAGTTTTTGTATGTTGCATACTTACGTGTTGTTTGCCAATTGTATGTTAGTTTTCTACACAATGAAAAAATAGAATTGAAGTGTGTTTTAATGTTATTATTAAAATGTACTTACGTTAAAAATAAACAAAATTGCCTTCTGCTACAAATAAAAAACATAAATTTCAATTAATTTTAATAATTTTATTAATTTTACAAAAAACCCACTCTTATTTTTGCCTGTAAGAAAACGTTTAATTTTTTTTGCGCCAGAAACACAAATCAAAACAAAATTTAAGGCGATAGGATGTCAAGAAAAAGATGCACAGAGACACACATTTATAGCCGTCTCGTGACATCTCTGTATACTCGGTGATAATATATTCACCAGAAGCACAAGAAGCCATTACGAATGCTATTTTACCAAGAGTGCCGCACTTTGGTAGACTATGGAAGGCTGTTAAGTTAGCCAAATATCTTTTGGTAAGGACATTGGCGAATGCATTTTTAACTTTAACCATAGATGTTGAAATTGAAGCTATGAAGACCCACTTTGTCTATGTCTAATAACGCAAACAACATATGCGCGCAGTCTTCAGTTTTTGATGGGCGAGCCACTAACAGCCTAAACTGATGCTCAAGCGAAGCCAACAAACCATAAATTAGAAACGCGATGGAAATTAGGTACTCATCTCAAGCATGAATTTTACGAGAGATGGTCGCGAGACTATCTAAATGAACTGCAATCCGACACAAATGGCAAGTACAATCCAAAAATCTGAAACCAGGGGCAATCGTCATTATAAAAGCAAATAACGTTTCAGTCATGAAATGATATTTCAGGCGCGTACTAAAAACAAAAAATGAACACGACGAAGTTGTAAGAGTCATGTTTTATCGAAGGAAATTTTAATTTTAATATAATTTCTGTTCCTTTCTACAATCAATCTAATTGGCCAGTCCTTCGAGACGTCATGACATTGACCGAGTCGATGATAACACTTATAACATATATATGGCACTAAACCAGTTATGTTCTATTGCCAAACAGGTATTTAATCTGATTCCAATTAGGCAAAAACATCTAAAATGTTAATTTTGCAAAGAAAGGCGTAAATTGCAGAGAACGGGAGATCCAAACTATTTTGAAGAAGTTGAACAGACAGAAAAAATAAAAATAGTTACTCAATGGTTGCTGTGTTTTTGTAATAAAAATTTTTGAATTTTTTATAGCCTTTTTGCCGTGGAGTTCTCATTTAATTAATTTGGCTTTTGGTATAAGACTTTGAGGTTTTATTTACAAAATTTGGGTAAAATCCACTGATGAGCTATATGAGCAGTAGTGAAATGGCCATATGGGTATGCTTTCCCCGCAGTAATACATAATAATAATAAATATTTCATGAGAATATCATGAAATATTTATTTTTAAAGGAATCAAGCACAATTAAAGTAAATTAGTATAATAAAGATTCCAAATAATAAATTTTCTTGTTAAAGTATTTGTATGTGCACGTTTTCGTAGTTTTAAAAATTGTTTAGAATTTTTATTTTTTCATTAAATCTTTCAAATACATGTGAATGGTTTCCCTTATGTAGAAAAATGAAATAAAAACTAAAAATAGTAACCATTGAGTTGCTGTATTTTTGTAATGAAAATTTTTGCCAGTAACAGGTACCAGCAAAGTGAGGGATAATAATTCTGCCTTAGTTAAGCCCAACTGTCATAAACTCCGCTTACCATTTTCTTTTTCGAGTAACAACGCAAACAATTTGTATTATTATTTTTAAAATCAACAAAACCACATACCTGCAAATTTATGTCCACATAATGGCGGACCAATGCAAATGCATAGAATAATTTCCTTGCCAAATTTTAATGATTCTCCTGAAGATTGCCCGATGTTTTTCTACAGCTTTTAAACACTACAATAATTTTAAAAATTGTTTAAGGCTGCAAAAGGGTGATGCTATTTGGATGTAAAGTCGTACGCAACTGTTGTGGATTTTATTTAGTGGCTTAAAAGTGTTGCTGATTTGATAAGAACCGTGCAAAGAGAAAAGTTGTTTTGCATGCCACCAATGGCCAACATAAATAAGGGTGCCCTATGTGCTTGGCCAATCATATATTATATGAGTGCAAAAAGTTTTGTTCATTAAATGTGCCTGATCGTTGGAATGAAGTAAAAAATTAAGATTATGTTTCTCGTGTTTTGGTTTTGGGCACTCGAGTAAAATTTGTCGCATTTAATATCCTGAAGCTGGCAAAGGTGAAAATAGTATTTAACCGTCTTTATCACCAACAAATGAATTTCAACTTGTTTAAAGTTGTATGTCTAAGCCTACACAAAAAAGTACGCTTTTGTTTCGTCTGGTGCCTATTTTTCTTTATGGTTCAAGTAACAAAATTGAAACTTATGCTTTGTTAAATGGGGTTTCTTCTGTTACTATGGTAGACATCCCTTTGGTGAAGCAACTAGGTCTTCAAGGCAAAAAAGATAAATTTAATTTGCATTGGTATGCTAGAAAAACAGCACTAGTAACTAACACAATTGTTGGTATGCATATAAGTGGAATTCGTAACAACAGAAAATACAAACTGTGAAGCGTTTATGGAGTCTGAAACTTAAAATTGCCTGCTCAAAGTTTTGATATGGATTTAAGTGGTCACCCTAGCTTGCTTATTGAATTATAGGATTGTTATACTCCTAAAGTTTTGATCGGCTTACCTGATGAAATTGTGCCTCTAGAAGAAAATGGTCTGTACGCCGCTAACAAACCCTTACGTTGCGTTGTATTTGGAAAAAAATGAAGGGTAAGCTATCTAACAATGATTTGTGTTTGTTGTCAGTGCAGCCTGAACATACTGTGTACGACTTGGTGACAAACTGCTTTGATATAGAAAATTTTGGTGTCAAAATATTGTCAAATTATGAAAGCAAAACAATTAAAATTGAAGGACGATTTCAAACTCGGCTCTCGTGGCTTACCCATGATGTTGTACTGCCTGATAGTTATTCTATGGCTCTTAACAGTTTTGATTATCTATGTAAAAATTATATAAGAATTTTTGTTTTTACTATAGCCGCTAATGTTTGCCCTGGGACGTGGTACCTTCCACACTTTGGGGTGCCTAACCCTAATAAGCCTGGAAAAGTTCGTTTAGTATTTGATGCTGCCGCATCAGTTGAAGGTTTGTCCTTGAATTCAAAATTGCTTTAAACGTCCATGCCTGCCAGAAGTTTTATTTAATTTTCGTGTTGACGCTGTAGCGGTTTATAGGACATTGAAGAAATGTTTCACCAAGTTGTTGTTGCACCAGAAGAAAGGTGTTCACAGAGGTTTTTATAGCGTGAGGAGACAAAGGCCCTACAGACGTGTGTGAGATGACAGTGCTGAATTTTGGTGCTGCCTGTTCACAAATGCTCTGAATTATTGTTATCAGTATCCTGGAGCTGTAAAGTCTATTACAGACCATCATTACGTAGACGATTTCGTTGATAGTTTTCCAACTTCAGCGAGAGTAATTGAAATTGCCTTACAATTTCGGGAGATTCATAGGGCAGCTGGGTTTAAACTACGCAATTTTGCATTAAATTTACCAGAAGTGAGTATGGGTCTTAAAGGTACATTAGAAAAAAAGGTTAATTTTTTAAGTGATATATATAAGATGAACTCTGAAAAGGTACTTGGTATGTATTGGCAACCTGAAGATGATGCCTTTAGGTATAATTTGAAATTTCGCAAAGTTAAAGCTGAAGTAATAGAAGGTAAAAGATGTCGCATAAAACGAGAACTATTAAGTATTGTTATGTCTGTTTTTTATTCACTTGGATTTTTAAGCAATTTTGTGATAGCCGCAAAGCTATTGCTAAGAGAAGTTTGGAGGTACAACACACAGTAGAATGATGTAATACCAGAAATTATATTTGAAAAATGGAATAATCGGCATCAAGAGCTACAAAAGGTTGTCAATGCAAAAATGCCTCGGGGCTATTTTAAAAGTAGTGAACCTTATCGCCTAGGACTACATATATTTGTACACGCGAGTGGAGACGCGTTTGATGCCGTATCATATTGGAGGTCGTTAAGTGCAGATAGGCAAATCGAAATATCTTTTGTAGCTACAAAATCTATATGTGCCCCTTTTAAAACAATTAGTATTTTTTTATATTAAAGTGACGAGAATAATATGCTAGAGTGATTTTACAAGGGTTATTAATTGGATTGATTCCGAAAGCCACAGATATAAACCCTTTGTTGCCCAAAGAATCACAGAAGTTTTATATTCTATTAGCCCAGCCGATTGCATATGGATACCGTCAATGTTGCCGATGAAATAACAAGAATAAAAAGTCAAGTTGATTTATCTGAAGATTCCTGTTGGCTTAAAGGACCTGAATATCTTCAGTACGATTAGAATGAGTAGCCGGAGTGCTGCTAAGATAAAAATTCCTGAAATGTATCTATGCCGTCAAGCCCAACGCTATTTCGAGTTTATGGGCGTGTGAACGCAGCAAGTTGGATACCACTGGATATAAGGTGCCCGATAATATTACCTTCGTCTTATGCAATTACTGAGTTGTTTGTAGCCCATTTACACGAAAAACGAAGCACAAAAATTTTGAAGCCACAATGTGTGAAATTAGAAGATCATTTTGGATTCCAGGCCTAAGACGGCTTTTCCATAAACATATTTCTAATTGTTATATTTGCAGGCTCACGCCATATATTTGGCCGGACTATTTTGGATCAATTTTTCATAACAATTGTTTGTCGTCACGAAAAACGTTGGCTGGCGCTATTTACCTGCCTTACTTTTAGACTTATGTATTAAGAATTGGCTTTTGATTTGTCTTCAGACGTATGTATTTAGACTATGCGTAACTTTATAAACCGATGTGGCCTACCTGTAAGACATAAAAGTTACAGTGAAAACAATTTGTTGGTGCTGACAAAGTTGCGAGGTAATTCAGCGAAGTTATTGATGTTGTAACGAAGTTTTCTTCGTTCATATAAGTAGCTACTAAGTTGAAATGGAATTTATATTGGAGTTTTGATCGCGACTGGCATGAAAGCCGGTCGTCTTGCGGATGTTTATTTTCATTACAATCTGTTCGCTGGGTATTTTTAAAAATCATCGTATTCCTTTTATATTAACCTGATAATACTAAATCCTAAGAGATATAGACTCTTAAACAAAATATGAGTGAGCGTAAAGCTCTTAACTCTACTATTCAAAATTACAAAAACATTACCACATGTGAAACAATATCAATAGATAATTTGAGAAATAAGCGGCGACAGCAAAGTAAGCGTAAGATGGGAAGGTCTTCGAGAACCAAAAATATCACAGTGCAGGAACTGTCAAAGTTTCTTACACAGTGCGTCTAACTGCTATCTACCGCGATGATGCGTTAAGTGTGGAGAACAACACGAAATAGGTTAATTTTCACTGCAAGAAGTTCCAGTAAATGAGAGGGAAAAGATTTATTGCGTATTATGTAGCAGCTATGGGCATCCGACATCTTTAAAGGGTTGCCCAAAATTTAAGAAGCTTCAACAGAAATTACACGCTAAAAAACAATTATTTTCGGAAAAAGGAACAAAAAATACTTTAAGTTACACAGATATTGTAAAAACTAATCCATCACAAAAAACTTCTGATAACCTAATTAATTATATGTGGCAACCCTCGCCGCTTTATTTGTTTCGTTAAGATCTTTAACATTGTTGTTACTCTTTTGTAACTTGTATATAAAGCCCGTTTTACTTATTACATTTTTTTACATTTTTCTTATTCCTTTTTGTTCTATCGACTTGTGTACACACGATCTCGGCACTCGCTTAATATTTTTTATAATTTTATGAATAAATTTAGTTTATTTAAGTAAATAATTTAAATAAAACACATTGAATTAAACACCATTAGATTCTTTTATTGGTAATTAATAAAAATACCAAATTGGTGACCCCGACGTGATCTGAACACGCAACCGCGTGTGTTTGATACAAAAGCAAAGTGCCTTTAGCAACGGTCATAACGGTACACAAATTTCTGGAATTTTTTGGAAGCAAACAAAATGACCGAATTAAACGACAGTGGAACTACATCAACAATAACGTTTTCGGAGACGAATAATAATGATATCCAACGTCCTCGTCCAGAATCTCCAGCCGCTGCAAACGTTTCGGTAGTGTACGCACGTCTCCCTTTACCACAGATGGCCAGCTCTAATATTGAATCATGGTTCACGACAATGGACTTTTGGTTCACTGCGTCCGGAATTTTAAATGACAAACAAAAGACAGCAACAGTGTTGGCAGCTTTGGATCCAGGGGTTATTTCACAATTATCGGAAGTGATTGCGGAGATGCCTCAAAATGAACGGTATAATTACATACGTACAAAAATAATTTACCATTTTGCAGACAGTGAGCAGCGAAGACTCAACCGTCTACTTTCTGAGTTGCCTCTAGGAGACAAGAAGCCGTCTGAACTCTACTACGAAATGAAGCGTGTAGCAGGGACTACTCTGGGTGAGGCCGCTCTTAAAAGTTTGTGGATCAAGCGACTTCCTGACATCGTGCAACCCGTCGTCGCTGCGTCAAGTGGTACAGCCGCAGAGTTTACTAGAATTGCGGATTCCATTGTAGACGCCATGTCAGCCAGAAGTGTTAATACTGTTGCAAAGCAAAGTTCAACCGAAATCGATGAACTACGCCAGGCCGTGCATAACCTCACAAAGCAGTTTGAGAAATTTACTGTTCGATCACGTTCCCGCAGTCGCCATCAGTCGCGTAATCCAGCAAATTTTCGATCTCGGAACGTATCACCAAACAACGCAACCAACAACGCCAATTCTTCAGCGAACCCTAGCGAGTGTTGGTACCATAAAAAATATGGCAGAAATGCCCAAAAGTGTAGAAGCCCGTGTCGTTATTAACGTACTTCAGTTAACACTGTAACATCCAGCGCAGCTCAACGATCTGATTGAAGCCAGGCGCTCGTGGTAGATGATAGCGGAAACTCTTCCACGAATAGCAAATTATTCCGCTTGCAGATAAGAGATCCAGTTACCAAACAATTTTTTTTAGTTGATACAGGTGCAGATGTGTCTGTCCTTCCGTTAACGTCAAATTATGCCAATGTCAAGCCTACCGCCACCAAACTGTACGCTGCAAATGGCTTACCAATTAAGGTCCTTGGCCAAAAGCAGGTAGTTTTAAACTTAGGGTTAAAACGAACATTCGAGTGGTCATTTTTAGTGGCAGATGTCACGAGCCCCATCATTGGTGCAGATTTTTTAAGATTCTACGATTTAATGATCGACTTGCGCCGAAACCGTCTCATCGATAACGTTCAAACCACGATACCAATTTCGCAACTACAGGCCGCAGTAATTAATGCATCTGACCCTTTTCAAAATATTTTACATAATTTTTCCGACATCACGAAAGCAAAACTACATGGTACGACTACGAGTTCAACAATTGTTCATCACATCGAAACATTCGGCCAACCAGTATACTCACGAGCACGACGCTTATCGCCTGAAAAATTAGCCGCAGCAGGAGCCGAATTCGACGCTTTATTAAAAGCCGGTATATGCCAGCCATCTAGTAGCAATTGGTCCAGCCCATTACACATGGTCCAAAAATCTAATGGTTCTTGGAGGCCGTGTGGCGATTATCGTGCATTAAATGCACAAACTGTTCGTGATCGATACCCACTCCCGTACTTATCGGATTTTACCAGCAACCTTAATGGTAATTTTTTCAAAAATCGACCTTCAAAAGGCCTTTCATCAGGTTCCTGTTTGCAAAGAGGATGTACCTAAGACAGCTATAACTACACCTTTTGGACTCTTCGAGTTCAAATTTATGACCTTTGCACTCTGTAACGCTGCGCAGACCTTCCAAAGACTCATTAACGAGGTACTCCGTGGCTTGGATTTCGCCTTTGCCTATATCGACGACATTTTCGTCGCTTCGTCATCGATTGAACAACACCGAAAGGATCTTTGTGAAGTTTTTAACAGACTGCGAGCCAACAATTTATCTATAAATGTCGACAAGTGCGAATTTGGTAAGTCGGAGATACAATTTTTAGGCCATTACGTCACCGAAAACGGTATACAACCACTCCCCGAACGAGTTACAGCAATTCGTGAATTCCCAAAGCCAGCTCTTGCAAAAGAATTAAAAAGATTTATTGCTACACTTAACTTCTACAAACGTTTTTTGCCGAACGCAGCTTTAAACCAGTTGAAACTTCAAGCACTTATAAAAGGCAACATTAAAAATGATTGCACAGTGTTAGAGTGGACACCTGAAGCAGAAGAGGCCTTTATCAAATGTAAAAACGAGTTGAGCAACGTAACACTTTTGGCACATCCAGCAAAGAATGCAGAATTAGCTCTTTATATCGACGCTTCTGATATTGCAGTCGGTGCTGCGCTTCATCAGTGTGTAAACGGCGTTCTTCAGCCTTTAGGATTTTATTCTAAAAGATTGACAGCTTCGCAACAGAAATATAGCACATACGACCGTGAGTTGACAGCGATGTATCAAGGTATGTGTCATTTCCGATACATGCTAGAGGGTAGAAAATGTTACATCGTAACAGATCATAACCCTTTAGTGTACGCATTCCGTCAGAATTCTGAAAAGGCATCGCCACGTAGAGCTCGTCAGTTAAACATCATCGGGCAATTCACCACTGACATTCGGCACATACCAGGTGAAGAAAATGCTACAGCGGATTTCCTTTCACGTATCCAGTCCATTACCGAAGCAGTTGATTACAAAAAAATCGCAATTTCCCAAAGAGAAGACACAGAACTAAAAAGCTTGCAGTCAGGTATAATCCCTAATTCACTTAAACTAACTTCTTTTGTGCTTCCAGGATCTGAGCTTAGTTTGGTTTGTGATACGTCCACCAACAACATCCGCCCTTCGTGTCGAAAGAATTTCTTACGCAAATCCTTTCTACTGTTCATGGTCTAGCTTCTCCTGGTATTCGAGCAACAACAAAAATTCTAACCACCCGTTTTGTTTGGCCATCGATGAGGAAAGATGCTACAAAATTTGTTCGCAACTGCATCGCTTGCCAGCGCTCGAAGATACAACGCCACACGAAGTCACAGCCAATCAAATACACACCGCCAAATGAACGCTTTTCGCACATCAATATCGACATAGTGGGTCCTTTTCCGCTGTGTGAAGGTCAACGTTATTGTTTGACGATGATCGATCGATTTATGAGATGGCCCGAGGCTGTGCCGATTCCTGACATGACGGCCGAAACCGTTGCAAAAGCAATTTTACACAATTGGATTGCAAGATTTGGTGTCCCAGCGAAGATAACTTCTGATAGAGGAAGGCAGTTCGAATCATCAGTCTTCACCGAGTTGACAACTTTAATTGGGAGTACCCACCTTCGCACGACTCCATACCATCCTGAATTGAACGGTATAATAGAAAGGTGGCACCGTGTTTTTAAATCTGCAATCCTCTGTAGTGACCAAACCAAATGGATTCACAGCCTACCATCTATTTTGCTTGGCTTACGTGTCGTATTTAAGCCCGATATCAAGGCATCGCCTGCAGAACTTGTGTATGGGACGAACCTAAGGATTCCCGGAGAATTTTTTATCAACACAAAACCAAGTTCAGCAACAAGTGAAGTCGTCGAACAATTTCGTGCTGCAATGCGGAAGCTACGTCCAACCGATACATCGCATCATACGTCAACACCGAAAACTTTCATAAGTCCCTCAT
Source organism: Cistogaster globosa (assembly GCA_937654795.1). Lineage (NCBI taxonomy): Eukaryota > Metazoa > Arthropoda > Insecta > Diptera > Tachinidae > Cistogaster > Cistogaster globosa. The sequence goes on from OW569405.1 coordinate 51,220,154, forward strand.
TGAATTCGACCTCCCATGTCTTCGTACGAAATGATTCAATACGTCCGTCATTATCACATCCTTACGATGGTCCATTTCGCATTGTTCGTAAAACTTCAAAGTATTTTACCATCGATATAGGAGGCCGCTATACCAATATCAACATTGACAGACTTAAGCCTGCATTTATTGAGTACGAAGACGCTAATACATTTGAAAAAGAGAATCAACCTCTAGAGGAATCACAAGCTTTCGATTCTGATTATGACGGAGTTAAAGTTGATTGTCAACAACCTGTACCTATAGAAGACGTTAACCCCGAAACAAATGAATCGCCACCAGCTCAACAAAACGTTCCAGAACTATCGATGAAATCTACCAGGTGTGGTCGACGTGTTAATCTTCCCGTAAGGTTCCGGTAGCTTTCCTCTAGGAGGGGAGTACTGTGGCAACCCTCGCCGCTTTATTTGTTTCGTTAAGATTTTTAACATTGTTGTTACTCTTTTGTAACTTGTATATAAAGCCCGTTTTACTTATTACATTTTTTTACATTTTTCTTATTCCTTTTTGTTCTATCGACTTGTGTACACACGATCTCGGCACTCGCTTAATATTTTTTATAATTTTATGAATAAATTTAGTTTCTTTAAGTAAATAATTTAAATAAAACACATTGAATTAAACACCATTAGATTCTTTTATTGGTAATTAATAAAAATACCAAATATACATTAAAACAATTAAGCAATTTTATCCAAAGCTTAGCAAACCAAATCATTAATCTTAATAAATAATTACAAATACAGACGTCCAAAATAGACACTATTTTTTCTATGCTAGAAGTATAATTTTTTTACATTGATTAGAACAATAAGAGAATTTAACATGATTCAAATAAATGTTAACTCCTTAATGAAATTAAGTAGACGATATGAACTCAATTCATTCTTATTAAAACACAAACCAGAAATTGTCTTGCTAAATGAAACCAAACTAAACTTTAGGCACAAGCTAAAATTTGAAAACTACTCACTTGTAAGAAATGATAGAAAATATACAAAAGTGGGTAGTAGAACCGCAATAATTATAAAAAACGGAATTAAGTTTAGGCAGTATACCAATTTTACTATTAAATCTTTTAAATATTTAGAGTTGTCAGTTATAAAAATTCCGTTGTCAAATAACAAAATGCTTTTTGTTATTGCTGTGTACTATCCATCGGGAAATAATTGTAATTTTTTAAATCAGAATTAACAGAGCTTTTTAATTCTTTATGTTTGGGAAAAATAGATAACTACTATGTATTGGCAGGAGATTTAAACTGCAAGCATAATAAGTGGGGGAACGTCGTTTCTTATTCTAAAGGAGATAAACTAAAATAATGGAATGAATTTTACGAAATTAGATATAGATGCAAATTATATGCATCTTGTTTACCTTCATACCCTCGAACCCATTCGTATCTTGATTTATGTATAGCTGATTCTAGGCTAGTAATACACGAACTTGGAAACTCTATAAATCGTCTAGAAACACTTGATTATGACAGAGATCATAACGCAGTTAAAATAAACATGTTAAAATTAAGCAACGACAATCCCCTAACAATCTTTAGTGACACTCCCAAGTGCCATTTAAATTTAAAAAAAAACAAATTGGAGGAAATATAAAAACTGCTTATTAAATGATACAAATGAAAGCATAATAGTACCAAACGACGGAAACCTAACAAACCCCGAAATTGATTTTTATTTAAATAAGTTGGATCAATCAATAAATAATGCTATAAACTCATCAGTTCCAAAACATAAAGAGCGGAACCCCGTTGGTAAATTTACTAACACAATTATTAAGAAATTGCATTCTGAAAAAAGTAAATTAGTCGCAATTTTAAAGCAATATAACAGACTAGAATATTTTTTAACACAAGCAGAGCTTAATTTTCTTAAAACCAAATTGAAGCTTATTAGAAAAATGATAAATGATAACTTTAAAATTTTAGTTAATACACACCTTCAAAACAAATTAAAGGAAATGAACCCAAAAAACCCTGAGAAAATGTTTAGCGATATCAAGAACCAAAGTAGAACTTTATATCCTCTTGAGTTAAAAATGCTAAAAATTCCATATGAAAACGAATATCTAATTAGAAATGCAGGCATAGACCCTGAAGACCTAGAAAAACAAGAGGATAGCAATAATTTTATGATTTACGACCATATTCAAAAATTTTATGTGATTGGATCCTATTTAGAATCACTTCACTCTCATAAGGAGATTGACCTAGATAATACTTTGCATGAAAAAGTTAATAACCGTTTTACTGAATTTTTGGAAGAAAAAAACAAGTACCAAAACCGAAATTTAACTAAAACAATATTCTCTGCTTCCAAACGGGCAGATGATCTAAATGAAAACCAATTAGGTAACACATTTGTGCAAAAGGACACAGTCACATTAATTTTTAAAAACTTAAAACCAAAACTATCATCAGGAGCCGATAATATCCCAAACATAATTCTACGTATATGCCAGATGTCGTTATATGTAAATTTCAATAACATAATCAACAACAGCTATTTTCCTCATGCTTGAAAATTAGCCAATGTTATTGTACTGCCTAAAAAGAAAAAAAAAACACCGATAATCCTAATAATATTCGTGCAATTAGCTTATTACCAAATGTAAGCATGATTTTCGAAGGTTGTATAAACAATACAATGTTTAAATATTGTCATGAAAATAAGATAATAAACGACAGACAATTTGGTTTTAAATTTAAGCATTCGACAATTCACGCAATTAATTTGCTCATTTCAAACATTCACTGGAGCCTAAACAAATCATCATACACCGGAGCATGTTTGATTGACTTTTGAAAAAGCCCTCGACAACATATTGATACTCGTACCAGGATTAATATATAAGTTAATCGAGTTTAAATTTCCATTGCATCTCATTTTTCTTTTACACAATATGTTAAACAATAGAACTTTTTTCGTATTTAATAAATACAGCAGTAGTACAAAAAAAAATTACAATAGTTAATGGTTTACAGCAAGGCACAGTGAATGCTCCATTTCTGTTTAACTTATACATATACGATCTTTTAAATAAAATAGAAGATATAATAACCTTTGCAGACGATATTACTATTTACCATACTGGCAATAAAATTGAAAATATTAATATAGGCTTACAAGAAAAATTCTCTACTATTGAAAAGTACTCAACAGACTGGCATATGAAAGTTAATTTCAACAAATGCGAGAGTATTCTATTCCGGCCTGCAGTTAAAATGAAGTAGCAACATTAGGAAGAACTGGAAATCGTTTAGTATAAAATCTAATAGCAACATAAATATTCCAACTAAAATGACTGTCAAATTGCTAGGAATCCATTTAGATAAATTTCTTTATTTTAACAACCATATAAAACAGCAACTTCCTAAGGCAAGAAATACATTTTCCAGGTATAAAAATTTATTTTTTCTAAGATCCTACAACCAAAAATTAAAATAATCATGTACAAATCCCTAATAAGACTCATTTTATCATACGGATGTCAAGTATGGTTCAATATATCACCATCCTATATGGAAAAAATAAGAGTTTTCGAGAGAAAATGTCTTAGGTGTTGCTGCACTATATAGATACCAAAGTGGTGATTATAAGAAATATGTATCAAATACAATTTTATACAATAAATCCAAAATCACTAGAATAGATAACTCTCTTATTCATGTCACACGAAAAAATTTACGAAAATATTCCACCTGAGTCTTTTCTTTACCTTGATCAAAATGGGTATATCCAAAACAATGACGGCATCCCTATAATTTACTACATTTATAGACGAGCCAATAATAGAGCTATAAATAGTAATGAAATGACACCCGACAATAGGTGTTTCGATATAAGTATTTATAATAAAGACTAACATATTAAATCAAATTTAAACCTCCAAAAATACTGGTGGATCTCCTAGATAATTAGTTTAGATTTTAACCCCTGACATTACTTTTATCTTTCGTAATAAAAAGGTAAGTTTTTTAGCATTTTTTTTCTTACAAATAAGTTTCTAAAGCTACATTAGTTTAATGTATATATGTATGTCTTATGTAATTAAAAATAATGAAATAATTAATGTATATTATACTTTAGAGCTCGTAATTTTGGGACTTTGTATACAGAATAAAATATCTTATATCTTTTGTTCATTTTAAGATAGATTAATATAAATTGGTAATAAATAAAAAAAAATGGAATTTATATTCAGTCAAAGAAATCCTTAATGAAATTACTTTATTTTGTTCCTACGGAGAGAATTTATATTATTAACATTATTATCTATTATTATTATTTTAATACTTTTATTATCAATAACAAATCTCTATTAATAATCATTATTAGGAAAAGTATTATTGGCTTTGAATTGTAATTATAAGTTAAAGATAAAATGTAAATGTAAAATAAAAGAGAAAATGTAAATATAGTAGTTAAAAGAAATGTGTACGATGTGTATAAGAGAACCAACCAGAAGAGAACGATTAATGTGTAAGTGTGAGTTATATCTGCTCACATGCTTTGCCCACCTACGCGAATACTGAAGTGTTGGTGTATTCATCACTACCTCTTTAGTTGAGCTTGCGCCGTCAAGGTGTGTGGACACCAAGGCATATATTCATCGTATTCTTATTTACAAAATTAGTTGGTTAAATAGATGATGTTTACAATGTACACAATCTAAGGTAAATAGATACGAAGAATGCTGATGTAGATTGTAGCGATCCAGAAAATGCTGCATTTCATTCTGCCAGTATCCAATTTTTCTTGTTTTCTTTGGAAAACGTCCGCATACATTTGTTAAATTAATTTTTCTTTTTAAAAAAAGGTTTTTAGAAATTAAAAAAATGAACTCAAGCCAAAAATAAATTTTAATTCATTTATATCTACAGTTCAACTCCTAATTTTCATAAAAAATTAAATTAATAAACGCAAGGCACAGCGAACGTACATTCAAGCTTAACTCATAACAATCAATATGATACTGAAACAGCATCTATAATGTTGTGAGTAAAACAAGTAAGAATGACAAAAAATAAAAATTGCATTCGTGATCATCCGATGGCTATTACATATGCAAGAAATGTACGGGACAGGTTACAAAGAGAACATCGAAGAAATACTTTGGTTTGTGTGTCGATTTCGTCTAACCGAATTAATATTAATATGAATATTCCTCGTATTTTTATTTACAAAATTAGTTGGTTAAATAGATGATGTTTACAATGTACACAATACATATAAGATAGATGATACGAAGAATGCTGATGAAGGTTGTAGCGATCCAGAAAACAATGCATTTCATTTTTCTAGTAAATAATTTTTCTTGTTTTCTTTGGAAAACGTCCGCATACATTTGTTAAATTAATTTTTCTTTCTAAAAAAAGGCTTTTAGAAATTAAAAAAATGAACTCAAGCCAAAAATAAATGTTTATACATTTATATCAACAGTTCAACTCCCAATTTTCATAAAAAATTAAATTAATAAACGCAAGGCACAGCGAACGTACATTTAAGCTTAACTCATAACAATCAATATGATACTGAATCAGCATCTATAATGTTGTGAGTAAAACAAGTAAGAATGACAAAAAATAAAAACTGCATTCGCGATCGTCCGATGGCTATTACATATGCAAGAACAAATGTAAGGGACAGGTTACAAAGAGAACATTGAAGAAATACTTTGGGTTGTGTGTCGACTTCGTCTAACCAAATTAATATTAATATGAATATTCCTCCTATTCTTGTTATTGCATTCGTGATCATCCGATGGCTGCTACAAATGCAAGAAGAAATTTACGGGACAGGTTACAAAGAGAACATTGAAGAAATACTTTGGTTTGTGTGTCGACTTCGTCTAACCAAATTAATATTAATATGAATATTCCTCGTATTCTTATTTACAAAACTAGTTGGTAAAATATATGATGTTTACAATGTACACAATCTAAGTTAGATATATACGAAGAATGCTGATGAAGGTTGTAGCGATTCAGAAAACGCTGCATTTCATTCTGCTAGTATCTAATTTTTCTTGTTTTCTTTAGAAAACGTCCGCATACATTTGTTAAAATCATTTTTCGTTCTAAAAAAAGGTTTTTAGAAATTAAAAAAATGAACTCAAGCCAAAAATAAATTTTAATACATTTATATCAACAGTTCAACTTCTAATTTTCATAAAAATTAAATAATTAAACGCAAAACACAGCGAACGTACATTCAAGCTTAACTCATAATAATGAATATGATACTGAAACAGAATCTATGTATAATGTTGTGAGTACAACAAGTAAGAATGACAAAAAAAAATTGCATTCGTGATCATCCGATGGCTGTTACAAATGCAAGAACAAATATACGGGATAGGTTACAAAGAAAACATTGAAGAAATACTTTGGTTTGTGTGTCGATTTCGTCGAACCAAATGAATATTAATATGAATATTTCTCGTATTCTTATTTACAAAATTAGTTGGTTAAATAGATGATGTTTACAATGTACACAATCTATTGGGCTTCCAGTTAGATGCTGTAATTGTGGAAGCGAAGGTCATGTAGCTAGCTCGCGAGAGTGTCCACGTAAGCTAGAACTGCTTCGTAAGCAAGAGCAGGTCAAACTTTCCAGGTCTGGACCCCGTGCACGTGTTGCACATACTACAAGGAGTGAGGTTAAGTTGGGAGTTTCTTATGCTGCTGCAGCTGGAGCAGCTGTTGCTCGCGAAATTCCTGCGACAGTACCAAGAATTAACGCTACAGGACAGGGTCGCACAAATGGGACTGAGATATCCTTAGGAGTAGCTATTGTTTAGTTTTTGGCAGGACTCTTACCGCTGACGGAGGACTGATTGATTCAAGGACGAATGTAGACAGACTTGGCTTTATTGACTCTGCATCTGTGGGCAATGCGTTGAGGCGTAGGCCAAATAAGAGATCCTGTGGTATGGACGGAATTGCTGATGTTGTATTGAAAAGAGCCAATGTTGTAGCATGGAGATTTCTAGCTATAGTTTTCAAACATTGCTATAATATTGGTTATTTTCCAAAAGCGTGGAAGTCGGCTCTCGTCGTTCCTATACTGAAACCCAGGTCGGATCCTGAAGTGTGTGCAAGCTATAGACCCATTTCCCTGCTATCAGCTTTTGGAAAGTTATTTGAGTTCTTCCTCCTGGCAAAGGTAAATGACATTATAATTGACAAGAACATTTTAAAAGAATTCCAATTTAGATTTAGAAGTGGACTTCCGACAACGCACGCTCTGACGGTACTGACGGACTTCGTTGCCAGGGGGCTGAACAGAAAATGCCCCACGATAGCTGTCAGTTTGGACTTTGCCAAAGCTTTTGATACAGTTTGGCATGATGGGCTTGTGTTCAAGATGATTAGTATGGAATTTGGTATTGGCATTTGCCGTATAATGGATAGTTTTCTAAGAGATCGAGCCTTTAGGGTACGTTTGGGTGATGTAAGGTCAGACGAGGGAGCGATTTCTGCTGGAGTGCCACAGGGCTCAATGCTAGGCCCTGTGCTATACAATATCTTTATGTCCGACATCCCACAGCCTTCTCGGGAGGATCTTTTAATAATTTATGCCGATGATATCCTCATTGCCTCTACAGGTGCAAGAGCAAGGACCGTAAACGACCGACTCAACCGATATCTTGCGGTACTGACAGACTATTTTGCAAAATGGGGTCTTACCTTGAACATTTCGAAGACTGTCGCCGTAATGTTTAAAGGTAGACGCAAATATATTTACCCAAACTGTAGACAATACATACCATGTTTAACTATTGGACGAGAACGGATTGGGACTTCGGGCAGGATTAAATACCTAGGCGTCACCTTCCACGAAATTTTCGAATTCTATAGACATATCGATGATATTCTCGAAAGAGCCAAGAGAATCTACTCTTCTTACCAGGGCGTATTGAAGCGCAAGGGAGGTCTCAAAAGGAGAGTACGTCTTTTGGTATACCGCCAGGTCATTCGCCCTGTCATTTCTTATGCCTTTCCAGCTTGGTTTGGAATTTCTTCTCACCAGATGGAGAGGCTTAGGAGATGGGAGCGAAGAATTTTGGTTGCTTGCCTCGGCTTGAAGCCATACTTAGGACCAAATGGCGAATTTCGCAGGCCATCATGTAGGTCAATCTACAACGCTATTGATTTTGAGCGTGTAGATGCCTTCATGGTGAAATTGGCTGTGAAATTTTTAGAAGGCGCACGAACCTCAGAAAACTCCCTGGTAAGGGAGTGTTTCTCCAGAGTAGGTGGTTTGGAGGCTCTCCAAATGTCAAGGTATCTTTCGCCTGTGGACATGCTGACTCTTAGGGGAGATGGCTTTCTCTACGCGGGTGCAGACCTCATGTTCTACCACAGGAGGCTGCGTTCATTACATATAGGGAACACTGTTTATAATACTGTTCAATGATTTATTTTGTATTTATTTATTTATTTATTTTTTTATTTTTATTTTTTTTTTAATTTTAATTTAGTTATTATTTCTTTTTTTTTATTTATATAATTGTTAATTCATGTTTTTTTGTTTGCGTTAATATGAATTTTTTTCTTTAATATTTTTTATTAATTTATGATGTTAAGTGTTAGTTCATGTTTTTTTTTATGTATAATATGAATTTTTTTATATACTTTTTTTATTATTTTTGTTGTTCCTTTTGTTATTGTTTCTTAGTTTTTAAGTTTTAGTTTGTAAGCATTTTTAAATTTAAGTAGATTCTGGAATCGCCTCCGTTTTTAACCCTTTTTTTTGGAAGTTATGTTGATTGTTATTTAATTTTTTGTTTTTTGAGAGATGTACAATATAATACGTACCTTTAGTTTAGATTTAGAAAGTTCTTGGAAAATACCTTAGTATGTAAGAAATTTTGATTTTGATTGTTAATTTTTAATTTAGTTGTTAAAATTCTTATTTGAAAATATTTCTTAGGTAGATAGATACGAAGAATGATGATGAATAATGAAATAATTTTTCTTGTTTTCTTTGAAAACGTCCGCATACATTTGTTAAATTAATATTTCCTTCTAAAAAAAAGGTTTTTATAAATTAAAAAATTGAACTCAAGCCAAAAATACATTTTGATTCATTTATATCAACAGTTCAACTTCTAATTTTCATAAAAATTAAATAATTAAACGCAAAACACAGCGAACGTACATTCAAGCTTAACTCATAACAATCAATATGATACTGAAGCAGCATTTATAATGTTGTGAGTAAAACAAGTAAGAATGACAAAAAATAAAAATCGCATTCGTGATCATCCGATGGCTGTTACAAATGCAAGAACAAATATACAAGACATGTTACAAAGAGAACATTGAAAAAATACTATTTGTGTGTCGACTTCGTCTAACCAAATTAATATTAATATGAATATTTCCCGTATTCTTATTTACAAAATCAGTTGGCTGAATAGATGATGTTTACAATGTACACAATCTGAGGTAGATAAATACGAAGAGTGCTGATGAAGGTTGTAGCGATCCAAAAAATGCTGCATTTCATTCTGCTAGTATCTAATTTTTTTTGTTTTCTTTGTAAAACGTCCGCATACAATTGTTAAATTAATTTTTCTTTCTAAAAAAAAGTTTTTAGAAATTAAAGAAATTAATTCAAGCCAAAAATAAATTTTAATTCATTCATATCAACAGTTTAACTTCTTATTTTCATAAAAAATTTAATTAATAAACGCAAGGCATAGCGAACGTACATTCAAGCTAAACTCATAAGTAAGAATGACAAAGAATAAAAATTGCATTCGTGATCATCCGATGGCTATTACAAATGCAAGAACAAATGTACGGGACAGGTTAGAAAAAGATCATTGAAGAGACCAGGTAGAACAAAAAGTCAACGAGTTTTTTATAAAGGAGCCCCCGCGTTTTGACTCGATTTCTTGATTTTCCAAAGTAACTGAAAATGTTATTACAATAAAGCATTCCCGGCCATTACGCTAGATGTATTACCCTAGAAATCCAGCAATGAAAAAAAAAAATAATAAACGAACAAATAGATGACTTCCTAAAGGAAAAGAGGATTGAGCCATCGAAGAGTCCGTATAGCAGTCCAATTGTGTTTGCCCGGAAGAAGAACGATGAATGGCGCTTATGTGTGGACTATAGGCAACTGAACGAAAATTCGATACGGGATGCCTTTCCTATTCCTCAAATTAACTACATTCTTGAAAAACTACGGAACAGTAAAATTTTTTGTACTATCGACCTTTGTTTTGGATATTGGCAGATACCCATGTCTTCCGAAAGTAAAAAATATACTGTCTTTACGGTTCCAGGACGTGGTCTGTTCCAGTGGCGTGTAATGCCATTCGGCCTTCATTCTGTATTAGATACCTATCGGACTCTCGTTGATGTTATAGGGCCAGAACTGGAGACGTTTGCATTTACATACCTCGACGATATAGTGGTTTTCGGCCGCCCGATAGCGGCAAAATTACGAATCAATAAGGACAAATGCACGTTTGTAAAGAAAAAAATACGATATTTAGGGTATATCGTAAGTGAAAGCGGTGTGCATACCGATTCGGAAAAGGCGAAAGCTGTCCTGGCGATACCTAAACCCACTTCTTTAAAGGAGTTGCGTTTTTTTTATTAATACTGCAGCGTGATATCGACGATTCATACCAATTTTCTCTACACTTACCAACCCCCCAAACAAATTACTCAGGAAAGGGCAAAAATGGGAGTGGGAAATGAACAGAAGGCGGCGTTCGAAACAGTTAAGCAAAAACTAGTGGACGCACCAATTCTTGTTTGTACTGATTTTAACCTTCCCTTCGTACTACAAACAGACGTGAGTGATATTGGCCTAGGTGTAGTTTTGACCCAAGAGTTTCAAGATGGAGAAAAAGTTATTGCTTACACAGGAATTACACAGTTAGGGAGAAAGAATGTTTGGCAATAATTTGGGGTGTTAGAAAAATGAGGCACTACATAGAGGGTTATCCTTTCATTATCGTCACCGATCACCAGCCCCTGAAATGGTTATATTCCATCCGGTAGAATTGCGCGATGGGCTTTAGGAATAATGCAATTTGATTATGAGGTTTGATATCGTAAAGGTAAATTAAATGTTATTGCTGATTCTCTTTCCAGGGCGTCTCTAACTCCAGAGGAGAAACATTGGCCCGTTCTCCAAATTCTCAAGAATACCGAAGGTGAAGACGATCCTTGGTATTCGCGAAAACGAAAAATGGTACTGTCAAGCCCTGAGAGAGTACTATATTATCAAATAGATGAAGCTGGAAATTTAAGAAGCACATCTATGGTGGCTCTGCCTACAATGATAATGATCCCGTTCCATGGAAGTTAGTTGTGCCCAAAGGGGAAAGATGTCGAGTGCTAAAGAAGTGCCATGATCAAGTAGCTGCAGGTCATCGAGGTATTAACAAAACAACGGCCAGAGCAACAAAACTTTACTATTGGCCAGGCATATTTGGCGATATCTCGCGATATATCACGCCAAATATGTTCGGAAATGTGATCTGTGTCAATGATTTAAGCCCGTTCAACAATCACCAGCCGGAAAGATGCACACAGCTCCCGTTTCTCAACTACGGCATACCGTATGTGCAGATTTTGTAGGGCCACTTCCCCGGTCCACGCACGGAAATACAACACTCGTTTTGGTGTACCCCATATTCTTCAAACGGACACAGGAACACAATTTACGAGTCACGAATATCAAAAATATTTCAAATCTATTGGTGCTAAACAGCTATATACCGCTTCTTATTCACCCCATGAAAACCCCACCGAAAGAGCCAACAGAACCGTCAAAACGATGATTGCACAATATACCCGAATTAATGTGGCCGTTAACTCAAGTAAACAAAGTTCCACCAACTATAGTCCAGCATATTTGGTACAGGAAAGAGAACTAAGACTCCCAAGCAATTTGTTCATTGAGCAAACCCATTCTCAAACCATAGATGCTATACTTCGGGCCGATGAAAAGGTCAACCTCTTACGGGAAATCTTTCAAATAGTAAAAACCAATCAACAAATTGCAGCAAATGCGCAAGCTGCACACTACAAATTGAGACATCGTGAATGGGCTCCGCGGAAAGGTGATTTAGTATTAGTTAGAAAACGTGTTTTATACAAGGCTGTTGATTATTTTGCTTCAAAATTGGCACCTCATTTCTCCGATCATAGTACGTTTAGTCGATAGATATAATCACAAAAAGAATAAAGGCATCGCCCATATCAAAGATTTAAAATCATATCACGAGTAAGTTAGTTACTTCGGAGTTCTTGTCTTTTCGCAGTTAACCATGACGGATCCTAAATTTGAACAAAGTTGTTTGAGATTCAGACGAACAACGGAGCGGGAGAGTGGAAAACGTAAGAGAGCCATCCTAATAGAGATTCCTCGACCTGCCTAGAAGGTTCTGATAACTGCCGTGGAGAACAATCTTCCCAGGCTATACATCCAAGATCTAATTTCATAATCGACACCACGACCAGATCCGTTAGCCAATCTCATTCAAACCTTGGGGATAGACAAGGATGAAGAAGTGACCGTCACGTTACTATAATCCGTGACGCCTTGTCTCTCATCGAGGCGATACAACCTGGTAAACGCTCCCGATTTCAAGTTACAATTCAAGATGACTCCGTCGAAATACTCATTCGTCGTTTGAATTATCTTTAAGGGAGAAAAATTTATCTTCCTGTCTATAAAAATAAAAAAAAAAACCAAAACCAAAACATTAATCATTGTTAGGAAAAGTATTATTGGCCTTGAATTACAAATATAAGTTAAAGATATAATGTAAATGTAAAATATAAGACAAAATGTAAATGTAGCAGTTAAAAGAAATGTGTACGATGTGTATAAGAGAACCAACCAGGAGAACGGTTAATGTGTAAGTGTGAGCTATATCTGATCACATGCTCTGCCCACCTACGCGCATACTGATAGGTGAAGTGTTGGTGTATTCATCACTACTTCTTTAGTTGAGTTTGCACCGTCAAGGTGTGTGGACACCAACGCAGGTTTTTATAGCTTCGTTGGCAGAAGTACACCAAGGAGAGTTAGCCAACTCAAGGTAGTGGTAGAGGGTTCTACTGGTTAATACAGCCATAGTTCCCAGACCGGTAGTAGTAGTGGTATAGGGCGACTACTGGTTATTATAGCCATAGTTCCCAAACCTAGATATAGTACTGCACATAGAAATCACTGGTTAATACAGCCATGAATTCCAGGCGTAGTGATGACTAATACACTAACAATCAAAAAAAGGTATACCAAGCTTAGTTGAGACAAGGTTAAGAAGTTCTTTTCCTATCGCCAAATCCATCAGACGTCTGACGGGTACTCTGCGACACTCTGGTCCCTTGTTTTTGGCCCTTCCAGGACATAAGGATATTCGCTAGTTGGTTCTAAGTTTTTATAAATTCAAAATAAAGCTATGTAATTTTAATAAAAGGAGCCAATAAAAAAAATGAAATTTTGAAGACTAAAGTGGCTCAAAAAAATATTTTAAGAATCCTGGCTAACCCAGAGAATTATCCAGGAATCCCCGTTATAATGTGGCCGCAAAATCCGTCTGAGGGTGGCATATATTATAATAAATGAGACGTTAAATTTATTTCTAAATGTAATTACAAGAATAATCGGTAAAATTTTTTTAGACGAAACCGCTTGTTACCAAACCAACCCTTCAACAATTAAAATTTATAATTAAGAATTGCTCTATTATCATCGTACTTATGGTGCAATGTTTCAAAAGAGTTTGCAGTCAACTCTAAAGAAAACTTTTCCCGTGAGCATACGTTACATAGCTTGTTGATTGAAGCAGAAAATATTATAAATTCTCGCCCTTTAATGCATTTACCACTGGCCTATTAAGACGAGGACCCATTAACGCCTAATCATTTCTTGTTAGGATGCTCAAATACGACACAAGCACCTGCCTGCAATGAAATACTACAGCCAGTTGTGCCGAAGAAACAATGAAGAAATTTTCGACAGCTACGTGATCATTTTTGGGAGCGTTGGATAAAAAAGTATTTGCCCGCATTAACCAGACTCTACAAATGGTGCCAACGAACCAAACCTGGTTCTGCTGGTGGTGGAAAAAGCACTGCGGTAAGCCTTAAACTTTTATTATTTTTATGTTCCCTAATATTTGAATTTTTTGTTGGACAAAAACGCTTCATTATAATAAATATTTTTTGGAAGTTGTTAAATTCGCCCCCTTGACCAAACTCACGTCGTACCAGCGAAAATTTAAATTTATGTAATGTGATAACACAGAAACACTTTTTTGGTTGCATAGAGTTTTTCTACTGTTGTTTACTAATTTGAGTGCGCTGGTTTCAAATCTACCCTCAGATTTTTTGTAGCAGCTCTAGTTAGTGTGATACAGGTACCGTCTTGAATTTACATAAAAAGTCGATAGTTTCCATCAATAGCGGTGTAACTTAACTAGTTCCTTTATTAATTTCAGTATGCCTTCCTCAATAAGGACGTATTAAAATAATCCTGATTGTTTTGTGTTATTTGTGGAGAATATATGTTCTTTTCAATGTGCCGGACTTTGTGAAAAAGGCATACTTGGACTACTTTGGGTGTCCGTTGCCATGAAACGCTAAAACCTGGATAACAAGTTTGGTATGTAAAACATGTGTTGGATCTTGGCGACTGTGGGCAAACAAAAAAAGACCCACTTTTAAATAAAAAGCTCCTATGATTTAGCGTGAAACATCCAAAAGTCGTCGCGACTATTATTTAAAAAATTATTGGAATAAACCATTAAAATTGCTCTAAGTGGATATATCCAAACTTAAAATCTGCCACAGCACCCATGTACATCTTCGCGAAATTCAGATCAGTGCAGCGGACAAACGGAAAACGACGTCAGTTTTAGCAACAGTGATTTTGATTGCTACGGTAGTACCCAACTACTAAATCAAGATGCTCTAAATGACTGGATCAGGGACCTTGAACTTTTTAAATGGATTATAATCAAATGCAATCAAACACCTACCCTTTTGGGAGTACAATCAATCAATTTTTATTTTTCTATTTAGGAAATAAAGTAGAATGCATAAAGTTAAGTAAGAAAGTTATTTATTTAATACAACCGATAGGCAGAAGTTAAAAAATAAAATAAACGAAATAAAAAATAAAGTACAACACATTAAACAAAACAATAAAAGGGTTTTTTTATAAAGGTATTTAAAAAATAAAATAAACGAAATAAAAAATAAAGTATAACACATTGAATAAAACAATAAAAGTGTTTTCTTTTAACAATACAATTAAATAATAAAGCTTTATATCGGTTTATCTAGTAAGTAAGTGCAGACGTTAAATAAACATTTGGATTTTGCTTACTTTTATAATGGCTACGTATATCATACAAAATTTGATTAATATAGTGTTATACTCCGCTATGCTGTTATTACTAGTCAAGTCAAGTTATGGTGGTATTTTAGCGAATACTAGTTCAAAGGGGCAATATTTATTTAGCAAAAAATAAAAAATTTTAACGAAACATCTCAATACGAAATGTCTTCACATACATAGGCTTCTAGATATTCGTTTAAGGTTCTATGTGAACGTTCTACCGTACCTAGGGTCTCATGGTGATACGGAGTAGAATTAATTTTTTAATTCTCATGAGACTGCTTTTGTAGGATTTGATTCATATATTCAGTATGTCAGTATGAAGCCTTCCCTGATTGCTTGAACAACGCTTCTTGCAGATTTGTTACTGATCGGTACTGTTACTAAGTATTTAGTTAGGTGGCTGATTATAGTAACATCATATTCGTTTTGAGAGTTGGATCTCGGTGAGGATCCAATAGTGTCAATAATCACAATCTCAAAAGGTTGAACTGGAGTTGGAGTTAGGGGTAGAAATTCTTTAATCTTTTCTGTTGGCTTATTTGTTTGGCACGCTTTGCATTGTTTGACATATTTAGCAATGTCTCTGGTCATGCCCTTACAGTAATATAGGAGTCTTATTTTTTAACATGCGAGTTATTCCATTTGGGTCATCATAATATTTTTGCATAATGGATAATTTTTCTAAATTGGTTTATACCTTATTTATTTTAGGTAAGAGTATTAAAGCAACTAAGAGACCATTACTTTTGTTTTTAAAGGTTTCTATATCTATTCCTGCGATCATCTTGTGAAAGTTATAAGGTTGTAAAACCGATGTTATGAGCTATTTATTCGAGCTTTGGAAGGAGGTGACCTAAGTCTACTTTTTCATTAATTACTAGATCATTCAACTTACAGTCGAAAATTTTAATTTCTTTAAGTATAATTAATTTATCCTGAGTAAAATGCATCTTTGGCATTTTTCTGTGTTCAAGGTGGTGAATCGCCTAATATACTTTCAGTGTAAAGTGTTTTTATGTTTTGTTTTTGTGTTGTATAAAGTTTTTGAATTATTTTATTTATTTATTTATTACCTAATTTCTGTGTTGTGAAAGTACAGTTTTTTAATATTAAGTAAATTAAAAACCTTTTCTGTAATGCTAATAAAGTAAACGTAAGTAAAACCTGTAAAAATATTTTTGTAATTTCAAACATATTTAAAAAAACATTTATTATTTTATGTTGCTAGAATTTTAAGAAATATCCCCTGAAGAAGTTTGAAAAAAACAAACGAAACGTTGGGAAAAATACATAAAAATGTCTTGATTTTTATTAATTTTTGGAAGCAAATAACTGACTATAATAGCCCAAAGAGATTAACAAAAAATCTCAAAATAAAAAGAAGTAAAGCGTTTTTGTATTTAAGTTTTATTGTTATTTTAACATATATTACTCGTATCTTTTTTTGTCGAAAGTCTAGTTATTACCTTCAGTAATTGTTTGACTTCTATACTTTGGATATATGCGAATTCTATGCGGGACAGCGTGTCTGCCGAATGATTATCTTTACCCCTCAGATGTTTAACGACAAAGTCGTATTCTTTTAGATCCCACCTCATTCTAGCTAGTTTAGACGACGATTTTTTTAAAGAAAAATAGTTATGAGAGTGGCCTATGATCACTTCTGATCACAAACTTTTTTCCGTACACATATGGTCTAAAGTATTGAATAGCCCAATGTGTTGTAGTCAGTTCCTGCTCTATTGTAGATTTATTGCTTTCGCCGTTTGTAAAAGAGTTTGATACGAATGCGATAGGTAATTGTATCCCTCTGGTCTCTTCACTTAGAAGGGCACCACAGGCGTATTTGCTTGGATCTGTAGGTATAAAACTCTTTTGCGAAATCAGGATATTGTAAAAGATGTGGACTGATTAGCCGGTTTTTTAAATAAACTTCGAATTTTTGAGTCCATTCAAACGTTACATTTTTCCTAGTTTATCTAGTAATATGACGTGAGTCTTATGCAAAATAGGGAAAAAATCTCCTTTAATAATTGCGCAATGCTATGAAGCATTTGGCTTCATCCCCATTTCTAGGTGTTGGATAATTCCTTATTATGGAGAATTTACTGTCGTCTGGTAAGATACCATTGTTAGTGAATTTTATGATGCAAAAACGTTACTTCTTGACGGAAAAATGTTCATTTATCTGAACGTAGTTTTAGGTTTCATTTTCTGCATAGTTCAAATAAGTGTTTTAAGTTAGTAAGCATATGTTCAGTAGAACAGCAAATTACAATTAAGGCACACACACAATAGCTTGGGCGGGCGATAGTGCAGAAAATACTAATATCATCATTTTTTGGAATGAGTTTGGTGCAATTTTTAAGGTATATAGTAGCCTACTAGCCTCCATCGTTTAGGCTTTATAGTTGGAGGTTGAGGGTTCAATTTTATCGTTATCTATTGGTTTCTGGACTTATTTGTTTACTTACTCTTTATAAGGGTGAGGAATTCTGAAATTTTTTATGTAATTTGGTTGTTTATCATTTAGGATTAGTTTCTGTTTATAGAAGTTGTTTGCCGTAATTCTTTTAGATTTTTATGCAAATATATCTATAAAATTTCAGCATACTGCTCCAAGTTGTGTTTCCACAAAATCTGAAAAGTTTTTTTTTAGTTTTTGTAGTTTTTCTTTAGAGTTTTTCTTATCATGGGATATGAGCAGTAGTATAACCACTAAGATTCTCAACTATAATTTTTTTATTCATTAGGATCAAATTTCAATCTTTTGTGTTTTCAATTTTGACCAAGGGTTTGAATTTTTCGTACCGTTGTATTGGCAATATATACGCTAGTTTAGAGTGCTTGTTGTGTATGATTTCTAATCTAGCCGGAAGTGAGATTGAACTGAGTTCTGGACAGTTTTATAAGACAATATTATAGTCATAAGGGACGTTATCGGTTAAGATTAGAAAATCTAGTTTACCACTTAAGTCCATTTTACATTAATATCTTCTTATGAAGTCTATGACAATAATTCTAGCGGCTTTAATTGGGAAGTCATCCTCTACAAATTGAAATTTATGCTCTATTAAAATTTTTTGTAGAAGAAGGGAAGTTTCTACTTTGCTTATTGTATTTATGAATCCTTGTCCTACCCTATTATTTTAATGTTTTTGAGTATAGGGTCCTAAAGACTTGATTTAGTTTGTAAATAGAAATATCTGCACATGTGTCTATTAACAAAGTTGACGTATTGTCTCTCATTGTCGAACCATATTTAAAGTAACTGTATAAATTGAGAATAACAGTATAAGTTTTTATTGAATATCGTCGTGGGCTTGCCCGTGTTCCCAATCGTCTTGCGTATTCATTGCATGTACCCTGGCATTGCCTTGGTTTCTACCACTATAATTATTATTGCGGAAATTGTTTTCGTTTCTATTATTATTGTTTGTGCTATAGTAAAATTTCATAGGAAGCATTGTTATTAAATGCATTGTTGGTAAAATTTCCAATGGAATTAGAATTATTATTATATTAGAGTTTTTAGGATTTTGGTATCTATAACCGTTATTTCCTTGGTATCCTCATACTCTGGGAGAAGCAGTGAGGCCGTGTCAAGACATTCTACGATAGCTTGTGGCGTTTTTCTTGCAATCGGGATTAGTTATGTGTTAGAACTTTCGTCCAAAAGATTGAAGACAATAGCTTTATGAATGGTTTGTGATATTTCTATTTTATTCCCTTTCGTAATGATACCGTTAATAATTTTTCCCGTATATCGTAGTAAAAAAATAGGCAAATGTTTTGTAAGCCTGTGTCAATTGATAGGAAATGACATTGAACAGTACTCCTAGCTTTTCTTATTTTTCTGCAAGTGTGTTTGTTCGTTTATTTATAATTTCCTTATTTATTTCCCTGCCAGTGTTTACACATTTATAGGATAAAAGGAAGAATCCTTTGATTAATCTAGCTTTGTAGAGTATTTCCTCCCATTTCATTTAGGAAGTTTAAAAACGTTTTGTGTTAATTCCTATGGCAAATGAATAAAAAATTGTTTTTCTTTTTTAAGAAAATAATATATACTAGTAATTTTGGATCCGGGATTTAGACTTTATTCAAGTCTGTTACCACTGATCTACGTAGATAAGTCTTTTTGATTGACCTTCTAAGTAACTGGTAAATTGTTTTACTAGTTGTCCAAACTAAGTTAGATATATATTTTATGTATTTTCATCGTTTATATAATGTAATTGAAAGCTAAATAAACAATTGTATGTTGCTGAATGGAAAACATTATATGAAACTATACCTACCATTTTTTGTTTGTTATATTACCTTTTTATACATTTGTTCATTTATACTTACTTTAAATCTATACATATCTTTTATACTTACTTTTTTATATACTTACCCCTCTTATACTTACCTTTGTACATTGATTTTATAAGTTACTTTCCCTTAAAAACCGTAAATTAACATGTTTATTATTAAGGAGAAAAAAATATAAATATGAATCGTTTGAATAAACTAGTTTGTTTATGAACAATGCAAGTCTAATTTAACCCCCAAACAATAAGTGTAAGAGCCCAAGCCAATAATAAGGTGAATATTGTAAATAAAACAACATCTTTATTTATTGGAAAGATGAATTACGAGACCCTCTTTTATTTCTCTTTCCCAACTTGTTCAATTACAATTTGCTCAATTCGAGCAAATTATAGTATCAATCTAATTTTAGATTCCCTTCAACATACCTTAAAGTTGACCAAGTCTTTAAACAATTGTTGTTTACCACTAAGCAATAAATTAAGTAATATTTAAGTAATATTCTTTTAAATACATACCTGGAAAAAACCACCACCAAAGAAGCAAACAAAGAGATAAAAGAATTTAGTTTACAAGTATTTCAAAGTGAGTAAACACCCATTAATTTAAAGTGCAAGTTAAAAAAATTACAAAAATATAAAAAAACACACAATTGAATGTATGTATGTATGTGTATATATGTTTAAAGGAAATAATAAAGTGTAAATTGTTCCAACAAATTAATGAAAAAAAAACAGGAGTGGAAAGTAAAAAATTTATAAAATATAGCGGAAAATAAAGAAAAGAAACAACCGTTGTTTAAAAGTATATAACTTACTTATTAAATATTTACATGTTCAAGTCTTAAAAAATAAAAAGGAGAAAAGAGAATCTAACAGAAGAATATATTCCGCTCTTCCATTAGTAAACACATACATATATTAAAAATAAAAACAACATTTCTATATACAAACAAAAAAGTTTAAAGACTCTTCCATATTGTGTGTTTTTAACCCATAAACTTACGTATGTTATATTTTGGGTATCAAATAAAAACTTAAAAACAAATATTAACACTTATAAAATAGACAGATAGGTAAATAGAAATAATTTTGGATATTTGTGCAATAAAAGTGCATTAAGTTCCCCATCTCTTAAGAATTTGTTTAAATCAAACAACTCACTTCTCCTCATATGTTTCATTTAAAACAATCGTATTCTTTATGCGCTGATATGAATATCCATATATTTATATCAATTTCTCTTTAATTTTTAATTATTAACAAGCTGCTCTTGGAATTAGACTGCATGTACTTTAGGACTGTCGCCTACGTGGATGATATGGTGGTGGCAGTTTCAAGGATCCATGCCAATACGGTGTCACAAAGGTTGGAAACAGCACTTAGGACAATCTGTACCTGAGGGGAGCAGATTGGGCTGAGTGTTAATCCAACCGAAACGGAACTAGTTCTCTTCTCTAGGAAATGCGAACTTCCTTCCTTCCTTTGGTTTGTTTAGACTGAAGGGAGTTCGATTGAATATATCTAACTATGCAAAATTTTTGATCATTATCTTGAATGATAAGCTGTCCTTGAAAATGAATATCTAGGCTAGGGCGTCAAAGGTCATTGCGGCAATATATGTATGTAGGAGGGAAATTGGCAAAACCTTGGGTATCAACCCAAAGGATGTTCTATGTGCTCTTGTCTGGTGGAAGGCATTAGACAATGCGGCGAATGTCTCTATACTGAAGAAGATGCTGGGCACATTCTATCACATTATTCTGTCGATGTAATTTTTATGTTGGGAACAAGGCAAAAACGTCGGCAGAGTAATGTGGCAAAATTGACTACTGCTTCAGGTATAGGAAAAGGTTGTCTGCAAATACAAAACAAAGCACAATGATATTAATTATACCTAACCCTGGTATTAAAAATAGAATTAAACTTATGAATTTTTATTTTTCTTGTATTATATAATTTGCTTGTATGTGGCAACACTCTGCGTTCAATAATTGGTATTGACTTATCCACTTTGTAAAAAGTGCCAATTTCAGGTCACCGTTTGAATTTTCTTTTAAAATTAACGTCAATGCTAGTAAGAACGCCAAGTGGGACAGAGTTAAGTAAGTTGTGTCTTAAAATTATTATTCCTATTTTTAAATAAATTTTACATGTAATTTTATAGATAATAAAACAAATCCATAAACTAAATTGTAGTTAACTGTGTTTTATCATGACTCATGAAGTTGTTGCTGCAAAATTTTCCTTATTTAACTTCATTAAAAGCCGGCATTTTAGCTTCTACAAGTAAAATTCTGATGCCAAGAAGAAGCGAGAGGATAACAGAAAGATAATGTCTAGGGAAAATATTGCCGACTCTTCAAAAAGCCTTGTAGAAGATGCAAACACTGTTTTAGAGCAGCCTACTACAGCTGATCTGCAAGAAGAAATATTGCTGCTGAAGAGCTCATTAGAAATGCTGATGGAAAAGTGCAACCACACGGAGTTATTTCCGACAGGACAACAGCCAACGGTGTCGTGTCTATTGCCCAAAAACAAAACAGCTATACCGCCCGCCGCAATGTCTGTTTCTGCTTCACAGGCTTGCCGGAATTTTCAGGCCAGCCAGAGAATTGGCCTATGTTTGTAGTAACGTACAATTGTAGAATTATAAAAATTTAGAAAATTTATTAAGGTTTCAGAAGATCTTAAACGGAGACGCCAAAAAAAAATGTCGAAATGTTTTTGATTCATCCGGACAGCGTTAACCAAGCTACGCATACGTTGGAATTTCATTTTAGTCGCTCACAGGTTCTTATAAGAAGTCAAATTGCCAAAGTACGCGCTTTTCCACAAGGTACTGGAAGAAAAATGTTTGAGTTGGTTAATTTTTGCACAATGGTATCTAACCTTACCGTTTTTTTAGAAAATGAAGAGGCAATCCCTCATTTGACTAACCTTCTAACCCTACGCTAGTCGACGAATTAGTAAACAAATTGCCGCCATCCAAAAGAATGGAATGGATGAAATATTCGGTGCAAAATCTCGGTCAATACCCCAGTGTACCTCAATTCAGCAATTGGTTACAGGAAGTTGCTACTTACATAGCTCTTGCTATTGAAACGGAGAAAACTGATGTGTTCTGAAATAAAAAGGATTTAACTAATCTAGCATTTACAATCACTTAAGAAAATCGTCATACCAAATGTTTATTGTGTCACTGTAACGTTTAAAAAAATGACAACGTCTTACAGATAGAAGTTAGTTAATGATAAAAATCTTTGTTTTTGTTGTCTTCTAGCTGGACACAGTTTGCTTAGTTGCCGAATAAAACGACAATGTGGATTGTTTAATTGTACTAAATATCACAACAGATTACTTCATGAAAGTATTAAATTAACCAATTGTGAAAATGTAAACAAAAGCAAAACATATGCTAATAACAACATTATGTTAGTTGGAGATGACACAAACTAGATAAGAAATTTCAACACGTATTGGTTTGAAAGGTACAACCAGTAAATTGTATTTCGGCTGGATTGGAAGCAAGACAACGAATTAAGAATCAAAAAGGTATGTTTGGAAACTAGTGATACCAATGAAGATAATTTGTGTTTTAATATAAGAAATGTCTTAGCGATCATGAAGCAGTAGAAATAATTGCATCTATGAATAGCGAAATGGAAAATTTCACATTACTGTTACAGAAAGATTAATTTAATTTTAATTATAAAATAACAAACTGGAAAAAATTTCAAAATAAATTAGAACAGAAAATCAAACAAGATACCCTTATTAGCAACAATCGAAATCTTACAGGCATTGAAATTGATTAATACATAGATAGGCTAAATAACATAATTACCACAACAATTGATGAAATAATACCAAAGTGTAAAACAGAGAATACATTCCAAAAAATAACTAACTCAACAATTACAATGTTGTATAGAGAAAAAAGCAGAATACTCAATGTTATCAAAAAAATAATAGATAAGAACAAATAGTAACTGAAGGAAATATTATGATAGCTAAAACTAAAATTAAATTAATTAAAAAATTGATAAATGAAAATTTTTATACCATAATTAATAACAATATTAAAGAAAAACTAACAACTATTGACCCAAAGACTCCGTTAATATGTTCAGACAAATTAAAAAAAAAATTTTTAAATATACACCATTAAACTTAGAGAAGTTAAAAATGCCTGAAAACTCAGAAACATTGTTAAATAATGCGGGAATAAATCCACGACACCTTATGAAGGATTATTTTAATAATTATGTCATAAATGAACAAGATCAAATTCTAAATACTATTGGAGCATTCTTCGAATCAACTCATTCAAGAAAAAATATAATACCAAACAAAATTTAAAAATGAAAATAATACATTTGTCAATTTTAATGAAACATTACTATCAGATAATATTAACGAAACACAAACACAAAACTATTTTATTACTAAATCTGATCTAAAATACATCTTTTCAAATTTAAGAAATAAATTATCTTCAGGTATTGATAAAATTCCAAATATTGTTCTCAAAAATATTCCTCAAATACTAATCAATGAATACTGCAAGTTATTTAACAATATGCTAAATATTGCTTTTGCCTAAAAAGGAAAAGGAACCTGATAACCCACAGAATTTGCGCCCAATAAGTCTGTTACCCAATATTAGTAAAATATTTGAAATATGTATAAACAGGAATCTTGATCAATTTTGTAAATCCAAGGATATCAAAAATGATAAACAATTTGGATTCAAGTATAGACATTCTACTATCAATGCTATACACAAGGTAATTTCTGATATTAACTGGAATTGGCATAAGAGTAATTGTACTGGAGCCTGTCTAATTGACATGGAAAAGGCTTTTGACAGCGTATGGATCGCCGGTCTTATATACAAATTAATTAAACTTAAACTTCCAATAAATCAAATTATATTAATATACAATATGATAAGTGAGAAAAAATTTATAATACACTACAAAAATACTAAAAGTAGCAGAGAATTTAAAATCATAAACGGCCTTCAACAAGGTACTGTTAACTCTCCCACTCTATTTAATGTATACATACTGGATTTGCTAAATCATATTGACAACATAATTTCATTTGCGGATGATATGAGAATAAGAATCCTACTTTCCAAAACTTATCTGGTGCCCGCTTTACTGTATGGTTGTGAACTATTTGCTAAATGTGATACAGTTAGTAAAGGGAAATTGAACGTTGCGTTTAACAACATAATCCGATACGTATATGGACTTAAAAGGCGGTCTAGTGTATCTTTGTTTTCATCTCAATTATATGGCCTGTCTTTACATAATTTGCTAAACATAAGAGTTTTAGTTTTTTTACATAAAATAATATATACCCACAAGCCTGATTATCTCTATAGTAAACTTTGTATTTCAGATATAAGCAGAGGCAAAGGAATAAGATCACTTAGATACAGAAGTTTAATCTCACAGTGGCACTTCTACATATTTGCAGTATCTCTCTGGAATTCTATACCCCACAGCTCTCAACTAATAAGTAACGCACGAAAATTTAAAGAAAATATTTTTAAGCTGTTTTCAGCATGACAATTTAAAACATATATTTTATATTATGACACATACATCCATACTATTTATAATTAAATAATTTAATTAAAATTTAAATTTAATCTTAATTTGTTTTTAAATTATTAGTTTTTACTTTTTTAATTTTTGTTTTTATTGTTTTTTAATGTTTAATTTAAATTCCTGTTTTTAATAAAAATTTATTTATGATTATGTTCTGTATATCATCAGTTCCATACTGCAATATAAGGCTCTTAGTCTTGTGTATGGGGCAATTCAAATTAAATAAATAAATAAATAAAATAAATAGATAACAAGATAGAAAAAATCAATAAAAGTCTTCAAAACAAATACAATATAGTCGAACGCTATGCAATTAATTGGAATCTAAAAATAAATACTCTAAAATGCGAAACAATTCTGTTTAGACCGCCTGTAAATAGATGCAATCACAATATAAGAACAAATTGGAAATCGTTTGGAATAAAATCTCTCCTAACAAATTCCAAAATTGATAATAAGAATGTGGTTAAAAACTTAGGATCATGTTTAGACAAATTTTTATACTTTAATCATCACATAAAAGAAACAATTGCAAAGGCAAGGAAAGCCTTCTATATGTATGCACCTTTATTTCGTTCCAAATATATAAAACCTAGAGTTAAAATAATTATGTACCAAGCCTTAATTAGACCGATTTTGACTTACGGCTGTACTATTTGGTTTAATATATCCCCGTCGGTCATGGAGAAAATAAGAATTTTTGAAAGAAAGTGCTTAAGAGCATGCACATCATTATACAGATCCCCTCAAACTGAATACTTAAAATACATACCAAACAAAAAATTATATACTGAGGCAAATATAATAAGAATAGATAACTATATAACTAATAATAATTAAATTAATAAGAAATAATATTCTAAGATGTTCACAATGCATTGAAAACAATCTAATATTGGCACCATACTATACGGATTACAAATATCTATCAAAGTTCATAGAAACAGAATTTGTTCCCCCCGAAGCATTTGTATACATTGATTATAAAAATACGCTACAGAATGAGAATGGAATTCCAATATTTTATCATAACTATAGACGGGCTAATGACAAAAAAATTAATTGTATTTTACAGCAATTGGATATGAGATACAGTACAAGTATATCAAGCAAAGATTTAAAACTGGTCAAAAGTACAAGAGCCATATATTCTATTTTCTTTTTACTCCCTTGACAAAACCTTACAAACTACTCAGATAATAAGGCAGTGTTTTTTTATTTCCCCAATGGTAGAAATATTTTCATTGCATTATAATGAGTATATATATGTATATATTGATGATTAGTATACATGAAATTTGAACTAATATTATTTTGATCAAAACAAATTTTATTATATAAATAATACTAGAGTGCCCTGTAAGGGACATTGTATATTCAAAAAAATGTTATTGTTAACTAGTGTTTATTATAGTATGTAAATATAATATATTGTGAATAAATAAACAAACAAAAAAAAAATAAGAAATGTGTGAACTACTGAATACTAAATGCCGCCACAGAGTTTAAATTTTGAAAATTTTAAGATTAAATTTCCGATTAAAAAAAAAAATAAATAAATAAATATAAAGGATTATTCTAACGCAACACCGAAGTTATTGATTGGGTTACATCATATAAGGCTCGTACGTCCATTTGATGTGCTAAACTTAGATGAAAGTTTTGCCGTACACAGGACTAATTTGGGTAACAATTTATTTGGCTCGAATGAAGACTCAACAGAAGCAACTGTATGCAGAATAGATGTAGACATTTCAGATGCTATTCACCAGCACATTACCGACTATTTTACCATTGAAAATTTCGGCGTACAAATTACCGAGTTATAAATTTTTGTTAAAACATAAACTTGTTAATTTGTCACTTGGTAAAACCTTAAGTTTTTTTATATCTCTTTTTCATTGTTTTATAAATATAAAAAAAAAAAATAGAATAATTTTTCTTGTGAAATATTTTATTAATACTTGAATAAAATTCTTTCTGAGAAGCATATCAACTGCCGGGGTTTTTCCTTTGTTATTATAAAAGGTTATGGGCGCCACCGAGAAAGCTGGTATAGCTCAGTTCCAAGAAACAAATTTCGAGAATTGGAAATTTCGGGTGGAAAAACATTTAGATGGTGCAGGGTGCTTGGAAGCTGTTGTTGAGTTGAGCTTTAGCGTCGTCAAGAAGTACGGGTCAAGAAGCTGAGTTTAAGAAAAAGGACTCTCGAGCGCAGGACATCATTACTAACTTCGTAAGTGATGATTATCTCGAATATCTTCGAGACAAGATGACAGCTAAGGACATGTGGGACGCGTTGATAGCTGAGTTTGCACGAAAATCACCTCAAAACCAGACAATTATCCGAAAAGAGTTATCTCAATTACAATTTAAAGGAGACGATCTGAGTAGTCATTTCCTAAAATTTGACACACTCGTGCTATTTCTCACACAGCTATTTCTCACACTACCGGAAGAGTATAATCCTTTAGTGACAGCACTGGAAAACTTAAAGGTAGAGGAACTCACTTTAGCTCTGGTAAAGCCGCGTCTCTTGGCTGAAGAGTCCAAGAAGAGAAATCGTTTTGGAGCGGAAGAAGCAGAGAAAATTACTGCGTTTTCCACGAAAAACAAGCTTTCTGTAAGTTTTAATGGGAAGTGTTTCAAATGCGGAAAATATGGGCACATGAAAAAGGATTGTAAAAGCAAAAATGTGTGGTGTTAGTTTTATGGCAGACTCATCTCATTATAACTATAAGAATAATACCGACTATGCTATTTTTGCTCTGGATTCAGGCGCAACGGATCATTTTGTAAATGATTATGATATTTTTACCAAAATTTAACAATTAGTCTGCCTAAAGAATATCAATGTCGCAAAAGAAGACCAGGATATTTCGGTTTCGAAAATAGGAGAAATTAATGGAATCAGCAATAAACGAATACAAATAAATTTACGGCTGAAGCAGGAATCGACGTATAGTTTAAGAAAACTATGCAGTCATTAAAAAGAAGAAAGTCGTGATCGCTACAGCAAGTAAATGTGGAAATTTGTTTGAGCTGAAACTTAAAATTACAAAGAACATCGCAAATATAAGCAGACGTGAGGAAGGTGAAATATGGCATAAAAGGATGGGACACATCAGTAACCAAGGTATGGACCAACTTGTGCGGAATGAGATGGTTGTTGGTTTACCAAAGACTAAACGCGACAATCTATGTGAAATATGCGTTAAGAGTAAGCAATGTAAAGAGCCGTTCTCTAAATCTCGTATAAGAGCAAGACGACCAATAGAGCACATACACTGAGATTTATGTGGACCAATAAGCCCAATATCATGGGATGGACGTCGTTATTTTAAAACGTTTATAGATGATTTCACTCATTTTGCGCATGTTTACCTTCTGAAACGAAAATGCGAAACTTTTCAAAAATTCAAAGAGTTTGAAACTGTCGTTACTGCGAAATTTGGGTTAGGTATATCGAAACTCACAGTAGATCAGGGTCGAGAATATAAATCAACTGAAATGGATATATTCTGTAAAGAGAAAAGAATTGAAATTAGTGAAACTATTGCTTACACTCCACAACAAAACGGAGTTTCTGAACGTTTTAACAGAACGTTGGAGGAAAAGATTCGAGCACTGTCACAAGATGCTGAAGATCCAAAAATTTTGCGGAGAGAAGCTCTGAATGCAGCTGTATATATTATAAACAGGAGTCCGACACAAGCTCTATCAAATAAAATAACGCCCGCGGAAATGTGGACTGGTGAGAAACCTAATCTTTCGAAGCTACGTATTTTTGGATGTCGAGCGTATGCTTGGATACCTAGTCAAAAGCGATGTAAACTTGACGCTAAAAGCAAAGCTCTGATAATGATTGGTTATTGCTCAAATGGGTATCGGCTATGGGACAAAAGCAATATGAAATTCGTTACAGCAAGGGATGTGAAATTCGATGAAAGTAGTTTTCCATATAAATATACCATAGGACAATTTGATAACTTAGATGTAGACCGAACCGATCCATAGAGGGAGTTAACTGATTCGATTGTTTCTCAAGATAGCAGTATCGTTGATGTTGAAAATGCAGAAGATGGAATTTCAGCTCCTGAAACTGAAGCTGAGCAATTGAATGAAAGTAGAAGAGAAGATGAACAATCTGTAGGTAATATCACACAAGACTTATCAGAGGAACACGGCATCAGAATACCAGCAAACGATGATGAAACTCTTGAGCTAAGACGTAGCAATAGATAAGTTCAGCGACCAAGTCAGTTTTCTGATTTTTATATGTCGTTGTTCGAATCTATTACACATGAGAATGTATTAAAGATTCCATCAGATTATTCTGAAATCGAAAAATTAACAGAAAGTAGAGAATGGTATGCAGCTGTTCGAGATGAACTAAACTCGATGCGTAAGAATAAAGTTTGGGAAGTTGTTAGTATGCCCGAGGGGATTAAACCTCTAACATCTAAATGGATTTTCCCTATTAAAAGAAATGCGTGTGGAGATCCGATACGATTCAAAGATAGACTTGTAGCTAAAGGCTATTTACAAAAACACGGTGTTAATTATGAAGATACTTTTTCCACAGTTGCTAAAATGGCAACCATTCGTATTATTCTTGCAATAGGAGTACACAAAGGTTTTTATTTTCATCAATTGGATGTAAAAACTGCTTTTCTTCATGGAGAATTAAAGGAAGAAATATATTTAAAAATTCCTGATGGAATGGAAAGTCAAACAGGGAAGGTTCTAAAGTTAGTCAAATCCCTTTACGGTTTGAAACAAAGTCCAAAATGTTGGAATGAAAAATTCAACAGCTATTTATTGAACCTAGGTTTTAAGAGATCTCGTCACGACTACTGTCTGTACATGAAGTTTTCTATGGAGAGTACATTTTTTTAATACTTTATGTTGATGATCTCTTAATAGCTGGCAATAAGTTATCTGAGATTGAAGATCTAAAAAGGAAATTGTCATTATCATTTGAAATGTCAGATTGTGGAGTTTTGCAACATTACCTTGGTATCAAAATTGAGTACGATAAAATCAAAGGTGAAATGACATTTTCACAAAGTACATATATCAACCAAGTTTTGGAGAAATTTGGCATGTTGAATTGTAATTGTTAATGCACGAGCATTATTTATTAAATTATTATTATTAAATTGAGTTTAATAAACTTCAGCCTAAATAAATACATTTCTTATTATTTATTAAATTATTTAAGTTTAATAAACTTTAGCGTAATTGGCCTAAATAAATTATTTTTATTATTCATCAAATTATTTAAGTTCAATAAACTAGCACACTTGGCCTAAATTAATACACTTTAATTGCAAATTATTTTAGCTTATTACTTCCTACAATTGTAATTTAATACTTGTCCTAAATTCATACATTTTTTATTACAATTTATTTTTACTATATTATTTCCTACAATTGTAATTTAATATGACACACTTGCCCTATATTAATATATTTTTTATTATTGCAAATTTGTTTATGTTTGATATTTGTTTTGTTAATTTTTCTTTGAAAAAACTAGTATATAAGACTAAGAAAATTCAAAATAAAATAACTCTTATTTAAAAAACTGAAGGAAACGGTCTTTTTTAATTAAGAGAAAGCAACACGGTTCAAGTGATGTTGTTACGCCAACGAAATTAATTTACCTCCAGGTTCAAGTGCTTGAGAGGTCATACACAAAAATCAAAATTCTTCAGGTTTATGTGCCTGTAAGAAAATCATTAGTTTCAAAACATTTAGGTTACCTTCCCATTTCTTTGAGCAACAAGTGCTTGGAAGAAAGCTCAAGGCGAAGATTCTTAACATTTTGGTGACCCCGAAGTGATCCTGTTACAAGAGCAGAACGTCTAAATACGTTGAGCTCGCAGTATTCTGCGTATTAACAGTTGAGCAACACATTATTCGAGTCGAAATACTAGCAGCAGTGATCGCCAGCTAAATATCATCCACAATGGTGTCATTCGAAGAATTGACTCAAAGGCAAAAGGTGCTTGGGGAGAACATCGAAGCAATCATTAGGAACTACAAGAAAGATTCCCAAGCAAGAAAGGAGTCGGTGAGCTATTTTCAAAAGAGATTGCGTAGACTAGACGAAGAATAGATGGCGTTCAAGACAAATGACAACCTGATTCGGCTGAGTGACGACAAACCTCTAGATCACCGCTACTTCACGGAAGATTATTATTCCGCAATACAGAAGGTTGTCGAGCAATATAAAGACATCTTCGAAAAATCTATAATTAAGGTAAAGTCAACTTCACACAAAATTCCACCAAAAGAGGGCTGTGATGTGTTAGGAGCTGAAACTAATGACTTTATAAAGCTCAAACGTCGACAAGCGGTAATGATGTCTTCTTTAGAACGGTTACTTGATGACGAATATACTCATCAGGACCAAAACATCGCATTAAACAAATGGCAAGGCATCGAAGCCATACATTTCCAAATATTTGAGCTCTTTGAATACCCAGAGCAACTAGGGTACGACTCCGTGCGATTTATACAACTCGAGACTAAGCTTCGAAAGGTAATCAATACAGTAGGCGCAATTAAACAATCCCAGCATAATATAACTGATTCAGAGTCCTTGCCTATGCCAAAAGTCGCACTACCAAAATTCGATGGAAATCATCTCAAGTGGCAAGAATTCTATGACATATTCTTATCTCTAGTGATAAGGCGATCAATGTCTAAAATTCAAAAAATGTGGTATTTAAAAACACAGTTAGTAGGAGAAGCAGCAAATTTGATAAAGCACTTCGCTGTCACTGAAGAAAATTTTGACGCTGCATGGACCATGGTGGTGGACCGATATAACAACAAAAGATTATTGGTCAACAAGCTTTTGCAAGAGACACCCCTAGACACCCCAATTAAAGGCTATACTGACAACTACAAGTCGCTCCATGACAAAACTAAGGAGTGTTTTTTAGCGCTTCAAAATCTTCAGGTGGATACGAAATCATGGGATCCAATATGATGCTACCTACTCCTCAAGAAGTTGGACTAAGCAACGCGTCTCCGGTACGAGCTAGCACTGAAGAATCTTCGAGAGGTTCACAGAGTTCCTGGAATTCTTTGAAAGAAATTTCCAATCAATGGAAGCGTTTTCTGAAAAATCACCGCATTCAAAATCAAGGGTGTGTACTTCCATCACCACAAGGCAATTCAACAATTCATGTGTTATGTGCAAAAATGGAAATCATCCGTTATTCACATGTACCAAATTTCTTCAGTTGTCGACATCAGCGAGACTACAATTCATTCAAAAACACAGATACTGTGTGAATTGTTTAAAACCTGGTCACAATTCTAAAGCCTGTATGTCAAGGGGTTGCAAAGAATGCAGCAAAAAGCATAACACATTTCTGCACTTGGAGAGCTCAAATCAAGGCAATAACGCAGCAACAAATATTTCAAACAACAAAGATCTGCAAGGTGATCACTCATCATCTGGAAATCAAAACGCTATATCACTTACAACGTACAACCAATCCAAACGATCCAGCTTTGTCCTTCTGAGCACAGCAATGATAAAGGTACGAGCTAATGACAAGGAGATACAATGCAGAGCACTTCTCGATTCAGGATCCGAACTGAACTTTGTCAGCGAACGTCTAGTAAAACGTCTCAACATTTCAACTAAACCAACATTAATCTCCATTAGCGGCATCGCTTCTAGTGACACTAGGGTAACACGCCGAGTCAACGTAGCATTACATTCAAGATTCAATAATTATACAGCACGGCTTGAAGCAGCGGTCCTTCCGCACATAATTTCACCTCAACCATCTCAAGTTATCCATATAGATCATTTGCCGATTCCAAAGAACACTATGCTAGCAGACCCACAATTCAATCGTCCTGACAAAATAGATGTTCTACTTGGGGCAGAATTTCATCATCAACTACTGTCAAGTGGGCAGATTCAACTAGGCTACGATTTGCCCATTTTAAAGAACACTCTACTTGGCTGGGTAATTTCTGGGAGAATTGGAGGACATAATTTATCAAGTGCAGCATGCGGAATATGTACTGATGACGAAGTTAATTTCGAAAATGCTATTGCTCGGCTCTGGGAACTGAAAACTATCAGCACATCTGACAGATGCCTTTCGGTGGCTGAAAGACAATGTGAAAACCATTTTTTGCAAACTCACACCATTGACAAAAATGGAAGATTCGTGGTCAAAATTCCATTCTGCACTAGCTCAAACACTCTTGGCGAATCCCATGGAGTAGCTTTTACCAGATTTCTATCATTAGAAAGGCGATTATCAAAGGCTCCAGAAATCAAAACCCAATATATAGATTTCATGAAAGAATACGAAGCATTGGGGCATATGGCCGAAATAGACGTAAACTCTATACAAACACCAAATTACTTCATTCCTCACTACTGTGTACTTAGACCTGATAGTTTAACAACAAAATTACGAGTAGTTTTTGATGCCTCAACTAAAACGACTAACGGAGCTTCGTTAAACGACATAATGTATACAAGACCCATAGTACAAAGTGAATTGTTTTCTATTCTACTACGCTTTCGGTGTCCACGATTTGTCTTCACAACCGATATAAAAAATGTACCGGCAAATAGTAATGCACCCAGATGATAGAAACTTTCAAAAAATTATCTGGAGAGAAAATCCTACTAAGCCAATAAAGTATTATAAACTAAATACAGTCACATATGGAACGAGATCTGCACCTTATCTAGCTACAAAATGCTTATAACAAATTGCTAAGACAAACATGACACGATACCCACATGGAGCTCAATTTTTACTCGAAAACTTCTACCAAACCAACAAGAAGTTAATTTTGACTTTGATGGTGAGAACAACCATATCGTGAAAACTTTAGGCTTAACATGGATGCCACAACATGACAAACTATGTGTAAAAGTATGTCTAAGGGAGATTAACCACGTCACAAAACGCACAGTTAGCTCAGATTTAGCCAGTTTGTTCGATCCTCTGGGACTACTGTCACCGATTGTAGCTACCGCCAAAATATTCATCCAAGAAATTCGGCAAAAAAAGTTAGACTGGGATGAGGCACTGCCAGAAAACCTTCATGCAACCTGGGTTACATTTAGACAAGAGTTAGAATACATAAAAGACCCAAGAATCACGCGACATATCTTCGAAGGACATGTGACATCCAACATACAAATTCATGCCTTTGCAGACGCATCAGAAAAGGCATACGGCGCAGCAGTCTATATCAGATCAACAACAAAAAATAAGCAGATTATCGTGAGACTATTATGCTCAAAGTCCCGAGTAGCACCTTTAAAGCGTCAAACTTTACCTCGTCTCGAACTTTGTGCAGCACTTTTAAGCGCTCAGCTCACATCAAGAGTAAAGAAAGACTTAAAATACAAGGATGTTCCTACTTATTTATGGACAGATTCAAAGATCGTTTTGGCCTGGATCAATTCCCAAGCATCATCATACCAAACATTTGTGGCTAACAGAATAGCTGCAATACAAGAATTGTCAATAACAGAATAATGGCGACATGTCAGCTCAAAAGACAATCCTGCAGATATTCTGTCGCGTGGCATCTCTCCAAGAAAACTCGCATCAAATAATTTGTGGTTCTACGGGCCCATATTCCTACATGGACTACAAGAGATATGGCCAAAAGAAGTCTCCAAAACAAATATCGTGGATCAGAATGTTGATATAGAGCGAAAAAGGGTAGCAGCAGCATCAACAGCGAGTGATTCTACAGATAGTGTGATCTACAATATTAAATATAATGGATCATTCAAAACTACAACGAGTAGTTGTCTGCATTGTGAGATTCATCAACAATACAAGAAGGAGCAATCAACAATCCAAGCGATCATTATCAGTTTCAGAACTAGAACAAGCTCTTACTTTGATTGTACGGGCAATGCAACACTCAGATTTTGACGAAGAACTAAAACACCTAACAAGGTACAAGCAAGTAAGCAAAAATAGCCCATATAATAACCTTGCCCCATTTTTGGACTCAAACGGCATCATCAAAGTGGGAGGAAGATTAGAAGCATCAGAGATTCCATATGACGCTAAACATCCAATGCTTATACCTTATAATGACCCGATATCCAAATTGCTGATGCAGATGGTGCATGAGGAAAACCGTCATTGTGGTCCTCAGGCACTCTTAACACACACAAGACAAAAATACTGGCCAATCAAGGGAAAGTCAATGGCCCGATCAATCATCCAGCATTGCATAAAATGCGCTAGAGCTAAACCAAAACTTCTTACTCAAATTATGGGAAATCTGCCGTCTACAAGAATCGTTCCAGCTCGACCCTTCATTAACTCTGGAGTTGATTTTTGTGGTCCGTTTTGGGTCCACTATAAGATCAAAGGAAAGAGACCTCAGAAGGCTTACATCGCAGTATTCTGCTGTTTTGCTACTAAAGCAGTGCATCTAGAAGTAGTTAGCAGTTTAACAACAGATGCATTCATAGGGGCACTAAAAAGATTCATAAGCCGAAGAGGCCATTGCAAAAACTTATACTGTGACAATGCTACCAACTTTGTTGGGGCCAAAAATCAACTGGCAGAATTGTCAGAAGCAGTTTACGAAGATTCAGTTAGCGAAAAAATAGATAAGGAATGTACAGCGCTAGGCATCATGTTTTATTTTATACCACCGAGGGCACCTCATTTCGGAGGCTTATGGGAGGCGGCAGTAAAATCGGCCAAACATCTTCTTGTAAGAAGTGTATCAACAGCATCACTAACATATGAGGAACTTGACACAGTGGTCATAGAAATTGAAAGAACTCTTAATTCCCGACCCATAAGTCCGATGTCAGATAATCCGAACGATTTGGCAGCATTAAGCCCTGGCCATTTTCTCAAAGGAGCACCACTCAACTCCCAAATTGACGTAGCAGCCACCGAAAACCAAAAGAATCTTCTCACCAGATGGAAGTTGGTTACACACTTAAAGTCAGAATTTTGGAGGCGTTGGTCAAAAGAGTATCTATCAGAACTCCAACACAGACACAAATGGAACAAACAACAGGATAACATTAAATCGGGAGACATGGTAATAATAAAGGAGGACAACACAATTCCTTTACAGTGGCCTCTAGGAAGAACTCTAAAAACACATAAGGGCGATGATGGCTTCATTCGAGTAGTTGATGTCAAGACATCAAAAGGAGTTTGCAGAAGACCAATTTCTAGGCTGGCACTATTACCAATTCATAATTCTGAAGATGATGAAATCCCTCAACAAGACGACTTGATTGACACAAGCATTCATCAGAACGAAAAACCTGAAGGTGATAAAAAACGGAGAACAATATCGATGAGCCAAAACATATTCACTATTATGATGGCGATCATATTAATGCCACTAGTATTAGGGGCACAAATACATAATCAAAAGTTCGAAAATCGTCTGGGTATTCATTTTGAAGGAATTGGATCCGTCAAAATTTCAACTACAGAATGGCAGTTATTGGTTTACTACGACTTAAAAGAATTTTGGACTGAAGAGGCAATTTTTTCGCAAGGAACACAAACCTTAAACGATCTATGCAAGCAAATGCAGGACAAAACTACATGCACAAGCCTGGTCAAGCCTTTTTATCACACAGAAGCTGAATTAAAATTAGACAGCACTCTGTTGTCTGGGCGGATTAAAAAGAGAGCAGCAATAGATCTAGTTGGAAATATCGCCCATTCACTTTTTGGTGTATTGGACTCCGAATACGCCAAAGACATGGCTGGTACAATTTCTCAAGTTAAAGAAAACGAAGAACATCTTCTCGCCCTCTTAAAAAATCAAACCTCAATCATTGACGCTACAATAAACATAATGAGATTAGATCAAAAATCAATAAAGAAAAAACTCGATCAAATTGATTTCCAAATTGTACAAGTACGTAATATGATAAACGACGAACGCCAGCAAGAAAAGATTTACCGTATTTTTCTGTCGTTGTGCATACAACTAACAATTACAGCAGCGAAGCTTCAACAGACACAATTATCAATACTTGATATTTTAACAAACACTCACCATGGTTTAATAAGCCCACTACTCTTGACTCCTCATCAATTACAGCAAGAAGTAGGGAAAATCAAAATGCATCTCAGCGAATCACTGGAACTGCCTGTAAGCCAGGAAAATACGTTACAGCTATACAAGTTTATGAAGGTTAAAGGAGGGCTCACTGACAACATAGTAGTTTTCAGTATTACATTACCACTAGTTCAACGTGAACGGTATGAAATATTGAACGTTATTCCAGTACCAACGTGGATCAATGACACATTAGTAGCAATACGCCTATGTGCACCACTTTTGATCATCAACACCGCTCTCAACCAATACTTTACCATTAGCAAATCTGACCTCAGCTTATGTTCACTCATAACAGAAGATAGGTATCTGTGCCCTAAAGGCCAAATAAGACATCAGGATGGCTCATCAACATGTGCCTGCGAACTTAATTTATTTCACAACAACACCCAATCAGATTGCCCAGTACAGCAAATGAAAGATAAAGAAGTCTGGATTTCCCTTCATGATCAAAACAAATGGATATATTCAGTTACAAGTCCGTCTCAGGCAACAGCACTATGTAAAACCGAAATCACACAATTCACACTTGAAGGATCTGGCTTGCTTATATTAGGACAAGAGTGCACTTTTAAATATAAATTCACGACGTTGCGTGGACAACAGCTGATATCCAGCAAGATCGAAAAATCATATACCAGCTTCTCGGAACTCACCCAACAACGGCACGAAGAACGCATTAAACCATTGTTACCAAAAGAAGACGCGAATAAATATATCTCCCAAGTAAAAAATTTAACAGCTCTACAAAAATCATTAGCAGCACAAGAAATATTAAGACTCCCAAACAAACTTGAAGCTGACAACTATCATCACATGACAGTCGGGTATACATCCTTAATAGTTGCCTTTAGCATTGTCATATATTTACTAGTAAAACAAAAGTGCAAACAACGGTCAACTCCAACCCCAGCACCTCGCAAACAACAACTCGACTCAGAATTCACTGTTCACATATAACAACCAACACAATCCTCAACAATAGCCCTACAGCAAGAAATATTTTGAGCTGCACCCAATGGGGGGAGGATGTTAATGCACGAGCATTATTTATTAAATTATTATTATTAAATTGAGTTTAATAAACTTCAGCCTAAATAAATACATTTCTTATTATTTATTAAATTATTTAAGTTTAATAAACTTTAGCGTAATTGGCCTAAATAAATTATTTTTATTATTCATCAAATTATTTAAGTTCAATAAACTACCACACTTGGCTTAAATTAATACACTTTAATTGCAAATTATTTTAGCTTATTACTTCCTACAATTGTAATTTAATACTTGTCCTAAATTCATACATTTTTTATTACAATTTATTTTTACTATATTATTTCCTACAATTGTAATTTAATATGACACACTTGCCCAATATTAATATATTTTTTATTATTGCAAATTTGTTTATGTTTGATATTTGTTTTGTTAATTTTTCTTTGATAAAACTAGTATATAAGACTAAGAAAATTCAAAATAAAATAACTCTTATTTTAAAAACTTAAGGAAACGGTCTTTTTTAATTAAGAGAAAGCAACGCGGCTCAAGTGCTGTTGTTGCGCCAACGAAATTAATTTACCTCCAGGTTCAAGTGCTTGAGAGGTCATACACAAAAATCAAAATTCTTCAGGTTTATGTGCCTATAAGAAAATCATTAGTTTCAAAACATTTAAGTAATCTTCCCATTTCTTTGAGCAACAAGTGCTTGGAAGGAAGCCCAAGACGAAGATTCTTAACAGTAATGATAGGAATACGCCAATGGAGAAGAGTCTACAGTTGTCTCTTAAAAAAGGTAAAGCAACATCTAATCCTTACCGTGAACTTTAAGGGAGCTTAATGTACTTGATGCTGTGTACTCGCCCTGATATATGCTATGCTGTAGGGTATATGGGTAGATTTTAGCAAAGCCCTGAAGAGACACATTGGACAACACTAAAGAGAATTTTACGCTATATAAAGGGAACAAAGAAATTAAAACTCAGATTTGACCCAAATATCAAGGATAAAGTTCTGGTTGGATATGTTGACGCTGACTGGGCAGCTAGCACTGAGGATCGCAAGTCTACAACAGGATATATTTACTACGTGTACGGATGTC
Source organism: Cistogaster globosa (assembly GCA_937654795.1). NCBI lineage: Eukaryota > Metazoa > Arthropoda > Insecta > Diptera > Tachinidae > Cistogaster > Cistogaster globosa. The sequence continues at coordinate 51,259,764 of OW569405.1, forward strand.
CAATATCGTGGTCGAGTAAAAAACAGACAATAGTAGCAACATCATCTAGCGAGGCAGAATATGTCGCTCTAAGTCAAGCTGTTTCTGAAGGCATTTGTATAAAAAGAATTCTACAAGATAGAAAGGTTGCTTCGGAAAATTATCCTTTTACACTATATGAAGATAATGCAGGATGCATTGCTATGGCCAAGAACTTGGAAAGCAAGCGATCAAAACATATCGATATAAATATCACCTTATCAGGGACCATATTCAAAAAGGAAATCTTAAGATTGAATACATACCATCGAAAAACCAAATTGCAGATGTGTTTACAAAATCTTTGGGTTTGACCAGTTTTATTGCAATTAAAAAGAATCTTAAGTTATCTTTTTGAGAGAGGGTGTTAAAATAAAATTGAAATAAAATTCTTTCTGAGAAGCATATCAACTGCCGTGTTTTTTCCTTTGTTATTATAAAAAATTTTATAATAACAAAGGAAAAAACCCGGCAGTTTATATGCTTCTCAAAAAGAGTTTTATTCAAGTAATAATAAAATATTTCACAAGAAAAATTATTCTATTTTTTTATATTTATAAAACAACGAAAAAGAGATATAAAAAAAACTTAAGGTTTTACCAAGTGACAAATTAACAATTTTATATTTTAACAATTTCGCATGATGATGAAAGAGCAGAAGGAATACTTCAGCGCACTACCAACAAAACTGATCTTCAGTATAAGATAGGACTTTTGTGGAATCAACATAAATTTACGTTTGTTGATACTTGCACTCGCGCTATAAAACGATTACGGGCTTTAGAGGTTAAGATGAGTAAGGATAAAGAATTAGCTAATTGGTACAGAGCAAAGATAGAAGATTACGTTTCGAAATCGTATGTCAGAAAATTATTGCCAAGTGAGGTGCTTAGTGGCGATCAACGTATATGGATTTTACCGCATTTTGCAATAACAAATATTAACAAAGGAAATAAGCGTCTCGAGGCTAATGAAGGGTCCTCGCAAGTATCAGTCTGAATCCTTAATATCAATTCTTTTTAAGTTTCGCCAGCGGAAAATTGGTGTTTGTGCGAATATAAAGGAATTCTTCATCGCGTAAAATTTCGAGGTCATGATCAAGTTGCGCAACGATTCCTATGGCGTGATGGTGATGCCACAAGACCGCCAGGTGACTACGTGATGCAGGTGATGATTTTTAGATCAGCCAGTTCTCCTTGTTCGGCCCACTTCGTAAAGGATATTAATGCAAGACAATATGTTAAAACACATCCCAAAGCAGCAACCTCTATTGTAAAGTGGCATGTAAATGACTATGTTGAATCCTTTGATAGTTTAGAAGAGGCGATAGCCGTAACCAAAGATGTGGTAACTATCCTTCAACAGGGAAATTTTGAAATAAGGGGATTCGTATTAAACGCGTAAGGATTTTCTGAAGAAATAAATAATGGTGTATCCGCAGAAAATAAGTTTTACTCCACAAATTTAAGTAGTAGTCTATCACCATCCGAAAAATTTTTGGGAATGTTTTGGTTGCCATTAGAGGAAAAATTTTGTTTTATTTTAAAATTTAACAAAGTTCCGAAGTCAGTTTTAAAGGGATCTTGAAAACCGACAAAATGAGATGTTTTAAGTATAACTATGTCCATATTTGACCCTTTTAGTTTTTTATCCAACGTTGTAATGGGATCTAAAGTATAACTTCAAGAATTGTGGAGGTACAAGATTGATTGGAATTCGCCTCCTGACGCAGTGTATGAAAAGTGGTTTGAATGGTACTGTAGAGTTTAAACAAAATGTTTATTTTATTTTTAGCTTAGTACTCCGCGATTAGAGCTACTTAGCGATGTTTATTTAATTCTTGTCTATTCTAACAAATTGTTCTTCTTATATACTATTTGGTTGAGTATTTTTACAAATAACACTCAACCTCTTATTTCTATACTTAACCTAATTTATTCATATCTTAACTTTAGTAAAATACGAGGCAATCATGAATTTTGAGTAATTTACAAAATTCAGCTTTGAGTGGAATTATTAAATTCTTATTATTTCTATTTTTACAAATTTACTTAAATAGAACAAATATTTTGTATGCAATGAGAAAATGCTGATCGTTGCATTATTTTGCAAACCAATTGTCTTTTGTTTTATTCAACTGCATGTGTACATTGTAACATGAGCTTATTGTTGTGAATGCCAGTGTGTCGGCAATTTAGACTGTTTATTACAGTACTTATGTGATAGTAACATTAACCGATCAGTCACACTACACCTCCGCTTTTCATAAGAATGTTCATACAACGGTAGTTTTATGGACATTCTTTTACAAAATATGAAAAAATAATTATTTGTTTTTATTTTATTTATTGACTTTCTAAAGCTGTTCTTATATTAGTATTATTAATTTTTCTTAAACTATCCGGATAGTTTTCTTACATGTTGTATTAATTATTGTTTTTGTGGTATATCTTAAGTCTATTTTTATGAACAGTTTGTTCTCTATTGGTTGTCCTATCAACTATGGTTACATTATCTCTTAAATCTATTCTCTTAATTTTAAATGGTCCTTTATATTGATTATCCAATTTATGACCTACTTCATTTCTAGGTAAAACTAAATCTCCTATTTTAAAGTTATATGCTGACGTTTCCTCATCATGATTTTCTTTTTGTAATATCTTATTTCTATCTAATAATATTAAAGCTCTTTTAAAGGCTATTTCTAATTTAAATTTTGCCTCCTTCGCATAGTTATCTACATTGTATAATGGACTTATTCTATCTACCTCATTGAATTGTTGAAACATATTGGGTAGTTTTGCAAAAACTAATTCATAAGGACAGTAATTGTGTACTGTCGATGGTGTTGTATTGAAACCATATGTAAAATATTTGAGCCACTCATCCCAGTCGGTTTTATCTACAGATATGTAAGACCGTACGTATTCGTTAAAAGTTCTGTGACTTCTTTCTATCGTACCTAAGGTTTGGTGATGATGTGCTGTTGAGGTTAATTTTTCAATTTTAAGTAGATTACATAGTTCCATCAATATAGCTTTTTTGTATTCAGTACCCATGTCCGATATGAACGTCTTCATTGGACCGTAGGTAAGAATGAAATTTTCAAATATTGCCTTAGCAACTGTTTTGGCGTTTTTGTCTTGTATAGGTATGGTTACTAGATATTTTGTTAAATCGCATATTATTGTAATAGCGTATTCGTTTCCATGGATTGAACGTGGAAATGGTCCTATTGTGTCTACAAACACTGTATCAAATGCTTGTACAGGTGTTGGTGTAAGAATCATTGGACTCTTGACATGTTTGGTAGTTTTAGATGTTTGACATTTTTGACATGATTTTACATATTTTGTTATGTCTTTTGACATATTTTTCCAATAGTAATACCTCTTTATCTTTTCTATTGTTCTATACACTCCAGAATGTCCTCCTTCTACGGGATCATCGTGATATTTCCGCATAATATCTACAATTGCCTTGGCATTCTTGTTATTTATTTGGGTCACCTCATTTAATAGCGCTATTTTTAATTTATTTAACATTTGATTGCCCATTTCTTTAAAATTATTTATTGAGTAAAATTCGAAAATTTTCTCGGTAGGTGCCACTTGTAATTTTTCAATTTTCATTTTACCGGCCACTTTTTCTAGCCTAGCGAAAAATTGTCCTAAGTCAAATTTCCCATTAGTAAATATATCATCAATATTTATATATGTGATTACAGTTTTTCCTATTTTAATGTAACTTCTTGTAGGCGTATTCTTTAGTTTATAATATTTTCTGACGTCAGAATTTTTAATAGGTACGTACACATTGGGCTTTTCATTATTATTATTAATATTGTTCTGCGGTTTATTGGAGGTATTATTTGCCATGGATCTTGTTGTGATCCTTAAAATTGAATTGGCTTTTTCTGTCATGTCTTTGAAGTCGTTTATGGTTATGCGCGACAGTGCGTCCGCTACGTAATTGTCTTTTCCCCTAAGGTATTCTACTGTAAAGTCATATTCTTCAAGATCTAGATGCATTCTTGTTAGTTTAGAACTTGGGTTTTTCCTTGAAAACAAGTATGACAGTGGTCTATGGTCTGTACGGACAGTGAAATGTTTGCCATAGATGTATGGTCTGAAATAAGTAATAGCCCAGTGTATAGCAGTTAACTCTTGTTCGATGGTTGACTTATTGCTTTCGCCTTTAGTGAAAGTTTTTGAAGCGTAAGCAATTGGTAAATGTTTGCCTTCAAATTCTTGTGTAAGGACTGCTCCACAAGCATATTTGCTTGCGTCTGTTGTTATACAAAATTCTTTTGTGTGTCTGGATATTGTAGCAGTGTTGGACTCATTAATGCCTTTTTAAGATATTTAAATGCATAATCGCACTCTTTAGTCCAGTTGAATGATATACCTTTCTTTGATAGTTTTGTCAGATGTCTGGAATATTCTGAGAAGTTTTTAATGAATCTGCGATAGTAATTGCAGAAAGCTACAAATCTCTTCGCGCTATCCGCATCTTTTGGAGTTGGATAGTTTTCGATTATCGCATATTTACTATCGTCTGGAAGAATTCCGCTGTCCGAGCATTTATGACCAAGGTAGGTTACTTCTTTCCTGAAAAATGAACATTTTTCTGGATGTAATTTTAGATTATGTTTTCGGCATAATTCAAAGACATCAGTTAAATTGGAAAGCATGTGCTTCTCTGAACATCCAAGAACGACTAAATCATCCATGTAAAGGAAGGCTTGGTCTGGCTTAAGACCGCTGAATGCAAGAGTCATCATTCTTTGAAAAGATATAGGTGCTATTTTTAGACCGTAAGGAAGTTTAGTAAATCGAAAAGATCCATTGTTTGTTGAAAAGGACGTGTAGTCTCTTGAGTTTTTCCCTAAGCTAATCTGGTGGAATCCTGACATTAAGTCTAAACATGAAAAGTATTTAGCTCTACCTAATTGGTCGAGAATATCATCTATCCGTGGTAACGGGAATTTGTCTGCTATAAGTTTTTTGTTTATTTGTCTGTAATCTATAACTAGTCTCCATCTTTTTTGTTCAGAAACCGGAATTGATTTCTTTGGGACTAGTAAAATCGGACTATTATATTCGGACTGTGACGGTTCTACTATTTTATCATCTATAAGTTTTTTAACCTGTCTGTCAATTTCTTCTTTGTGTGAATGCGGAATACGATAATTTTTAATGTAAGTAGGTTGTCTATCTTTTACTCTTAACTTTTGTTCATAAAAATTGTTAGTTGTAACTGTTTCTGTTTCTAGACCAAAGATATCACTGTATTTCGAGCTAAGATTAATTAACGTTTCTTTAAATTGGTATGGAAAATTTTTCTTTAGAATATTTAAGACTTCTGTTTTTCTATTTTTATTTTTGTTTCTTTGATTTTTAATTATTTCATAATCAGTGATATTTTCAGTTTTGATATTGTTTTGTAAAATTGTGATTACATTATTAGTTGTATCCATGATACGAATAAATGCGTATTTTGTTTTTACCAGAGTATTTGCAATAAAAATGCCTGGCGAAGGCTCTTGATTTGGTATTAGAAGTTCGCTTTCTGGAGAATTTAATTTAATTTGACGTACAACTTCTGATCTAGCTGGTAATATTATTTCATTGCATGTATTCGTAATCGGAATTTCTATAGGTTTCGGAATGTTAAAAGGGCGTAGGACAAGGTAATCGCAGTATTTATTAAAATTTAATACGCAGTTATACCTTTTGATAAAATCCATACCGATGATTCCATCACAAGGTATGGGAAAGTTATTATGCACTACTTGAAAATTATGCGGTATACAGAAATTTTCAAATTTTAATTCGAGAAAAATTTTTCCTATTGACTTAATTTTACCCTGTCCTATTCCGCTTAGTGTTTTTGTATTATTAGTGAATATTACTAGCAATAACATAATTTGTTTTTATAAGTGATATGTCTGCTCCTGTGTCTATTAGTAATTTTACGCTTGTGTGTTTGGTGTCGATTTGAATGTAAATGAAGAAACATAAGTTAAGGTTTAGATTGTATATTTTGTTAACTACTGAATTGAACGTAGGGGAGGATTCGAGTTTTCCGAATCATTGTCATTTGTTTCTGTTGCGTGAACGTAGTTTCTATTTCTTTGGTTATAATGGCTTTGTCTATTACGGTTGTTGTAACGATTCTTTCTATTATTATTATTATTTGCATTGCCTCTATTAAATCTTTGGAAATTACTTCTGTTTCTAAATCTTGTGTTCTTATGGAAATTACTAAAGTTGGGTCTTTGCCCTAAGTGTAGTATTGCATTTTGCTGACCAGTTGCTTCAGTGCAACTATTAACAAATCTACTAACAGCTTCATTCATGCTGTTGAATTGTCCTGCTTCCATTATAAGTTTAACCTTATCTATGGTACAGTTTTTGGTAAGCGCCTTTACTGCTGTTTGAGTTGAATATTTCGTAGCAATTTCTAAGGGAAATTTATCCGCAATATATGCGTTTTCTAGTTGTTTTGCTAAATTTTCTATTTCGTTGCAATAGGCGTTTGCAGTTTTATTGTTTTGTTTTATATTCATTATTTTCGCCGTAAGCACTTCAACTGATTCTCCTTTTACACTGTTGTTTAATTTAGTAATAATTTCTGCAATAGTGCTTTCAGTGTCTATTAAGTTTCTAGCGTTCCCTTTCAGCTTAGTTTTTATAAGGGATACCGCTACCGATTCATGCGTTCCCTTTATAGAGTCAACCAGTGTTAACGAGTCTATAAAAGAACGTAGATTTTCGGATTTTCCGTCAAAATCAGAGATAAGTTTTGAGGCTGTGCCTAGAAAGTCGACTGTTGTTTGTGTCATATTATTTGTTTGTACGTCTGGACTGGGTAATGTGAATTTGTATTCTATTGCTTCATGTATAGAAGTTGGTAAATCTATTTCTATTCCTTTCCTCGTGGCTAGCTTTAGTGTTCTATTTGTTAAGTCTTGGAAAAATGATTCAGCTGCTGTTTTATGAGGTTTTGTGAGCCTATGAAAATGTATGTTGAATAATACTCTTATCTCTTCTAGACATTGACACAAATTTTCAAAGTGAGTCTTTGTAGTTTCTTCCTTAATTGGTCTATCTATGTTTAGAAATTTGTACGCTCGGTCAAAATTTTCTTTTTTTATCCTTGCCTTGTTAATTATATCTTGCCATTCCGTTTGCCTTTTGTAATATAATATTTTTTTTTCTTTAGATTTTGTCCAGACCGTTTGCTCTACTCAAATATCGTTTTTTCAATCTTCTACTATGTATTGCGTAAATTCTCAAAAAAAGTTGAGGCCTAATAATATAGTTATTATTATTAAACAAATTTCAATAGTTAGCAAATTTGTTTTTTCCTGTACTACCTCCACCTCATTGACCACGTTGGCATTTGGGTGTTCTATTTTTGATTGCTCTTTTCCCATTGTTCAGACCATCTAATCATTCTAACCATTTCTTCTTCTAATCTTGGTTTTTCTACTATATCTATTATTGTGGGAATTTCTTTAATGCCTATAAGTTTCCATAGTTCTGCTAACATTTCAATTTGTTTTTCTATACTAATTTGCTTTTCCTTTTCTTCCTTAAAACTAATAGGATTTTTGCTCTTAACCATTTTATGTACTAAAATATTTTATTTATTGGAACATAATATGTATATAACTTAAATATTCTTAAATCATCTATGCATATCGTTGTTAAAAAAAAATTAGTGTTTTTTATTTAATAATGCTTTTAGTAAAGCATGTATTTCATTAATGCGCTCCCAAATTTTAGTAGCGCGTTCCCAACTTGGTGGTGGCTTTGATTTCACTTCTCTGAGAAGTAGCGCTTTTTCCCTTTTTAACTTATTAGTGTAACCCCCTCGTCGTTTGGGTTTTGACACTTTTGGGATTGCCGTTTTATTAGCCGATTCCCTCTTTTGTTGCCTTATTTTATATTGCTCTATGGTTAACGGCTGTGAACCAATTTTAGACATTCTTTATAATAATATTTTAATTAGATTACAAAAACTCCTCCAAAAAAAATTGTTTTGCCTCGAGCGGTTAACGCTTACAGGCCCTTGGAGTGCACCGTGATTAGTGCACTTCGTTAAAGTTAAAATTAAAATATTACACATTTATTTGTAAGTATATATATCCTTTTGTTTTTGTTGCGCCTTTTGGCTAGGCTGGACTCTTCTTTGGCGGCTGTTGGCTTGTCCTTCTTCCTATGCCTTTTGGCCAGGCAGGACTTTTCTCTGGCGGCTATTGGCTTGTACTATGCCTTTTGGCCAGGCAGGACTCTTCTCTGGCGGCTGTTGGTTTATCTCTTTTTCTTCCTATGCCTTTTAGCCAGGCAGGGCTCTTCTTTGGCGGCTATTGGCTTGTCCGCCAGGACTGATAAAATTTCTTTTGTTGGGTGCTTTGTTGAAATTAACACTTCCAAACTGGCAGGATTGCCATGTAGAGTTTAAACAAAATGTTTATTTTATTTTTAGCTTAGTGCTCCGCGATTAGAGCTACTTAGCGATGTTTATTTAATTCTTGTCTATTCTAACAAATTGTTCTTCTTATATACTATTTGGTTGAGTATTTTTACAAATAACAGTCAACCTCTATTTCTATACTTAACCTAATTTATCCATATCTTAACTTTAGTAAAATACCAGGCAATCATGAATTTTGAGTAATTTACAAAATTCAGGTTTGAGTGGAATTATTAAATTCTTATTATTTCTATTTTTACAAATTGACTTAAATAGAACAAATATTTCGTATGCAATAAGAAAATGCTGATCGTTGCATTATTTTGCAAACCACTTGTCTTTTGTTTTATTCAACTGCATGTGTACAGTGTAACATGAGCTTATTGTTGTGAAGGCCAGTGTGTCGGCAATTTAGACTGTTTATTACAGTACTTATGTGATAGTAACATTAACCGATCAGTCACACTACAGTACAAAAAGCTTGAGAATGTCGAGCACGTTAAGGTTATAAAGAACTTACATGTTTTTGTGGACGCTAGCGACATTGCCTTCGCTGTAGAAGTTGCGCTTTTTGCTGGTAAATCAAAATGCACCTTAAAAAAAGCCACTTTCAATTCCGCGCCTCGAACTTCAAGCAGCAGTATTTGGAGTGAGACTATGCAAAGTTATAATATCGTGTCACGATATTAAGCCGAGTAACATTATATTTTAAACGGACTCCAAAACTGTGATTAAAGTGATACGATCAGATGCTAGAACCTACAAATAATTTGTTGCTCACCGCATTTCCAAAATTCTAGACAACACACAATTGAATGTATGTATATATATGAAGAAAAAATTAAAGTGTGAATTGTTCCAACAAATTAATGAAAAAAAAGCAGTAAAAATTTTTAAAATATAGCAGAAATTAAAGAAAAGAAACAAAACCGTTGTTTAATAGTATATAATTTACTTATTGAATTTGATATATGTATATATGCAAATAAATACTTACATGTTCAAATCTTAAAACATAAAAAGGAGAATATATTCCGCTCTTCCGCTCTTCCGCTCTTACACACATACATATATTAAAAATAAAAACAACAATTCTATATAAAAACAAAAAAGTTTAAAGGATCTTCCATATTGTGTGTTTTTAACCCATATACTTACGTATGTGTTATTTCGGGTATAAGATAAAAACTTAAAAACAAATATTAACACTTATAAAACAGACCGATAAGTAAATACAAAAAATTTTGGATATTTGTGCAATAAAAGTGCATTAAGTTCCCCATCTCTTAAGAATTTATTTAAATCAAACAACTCAGTTCTCCTCATTTGTTTCATTTAAAACAATCGTATTCTTTATGCGCTTATATGAATATCCATATATGTATATTAATTTCTCTTTAATTGTTAAATAATATAGTCCTCTTAAAGTAAGGAAGAACTATAAGTAAATGCTCTCTGTAATTTGTTAAACCAAAAAATATATATATATATATATATATATATATATATATATATATATATATATATATATATTTCTCAGTTTTATTTTTTAACTAAATACGTACATACATGTGTATATACAAACAGAACTGAAAGGCTCAGAATCTCTTGGTAATATTAAATAACAAAATATTGTGAGGGGCTAATATACATACATTTAAACGTATAGAAGAAATATTATTTTGCGTATTTATAAATTTCCCGTGAGTGGATAAATAAAACTACTTTATATCCTCTAAAAAAATAATATATTGTTTAAACAAATATTCATTTCCCCTTTGTGCTTGTTTAAAAAGTTTTGTGCTCTTTTAATTAAATAAATTGGTCTTGCTTCATTCAGATGTGTGAAAAAATCACAGATATTGTGATCTCTTAATAATTACTTCCCCTAATAGTATTGTGTTCTCTTTGTACTTAATTATCCATTAGATAATATTCTTTTAAAGAAAGAAAAAATATCCTGCGAAAGATTTAAAAAGTCTTCAAGTCGCTGCTTGAGGTTAAACTTAAAGACTTGGAAACAAATTGGGCAGAGTAGATGGTTCATATGAGGTACTCGTGTTATCAAAAGACAGAACTATAACGCCTGAAGTCAAAAAAGAAATTACAAAGATTTTTGGAGAATGCACTGACTCTTATTATCTCTATTCTTCTCACATGCTCCAATTTATGTAAAGTCTTAGATTGGAACTAGTTCATTACCGGCCAATCAACTTTTCGATATTCTCTGCAAAATCAAGTTCCCTTAAAAGATTTCGTGCAAGATAGCTCAGATTGCATTAAGTTTCCTCCTTGCAATACCGAGGTGTTTAAAAGAAGCTATCAACAGTGGTCTTCGTTTCGTGATATGTTCATAGCGGTGTATATCAATCACACGAAACTCACGCCCGTTACAAAGTTATACCATTTGCATAACAAAACGAAAGGCGAAAGGTATTCTCTGTCGCACGAAAACTTTGATTTGGCATTCAATGTTCTGAAAACTCGCTGTGAGAATAAAAGAGTTCTTGTGGATAACCAAACAAAAATTCTTTTCGATATACCGGCGGCAACCAATGAAGATAGCGCGTCCTTCTGAAGAATTCAGTCATCTGTAAATGGCTCGTTAGCGACACTCACAACGCTTGTCGTTAAAGTGGACACCTGGAACCCTATCCCTATTTGCTTAATCCTCAAGAAGTTGCCAGAAGTTTCTTTCACTTTGGGAATAGTCTCTCACGTCTCCTCGAGTGCTCCCAAAGTGCACCAAAATGTCTAAGTTCGTTAGTAACAGATATGAAGCGGTAGAACGTATCACGAGCATTAAAACTTCAAAAGATTATAATACACTAACAAAACCTTTCCATTCTATTGTTCAAACGTACGTTTCTTATAAAAACTTGAACTCATACTTTTGTAAGCTATGCGGCGAAAATCACTCTTTAAGAGCCTGTCCCAAATTCGAGCCTTCAGCGTGCAACAGAGTTGATTACGTTTTCAAAAACAAATTTTACAATAACTGCTTAGCCGTTTCTCATATTATGTCAAAATTTACAAGCAAAAACACATGTTTACATTGTAAGAAAACTCAACATACAATGTTACATATGAGACGGACTCTTCAAAGCTCAACTCGCAGTTTGGAAAATTCCTGGTATAAAGAGAGGTCAATCGAGTCGAAAAAAATTAGTTTAAAAGTCAAAGGCCAATGTGTCTCAAACAGTTGAAGATAAAAGTAAAGATGAGCCCATGTACCTCTAGGCAAATTCAAGCCAATTGCTCTACTAGTAATGAAAACATTTTATTGCGCACTGCTATAACTCAAATTGAGCATAGAGGTGAACTTTTTACTGTTCGTGCTCTGATTCATCCCGGTTCTCAGAGAACATTTTTAACAGAAAGAATTAGAACTTCCTTACAAAAATTCACATTTCGAAATTGTAGGTATTGGAGGTCAAAAGCAGTGCGCAAAAAAGGAATGTGAATGTGAGACCCAAAGTCACACAACGGCTCAATCTTGTAATCCCATTCTCAACTGAACTCACAGAATTAGATTTAGCTGACCCAGCATTTAATAAAGCGTTTCAAATAGATCTATTTCTTGGGAACGATTGTGAAAACTTTTTTAATATTGATGGGATAAAGAAAAATATATGTGGTCAAACATCAGCGTACGATACAATTTTTGGTTGGGTTCCCAGTGGTCCTATAAAAACTCAATCTATTCAGACGTGTACAATTTCTGTTTTTGTATCTGAAATTGTAGAGCTTAGCAATGTTTTAAGGCGGTTTTGGGAACAGAAAGAAATTTCTACTACTCGACCAAAGTGACATGAAGATGACTTTGGCGAGAAAATGTAAAGCCAAAGCACTACACGTGATAATAGTGACAGGTACATCGTTAGACTTCCATTTAAGGCAGAATTTCCAGAGAAAGTCTTTCTCGGATCATTCCGTTTCAGTGCCCTAGCTCACGCATGGAAAGGAATTTATCGAAGAACCCCGATCTTAAAGCTCAATATAAGGAAGTTCTTAACGAATACCTTACCCTTGACCACATGAAAGAAACCTCGTCAAATGAAATAATATCTCATGTTAAATAAAGCTCTTATTATTTACCACATCATGCAGTCGTTCGTCCAGACCATAAAACGACGAAAGTAATGCCTCTAGAAAGTCAAAATCAAAATTCTCCCTTAATGATATTCCATACATGGGCCCCACCCTACAGAACGATTTAATATTGATTATAATCAATTGGAGAAAGTATCGATATGTTTTTAGTGGCGATACCAAAAAAATGTTTTGCCAAATATTGATACACCCTGGTCATTTCAACAGATTTTGTTTCAGCCGCAAGAAGATGGCCTCATAAAAGGTTATGAGTTGAAAACTGTATACCTTCAATATCAAAACCACCTTCTTCACGGAAAACCTATGTGGCTTATCAAACTGCTCAAATCCATAGATTTGTTGTGTTATGAATAGGGCGATATATCCCAATCCACGATAACCCAGCTGACCTAGGAACAAGTGGCTGCAAACCTCAGGATCTTATAATTAATCATCTCTGGTGGCATGGGCCTTCATGGTTGAAGAAAAACCTATCGGAATGGCCAAAACGAAATCCGCTCAAAACTGTTGAAAATCCTTACATACAGAAGTTCAAGAAACTGAAATTCCGTGTAAATTCTCTTCATACAGCAGAGCCCTACGTGTTGTATGTTATATTATACTACTAAAAAAACTCAAAGCAGAATGTCATAAGTATTTCTTGTGATGGCTTTGCTAAGACGAAATGAAATTATACAATACAATATTTTGTGTAGCAAACAAACTCTGCCCAATGAGTTCTCTGGAGAACTTAAACCCTTTTCTTGATACAGATATAGTCCTGCGTGTTAATGGTCGATTAGCTCAAACACATCTGCCATATGACGAACGCTATCCCATGATATTACCCGAAAACTCACGATTCTGCCGTTTATATCTTTCATTTGTACACGAATTTTTCGATCATGTCGAATGCAGCCAGATGTGTAGAATGGTGAAATCAGAATTTTACATTTGCGAAGTTTGCATTATTCACAAGCAGCAAAACTACCTCAAATCCTTACACAAACGCTATAAATAGAGAGACTCAGCTCCCAATCTTCAGTTTGGAGATCTTGCAGTAAATAAAGATGATTTACTACCACCTCAAGAATGGCGATTAAGTCGAGTAGAGAAAATATATCCTGGTTCGGATAGAAAAGTAAGTACCTCTGACGTACGCATAGTATTAGGACTCATAACCCGGCTGATTATATTAAATTATACCACCTTACCTTTTTGAAAAATTAACATTTTTAGCTTTAATTTATATAATTGTATTGTGCTCTAATTTAATTAGCCTTAAGCATAACTTTTGTTAATATTTCTCATTTTCCTTTTGCTTTATTTTCTGAAGATTTGTACACTTATCAGCTCATAAGTTACAATTTCTAACGTTGTGCTTTCTCTTCATACTATTAGACTAAGTCGAAGACTTACCGCTACACTTCCCAGTGAGATTCGTACAAAACGGCTTAGGCGCCGTGATACTGAAATCTACAAATGTGTTTTATGCAAAACCTATAACGGACTGAGGTTTTGGAGAAAATTTCTGAATATGACGGTGAAGAACAGGGAAGAGGTGGTAGAAAGACATCATTATTGCTAAAACTGCCGTGCTCGTAGCCATGATTTAAGGGCCTGTGCCTCCACGAACATATGAAGCAAATGTGACAAGTATCACCACACTCTTCTGCATCCAGCTCCTCAACGTGCTGCAAGGCCAAACAAACCTGCAGCAAAAAAGCCATCAAATGAAAACCAACAGGAGACGAAGGTAGCACAAATACCACAAATTTCAGCATTTGATTTGCCATCGACATCAACCGCCAACATTGTCGCCGAGGACATTAAGTCATTGGCTTAAGTGCTCTATGTTGCTGATAAAATGGAATCTGTTGCATAAGATCAAGGCTGATTGGACATATATTTTATGTATTTTCATCGTTTATATATTATATTTGGAAGCTAGATAAAGAATTGTAAGTTGCTGAATTGAAAACATTATTTGAAACTACACCTACCATTTTTTTACCATTTTGTTATAATTACATTTTTATACATTTGTCCATTTATATGTACTTACTTTAAATCTATACATATCTTTTTAACTTACTTTTTTATATACTTACCCCTTTTATACTTACTTTTTCACATTGATTTTATAATTTCCTTTCCTAAAAAACCGTAAATGAACATTTTAATTATTAAGGAAAAAAATAATGTAAAGTTGCTCACACAGACATTTGATTTAAGTCCTCAGAGCTTTTTCCAATAAAGCTTCGTTTTCAAAAGGCTGAAGTAATGGGCTTTTCAAGACTAAAGAATCAATCGTGTCGTAACTATCGGTCAGTGCAAGCAACTCAACGTAAACATATTTAAAAGTGAATTTTAACCCCCAAACAATAAGTGTAAATATTGTAAATAAAACATCTTTCTTTTATTGAAAAGAAATACTTATGAAACTCTCTTTTATTTCCTTTTCCAACCTGTTCAATAATAATTTGCTCAATCTTACAATCTAACTTTAGATTCCCTTTAACACCATAAAATTGATCAAGTCCTTAAACAATTGTTGATTACCACTAAGCAACAAATTTGTGCACTACTTGTAATGCCAATATTCCTATAATTATTTCAAAGTAAACCACTGGGTATTCAATTAAATTTTTTACCTTATTGATCACATTTGCATTTGGGTTATCCATATTGGAATTGTGATTACTCATGCTGCGATTTTGTTAATATCAAAGCAGGCTATGAGGATGCTGTTTGGTCATTTCATTATTATTTTTGCTAAATAGAACTTCATTTCAATTCCCTTTTTTTAATTTTTTATTTTGTTACTAAATTAACGTAGAGTTTTTTTTGCTTTAATTATTATATATAATTATATCCTGATAAAAATTTAATGGTCAGTTTGCTTGGGAAGCTTAAATTTGCAACTGTTATACGTAAATTCTTTATAAGAAACTATTCTTGTGAAATAAAAAAAGCTACCTTTTAATTAGACAAGAAACCAACCGGTCGTGTAACAATTTATTTATAATTGCTTAGAGTTTTTAGTTTATAAATTCTTAAAAAAAAAGTAAAAAGAACACTATTAAACTTAGTGGTTTAATTCCTTAAAAATTATAAGGGAAAAATAGATGCTATCAAGATGCTACAAGAATTTTTAAAACGAAATTAATTCTGTTGAAACGAAATTAATTCTATTTAATTGAAATAGAATTCCAGGTTGAAATTGCAACCTATATGGACGAATCGAAAGCCATGTATTGCTTAGAAAGAAAAGTCAAATTCTCCCTCCACCTGAACCACTTTACTCTCTTATTACGGGTCATCAAAAGTCCGAAAAACTGTAAAAGAAGGGCTTTTGTTGAAGGATGCGCCGCCCAACGTCTTGTTGAAAAACTCGACAATATCTTACCCACGAAATTATCGACACAAGAGAAATCTTTTCTAAATTGGTTCAAGGCTCACCTCGCTTTTGCGAACAACTCCAAACCCGATGTTGGTGAAGACAAACCATCTTCATCGACAGCGCCTAAAAGGAAACGGTCAGGGGAGGAAAAGATGCAACAGCAAAACCAACAACTGGACAGTAAACGTCCGAAAATGCTAGGCAAACAAAAAGCTCAACCCAGAGTCATTAATAGACCTTACAGTGAGGTTGCTAAAAACATACTGATAGGAGCTCTTATAGACAAAAGCGCCCGCGACGGAGCCATCAAGTTGCTGGAAGAAGTTCTTTAAATTCCTTGAAGCCAACCTAGGACAAGCGCCACAGAATGAAGATGCTGGTTGGTTTTAAGGTCATGCTTAAACGACAGTTCGGCACTGCAGCTCAAGCAAGCACTCACGTCCCTTGGAAAGGTGTAGCCCGTCGCGGTAAGCGATATACCTCGCAGACCGAGATCCATGTGACCATTCTGGTAATCATAAAGAAAGTACCGATCTGCCAACCAGCAACTGGAAGGTAGTTAAGGTTTCCCGACCAGAAGAACTGATAAGAAAGACGGTTGTGGTCCTAAACAAGGAATCGCTGTGACCACTTCGAAAGAAGCAAGGCAAAATCTATTATGGGTTTGACAGTGTCAAACTGAGTATCTATCGAGGTGATGACAAATCCAACCCCGAAAAATACAGCGATCAATTGAAGGTGTCGCTAAATAAAGACATGGCTGATTGCCATGAATCCGTAGCAGAAACTACGCACATAAATAAACCCGCTGACACGAAGACAAAGGGCTTTCCATCTGACTCATGTTTGGTTGGAAAGCTCTTTGAGCGTCTTGATATTGCGGAGGACGAAGACGCTCTTCTGGATTCTTATCCAGACGACGTCACCGTCACCGTCATTTACGATCCGGATTAAGATGGTGAGGGTGAACCAAATCAACCTCCACCAATCTAGGGCAGCGAATGCTGCAATTATTCTTCGTCTGGCAGAATAAGGCGAAGACGTTGTATTAGTTTAAGAGACGTGGTTAAACAACAGCGAAATATGTGGACCCAATGCTAAAGGCTACAAATTACTGTATTCCTCAACTTCAGGTAATAACAGAAATATTAGAGCATGTATCTTGCCGAAAAAATACCTAAATATCTTCATCTTATCTGATTACAGTGATGAAGATTCGGTGATAGGTGCATGGGTTGCAATTGAATCCATGGTGTAGATTTCCTCAACCTACATACCGCACGACCAGGTTGGTCCTCCACTAGGCGTACTGGTCAGGAGGATGATCAGGGCGGCGAAAGCGAAAAATACACCCATTATTGTAGGTGCCGAGGCAAATGTGCACCATCATATCTGGGGCAGCTCCGACACCAACCATAGGGGTGAGTGTATTCTTGATTTTATGACGCATAATAATCTAGTAGTAGCAAATAGGGGTTCAGAACCAACTTTTGTTATATCTAATAGGCAGGAAGTTCTAGACATTACGCTTGTTGACGCACATAATGCGTTTTTGATCGAGAACTGGAAAGTCTCCGAAGACTGTTTCTTCTCTGATCATCATTGTATTATCTTTTTTGTGAATAGAAAAGACACCACTGCTGTTGGTAAGCCCTGTTACCACAGACTCTTCAATAAAGCCAGGACGTCAGGAAACTGGACACTCTATAAAACTTCCTTGAATAAGTTTAAGAATCAAGTAGGAAATGCAAAGGGCAGATCCTGGAGGAACTTCTGCAGTTAGATAGAGGGCTCTTCAAAAAAGAGTACGTTGCTTAAGACAGCACATGGACCAACAGTGCACAAGGGTCACTGGAGGTCCTAATGGATACACACTTCCCGGGCTGTCATCAACCATGAAATTGTAATATTATCCTACAAGGATGGACCGTGTGGAAAATTTTGTAGAGATATATAAAGACAGAATACACTGGGCCATCAAGAGTTTCCATCCATTTAATCTCCGAGCCCGGATCTTCAGAAGAATTTAGATCTTGTCACTCCGTACCTAAATGTACGTTAGTTTGCTTATTATTTACTTTATATTTTATTTTCTTATGTTAGTCCCTTTACTCTAAATGAGTGCGTAAGCATATGAGAATACTGAATAATGTGTACACATAAATAAACAAGTGGTGGTTCATTTCAAATTGATTTAAAGACAGAAATTAGTTATTAAGGAAAAAGCTCTGCGGTAAGCCTTAAACTTTTATTATTTTTATGTTCCCTAATATTTGAATTTTTTGTTTGACATAAACGCTTCGTTATAATAAATATTTTTGAAAGTTGCTAAATTCGCCCCCTTAACCAAACTCACGTCGTACCATCGAAAATTTGAATTATTCTAATGTGATAACACAGAAAAACAAAAGAACACTTTTTTGGTTGCATAGAGTTTTTCTACTGTTGTATACTAATTTGAGTGCGCTGGTTTCAAATCTACCCTCAGATTTTTTGTAGCAGCTTAAGTTAGTGTGATACAGGTACCGTCTTGAATTTACAAAAAAAGGCAATAGTTTCCATCAATAGCGGTGTAACTTAACTAGTTCCTTATAAATTTCAGTATGTCTTCCGCAATAAGGACGTGTTAAAATAATCCTGATTATTTCTGTGTTATTTGTGGAGACCATATGTTCGTTGCAATGTGTCGGACATTGTGAAAAAGGTATACGTGGACTACTTTGGGTGTCCGTTGCCGTCAAACGCTAAACCTTGGATACCAAGTTTGGTATGTAAAACATGTGTTGGATCTTGGCGACTGTGGGCTAACAAAAAAAGACCCACTTTTAAATAAAAAAATTCTTTGATTTGGCGTGAACCTTCTAACCATCATTACGATTGTTATTTCTGTGCAACGAAAATTATAGGAATAACCATAAAAATTGCTCTTAGTGGATATATCCAAACTTAAAATCTGCCACAGTACTTATGTACATCTTCGAAAAGTGTGGACCAGTGCAGCGGACAAACCGAAAACGACGTCAGTTTTAGCGACAGTGATTTTGGTTGCTACGGTAGTCCCTGACAACTATATCAAGAGGACCTAAATGACTGGATCAGGGACCTTGGACTTTTTAAATGCATTATAATCAAATGCAATCTAACAATCTAACACCTACCCTTTTGGGTACATCTTCGCAAAATTCAGATTAGTGCAGCGGACAAACCGAAAACGACGTTAGTTTTAGAGATAGTGATTTTGATTGCTACGGTACACAGTGGCTGAAAATCGTTTTTCGTTGGCCAAAAGTAAATTTGTTTTTGTCACCGATTTTTAAAATTTTTAGCCAAAAAATTATGTTAAAATATTGATAATTGTGGGCGTGGCATGCTGTCAAACTCAACTTTTTTTTAATTTCAGAGAAAGGTGTTTTTCTTTGGTTTTTTACCAAAATTAAATGGTTACTACTCGCAAGCTATCATCGATAATGGTCTGCGTTTTTTTTTATAATGTTGGTAGGATTATTGTCTTTAGTTGTTGTAAGTAGGAATAGCTCTAGCGTTTAATATTAGGGGCATTATGAAATATTTATGAAACTACTATATATTCCTCAAATTTAAACTTTAGTGGAATAGAACTTCTAGGGAACAAAAGGGAACAAGAAACGTATACAACCACGAGAAAGGTGAGAGTGTCCTCTTTAAGGCTATGTATACTTTTGCACCGCCACGAGCCGCCTGTAGAACACTTTTTCCATTGTAATGAAATTACTCGAAAAAATTCATATACAATGGTGTATTAAATTTTCATTTTTTTGGCTAAAAGTTTATTTTTTTAGTTTAGGCTACATACAACTAAAAAAAATAAATATAATACCTTCGAAAGGGTTTAATGGCTTTGTTTTGATCAGCAAAAAATAAGTAATAAAATTATCACAATGGGCTCTACAGAGCATATGATCTCTTTCTAAATTTATCTGTTATCAAATGTTAGGGTCAACCAAAGTCATAAACAATTTTATAACAATAATTGCGACATTAAACCACTAAAGTTAAAAAACAACCCCATATTGACGCATGAGTGCAGTTTTGTTCAATTTAAGCGCTACCTGCTATAAAATTAAAGATCAGTGTGTGAAGAACATGTATCTAAAAATTTATAAAGGTACGGATTCGTTAAGGGATTACTCAGTAATAACTTAATCCTTTAAGTGTACGGATAAAACATAACAAACGCAAATAAAAATATTCAGAAGAAAATGTAGAGCTTCAGTTATAAAGAACTGGCCGAAGTGTATTTTAAAAACAAAAATCAGGAAGATGTTCTTAGTTACGTTAAAATAAAATTAAACTTAAATTCGTGTATCACCGAAATGCAAGAGCAATCATATAATTTCGCCAAAGCACTAAAAAAACGCTACAAAGAAGTTATGTACAGTAAACAAAAATTTTATATAAAAAGTGCAAAGTGGTGAGAAGGTCAACTTACTGTCGCTGCAGAAACAGCAAAGCAAGATAAGGCTGGAAGACCACGCAAATCATTAGTGGACAACTGCAGCGATAGATCTAAGAGGCGGAAGCTTAAAGATATTAACGATGCCTTTGGTTCTACAAATATAAAAGAATCTTTCCTACATCAATTACGATCACAGAACCAATTTACAAAAGTGGATATCATTGAAAAAGTTGTTAAAGCTAGTCCACCGAGAACAAAACGGATTCTTAAAAGTATACCAACTCCGAATGATGCAATACAGTACACAAATGAGGAGGCATTAGCATTATTTCTGGATTTGAAATTAACAAAACAGCAATATATTAAACTCAGACAGCGTGCGATTGAAAAAGGCTCAAATATATATCCAGCATATCATCACATAACCGCAGCTAAAATGGACTGTTTGCCATCAAAGGACACTATTACAATCACACAAATTTCGGCAGAGGTACAACTACAATCTCTACTTGATCACACAGCCGAACGCTTGCTGCAATCAATAACAGGAAATGAGTTGAAGAAATACGGAAACACAAAGTTAATTCTTTTTTGTAAATGGGGATGTGATGGTTCTTCGGGATAAAATCAATATAAACAAGCTGTATGTGAAAATATTTCTGACTCAGATATGTTCATGGTATCATTTGTACCATTGCGATTAAAAAAAAGATTATGGAAGATTCAGAGCCTTCGACTAGTACAACGCAAACAATGGATATTTGGAAAAATGAGACACCATCTTCTACGAAATACTGCAGGCCAATCAAATTTCAATTCAAAAAAGAAACAAATGATGTTATTAATAAAGAAATTAGTGATACCAAGGCCCAAATTACAACACTACAGCCATTACAATTACAGTTAGATGGGCAGCAAATTGAAGTAAGCTACCAGTTAGTCCTGACAATGATAGATGGAAAAGTGGGTCAGGCTTTGACTAACACGAAGGCTGCATCCAGCTGCATTATATGCCAAGCAACATCAACCCAATTAAACCAAGTCCCAGCAAAATCATTAGATAATACCGATGCATATGAATTTGGATTATCACCACTACACGCAAGAATACGACTTATTGAACACATACTAAAAATCAGTTATGATTTGGATTTCGGGTCTTCAGGATCAATAAGAAACAACGAGACCAACAAAGAGTTAAGAAGTTCAAAAAAGAAACATGTTCAAGATGAATATCGCAAACGTGGACTGATTATAGGTCAGCCAAAACAAGGGTCAGGCAATACAAATGATGGCAATACCGAAAGAAGATTCTTTTCAGATCCAGAAACAGCATCTGAAATAACAGGAGTGGATTTTAACCTTATTTCCAGATTTAAAATAATACTAGAAGTACTTGCGTGCAATGAAGAAATTGACTGTAGAAAATTTGGAGATTATGCTAAGGAAACTGCAAAAATATATACAACTAACTACCCATGGAGAAATATGTCTGCAACAGTTCACAAAATCTTTTATCATGGTGAAGATGTCATTAAATATCATTTGGTGCCACTTGGAGATCTATCAGAGGAGGCTCAGGAAAAAAGGAACAAGGATTACATATTTTATAGAGAGCACAATACTAGGAAAATTTCACGGAATTCAACAAATGAAGATCTATTTAATATATTATTTGCAACGTCAGATCCGTTCATATCCAGTATTCGAAATCAATGGAAAGTGGACCATCGGGATTTAGATGAAGAAGCCAAAAAACTGCTAAAGAACAGAAATAGTACAGAACAAAATATGGAATATTTGCAATTAATATTTAAGTCAAACGAATAAAAATTATAATTGCCTTTCATTATTCTTTAAGTACGGAAAACATTGTATTAGTAAAAAATAAGTTAAATAAAAAAAAAATAAGTTTTTGTAAAACAAATTTACAAAAAAACTTGTAAAGATGTGTAGTTTTTCATGGGTTGGTTTAGTTCTTCTTAGGGGAATTTTTTCCCCCTGGTCCGACTTGGCCCATTTACGAACTTAGCCTGCCCTATCCTTCAAGATATATATGTGCCAAATTTCAAGGGTCTAGCTCTTTTCGTTTAGACTGAATCGTGTTCATACAGACAGGCGAATGGACGGACGGCCGGATGGACGGACGGACGTATGGACAGACGGACATAGCTATACGTCTTATATTTCATCACTGATCAAGAATAAATATACTTTTTTGGATCTTAGAGGGATATTTTACTACGTTACACACAGAATAAACCCATATTTCACTCTGAAAGTTAAAAAAATTAAAATGTTCAACTTTGACCTCGAATTCCTTAAAAAGTCCTCAATCAATTTTAATGTAATTGAAGCTGAACTAAATATCTATCCATTAAAAAAAAATTATTTCAATATTTTGATCGGTTCAAAAGTTACAGAATTTTGACCAACGAAAAACGATTTTCAGCCACTGTGCGGTAGTACCCAACTACTAAATCAAGATGATCTAAATGACTGGATCAGGCACCTTGAACTTTTTAAATGGATTATAATCAAATGCAATTAATCAACTACCCTTCTGGGAGAACAATCAATACAATACTAATTTTTTTTATATTGTAGGGACCACCGTCCTATTTGGGAAATAAAGTAGAATTTATAAAGTTAATTAAGAATGTTATTTATTTAATACAACCAATAGGCAGCAGTTAAAAAATAAAATAAACGAAATAAAAAATAAAGTACAACACGTTAAACAAAGCAAAAAAAAATGTTTTATTTTTAAAAGTATTTAAAAAATAAAATAAACAAAATAAAAAAAAAACAATAAAAGTGTTTTCTTTTAACAATGCAATTAAATAATAAAGCTTTACCTCGGTATATCTAGTAAGACGCTAAATAAACATTTGGATTTTGCTTACTTTTATAATGGCTACGTATATCATACAAAATTTGAATTATATGATGTTATACTCCGCGGAACACTACAAGCGAGTGGTGATAACGTTTTAATTCTTGTTAAAGCTTTCGGAAATGCACCGAAAATGGAGTGCAATTAATTATATTATATAATATCTTTATCCTGTTTTTATGAACAACAGATGGTTCTCCATCGTTGTTTCGAAGTTCCACATTATTATTGTCGGGTAGTCCCTATACCCATATAGGTCTTTATAAACAGGAACCAATTTATGTCCAGCTTCATTTGTCAGTAGCATCAAATCATTATGTGATAGTGTCACTGGGCTTGTCTGTTTTCCAGAAAGGTAATACTGCTTTAATTTAACATTATCCATAAGACTAGCTGCTCTACTATGTGCAACTTGAAATCTTAATTTTATCTTCTTCTCGTATGAATCTATGTTATATAATAAAGCTATGCTGTTATCACTAGTAAAGTCAAATTATGGTGGTATTTTAACGAATACTAGTTCAAAGGGGCAATATTTATGCGACGTTGATGGAATTGTATTATAGCAAAAAAAAAAAATATATCAACGAAACATCCCAATACGACATGTCTTCAGATACATAGGCTCTTAGATATTCGTTGAAGGTTCTATGTGAACGTTCTACCATACCTAGGGTCTCATGGTAATACGGAGTAGAGTTAATTTTTTAATTCTCATGAGACGGCTTTTGTAGGATTTGATTCATATATTCAGTATTTCAGTGTGAAGCCTTCCCTGATTGCTTGAACAACGCTTCTTGCAGATTTGTTACTGATCGGTAACAGACGGTGAGGATACAATAGTGTCAATAATCACAATCTCAAACGGTTGAACTGGAGTTGGAGTTGGGGGTAGAAATTCTTTAATCTTTTCTGCTGGCTTATTTGTTTGGCACGCTTTGCATTGTTTGACATATTTAGCAATGTCTCTGGTCATGCCCTTCCAATAATATAGGAGTCTTATTTTTTTAACATGCGAGTTATTCCGTTGGGGTCATCATAATATTTTTGCATGATGGATAATTTTTCTAAATAGGTTTATACCTTATTTTTTTTAGATAAGAGTATTAAAGACAACTAAGAGACTATTACCTTTGTTTTTTAAGGTTTCTATATCTATTCCTGGGATATTAAAAAGTCGATCATCTTGTGAAAGTCGTAAGGTTGTGAAACCGATCTTATCAGCTATTTATTCGAGCTTTGGAAAGAAGTGACCTAAGTCTACTATTTCATTAATTACTAGATCATTCAGCTTACAGTCGAAAAGTTAAAATCCTTTGAATATAATTAACTTATCCTGAGTAAAATGCATCTTTGGCATTTTGCTGTATTCAAGGGGGTGAATCGCCTATTATACTTTTAGTGTAACGTTTTTTTGTATTTAAGTTTTATTGCTATTTCAACATTTATTATCTTTTTTTTGTCTAAAATCTAGTTATTACCTTCAGAACTTGTTTGACTTCTATACTTTGTATATCTAAGAATTCTATGCGTGACAGCGTGTCTGCCGAATGCTTATCTTTACCCCTCAGATGTTCTACGACGAAGTCGTATTCTTTTAGATCCCACCTCATTCTTGTTAGTTTAGACGATGGAAAATATAGAAATAGGTATGAGAGTGGCCTATGATCACTTCTGATTACAACTTTTTCCGTACACATATGGTCTAATGTATTGAATAGCCCAATGTGTTGTAGTCAGTTCCTGCTCTATTGTAGATGTATTGCTTTCGCCGTTTGTAAAAGAGTTTGATACGAATGCGTAATATGACGTGAGTGTTATGCAAAATAGGGAAAAAATCTCCTTTAATAATTGCACAATGCTATGAAGCGTTTGGCTTCATCCCCATTTCTAGGTGTTGGATAATTCCTTATTATAGAGAATTTACTGTCGTCTGGTAAGATACCATTGTTAGTAAATTTATGACGCAAAAACGTTACTTCTTGACGGAAAAATGTTCATTTATCTGAACGTAGTTTTAGGTTTTATTTTCTGCATAGTTCAAATAAGTCTTAAGTTTGTAAGCATGCGTTCAGTAGAACAGTAAATAACAATTAAGTTACCCATACACACAATAGCTTGGACGGGCGATAGTGCAGAAAATACTAATATCATCATTTTTTGGAATGAGTTTGGTGCAATTTTTAAGCTATATAGTAGCCTACTAGCCTCCATCGTTTAGGCTTTATAGTCGGAGGTTGAGGGTTCAATTTTATCGTTATCTATAAGTTTCTGGACTTATTTGTTTACTTACTCTTTATAAGGGTGAGGAATTCTGAAATTTTTTATGTAATTTGGTTGTTTATCATTTAGGATTAGTTTCTGTTTATAGAAGTTGTTTGCCGTAATTCTTTTAGATTTTTATGCAAATATATCTATAAAATTTCAGCATACTGCTCCAAGTTGTGTTTCCACAAAATCTGAAAAGTTTTTTTTTAGTTTTTGTAGTTTTTCTTTAGAGTTTTTCTTATCATGGGATATGAGCAGTAGTATAACCACTAAGATTCTCAACTATAATTTTTTTATTTTTTAGGATCAAATTTCAATCTGTTGTGTTTTCAATTTTGACCAAGGGTGTGAATTTTTCGTACTGTTGTATTGGCAATATATATGCTAGTTTCGAGTGCTTGTTGTGTATGATTTCTAATCTAGCCGGAGGTGAGATTGAACTGAATTCTGGACAGTTTTATAAGACAATATTATAGTCATAAGGGACGTTATCGGTTAAGATTAGAAAATCTAGTTTACCACTTAAGTCCATTTTACATTAATATCTTCTTTTGAGGTCCATGACAATAATTCCAGCGGCTTTAATTGGGAAGTCATCTTCTACAAATTGAAATTTATGCTCTATTGAAATGTTTTGTAGAAGAAGGGAAGTTTCTACTTTGCTTATTGTATTTATGAATCCTTTTCCTACCCTATTATTTTAATGTTTTTGAGTATAGGGCCCTAAGGACTTGATTTAGTTTGTAAATAGAAATATCTGCAAATGTGTCTATTAACAAAATTGACATATTGTCGTTCATTGTCGAACCACATTTAAAGTAACTGTATAAATTGAGGTTAACAGTATAAGTTTTAATTAAATATCGTCGTGGGCTTGCCCGTGTTCCCAATCGTCTTGCGTATTCATTGCATGTACCCTGGCATTGCCTTGGTTTCTACCACTATAATTATTATTGCGGAAATTGTTTTCGTTTCTATTATTATTGTTTGTGCTATAGTAAAATTTCATAGGAAGCATTGTTATTAAATGCATTGTTGGTAAAATTTCCAATGGAATTAGAATTATTATTATATTAGAGTTTTTAGGATTTTGGTATCTATAACCGTTATTTCCTTGGTATCCTCATACTCTGGGAGAAGCAGTGAGGCCGTGTCAAGACATTCTACGATAGCTTGTGGCGTTTTTCTTGCAATCGGGATTAGTTATGTGTTAGAACTTTCGTCCAAAAGATTGAAGACAATAGCTTTATGAATGGTTTGTGATATTTCTATTTTATTCCCTTTCGTAATGATACCGTTAATAATTTTTCCCGTATATCGTAGTAACAAATAGGCAAATGTTTTGTAAGCCTGTGTCAATTGATAGGAAATGACATTGAACAGTACTCCTAGCTTTTCTTATTTTTCTGCAAGTGTGTTTGTTCGTTTATTTATAATTTCCTTATTTATTTCCCTGCCAGTGTTTACACATTTATAGGATATAAGGAAGAATCCTTTGATTAATCTAGCTTTGTAGAGTATTTCCTCCCATTTCATTTAGGAAGTTTAAAAACGTTTTGTGTTAATTCCTATGGCAAATGAATAAAAAATTGTTTTTCTTTTTTAAGAAAATAATATATACTAGTAATTTTGGATCCGGGATTTAGACTTTATTCAAGTCTGTTACCACTGATCTACGTAGATAAGTATTTTTGATGGACATTCTAAGTAACTGGTAAATTGTTTTACTAGTTGTACAAACTAAGTTAGATATATATTTTATAAATTTTCATCGTTTAAATAATGTAATTGGAAGCTAAATAAACAATTGTATGTTGCTAAATTGAAAACATTATATGAAACTATACTTAACATTCTTTATTTTTTATAAATACATTTTTATAAATTGTTCATTTATTCTTACTTTAAATCTATACATATCTTTTATACTTACTTTTTTTATATACTTACCCCTTTTATACTTACCTTTGTACATTAATTTTATAAGTTACTTTCCTTAAAAACCGTAAATGAACATGTGTATTATTAAGGAAAAAATATATATAAAGTTGCTCACACTGACATTTGCTTGCTCATATTTGATTTAGCTCATATGCAAAGTATAGCTCGAAAACAAACTAGGTATACTTAAAAATATGAATTTAATTTAACCCTCAAACAATAAGTGTAAAAGCCCAAGCCAATAATAAGGTGAATATTGTAAATAAAACAACATCTTTATATATTTGAAAGAAAGACTTACGAGACTCTCTTTTATTTCTTTTTCCCAACTTGTTCTATTATAATTTACTCAATTCGAGCAAATTATAGTAACAATCTAATTTTAGATCCCCTTTAAAACACCTTAAAGTTGATCAAGTCTTTAAACAATTGTTGCTTACCACTAAGCAACAAATTAAGTAATATTCTCTTAAATACATTCCTAGAAAAAACCACCACCAAAGAAGCAAACAATGAGGTAAAATAATTTAGTTAACAAGTATTTCAAAGAGAGTAAACGCCCATTAAAATAAAGAAAATAAAGTGCAAGTTAAAAAAATTACAAAAATATAAAAAAACACACAATTTAATGTATTAATGTATGTGTATATATGAAGAAAAAACTAAAGTGTGAATTGTTCCAAAAATTAATGAAAAAAAACAGGAGTGGAAAGTAAAAAACTTATAAAATATAGCGGAAAATAAAGAAAGGAAACAAAACCGTTGTTTAAAAATATATAATTTACTTATTAAATTTGATATATATATATATATATATATATATATATATATATATATATATATATATATATATGCACATAAATATTTACATGTTCAAGTCTTAAAACATAAAAAGTAGAAAAAAAGAGAAAAGAGAAGAATATATTCCGCTCTTCCATTAGTAAACACATACATATATTAAAAATAAAAACAACATTTCTATATACAAACAAAAAAGTTTAAAGGCTCTTCCATATTGTGTGTTTTTAACCCATATACTTACGTATGTTATATTTCGGGTATAAAATAAAAACTTAAAAACAAATATTAACACTTATAAAACAGACAGATAAGTAAACACAAATAATTGGATATTTGTGCAATAAAAGTGCATTAAGTTCCCCATCTCTTAAGAATTTGTTTAAATAAACAACTCACTTCTCCTCATATGTTTCATTTAAAACAATCGTATTCTTTATGCGCTCATATGAATATCCATATATTTATATTAATTTCTCTTTAATTGTTAATTATTAACAAACTGCTCTTGGAATTAGACTCCATGTACTTAGGACTGTCGCCTACGTGGATGATATGGTGGTGGCAGTTTCAAGGATCCATGCCAATACAGTATCACGAAGGTTGGAAACAGTACTTAGGACAATATGTACCTGAGGGGAGCAGAACCGAAACGGAACTAGTTCTCTTTTCTAGGAAATGCAAACCTTGGTTTGTTTAGACTGAAGTGAGTTCGATTGAATATATCTAACTATGCTAAATTTTTGATCATTATCTTGGATGATAAGCTGTCCTTGAAAATAAGTATCTAGGCTAGGGCGTCAAAGTTCATTGCGGCAATGTATGTATGTAGGAGGGAAATTGGTAAAACCTTGGGTATTAACCCAAAGGATGTTCTATGTGCTCTTGTCTGGTGGAAGGCTTTAGACAATGCGGCGAATGTCTCTAAACTGAAGAAGATGCTGCGCACATTATTCTATCACATTATTCTGTCGATGTTATTGTTATGTTGGGAACAAGGCAAAAACGTCGGCAGAGTAATGTGGCAAAATTGACTATTGCTTCAGGTATAGGAAATGGTTGTCTGCAACTACAAAACAAAGCACAATGACATTAATTATATCTAACCCTGGTATTAAAAATAGAATTGAACTTATGAATTTTCATTATTCTTGTATTATATAATTTGCTTGTATGTGGCAACACTCTGCGTTCAATAATTGGTATTGACTTATTCACTTTGTACAAAGTACCAATTTCAGGTAACCGTTTGAATTTTCTTTTAAAATTAACGTCAATGCTAGTAAGAACGCCGAGTGGGACAGAGTTAAGTAAGTTGTATCTTAAAATTATTATTCATTTTTTTAAAATAAATTTTACATGTTTATAGATAATAAGACAAATCCATAAGCTAAATTGTAGTTAACTGTGTTTTATTATGACTCATGAAGTTTTTGCCGCAAAATTTTCTTTATTTAACTTCATTGAAAGCCGGCATTTTAACTTCTACAAGTAAAATTCTGATGCTAAGAAGAAGCGAGAGGATAACAGAAAGGAAAATGTCTAAGAAAAATATTGCCGACTCTTTAAAAAGCCTTGTAGAATATGAAAACACTGTTTTAGAGCAGCCTACTACAGTTGATCTGCTGATCTGAAGAGATATTGTTGCTATAGAGCTCATTAAAAATGCTGATGGAAAAGTGCAACAACACGGAGTTATTTCCGACAGGACAACAGCCAATGGTGTCGTGTCTATTGCCTAACAACAAAACAGCTATACCGCCCGCCGTAGCAACCTGTCAAATGAGTATGACAGCAATGCAGCCAGCATAAATGCCACCCATGGAACAAGTTAAATAAAGTGAGTATAATGTGCCACATTATAAATTCTATTTGCCAAATACTACTGCACAACAATTTGTGCAAACAATGGTTTCTACCCCCCCTATGTCGTTACATACAAGCACATGTGTACAGACACAACCAACACAATTTTTTTTTAACACAACACTTCGAATGACACCTGGTGCATCCCATAATTATTTGCCATCATATTCACAAAACGCCGCAATGTCTGTTTCTGCTTCACAGGCTTGCCGGAATTTTCAGGCCAGCCAGAGAATTGGTCTATGTTTGTAGTAACGTACAATTGTAGAATTATAAAAATTTAGAAAATTTATTAAGGTTTCAGAAGATCTTAAACGGAGACGCCAAAAAAAATGTCGAAATGTTTTTGATTCATCCGGACAACGTTAACCAAGCTACGCATACGTTGGAATTTATTTTAGTCGCTCACAGGTTCTTATAAGAAGTCAAATTGCCAAAGTACGTACTTTTCCACAAGGTACTGGAAGAAAAATGTTTGAGTTGGTAAATTTTTGCGCAATGGTATCTAACCTTACCGTTTTTTTAGAAAATGCAGAGGCAATCCCTCATTTGTCTAACCCTCTAACCCTATGCTAGTCGACGAATTAGTAAACAAATTGCCACCATCCAAAAAAATGGAATGGATGAAATATTCGGTGCAAAATCTCGGTCAATACCCCAGTGTACGGCAATTGGTGACTGGAAGTTGCAACTTACATAGCTCTTGGATTTAACTAATCCAGCATTTACAATCACTTAAGAAAATCGTCATACCGAATGTTTATTGCGTCAGCAGAAATACAAGTTATTTCACTATATAACGTTTAAAAAAATGACAACGTCTTACAGATAGAAGTTAGTTAATTATAAAAATCTTTGTTTTTGTTGTCTTCTAGCTGGACACAGTTTGCTTAGTTGCCGAACAAAACGACAATGCGGATTGTTTAATTGTACTAAATATCACAACAGATTACTTCATGAAAGTATTAAATTTAACAATTGTGAAAATGTAAACAAAAGCAAAACATATGCTAATAACAACAATATGTTAGTTGGAGATGACACAAACTAGATAAGTGGGAAATATGAAAACAGTGCTGTCAATACAATTTTTAATTATTCTGTAAAAGAAACATCTCTCTGATAGAAGAAGAAATTTCAACACGTATTGGTTTGAAAGGTACAACCAGTAAATTGTATTTCGGCTGGATTGGAAGCAAGACAACGAATTAAGCATCAAAAAAGGCATATTTGGAAACTAGTGATACCAATGAAGATAATTTGTGTTTTAATATAAGAAATTTGTGAACTACTCAATATTTTAAATTGCCGCCACAGAGTTTAAATTTTGAAAATTTAAAGATTAAATTTCCAAAAAAAAAAATAAATATAAAAGATTATTTTAACGTAACACCGAAGTTATTGATTGGGTTACATCATATAAGGCTCGTACGTCCATTTGATGTGATAAACTTAGATGAAAGTTTTGCCGTATACAGGACTACTTTGGGTAACAATTTATGTGGCTCGAATGAAGACTACAGAAGCAACTGTATGCAGGATAGATGTAGACATTTCAGATGCTATTCACCAGCACATTACCGACTATTTTACCATTGAAAATTTCGGCGTACAAAGTACCGAGTTATAAATTTCGCATGATAATGAAAGAGCAGAAGGAATACTTCAGCGCACTACACAACAAAACTGATCTTTAGTATAAGACAGGACTTCTGTGGAATCAAGATAAATTTACGCTTGTTGATAGTTACACTCTCGCTATAAAACGATTAAGGGCTTTAGAGGTTAAGATGAGTAAGGATAAAGAATTAGCTAATTGGTACAGAGCAAAGATAGAAGATTACGTTTCGAAATCGTATGCCAGAAAATTATTGCCGAGTGAGGTGCTTAGTGGCGATCAACGTATATGGTATTTACCGCATTTTGCAATAACAAATGTTAACAAAGGAAATAAGCGTCTCGAGGCTAATGTAGGGTCCTCGCAAGTATCAGTCTGAATCCTTAATATCAATTCTTTTTAAGTTTCGCCAGCGGAAAATAAAGGAAATGCTTCATCGCGTAAAATTTCGAAGACATGATCAAGTTGCGCAACGATTCCTATGGCGTGATGGTTATGCCACAAGACCGCCAGATGAGTACGTGATGCAGGTGATAATTTTTGCATCAGTCAGTTCTCTTTGTTCGGCCCAGTTTGTAAAGGATTTTAATGCAAGACAATATGTTAAAACACACCCCAAAGTGGCATGTTAATGACTATGTTGAATCCTTTGATAGTTTAGAAGAGGCGATAGCCGTGAGCAAAGATGTGGTAACTATCCATCAACAGGGAAATTTTGAAATAAGGGGATTCATATTACACGCAAAAGGATTTTCCGAAGAAATGAATAATACTGTATCCCCAGAATATAAGTTATACTCCACAAATTTAAGTAGTAGTCTATCACCATCCGAAAAAATTTTGGGAGTGTTTTGGTTGCCATTAGAGGAAAAATTTTGTTTTATTTAAAAATTTAATAAAGTTCCGAAGCCAGTTTCAAACGGATCTTGAAAACAGACAAAACGAGATGTTTTAAGTCTAACTATGTCCATATTTGACACTTTTAGTTTTTTATCCAACGTTGTAATGGGATCTAAAGTGTAACTTCAAGAATTGTGGAGGTACAAGATTGATTGGAATTCGCCTCCTGACGCATTGTATGAAAAGTGGTTTGAATGGTACAAAAAGCTTGAGAATGTCGAGCACGTTAAGGTTATAAAGGACTTACATGTTTTTGTGGACGCTAGCGTCATTGCCTTCGCTGCA
The DNA here is from genome assembly GCA_937654795.1 of Cistogaster globosa. NCBI lineage: Eukaryota > Metazoa > Arthropoda > Insecta > Diptera > Tachinidae > Cistogaster > Cistogaster globosa. The sequence goes on from OW569405.1 coordinate 51,292,768, forward strand.
GAAGTTGGGTTTTTTGCTGGTAAATCAAGGTGCGACCCAAAAAAGCCACTTTTAGTTCCGCGCCTTGAACTTCAAGCAGCAGTATTTGGAGTGAGACTGTGCAAAGTGATAATATCGTGTCACGATATTAAGCCGAGTAACATTATATTTTGAACGGACTCCAAAACTTTTAATTACAGATCAGATTCTCGAATCTACAAATAATTTGTAGCTCACCGCATTTCCGAAATTCTAGACAGTTCTGACGTAGATCAATGGCGATGGGATCCTAGCTCACAGAATCCCGCAATTGAAGCAACAAGAGTGAGGAAACTAACAACATCGTGCTGGTTTAATGGACCTAAGTTCCTAAAAACAAAAGTTAAATACTGGCCGCAGTTGTCAGATGTATCAGAATATGACTGTAAATCTGAAAAGCGTTCATATCATAGTTTACATCAACATTAAATGATGTTTCAATCATCCCATTTAACAAGTTTTCAAGTTACTAAAAACTGGTCAGAGTTATGGCTTGAGTCACATGTGCAGTAAAACTTTTTAAAGCTATTGCCAAAAAATAAACAAAGCGACATTAATAAAATTTCAGTTCCATTTGACCGTTATAGAACTTAACGAATCAGAATTATCTTTGTGCAAATTGGATCAAATTGATAGCTTTTTAGATGAACTTAACAACTACAGCTTAATAAACCTATATCAAATCAAGTGCCATCTATGAACTTACGCCTTATTTAAGAGATGACGGTCTAATTAGACTTTCTGGATGCAGAGCGAACTGCCTTTCTAAGTGTACAAGGGAGCCTATAATTCTATCAAAAACACACCAGCTAACTTACCTGATTATAAAGCAATACCACGTAGATTTTAAACATCAAAATTAGGAGTCGGTTTGTGAAGCTATTTGGTTAAAGTCTGAGGCAAATGATCAGATCTGTTAAAGCAAGGTGTCAGTTATGGAATAACAAAAGTGTGTTGATGGGTCAACACCGAATAGATCGTCTTTCTCCGTATGTTAAACCGTTTTCATATACAGACATCGATTATTTGGGGCCATTTTCTGTGTCCTTAGGGCGAAGAAGAAAAAAACGCTGGGTGGCCCTCTTTACATGCCTAAGAGTAAGGGCGATTCACTTGGAAGTTGCAGAGATTTATCAACGGATGCAGTTATACTATGTTAAAGAAATCTTGTTAATCGCAGAGGCCTGCCGGTGCGCATACGTAGCGATAGGGGAACGAACTTCGTTGGGGCGAGTAAAGAGACTTTTGTCATGGACGATACAAAAATAGCAGATGAATAGCAGTCGCCGTGGGATTGCATGGCTATTTAATACATCAGCGAATCCGTCAGCCGGAGGCGCAAGGGAGCGAATGATTCAGACCGTGAAAAGAGTGCTAGCTTTTACGCTAAGAGAAAAATTTCTTTAAATTGACACGTTTGTTAGTCTAATTATAGAAGCAGTAAATTTGGTCAATTCTCAGCCGTTAACGCATGTTTCAATAGATAGTACTGATCAAGAACCTCTAACAACGAATCACTTTTGGTTGGTTGCGCAAACATGGTGAAAACGACAGCTGTGGCTAAGGAAACAATTGCATATTTTGTAGCAACCTAAACAAACTTTATTTTGCAGCAACCTAAGCAAACCTTTTCGAAAAGATGGGTGCTGGAATACCTTCCAGAATTGACGCATCATACGAAGTGGCATCAGCCAGTAAAACCAATCCAGGTGGGTAATGTGGTTATTTCATGTGACGATAATGAAACTCGTGGGCAGTGAAAAAAGGGCGTGGTAGAAGAAGTGTTTTTGGCCTCCGACGGACAAGTATTCTCGGTTGTGGTTAGGACGGAAAAGGGCAAGCTGTGAAGACCAGCGTCAAAATTTGCTGTACAGGTGGTGGAATGAATTTTTATTTTTCTTGTATTATGTAATTTGCTTGTATGTGGTAACACTCTGCGTTCAATAATTGGTATTGCCTTATTCACTTGGTACAAAGTACCAATTTCAGATAACCGTTTGAATTTGCTTTTAAAATTAACGTCAATGCTAGTAAGAACGCCGAGTGGGACAGAGTTAAGTAAGTTGTCTCTTAAAATTATTATTCCTTTTACTTTTGATAAAATTTACATGTCATTTTATAGATAATAAAACAAATCCATAACTAAATTGTAGTTAACTGCGTTTTATTATGACTCATCAAGTTGCTGCCGCAACACCTGGGATAATTGGCAACATTGTTTTCAATAAAAAAAAAAACGTGTGAATTTTTATTAAACTACCCCACGCAAATAATTCTCTTTTTTAATTTTTTTCGGCTAAGATTATTCAGAAAAGAAAACAGTACTGCGGTAGTATCAACATAAAATTTTGTTAGCCGAGGAAGATGAAAATCAACTGTATTTGGATTAGTTGGTGAGAATTACTTGTTTAAAATAATTTTCACTGGAACAAATTTATTTTCAACACGCTGTCTCAAAATGAAAAAGCGATTAAAATTCTTAAGCACAGAAAGTTCTGCTTGTACACTTACGAGATAAAGACAGCAGAATTTCTAAGATGTTTTTATTTGGTCTACCTCGAATCACAACTGAAATTATTGGGGATAAATTCGTTAAGTCACAATATAAAGCCGGCAAGTGGTATAGCCTTTTTACGCCGATCAATATCTAACATCTACCATCTATTTTCGAAGATGTTAATATCTTTCCATAAAAAATACATTTTGTTCCACTTTACATCTTTTTATAATTTTGGTGCCATCACTAGAAAAATGGCAGTAATTTCGTAAGTTGCTGTTTTTAAATTTAAATACATATACATATATTAATATATTTTGTGTTTTTAGTAAAGAAAAAAAAAAAACAAGCCTCCGTATCAAATGGTGTCCAGAGGTGAAATCTATGAAGGATTCTCCTATCTTTTAAGAAATGGATGCAACTTTGAAGCTGTGCAGATTTTCTGGGTCTTGGGCTGATGTCCGCACCAAAATAGATAACCTCACCCGCAAGTATAAGTAAGTAATTTTTAACAAACTTAATTCGTAACGACATACATAAATTAATTATGAATTGTTTGTGTTTTTATAGACAGAAAAAAAATAAAATAGAGCCAACAAGCGGAGAACCATCAGAGTCGATCCGGATGAATCATGCAGAACGCAGCAGCATCAGTTTTCAAATGAACAGGGCCAACCTCCAAAAAAGAAAAAGGTTGATGCAAATTCGGAGCTTGAGAGGTTGGCCCAAGAACGTATGGAAATGCAGAGGCAGCACCATGAAGAAAAAAAGGAACAAGTCAGTCAAATATTTAAAAGAGTGGACCCCATTTCCTCTTAAAGTGTATCATTCAAACACAGTTGCTAGACATTTTAGTTTTTTTAGCGCCCGAGCAGGGACAGCCGAGGCAAACCAAATATAAATTTGACTGAAAAATCAGCTCTTTAACTATTTTTGGAAAGTTAAAATGGTGAACGCAGTAATATAGGTCAACTTATTATGAGATGCCTGTGTCATCAGTGAGCAAAAAACAGATTATATAAAAATTTCATTCAAGGTGAGCTGTAGTGTAACTGCATTAAACACAGCATGTGCTTTATTTAAAATTATCTGACGACATGTGGGATGATCTTGAAACAAAAAAATCAATATCGCTATTAAATGATAAAATAAATTAAACTATTAAAAGAACTAGAGTATAAAATAGTAAGAACTATTTAAAATCTTGCATCGATAATTCAAACACGTTTTTAAGCAACGGCAAAACACAAACTTTTCTTAAAAACGCAAAACAGAGTTTTTTTTTAATACATTCAAATCAGCAGTTGATATTGTCTAAGTTGTTGAAAAAATATAACTTACTTATTAAAATTTTAAAACACGGGAATATTTATTAATTTAATTTTAAACTTTCAAAATTCGTACTAATTATCCCGACCGTATTAACTAAATCACCGATATTGACTATTGAAGGTGAAAGCACGTTTCGATGGCCATTTCGCTACCGCTTACTTAGCTCTTCAAGAAACTTCTCACTTATATTTTAAATAAACTAAAGATTTTTGTCCAAACAATAAAGTAAAGACAAAAATCAAAGTTTACGCAAAAACAACTATAATCAACATTGATTTTATTTTACTTTATCCACTGTATACGGCAGACTTTTTTTCGGCTCTTTTATACAGTTAAAAGATGTTGAAATATAAAATAAAAACAACAATAAAACATTACAAAACACTATGATGATTTATTTTTGTTTTTTGCACGGGCACTTGCAATTTAATATTTAAAATCTTAAAACACAGGAATATTTATTAATTTAATTTTAAACTTTCAAAATTCGTACTAATTATCCCGACCGTATTAATTAAATCACCTATATTGACTATTGAAGGTGAAAGCACGTTTCGATGGCCATTTCGCTACCGCTTACTTAGCTCTTCAGGAAACTTCTCACTTATATTTTAAATAAACTAAAGATTTTTGTCCAAACAATAAAGTAAAGACAAAAATCAAAGTTAATTGGATTTATTCCGCCAGTAAATAAAATACTGTTGTCATACCTTTCGGTGAAGACCGTCGTCACTGGCTGTTTATTTAGTACGATTGGCGAGCGCTTTCGATGTAAAGACATCATTTTCAAGCCGCGTTTTGATTAGTACTGGTTAGATAGTGTAACGTGTTTGTTGCATAGATAGTGGTGGGTACAGGTAGTTTTGTCCGTTAGGATGGTGTCTATTTAAAATGGTATTATGCAGGTAGATTGCCTGATATCTGTCATCTTTATTGAAGGTATATAATTTTAATATTTCCGTCTTTTATTATTAGGTAGGTAAGTGTGACCATCTGTGGGTGTTTTGCGTTTGTAAGTTTGTTTTAATAGTTTAAGTGGTGTAAAAATTGTGTCCGAGGTTGTATTTACCTGTTCGTTAATAATATCTCCGTTAAACGTTCGTGTTTTGTATATTTCCATGTTTTCAAGAATGTCCAGTCTTCGTCCTTTTTTACTAGGATGTATTAACGTCATACATTCATCTATTTCCCTTGGCTCGTGTTCATGTGTGTTAAGGTGTATTGCGAAGTTAGAGTCTTCTCTTTTCCGTTTATATGATCGTATGTGTTCTGTGAACCTTGTTTTTAATGTTCGTCCAGTTTGTCCTATGTATGTATGGTTGCAGGTGCAAGTAAGTCTGTATACTCCGCTGGTGTTAAATTTATCGGTTATTTCTGTTGATGTCTTGAGATTGTTGCGTAGAGTGTTGCTCGTCTTTAGTGCTGTCTGTAAACCTTCTTTTTGAAAAAGGTTAGTTAATCTATATATTTCTGGTCCTGTGTAAGTAAAAATGTGTCGTCGTGTTGTATCGTTTGTCTCCTTGTTTTCTTTCTTCTTGTTTTTAATGTTGTATTGTCTAAGTAGTTTGTCGATAGTAGTGCAGTTGTAACCGTTATTTTTAGCTATAGTGTAAATTGTGTCCAGTTCTTTGTTATATTTGTCTGGAGAAAGTGGGACTGTCTTAAGTCTGTTAGTCATATGTCTAAATGCTGCGAGTTTATGTTGGGTGGGATGGTTTGAGGAACTGTGGATAGTAATGTCTGTTGTGGTTGGTTTTCTGTATATGTCAAAGTTTAATGAGTCAATTCCTCGTGTTATTGTTATGTCAAGATAATGTAAAGTTCCGTCTTTCTCTTTTTCCATTGTGTATGTGATTTTATTATGTATTGTGTTTAAATCCGTAAGAATTTCTTCTGCGTTGTCCCTTTCTAGGATGCATATTATGTCGTCTACGTATCTGTAATAATGAGTTATATTATGTTTTTCCATTAGGGTTGTGATGTGTAGTTGTTCTAAATGTTGCATAAATATCTCTGTAAAAATTGCGGATGTCGGGTTTCCCATGCCGAGTCCATCAGGTAATTTATAAAAGTTATTGTTAAATCTAAAGTAGTTTTGTTTTAGTATCGTTTTTGCAATATCCATTATTTCGTTAATATATTGATTGTCGTATAAGTTGAAAAGCATGTTACGTAGAATTGTTAACGTTTCTTGTGTGGGTATTGATGTATATAAATCCTTAATGTCGTAGGAAACAAGTCTCGTATTTTCGGTAATTTTGATGTCCTTAAGTTTATTGATAAGGTCTTGTGTATTGTGCAACATGTATATGTTCTGCAAATTTATTTTCTCTTTCAATAATATGGTGAGGTGCTTAGCCAAGTTATATTATATTATATGTTATGTTTATATTATTTGTTTTTTGCACGGGCACTTGCAATTTAATAATTAAAATTTTAAAACACGGGAATATTTATTAATTTAATTAATACGGTCGGGATAATTAGTACGAATTTTGAAAGTTTAAAATTAAATTAATAAATATTTCCGTGTTTTAAAATTTTAATTATCAAATTGCAAGTGCCCGTGCAAAAAACAAAAATAAATCATCATAGTGTTTTGTGATGTTTTGTGATGTTTTATTGTTGTTTTTATTTTATTTTTCAACATCTTTTAACTGTATAAAAGAGCCGAAAAAAGTCAGCCGTATACAATGGATAAAGAAAAATAAAATCAATGTTTATTATTGTTGTTTTTGCTTAAACTTTGATTTTTGACTTTACTTTATTGTTTGGACAAAAATCTTTAGTTTATTTAAAATATAAGTGAGAAGTTTCCTGAAGAGCTAAGTAAGCGGTAGCGAAATGGCCATCGAAACGTGCTTTCACCTTCAATAGTCAATATCAGTGATTTAATTAATACGGTCGGGATAATTAGTACGAATTTTGAAAGTTTAAAATTAAATTAATAAATATTCCCGTGTTTTAAAATTTTAATTATTAAATTGCAAGTGCCCGTGCAAAAAACAAAAATAAATCATCATTGTGTTTCGTGATGTTTTATTGTTGTTTTTATTTTATTTTTCAACATCTTTTAACTGTATAAAAGAGCCGAAAAAAAGTCAGCCGTATACAGTGGATAAACAAAAATAAAATCAATGTTGATTATTGTTGTTTTTGCTTAAGCTTTGATTTTTGTCTTTACTTTATTGTTTGGACAAAAATCTTTAGTTTATTTAAAATATAAGTGAGAAGTTTCCTGAAGAGCTAAGTAAGCGGTAGAGAAATGGCCATCGAAACGTGCTTTCACCTTCAATAGTCAATATCGGTGATTTAATTAATACGGTCGGGATAATTAGTACGAATTTTGAAAGTTTAAAATTAAATTAATAAATATTCCCGTGTTTTAAAATTTAAATTATTAAATTGCAAGTGCCCGTGCAAAAAACAAAAATAAATCATCATTGTGTTTTGTGATGTTTTATTGTTGTTTTTATTTTATTTTTCAACATCTTTTAACTGTATAAAAGAGCCGAAAAAAAGTCAGCCGTATACAGTGGATAAAGAAAAATAAAATCAATGTTTATTATTGTTGTTTTTGCTTAAACTTTGATTTTTGACTTTATTGTTTGGACAAAAATCTTAAGTTTATTTAAAATATAAGTGAGAAGTTTCCTGAAGAGCTAAGTAAGCGGTAGCGAAATGGCCATCGAAACGTGCTTTCACCTTGAATAGTCAATCTCGGTGATTTAATTAATACGGTCGGGATAATTAGTACGAATTTTGAAAGTTTAAAATTAACTTAATTCTAGTTAACGTTTGATTGAACGAATGTTGGTCTGTGTGCTGCCCTATGAGCGACTGAACTCACAGTGATTTTCGTAACCAGAAATAACTTGGTGAAACCAAACAAGTCACGAATTGGTTTTACTTACTATTTATGTAATCATTAATTGAGTAGATAATGTAAATTTATTAAAAAAAGAAACAAATTAAGCTGGCATTAGAGAATTTAAGGGGGATTCAGTTAAATATGTATCTTGGCGACAAGCTGCAATTACGGCACATAAACTTTTTGAAAATTCTGAACGAAGTTCAAAGTACTATCAGGCCTTAGCCTTTATTCAAAATAAAGTCGTAGGTGTGGCTGATACAGTGCTTAGTTCATATAATAACTTTAAGGCAATTATATAACGGTTGGACTTTTCTTACGGGGATAAGCACTCAATATATAAACTAGAACAAGAGCTTTCAACATTAAAGCAGGGCTAAAAAAAATGTTGACTTTTACGACGCAGTGGAAAAAATAGCACTTGTTACCAATAAGGTTATTGTGATGAATAAAGGGAATCCACCCTTAATCGAAGCTTTGAATCAAAAATATCGAGACGACGCCTTACTCATTTTTATTTCAGGCTTAAGACGCCCCATCTCAGACATTTTGTTTTCATGCAAACCTACTTTCATGCCTCTACCTTTGCGGCCCATTCGCAACAAAATAAATTCCAAAATTCACCACACTGCCAACCAATTTATCAAACCCATTTCCAGCAATACCATTTTCCTAAGCCGTTTCATTACCACGTCAAAAAACTACATAAAAAATTTCCTTTTTAAAAACAGTCAAACCGCTTCAAAAATTTTTCATTGTAAAATCTTTTCATGGAATTTCGGAGGTGACCTCAAAAATTTAATTAATTTATTAGGAAAAACTGCACCGTTTTTTGTGTTGCCAGATTGGCAAAAATTTGATGGCATAATAGGATTTGATTTTCTAAATGAAATAAAAGCCCAAACAGATTGTCAAGAAGGTGTCTTATCACACGAAAAAGGGAAAGAAAGGCTTGTATTTTTCAATTCCGATGCTGTGAATAAACTTTTAAATCATGAAACCTGTGACCTTCCTACCAATATAAACAAACGATTTTAAGATATTTTAGAAAGTAATAAACAGGATCAAGATCCAGTTTACTTAAGAGTATATCCGTATCCACTAGCGCTCAATGAAGTTGTAAACCATGAAATTTCGGAACTGCTAAAAAATGGGATAATTAGGCCCTCCCGATCACCGTATAACAATCCTTTATGGATCGTGGACCAAAAAAGGGTTCGATGAATTTGGTAAACCACAAAAGCGGCTTGTAATCGACTTTAGGAAGCTAAGCTCGAAAGCTACAAGGGACCGCTATCCCATACCGGACACAACGATCATTTTAGCAAATTTAGGTTAATCTATGTTTTTTTTACCTTAAACTTAAAATCGGACTTTCATCAAATTAAATTAGCTGAAAAAGATAGGGAAGAGACTGCGTTTAATGTTAATAACGAAAAGTTTGAACTCTGCATATTACCAGCGTGCGATTGATGATATACTCCGAGAGGAAATCGGTAAAACGTGCCATGTTAATATGGACGTTGTTATTATTTTTTCACCTTCGCCTTACGATATTGACAGAATTAAAAAAAAAAAATTAAGCTCAGAAAACAGCAATAAAACCTGTCCGGAAAAGATTAAAGACATTGTTGATTTCGAAATTCCAACAACTTTGCGCAGTTTGAGGTCTTTTTAAGGGCTAACCGGTTACTATCGCCCCTTCGTAAAAGATTATGCACATATAACAAAGCCACTAACAAAATTCTTGCGTAGTAAGAATGGACATATTTCAGCAAGGCAATCAAAAAATATAAAAATCGTTCTAGATGAAGAGGCATTAATCGCGTTTCAAAATATAAAAAACATACTGGCTTCAGAAGAAGTTTTGCTGCTTCAACCTAATTTTGACGACCCTTTTGAATTAACGCCTCATCGATCGCGATCTGTTCCGTACTTTTACAACATGGCAAGCCAGTCACCATGATTTCACGAACTTTATCTGCAACAGAGCAAGACTACGCGACTAATGAGCGCGAATTACTAGCTATTGTTTGGGCGTTGCAAAAATTAAAATTACCTTTACGGAACAAAAAACCTTAATATTTATACGCACAATCAGCCCTTGTCTTTTTCTTTATCAAAAAATAACCCAAATACGAAAATAAGAAGATAAAAGTCTTTTATAGAGGAATTGTTCTATAAATCTGGAAAAGAAAATGTCGTTGCTGACGCAATATATTCATCATATACAAAATGATTCCATGAGCGTAAATGGAACAATCAATTCTTACACGGAAGAGGCTTTGGAAGGTAATAACGATTCTGATGCATTACCTGCCACAGAATCACCGAGTATACAGAGATGTCACGAGACGGCTATTCATGTGTTTCTCTGTGCATCTCTTTTTTGATATCATATCGACTTTAAGTTTGTTTTGATTTGTGTTTCTAGCGCAAGAAAATATTAAACGTGTTATTACAAGCAAAAATAAGAGTGGGTTTTTTGTAAAATTATTAAATAAGTGAAATTTATATTTTTTATTTGTAGCAGAAGGCAAATGTGTTTATTGTTAATGTAAGTACATTTTAATATTAACATTTGAGTGTGTTTTAAAGCTATTTTTTTAATTATTCAGGAAGCTAACTACAATTGGCAAACATCATGTAAGTATGCAACATACAAAAATTGAAATTTACCTGTTTAATTAAGTCAACTTTTTTTTTTTAATTTTAGGAGTTAAAGATGCATAAAATGATATCCACCAGAAGAGAACCTTCTTATCTTCCCAAGTGATTCTAAAAGGTAATTTAAGCTTTTCATAACAATAATTCGCTTTGTGTTGGAATCAGATAAGGTTCCATAGGATAGTGATTATGGTCATCATTGGTTCGTAGAAAAAATGGAGAAACAAATCTGAAGTCACCCAATCTTTTCGGTAAAATGGTACTAAAACAGTTTTATTTATTTATTTAATTGTCTACGGAAATTAGAAATGGAGAAACAAATCTGAAGTCACCCAATCTTTTCGGTAAAATGGTACTAAAACAGTTTTATTTATTTATTTAATTGTCTACGGAAATTAGAATCCTAGCAGACATTTTAATTTAAGTGCTACATAAAAAATATTGTTTGTTTGAAAGTTTAATAAAGAATGAAAAATTTTATTTTTTCAGTAATAACAAAATACAAATTATATAAAACAATATATACAAAGTATATAATAATGGTGTTCACTCTTATTCTTCAACACCCCCACTAGATTGAGCACCTATAGACATAAGACCGCAACAATGGGAATGTTTAAATGTTTAGTGACTTTGTCAAGATGTCAGCAACCATCTCTTCAGTATTAATATATTCAACTACAATTTTCTTTTCTTCAATAAGTTCTCTTATAAAATGGTGACGAATGTCAATATGTTTTGTTCTGGAGTGATATGTACTATTTTGAGTTAAATTAATGGCACTTTTATTGTCACATTTAATTTTTACTGCTGATGTCTTCGTAAGTTCAGAGAATAATGATCTCAACCATAATCCTTCTTGACCTGCAGCTGACAACGCCATATACTCTGCTTCTGTTGTAGAAAGTGCAGTTGTTTGTTGCTTTTTGCTATTCCAAGAAATACAACCATCTTGAAACTTAAAAACGTAACCTGATGTTGACTTTCTATCATCACTGTCTCCCGCCCAATCAGCATCTGAGTAACCTTCAATATATTCTTTGGAATTTTTTTCAAACTGCAGCTTGTAATGTGCTGTACCTCTAAGATATCTTATAACACGTTTTACTGATTGCCAATGTGCTCTACCAGGGTTGTTACTGTATCTTGCTAGGACACCTACAGCATACGAAATGTCTGGACGACTAACTTGTGCAGCATACATTAAACTTCCAACTGCCTCTTGGTATGGTATTAACTTCATCTCTTTGCGTTCATCTTCAGTTTTAGGACACATATCTTTAGAAATTTTTTGATTAACATCTAATGGTGTTGCAACAGGTTTGGAATCAAGCATGTTAAATTTCTTTAATACATTGTGTATGTAAAGTTCTTGATCCAACCATAATTTACCATTTTCACGATCTCGTGTAATTTTCATACCTAGAATAAAGTTTGCCTCCCCTATATCCTTCATCTTAAAGTTTTGAAATAAACTATTTTTTATGAAAAGTTTCGTTTCGGGGTTATTTGTAAAAATTAAAATGTCATCAACATATATTGCAACGTATGTCTTTTCCTCATCTTTTATCTTGAAGTAAATGCAAGGTTCTGTTTTTGATTGGATTAGACCCATTTGCTTTAAAGTACTGTCTAATTTCTTATTCCAAACTCTACTCGCTTGCTTTAGACCATAAAGGGACTTTTTAAGTTTGCACACCTTCTTGTTATCTGCATTCAAACCTTCAGGAATATTCATGTATATTTCCTCATCAAGCTCACTTTGTAGAAACGCAGTGACGACATCCATTTGATCTATATCTAAGTTATATTGCACTGCTATACTTAGCAATAAACGTATTGATGAGTATCTTACAACTGGAGAAAATGTTTCCTCATAATCTATTCCATAACGTTGCGAGTAACCTTTTATTACTAATCTTGCTTTGTATCTTTCAATATTACCACTTGAATCTCTTTTAATTTTAAAGCACCATTTACTTTCTATAGCTTTCTTTCCTTTAGGAAGACTTACAATATCCCAAGTGTTGTTTTCAACCAAAGCTCTAAGTTCTTCATTCATGGCTCTTATCCAATTATCTTTTTGTTCACTCTGAAGTGCTTGTCTAACGGTGACAGGTTCTTGTTCTGTATATACAATATTACACTCAAAACCATATCTTTGCACTGGCTTTCGAGTCCTTGATGATCTTCTTAAGGGTTGTGGTAATGTGCTTTCAGTTTCAAATCCTTCAAAAGGTGTACCACTAGTAGCATCTGAAAAATGTTCTTCTGATGATCCATCTTCTGATGTTTCATCTATGAGAGGGCTTTCAGTACTTCCTAATCGATTTACAATATTTCTATTTTCAACAACTGGATTTAAATCAAGAACTTCTTCTTGTTGTACATTATTATCATCTTGCTTTTCCCCCACTAAATCACATTCCGCGTACATATAAAAATCCGCTTTATCATCATGTAACTTATGGTCGAAGAACTCATTTTCCAAAAATCTTGCATCTCTACTTAAAAACACTTCATTACGAGCAGGATCATAGAAACGATAATTTTTCATGTGAGCACTATATCCAACAAAAATTGCTTCTTTTGCCTTACAGTCAAGCTTCCTTCTCTTCTCTTTAGGTATGTGAGTTAAAGCTTTACATCCAAAAACTTTTAAATATTTTAAACAAGGTTTTTTACCTGACCAAACTTCTTCGGGTGTAATATAATTAAGTGTTTTGCATGGAGTACGATTTATTAAATACACGGCTGTATTGGCTGCTTCTGCCCAAAACTTTTTTTGTAAGCCTGAATGAATCAAAAGGCATCTTGTTTTCTCAATAATTGTTCTATTCATACGCTCAGACATACCATTTTGTTGTGGGCTGTATGGAATCGTTGTTTGATGTTCGATTCCACTTCCAATCATTATCTTCTTCATTCTGTTGTTGCAATACTCTGTGCCATTATCACTTCTTAAAGTTTTAATAGTTTTACCTGTTTGGTTTTCAACAAAGTTCTTGAATTCTAAGAATTTATCAGCTACTTCAGATTTTGTTTTAATAAAAAATGGAAAAACTTTTCGGCTAAAATCATCAATAAAGATAAGAATATATCTCGAACCATTGATTGATTTTACTTCCATTGGACCACAAAGATCAGTATGTATCAGGCCTAGTACTTCTGTGGATCTACTTCCAAGGTCTTTAAATGGCAATCTGGATAATTTTCCTTTCAGACATGTCGTACAGTTTTCTTTACTGATATCACATTTTACTCCTGTAACGGATCCAGAATTCATATTTCTTAAAACTTCATTGTTAGCATGGCTAATACGTTTATGCCATAACTCAGACTCTTTAATTTTTATTTCGGATAGATACGCACTATCATTTCCTATGTTCATTCTAAACATGCCATTCACAAGATCGCCTGTCACAATAATTTGACCAACAGCATTCAAGACTTTGCAACCTTTTTTATTGAATTCTACTTTGTAACCATTCTCAACAATTTTAGAAACTGAGAGTAAATTAATGTATAATTCAGGAATATGCAAAACATCACGAAACTTAACCTTTTCTTTCAAATTTTTGTCCGATTGTACAATTACATCGACATCACCAACACCTTCAACGTTCATAACAGAGTTATTGGCAATTGTTACCTCAGTATTTTGTTCTTCGTAATTGCTTTTGAAAAATGAAGCATTTGAACACATATGAGCTGTTGCACCAGAGTCAAAAAACCAATCATTTTTGTTTAATTCACGAACTGTAAAAACTCCCATCATAGCATTTGCATTTTTCTTGATATTTGTTTTTTCATATTTACTTGGGCATTTAGTAGCAATATGTCCATACTTATTACAATTAAAACACTTTGGTACTCTTTTCTTGAATCCTTTTTTGTTAGTAGCCAAAGCTAAATCCTGTGAATCAGCCTTTACATCTTGAAGTAATTTTAACTTAACAGCATCATCAGTTATTTTAATACCTGAACTTTGGATTCCCATAATCATTGGCTTATATTTTTCTGGAAGGCCAGCAAGCATCATCGATCCAACCCATTCTTCATCCATTTTTAAACCAGCAGCTCTTAGCTTGTGTGCTGTTGTCAGAATTTCATTTACATATTCTTCAACGCTCTTACAGTCGTTTAGTTTTGTTGAACAGAACTTTTGTATTAAGCCGACTCGTCTTACTAAACCGCTATCTTCAAAAATTTTACACAATGTAATCCAGATTTCACTTGCACTTTTGCATTCTCGAATATGCGGATAAATTAATTTATCAACTAATAAGATAAGTTCTGCCTTTGCCTGAACTTTCTTTTCACTATAAGTTTCAGCATCTATAACCGCATTCCACAATCCCTTCATCTGGAAATATGCTTGAATAGAAAACTTCCAGTCTTCAAAGTTTTCACTTCCACGGAGTTTTTCAATTTGAAAACTTGATGTCATTTTCCTCCTTCACTATGTGTATAAATTCACAGCACAAATTATCACTGATATTTTTTTTAAATATTTATTAATTTATTATATTCAAACTCTTATTTCACGGAAAGGCCCATAACCTATTGTTTGTTTGAAAGTTTAATAAAGAATGAAAAATTTTATTTTTTCAGTAATAACATAAAATACAAATTATATAAAACAATATATACAAAGTATATAATAATGGTGTTCACTCTTATTCTTCAACAAAAATATGCTTAAATTAACGTTCATACAATAATAAAAATAAACTTTACATAACAATTAAAATCGTATTCGCTTCATAAGTTAGAAGTATCATTCAACAATGCTACGCGATATGTACATGGTATTCACAGTTTTAGTAGTATCTCGCCCTGGAGAAGTATGATTCTTGGTTGTGACCTATTGGACTATCTAAAAATGCGCAATTTGATTTTTCTGCACAAATTAATAAGTGTCCAATCACCTGCCTATATGTTTAACAAAATCTCATTTGGAAGGTCAGCCAGTGGTTTGTTGTTAATACCACCAAGATACAACCATCTAAACGCAAGTAGATTCTTCTTCATCAATGCCATAAAGCTCTGGAACTCATTACCCGCAAACATAAAACTCATTGCTGACAGACAGAGTTTCAAGAAATCCCTTAGGTAATTTTTTATACGTGATATATAGATTAGCTCATTCTCCCTCTTTCTATCTTATTCCTCATCGACTAAGTTTTCTAATAAAGTTATTCTATTCCATTACTTTATTTTATATTCTTGCTAAATATTTTACTTTTTGTTTTTTATTATTATTCCATTCTTTATTATTTATTTATTTTTTTTTTGCTTTTAATTTATTTGTTTTTTTTTTACTTTGTTGCTAGTTTTTAATACAAATTGCTATATTGTAATTTTTATTTGTTTTATTAATTCTTAAACTCAATATTTGTAAACGTATGGTGCCCATTATGTAATACCACTGGACTGTAAAAGAATTTCATTCTTAAAGTCATTATAGCTAAATAAATAAATAAAATAAATAAATAAATAAACATAAAAATATACCTTAAATTAAACATGCACACAGTAATAAAAAATATAACAAAAAAATGTTCACAGATACAGACAATTAGTGGTTCAGGTAAATTAAAAAGTTATTTCTAATTTAGCTTAGTGACAAATTAAAATCAATAAATTTTTAATATTTATTAAAATCAGCACAAATTCTCCTAAAAGGGCCCGCATTAGCATAATTAGCTCGAAAGAAATCTACTGCTAAAGGTACAAAATGTCGTGTAGGGCGTTATGATACATTTAAGGTAATTCTGTTAACAAGTAACTGAGAAAAAACATCGCCACTAATCACACCAACAATGAACGAAATGTTGAGTACTGTTCTGCGACTTCTTAGAGTTGGTAGCTTAATCAGAGAAAGTCTGGCTGAATAGGCAGGTAAGTCCAATGGGTTAAAGTTCAATCCACGGAGACAAAAAAGCAGAAACTGTTTTTGAACAGATTCAAGAATATTTTTATATTTTTAATACATAGGGTCCCAAATTATGAATCCATACTCCAGAATAGGCCTGACAAGCGACATATAAAGGCTTTTAGTAACGTATGAATCATTAAGCCCAGCGTTTTACAAATCCAAGTTCACCTCTAGCTTTGTTTACTGTCAAATTTATATGCGAAATAAAGTTGAGTTTGGAGTCAAGTAACAATCCAATTTCTTCTATATGATAGTCATCGATAACATAGCGCGCAGGTATCGGTTTTTTTTCTAGCGAAGCACATATATTCACATTTTTTAAGATTTAGCTCCATAAGATTTTTTTACAGCAGTTGTGAAGCGAGCTAAGATAACCTTGGAGGCGTTGCTGGTCGGTTTCATGACTGTATCTAAGAAAAACTTTTACGTCGTCAGCATACATTAAAATATTGGATGCATGAATAACATCAGGCAAATCATTAATAAATAACGAAAAAAGAAGTGGCCCAAGGTGACTTCCCTGTGGTCCCCAGATGGAACATCTATGCACCTAGAGCAGGAGTTTTTTTTTTTTTTTTTTTTTTTTTTTTTAAGAGAAGTAGCACTTCAGGCAATAATGCCTATTTAGTTATTTTCGTAACCGTGCTACATTCTTTAGGAAAGGGATAGATGAGAGATAAGACAGGTGGTGAAAAGAGAAAGATAGATATAGCCATTTTATTAGTTATTTTACTTCGCCGGCGAATATGCTATGAAGAAGTACCGACGAAGGAGGCTGCATGTTTAATGTTAATTCTGAATATGTATTTATACCATTAAACAGAAAAAAACATTTTTTATTTTTGGTTGCCGCAGGGGTTGAACCCTGGTCAAACAGGTTTGTAGCCAACGTTTACTACTTCGACTACAGCAGCAGACTACAGAGCAGGAGTTATTAAAACGAACCATTTGTTTCCTATTTGTCAGATAAGATAATATCCATTTAACACTTAAATCGGTAAAACCAATTAATTCTAATTTTTTCTTTAAGAGCATATGATTGATCTTATCAAATGCCTTGCTGAAATCAGTGTATATCACATCAGTTTGTTGTTTTTGTAGAAACCCACGATGTATTATTGATGAAAAATGCAAAAGATTTGTAATACTCGAGGATCTCTTACGAAATACATGCTGATAATGAGTTATTAAATTTGATGTATGGAAGCATAAATGTTCGGTGATAATTTTTTCAAATAATTTGGGTATAGTACTTAATTTTACAATACCACGGTAGTTTGAAACATCGAAATTGTTTCCTGATTTAAAAAAAGGATAATAAAGGAATCCTTCCAGATTTCAGGAAAATTGCCACATTTTATTGATGTTTTAAACATAATTTCCAACGGGATAGAAATACTATCAGCACAATTTATCAAAATATTGTTATATGAGAATTTAAGACTTTTTAATTCCTTGATAATTGTTGAAATATCATTAAATGGTATATTAATTGATTGAGTTTTAGCGATGTTGAATGGATAATTAAAAGATTCGTCATAATTTGCATTTGAGTTAATTGTTGAGAAGAAATCTGCGAATAAATTGCTTATAGCGATTTCATCATTGGATTCGGTAATTTAATCATTAAAGCGGAAGGGAAAACATCCGTTTTCATTTTTTTGATTAACAATTTTGAAAAATGCTTTTGAATTGCGTTTTAAATTTACTTTCAATTTTTGTATATAAATATTATAAAAAAGTTTATTAAGCGAAGAGTATGTAGTGCGGCTAATGGAATACCATAAATAATCAGCAGAATCACCAGTTGTCAGCACGTTTTATTTTTATAGATGGAACATTTTTAACACTGTTTATAGAACTCTACAATAAATATTTAAAAACACATTTTTCTGCTAGTTGTAAATAAAATATGTAAATTGTAATGCAAAATATGTAAAATAAAAAAAGCACAAATATTGTAAAATCTTAGTCTTTATTGTGTAAATACTGTATTATTGTAAAATAAAATATATAACTTTGTTACAAAAATGAAAATAACATTGTAATAAAAACATTAACTCAAATGCTAAATTGTTTTTAATTTAATTTTTGGATGAAGGTTAACTAAAGGTAATAATATTGTGTATATTTTAATTTGCATGCATTTTATACTTTTAATAAAAATATTAAATAATACAATTATTCGGATAATATATTTTATGTATTTCATGGGTTCAAAAGAAAACATTGTCAAGCTAAAATTGGACCGTGAAACAATTACAAAGATATAACTTTGAAATCACTTCATTTATTGCTTCTATTCTTTTTTTTTTTTTTTTTTTGTTTTTTGACATCTTTATAAGCTTTTTTCAATTCTTTTATATATTCCTTACCACCTTCATCATCGGATCAGTCGGGCCCTAAAGAATCATTTTTATCGTCAGCACTCCTTCTTAAACCAAATAAGTCGTCATCATCATCACTTCTTTCGTAGGGTTTATTCTCCTCTTCGTGCAGGTCATTAACTCTTGCTACTTCTATGCGATTCTTTTTTCTTTGTTTAGATTTTTCCAAATTTCAACAATTTATATTCCTCGGCATTTTTTAACACTAATGTCATCATTTCCAAATAACGCCTTAAAACGATTGTCTTCCAATAGATTTGGTACTTGTCTTGCAGCTTGTTTAGCCGATTAGCAATTATTTTAATTGCCAACTCTTGATTGACTTTGGGTTACTTAGTATTTGTTGTAAGCGAGGCTTACGTTCACTTTCAAAACAGATCCACAAAGGACTTGGCCTTGTTATACAAACGAGCATCAATAAAGAAACAGTTGAAGAAATCAAGAGAATTATATCTGCCATTTGGTCATAAGAAAATTTTTACATACCCACGCATGTAAGCTTTTAATAAATTGCTGCCCATTAAATGTTCCAAACCCAATTCTTCTAATTCCTTATATGTAACAAATTGATAATCATCATATGTTTTCTACCACCTCAGCCAACATCTTGAACACTACGTACAATTTTTTTTATCAAAATCTTTATGCAAATGGTGTAAATACATTGTTTCAAAATCAATACATGTTTTTATAAATTCATTTTTTTCCAATTTTTGATTAATTTTGTGTGTTAACACACCAACAATGATGGTGCATTTCTGCCACAAATCACGATTTCTGCGTTTAAAAACACTGAAGATTTAAGGACGTTTTCACTTGCAAATGCTGGAATTTTCTTGCAAAACTAAGCATATCACCAATTTATAATAATTTAATAAATTTCTTTATTTTCATAAAAATTTATTACTTTTTTTAGCTAAAACTTTTTGTGCTTTTTGCTTTCTTGCAAAATATCTAGTCTTTGTTTTTTTTTTATTATCCCTTGTACATAATAAAATAGCACTTTATTTGTTTCTTTCTTGAGAAGCTGTAGAAAACCTGATTATATTGTTTTTCAAGCGCCAAGGGTTCCACCTCTGTATACCCTGTGACAGAATCTTTAATTATTGACACAGTTCATAGCGAAATTTACTCAAGTGAAGTTGTAATATGTTCGAAATAAATATAGAGGAAACAAAACACAATAATCTTTGGTGTTTGTGTCGCGACAACGTTTTTACAACTGCTCCCATATCTTTTATTCAACTTCTTTTTATATTATTTATTAATAATAATTTCTTACATATTAATGTGGTGTCATGAAAGTAATGGTAATACGAGATGCAAATGCAATAATTAAAGAATGCCAAAATATATTTAAAGTCACACGGTATTGCAATAATTTAAAGTCACACGATATTAAAATAATTTAGAGTCACACGATATTGAAATAATTTAGAGTCACACGGTAATTTGATATCGATATAATTTGGAAATGGAATGTTATATTAAAAGTTTATTGGACATTATACCTTCATAACACCACCCCTCTTAAATAGAAAGGTCTTATAGCGAACATTGATCAGATGGCAGTCATAAGAGCTTTCTTTACAAATGCTATATAATATGCATTTCTTGAAGAGAAATAATTATAATTTATATTTATTTACCAAAAAAATATTTAAATAATTAATAAAGAATAAGAGTATTTGCATATGTATATACATATATATGTATATATTTTTGCTTAATTCATAAAATTTTGTTTATATAAATTCGTGTAGTTTAATTTGATATCTTAAAAATAAATTATTATTCTACCTTTTTTTTCTTATTTTATAGTTTTTTTTTTTTTGTTATTTACTGTGTTATTTTATTAACATACTTGTTACTATGTATTTCTCTTTAGAGTATTTAGTTTTCTTTTTTTTTTTTCATATATGTTTATATAGTTGCTAATTTAAGCCTATTTTTATGAACTATTATTTCTTTCTTTTTATCAATTTGTAAAGTGCAATTGTTTTTGTTATCGACTTTTATTACCTTATATGGACCTTTATAAACGTTTTCTAATTTATGACCTTGCTCATTTTTTATAAAAACTTGATCATTAATTTTAATTTGTAATGCCTTTGTATTTTTATCATAGTTTAGTTTTTGTAAATGTTTTGAGTTTTGCAATGCAGATCTTGCATTTTCATTGGCAATTTTGAGTCGGTATCTAACTTCTTTAACATAATCATCAAAATTATATAAAGGTTCTATGATTTTTGAATTCAATAAAGAAAAAATTTCTGGAGTTTTACCAAATATCAATTCAAAAGGGCAATAACTGTGTGTTGTTGATGGGGTTGTGTTGTAACAATAAGTGAAATAGGGTAACCATTGATCCCAATCATTAAGAGACTTAGATACATATGATCTGATAAATTCATTGAAGGTTCGATGTGAACGTTCAACTGTACCCAACGTTTCATGATGATGTGGTGTTGAATTTACTAAGTTTATGTTAAGTAGTTTTAATAATTCCTGTAGTACTTCATTTTTAAATTCAGTACCCATATCAGTTAAAATTTTATGGACGGGTCCATAAATAAGAAATAAATTTTCAAAAATTGCTCTTGCTACAGTTTTAGCAGTTTTGTTTGGAACTGGGATGCTTATTAAATATTTTGTTAGATCACACACTATTGTTATTATGTATTGTTGTCCATGTTCGGTAATAGGTAATGGTCCTATCGTGTCAATCACTACTGTATCAAAAGGTCTCATTGGTGTTGGTGTTATAATTAGGGGTTGTTTAATATTCCTATTTGTTTTGTTCCGTTTACATGTTTCACAGGCCTTTACATACTTTGCGACATATTTAGTAATATTTTTCCAATAAAAATACCTTCTAATTTTGTTAATCATTCGAGTTATCCCTGGGTGGCCACCTAGCAGGGGGTCCTCGTGGAATTTTCTTAATATTTCTTGCTTCTCTGTTTCATCTGTAATTTCTGTAACTGATGGTGTAAGCGCTATTTTAATGTGTTTTAAAAACTTATTGCCCAATTCTTTAAAATCTTTTATAGGTACCTTTTCAAACATCTTATCATTTAATCTCATTTGCAATTTTTTAATGTGAATATTATTGGCTTGCAACTCAAGCTCTTGGAAAAATTTACCTAAGTCTATTTTTCCATTAATAACATAAACATTAGCTTTAAATTTAAATATAATTTTACTTCCTCTTTTAACATCACATCCTTGGATGTGGGTTATTATATTGGGAAGCTTTCTAAATTGGCGCGCCGATATATTTTCATAAATTTTTGGTTGGGCTTGTTCTCTATCTTTCTCTCTTTTCTGCACTTGTTGCTTGGACCTAGTTGTTACCATCATTACATTACAGGCTTTTATATCTTCAAAGGTAATTCTTGACAATGCGTCTTTCTAAAATCTCATTAGACCTAGAATTTTTTTATAGTTGTGTCTATTGTTTTAGTCTCGTATTGAGACAGAGGCTCATATTTTATATTTTTTAAGGATATTATTTTCGAAGAATTAGATACATTCATTACGCATACCACCGGGCTATTGAGATTTGTAATAGTATTTGGGATAAAGACTTCCTTTTCTACTGTTTGATGTGGAATAAATATATCGTCTATTCCCTGTTGTAATTTTATTTTCCGTACCACCTCTGATCTTGGTGGTATAACAATAGTGTCTTGAATCGGACCTGTTACTATGGGGATTTCCATTTGAATGGTGCTATTTATGGGACAGATTACCAAGAAGTTATCCCTTGAATGGAAGTCAATTATACAATTGTGCGCCCTAATGAAGTCAAGTCCCAAAACTCCATCGCATGGGATTGAGAAATCATCAGGTACAACGTGAAATTCATGTTTTAGTTTAAAGTTGTTGAGGCACAACCAACCTTGAGTTACGCCGATCGTGAATTGACTACCCTCGCCTATGCCTTTTAATTCATTAACTATATTACCATCAATTGGTCCTTTAACACTCCCATGTTTTAATAAGGAGATATCTGCGCCAGTATCTATTAAGAATGTTAGTGCCTGTATACTTCCCGTAAGGGAGAGGTTAACAAAAGCACTGAGGTTCAGATTCAAAGTCAAGATATGTCCTATTCTTCCCCCAGTGTTATCTGGGGGTCCTCGGGGTTTCCCGAGACCCTATTCATAACCCTCATGTCCGCATACTGTCTGGAATTAGTATGTTGCCTACTAGTTCTACTGTGGTTGTTATTTGAGTTTGGCCGGTAATTGTTTTGTCTATTAACTCTTCGGGGGTTTCCCCTGTTAGTTTGCTGGTAATGACGATCTCCACGGTATGTATGAGATCCTTGATTGTTATAATTCAGGCGCCTATTTGGGTATCTTTGCCTGCCCCATCGGTATCTACCACGCAGTTGTAAGACATTTGATACACTTGATTGGTGTATATCTGTGCTCATAATTTTTTCTGTTATTTGGTCTATTGTATCAAAGGTAGCTGCTTCAATGATGATTCTTGTTCTATCATTATTTAGATTCTTCGCGAGGGCTTTTACAGTTGCCTGTACGGCATACTTGTTTGCTATTTGTGGTGGTAAGCCATCTGAAATATATGCGTTTGATAACATTTTCGAGAGCTCGTCTATTTCTTGGGCATATACGCTGTTTGGTTTACTTCCCTGGCGTGCGGTCATTAATTTGGATACTAATATGTCAGTGGAGTCTCCCTTTATTACCGTTTTCAATTTGTCTGCAATGGCTGCAATGGACGTTAAATCGTTGATTGATATGCGAGCTGTCCCGCTGATTTTTGTCTGTATTAGTTGTACTGCAAGATTTTCATGGGTTTCTTTCAGTGATTCTAACAGGTTCAAAGCATCAAGAAATTTTTGAAGGTTCTTAAATTTACCATCAAATTCCGGTAGGATTTTAGTGGCTAATTCTATGAATTTAATGGTTTCCATTTTTGAGTCCGCTAGGTCATGGTCAATGTCTTCAAACTGTTCCCAGATATTCGAGTTTTCCAATATGCTCCCATAATCTATCTCCTCCAATGTTATAGTTACGCATCCATTCTCCCTGAATATTATTACTAGTTCTTTTTGTAACCGTTTCTCTATTGACTGAACCTTTGTCTTCAATTTGGTTATTAATTCAAAAATCTCTTGTCTGTGTTCGGGTGTAAGGTAATAAGCAGTGTTATTAAAAGTATTTACTATTGTATTAAAGTGGATTTCTATTAAATGCAGATGATATTCTATTACTGCTCTGCTAGGCAGTTTCTGTTTGTTTAAACATTTGAAGGACCGGAGGAATTTGCTTTGATTTTCATGAAATTGTTGAGATAACTGTTCCCAATTAGGGCATTTTGCGTTTTGCATTTGCAATGGGTCAGGTTTTGATAATGTCAGCTGTTATAGTCAGACATATGACTGGAATAATTTTCCCATATTTATATTTCCTTCTTAATATTTTTCCAAATCGTACTCTTAATAATTTATTGTTAAATAATTAATATTGTCATATAAAGGTTAATTCTAACAAGTTAGATGTTTATTTTGTTTTCAATAAAAATATTTCAAAAAAAAAAATTCTGCATTTGACACTATTGCTATCTTAAATAATTATACTATAATAAATTTTTCTTTTGTTACTTATCCATGTTTTTTTTTTTTGTTGGTGTTGCTGGTGTTGATATTGGTGTTGTTGTTCCTGGAGTACAACATTGGCTTCTCCTCGGCGTGGAGAGCATACATCCCATGGCGTGGGGATGCTTCTTCCTTCTCTTTTTTTTATATTGTTATTAAAACTTTGTTGCAATGTTGAAACTGTTTTCTACTAAATTTATTTCTTATATAGTTATATTTTTTTTTTTGTTTTTTTTAGCTTTATTATTTTTTCTCTTTTTTTTTATAAATTAAACACGTTTTAAAGCTCTAAAGCTGGTTTTATATTTTTGCAGAGTTCTTCTTTTGTTCTTGTTTTTTTTTTTTTTATATATTATTATTTTTATTTTCTGCTGTTTATGCAATATTTATACAATTCACTGTCTGTATAAGTTCACTTTATTTGTAATATATTAATTTATGAAATAGAATTATTAATTATTAATTATTTGATTTATAAAAGATATTTTAATTTATTTTATTTTATTTATTACTGCACTGTTAAAAGTTTTTTTTTTTTTTTTTTTTTTTATAATACATTTGCTGTGGTTCACTTATACTTGGGGCTGTCGGTGTTGTCCCCTTTGCATATCTTTGATTGTTTTGCATACTAATTTAACCAGGTAGATAATTACCATGGCTACTGCTAGCAACAGAGCCATAATTTCGATGTGACTCATGCCCTCGGTTGTCTTATCAACGTTGTCCTCCTTCATAGTTTCCAATATTTTTTCTAATTGTTTATTGTCGTTTTCTTCCTGATTTTTCCCTACCTCGTAGCCTGCTACTAGCAATGGGATGGTTGACAGTATTTTTTTCCACCAAGTCATTTTAGCTTAGTTTAAGTATATATTTTTTAAAAGGTTTTGTTTTTAATTTATCATTTTTAACAGAAACTTTATATGCATACTTCTTGAATCACTTCGTCATTCTTTTAAATTTTTCATTCATCTTTAACAAAAAGACAAATTATTTTGTTCTTTTTTTTTTTAGAGTTTTAAAAAAATTTTTTTTTTTTTTTTTTTAATTTTTATATATTATTTTTTTTCCTTTTTTTTCTAATACATTTTTAATCACTTGCACTTTTACACAATAACAACCCACTTAGTTCACGTCTTAGTTAACACTTTTCACTTGTCACGGTCGCCATGTAATATGTTCGAAATAAATATAGAGGAAATAAAACACAATAATCTTTGGTGTTTGTGTCGCGACAACGTTTTTACAACTGCTCCCATATCTTTTATTCAACTTCTTTTTATATTATTTATTAATAATAATTTCTTACATATTAATGTGGTGTCATGAAAGTAATGGTAATACGAGATGCAAATGCAATAATTAAAGAATGCCAAAATATATTTAAAGTCACACGGTATTGCAATAATTTAAAGTCACACGATATTAAAATAATTTAGAGTCACATGATATTGAAATAATTTAGAGTCACACGGTAATTTGATATCGATATAATTTGGAAATGGAATGTTATATTAAAAGTTTATTGGACATTATACCTTCATAACATCAAAAGTGTTGTTAACCCTGTTAATTGTTTTGAAAATTAAATTCTTTTGGTTAAAGCTTCTAAGCCTGAAATAACTTCAGAAACCATATTTCCTAGGCAAACTAGACATTTGATTCATGTTGTGGAAAAAACCGATTTAATTAATGCATTAAAAAAGGATGTTAACCTGCAAGTGGTAAAATGTATTTACTTTGACCATCACATTCTAGGTCGATTTCAAAATCAGGTTGCAAAAATATTTCCTTCTGTTAAATTTGTGCATAGTAAGAAATTAGTGATTGACGTCCATAGTTTAAGTGATCAACAAAAAATTATTACAAGTGAACATAATCGAGTTCACACAAATATTCGAGAAAACCTTAATCAGATATTGAGCGAATATTATTTTCCAGGAGTTCGTAAGAAATTAGAAGAAATGATTTCAAAATGTAAGACTTGTAAAGAATCAAAATGTATATAAACCTCCAATTCCAAGTGATCCTGGAGAACTATTACATATTAATATTTTCTCTACATACGGAACCCATATTATTACCTGCTTCGACAAATTCAGTAAATTTGCTCTCGCTTTTCCTATTGATTCAAGATCGATTAAAGATGTTAAAACTCCCATACTTAATATATTTAATTTTTTTCACAAAAGCAAAAACAATTATTTGCGACAACGAAAAGTCTTTTACTTCAGAAACAATAAAATCTTCTCTTTCTAATCATTTCGGGGTTAAAATATTCTCAGCTCCACCTTCGCATAGTTCTAGTAATGGCCAAGTCGAGAGATTTCATAGTACTCTTGCCGAGATTGCTAGATGTCTCAAGGCGGAAGAGAGGTACAATGATTCAAAAAGTGAATTTTTGTTGCTGTTTCCAAATATAATAGCACACTGCATTCCGTTACTGGACAACGTCCTAACGACATACTACATGGTATTTCTGAAGAAAAAAATTAGCCACAGCGCAGGAAAAAGATTTACGGTACCACAATGCAAACAGGAAAGCAAAAACTTTTTTACCGGGTGACTAGGTATTTTTTAAGAGCAACAGGAGAATAGGGAATAAGTTGAGCAAGCTTTATGTAGAAAAATGGTTCAAAAAGATTTCGGAAGTTATGTTCTCATCGACAACCGACCCGTGCATAAAAATAATTTACGATGACGTCTTTAGATAAATATAAAGCCTCGGTATTGACCCAAACTAAATTTTTTGTATTACTTTAAATTTTTTTAACATAGTTACAAATTTTAATTTTGAAGCACTTACTTATATGTATTATGAAGAACTTTTAGAATTACGTAAAACTTATGTCTTTAAAGAGTATAAATTTAAACATTTCTAAAATAAAATTAAAAAATTTATAATATAAAATTAAAAATGTTTCTTGTAATATTAATGTAATCCATGTAAAGAATTTGAAAACAAAAAATAAAAGATATAAGCTATAATTAGAATAATAATGTAAAATATCTTTTATGTTTAAAAAAATATAAAATTGTTCTTAGTAACTCATTGTAACAGCCGCGGATGACTGTTTCCCAAAGGGGTGGATATTTGAGGTATTCAATATTATTTCCCTACCTTTTATTAATTTTTTTATATTTTCTTTTCTCGCTTTTTCCTAAGTTGATCGTAATTATTATCGTTGTTATTATCACTATTAAAATGTTATTATCACTGTTAAAATATGTCTCATAGGAGAGTAATATCAGTCTTTCAAAATATTTAATATCAATGAATTCTTAGCTTATAAAGTTTAGTCGTAAGTTCGATTTTGATGTACGCTATCCTCATAGTAAATAGCGTGAAATAAAATATTATTGAAATAAAGATTATTGTAAAAGCTAAATATTTCAAAGTAAATAAAATTAAATAAAAATTTATTAAATCAAAGAATAAAAAAGGAAAAATTAATTTATACAAACTCGTATACACAAACAGTAAAATTAAAAGAAAAATTTTCAACTTACGAAATTCGAACGAACATGTCGAGTCGTGAATTTTATGCGTTTTCCAGAAAATTTTTATAATTTTTTTTCATACAAACCATCTCCGAAAAATTTTATATTTTTTTTCATGCAAACCATCTACTGAAAATTTGGAATCGAATAAAAAAATCTGTTCTCACGCCATTACATTACATACGTGGACCATATATGTATATATATATATATATATATATATATATATGAAATGGTCCACGTATCTATATACATATATATATATATATATATATATATATATATATATACTCGTTTATATATAAATTATTTGCAAATCATTTATTCTCTTTTGTGTGACCATGATCTAGCCAAAACATTAACACTTTTATTGCTTTGCTTATGTGTGGGTGAATATGTCGAGGTGTAGATATGTTTATATATATATATATATATATATATATATATATATATATATATATATATATATATATATATATATATATATAAATCCAGAGTAGATAGTTTCGGTTCGGTAGTCGTTGAATTTTTCCGCGGTCATTCGAATAAAGTGCGTTCGAGAGATTTGCCAATGTAAGTTTTAAGAATCCGTCGTCATTCGTAGTCTCTATAGAAAAGCAATTCACACCCTTGATACATCAATACAAGTATATATAAACGAGCATATGTCAACCTATATGTACGTAGAGTATATTTATTTTTTTTATTATTTTCAATTTCATAATATTACTTTCGTAACATTACTTTGTTTTAAATGACAATTTGTAAATTAAAGTGAAGTACTATATATAAGTTTGTATGTAGGTAAATAGTCTTAATACTCCAAAATAAGCCTAGACCTATAAGTATTTATGTTTAGTTAATTCCCTGTCTAGAGTAAGACAATTTGTCATAATTGTTACCGATAAATTTATAAACCTTTTTATATGTATAGATTTTTTTAATAACAAAACATACAGTTTGTTATGAAATTTAAAGTCTAATTGTGAAGACATTTCAATGGAACATCAATAAATAAGAACGTACGGGTAAGTAACCGAAGTTCGGTGGTTGAAAGTGATAAACTTAGGGACAGTTTGCAGAATTTGGCGAGCGACTGTCAAGGTGAAGACCGCAATGACTTTAAGTAGGAGGTACGTCCAAGTTGGCATAACATGAGCCAAAGTTAGGTGAAGACGTAGGATGGTAACGTCACCAAATTGTACAGTGTAAAAATAAGTTCTAGTTTAAATTAGACAGGATAGTAAACGTTCGTGTTAGTTGCCCCTTTTTTCTTTTTTTTCAATAGTGGATTGTACAGTCTGGTACGATTATTATTTTTTTTTTTTTTGTATGTGTAAAAGAAACCAGAGCGTTGAAAAGAACCTCCCCATCCAACGAGCTTAGCCGCGCTAAAAGCTAGCATACGAGCACTAACAACAATCTGGCCACAAAACAAAGGGAAACGAGTAAATTAATTACGTGCAATAAAGCATCCCTTACAATTTATTCAATCAACAATACGAACCGTCCAAGGACAGATGAATGTTTTTTTATTTTTTTTTTTAGATTTTTCGTATTTACTCTTATAGATTTAATTTTTTTTTGTAGGTTTTGTTACACATCAAGGTTTATGTGTAACGTAAGTTCCCACTGAAAGGGCTTAGTAGTCCTCATCGCGTTGCGACGTTACAGATAAACAGTGAAGTATGACAACTCGTGTGCCAGTAGTGTCAAAAGGGACACAAAGTTGGAGTTTTAGAAGTAAGCACTTCAGAGTGAATTTCTACTTGCTCATCTTTTGCTACCAGATAAAGCTATCGGTTAATTATAAAACTGATGACTTTGTGTTCTCTTTCTTGAGTGGTATGTCCAAGGGAATTTGTCCTGTACAGGTATCGCTTGTTGCGAATGAGTGAGTTTTCTTTTTTTAATTGTTTTTTTTAGCAAAGCATCATTTAAGAATAGTTAAAGGTCAATCCGAGATGTTAGCATTCTTGTGAAATCTGTCGTAGCCAGTTTTTACAATTTTTTAGTGGGCTTAAGTTAAGTTTTTATTTTCAAGTCAAATTAACAATTTGCTAGTCATTTGTGAGGTGCACAAATGAGTACATGTTTGTACTTTGAGCACTATTTGTTTCATAAATATAAAAGAAATAAAGAAAAACCAAAAATTTTTACTGTCGTTTATTAAGTATTTAGTACTTAATAAAATTATATAAAATTTTTAACACCAAAAGAAATCAAAATAAATAATTCTTTTGTACTCAATTTTGCACCTCTGCATTTTATAAAGAATTTTAAGAAAAGAAATGAAAAAGTACCGTTACTTTTAAATTTTTTTTTTGCTTTTTATTAATTTTCTTTTGAAGAAGACATGAGCTCGACATTACTTAAATCGCGTGTGGTAAGAAAATTGTGCAAATTTTTGAACAAAAACCCAAAAAATACCTAACAATAATAAATAATGAAGAAACTTTCAAAATCCACCTAGGAGAGCATCCGGGCCATCACTGAAAGAGGCTGTTCTAGCCGGGAAATTGCAAAAGAACTTAAAGAGTACAAGATCGGTGTTCTGTTGTTCCCAAGCCTCAAGTTAGAGGTCGTAAAAAAATTTAAACTAACGCGGACGTACGACTTATGATACGACAAATGAAAAAAGATAAGTTTTTAACACCAAAAGAAACCCGTTAGTCGGTGGACGGCATGTAGAGCCCTTCGAAATATTGGTTATATTGCAACAGTAAAAAAAATATATATAGATATAATCGGTTAGAAAGGTAAACAAAAACCTGCATTGTCGGAAAAAAATGTAAAGAAACGGTTAGAATGTGCCAAAGAGCACAGAACTTGGACAATAGATGACTGGAAACGTGTGATCTGGTCAGAAGAATCCAAATTCAACCGTTTCCAATTCGCGTAAATGATGTCTTACAAAATAAAGGGCTTTGGACTTAGTATTAAAAATTTTCGTATTCCGCAAGTTTATTCAACGATGCAAAATTGAGTATATTGGAGTTGTTTTCTTTTTTTTCTTAGAAATAAATGCTTTAAGTTTCGAATTTTACACTGTTTTATTAAGTACCTAATAGTAAATAAAGTATAAAAAAAAATTTTGAATTTGCTTTATTACTTTTATTTCTATGACATATAAAGTGCTCAAAGTGCACACTTGTACTCATTTGTGTATAGTTGGATTCCGGCTATATTTAAAGCACATTATTCGATAAAGCCTTTATAGGTTTTTCAAAATTTTTGGAGTAATTTTTATTTAATTTTTACATATAATATTTTACATATTATTTTATTTAATTTTAACATATATAATATATATGTAGATAGAAAGATATAATCGGTTAGAAAGGTAATTTGAAACAAAAAATATCGGTTTTGGTAATGGTTCTTACTCGAGAAGGAAGTAGAATAATGCACCAAAATCAGGCACAAGGCAGTCAAGGATTAAAAGAAACTACATCCGTTTACCAAGATATTGCAACCCCCGGTCAACAACTCATCGTACCAAATTTACCAGCGACACTCGCGGTTTACACAGGTCAAGTCTCATCGATAGCTTAATTGGTGCAAGTTTTATGCCCCAAGATATTTCAGGTATAAGCGAATCAGGAAGGTCGAAGGGTACAATTAGTTCACTACCCTATAGCAGTATAGCTCAAAACGTAACGACAGAATTTAGACACGATAGGATTATTACCAACATTTTAGCTTCTAACTCAAGTCCTACTCGAAACAACAGAGCAGAATTAGCTAACGCGATAGCAGGTTTATCCCGGATGCAACAAATGAGAATGGAGGACGAAAGATGTCGTCGTTTGGTTCTAGAAACTTAAAAAACTCGGTCAACAATTAATAATATGCAAGCGAACCCGACACCGTCATCGTAACCCTTAATGAACGTACCAAACCTAGTAGACCCGAGGCGAAACCAGTACTGTAGGCAAAAAGCTTGTAAATCTTGTAATTAAAGAGCAATAGCACCACCATCGTCACAGTCAATTCCGAATCAGGGCATGAATAACTTGAATATTTAACGGCCACTCGCAACAGTGCGGTCCAATTGTGTAAATGCCAAGTAGTAGTAATCAGCACAAAATGAAAAGGAAGGGAGAAGTCGAGAAATGGGGTCTTAAATTTGACGGAACCGGCGCCGAATATTTGTTTTTTTTTTTTTTTGCTTAGAAGTTCTACGCCTTGATTACAATTGCTTTTGGGCAGACGTTATTAGATGTTTTCATCACCTACTTTGCGGCAATGCACTCGAATGGTACACTGGATGCATAAGAGATTACCACCTATACAGTCATGGGAAGAACTAAGGGAAGCCCTACTCATTCAATTCAGGTATTTTTAAAGCGGATCGTCGTCAGCTTTTACAGGAATCGTTCGATGAATTCTACAACGTCATAATCAAGATAAGGGACCAGCAACGCGTACCATATGGAGAGTAGGTTTTGGTGGAGATTATGAAAAGCAACTTGAAGCCATCCTTAGCACAGCACAATTTCCAAAAAGAATTTTTTGGTTTATGTCATTTTTGCCAAGAAGTTGAACGAGCGGAGAACATGTTAGCCAGTCAACTACAAGCAGGGCAATTTCGCCAGCATATGCCAGCACGAGTTCACTAACTGGACGATAGAAATCAGTTAGCGACAGTGAATTAAAAATAGATGAAGTAGGCAGAGCTATACATTATGTTTGCTAGAACTGTAAGTGAATAGGACGTATTTTCGTGGATTGTTCTTCACCGACGCGTGGAATATTTTGCTACCGTTGCAGAAGAAACGGAGTAGTGACGCCAAACTGTTTGAAGTGCCAGGGAAACACCAGACGAGGCCCGTCGTAGTCTGGAAAGACGCATGCCACCCATACTTTAATCCAGAGCGCAAAAAAATTATTCGGTGACAGAGCGTGAATAATTGGCCGTAGTCATGGCAGTTAAGAAGTTTAGACCGTACATCGAGCTAATGCCATTTTCAATCGCCACAGACTACAGCAGCTTAAAATGGCTCATGTCTAACAGGGAGTTGAATGGAAGATTAGCACGGTGGAGCCTACAACTTTAAGCGTACTCTTTTAATATTGAACACTGCAAGTTCAAACTGAATTTGCTACCTGTTATAATTTGGATGAAATGTCAACTAAAGTGAGAGCCTTACTGGATCTCGAATCTCCCAATTTTAAGTCAGAAGAGTACTTGGATCTCATCAGATTTATTATGGAAAAGGCCGAACAGTTACCGAATTTGAAAGTCGTGGATGGATATGTGTATGTATATGTGTATGTGAGAATTGTGCCATACGACGGGATATCCCTGAATAAAGATTTTTCAAGGAAATTATGGGTACCAGCAGTTCTGACACAGGAAATAATAGAGAAAGTAAACATTCCCCTTCACATGGAGGATTTAACAAAACCCTACAACGCGTAAAAGAGTATTTTTACTGGCCAAACCAAACAACCCATGTAAAGGAGTTCGTACAAAACTGTCAGACATGCAAGGAGAGTAAACCGGTCAATACAACCTTCAGACCACCGATGGGAAACCAAAGCATTAGTGAGCGTCCATTTGAACGGATTTTTGTAGATTTCTTAGGACCTTATCCTTACTCCAAATCGGGTAATGCGTATATCTTTATTGTCTTAATCATATGACAAATTTTGTTTTGCTAAAGCCCATGGCAAAAGCTAGTAGCCATACGTAAGCATGTTTCTAATTTCTGAAGTTTTCCACAAATTCGGTACACCGGAGACACAGTTTTGCAGCAAAGAATTTTCCGATATTTTAGAGATTTATGGCATAAAACATGTGAGAACCGCTACATACTCACCACAAGCAAACGCCTCGGAAAGAGTGAATCAGACGATTTTGACCGCGATTAGTCCATATTTGCAAGAAGACCAGAGCAGCTGAGATCACCATTTATCGGAGATGGGGTGCGCATTGAAATCTTCCGTACACAGCTCAATTGGAGTAACACCGTATTTCGCGTTGTTAGGAGTAAGTATGATAAACCATGGGAGTGCCATGAGGCTGCTGTAGTCAAGGTGGTAAGCACGTTGACTACAAACCTTTCGCCGGCGAAGTAAAATAACTAATAAAATGGCTATACTTTCACCACCTGTTCTTCTCTCTCCTCTTTCCCTTTCCTAAAGAATGTAGCACGGTTACACACTAATTAAATAGGCATTATTGCCTGAAGTGCTACTTCTATTTAAAAAATAAACCGATGATAAGAGTGAAACTGTTGGAAGATCCAGAAATCGACCTGACACCTAGGACAGATAAGATGATCCTTGCGCGGCAGAGAATCAAGGAAACTTAAGAAAGACGTACTTGCAGAACGAAAAGACGTATAATATAAGAAGCCAAGAGGTAAAGTTCATACCTGGGCAGTAAGTTTTTCGTCGGAATTTTCAAGAACAACTGCAATGCCAAGCTGGAGAAGAAATGCAGGATTATGCGCCCAGTCTATATGAAATGGAGGACCTTAAAGAGAAGTCTTTAGGTATTTTCCATGCCAAAGATTTGAAGCAGTAGAATTAGGATGACAGAGTTCTTAAGAGCTGTATACAGCAATAGTTTTTAAACAATTCAGAGTTGATGCAGGAAAAGAAAGGACATTGTATAGAACTTCTACACTGCCCTTGTAAAGGGCTGAAAGGCTAAAACACATGTTGGGGTTTGTCACGTGTAGAAGCCCTATCTTTGATTTATAGCGATTTAATACCAGTAGATGCAACGCTGTTATTAATATTAATCTGGAACACAAAAATCTGCTGACGTGGCATGGTTTCAACCGAATTATCTAGAAAAGAAAATGAAAAGTGGCGTCAATGCAGAGTGAATATAAAAGGGAAGAATAAGAAAGAACGGGATTAATTGTGGTGTGAACGCAAAGAAGATAAATGCTTTTTTTAAATAAATGACCGACGCACTGTGGTCAATATTTTGAAATAGCGGCCAAAACTACTTTTGGTTTTTGTTCTCCGATTTTAAAGTTATTAGACTCATATGAAAGTAGACAGTAGTAAACATTGGGAGCCAAAAATTAGAACTCTATTTCAACTATTTCACTGAGAACAGGGTGGTCCAAAATGGGGTTTTTCAGAATTTAGTAAATTTATAATATTTTTAGTTAATTTTTAAAGTTTAAATGATCATAACTTTTTTGTTTTTCAAGATTTTTGGAAGAGATAAATTTTGTGTTTTAACTTAACTTATTTCCTATTACTGGTAAAAAAAATTGAAGCTCTACTGTTTTCAGAACAATTTAAATATTTTTTTTTAAAAAGGTCAAATTTCTCGGAAATTTCCTACTTCATAGAGCACAACTCCTGTGAGTCAAGCTGAGTCAAAACACAAATTTACTATTTTGTAGTCCTAACTCTCCCCTACATTCCTATATGTACATGTCCATGCATCGGGACTGCACTTTTTGAGCTACAGCAATTTTTCTGACCCAAGGTAAGATATTCGGTACAAATGAACGTCATATTTTTTGAGAAGTTATTTGTATGTGAAAGTGGCTATTATGCATATATTTTGATGAAATTTTGTACAAGAGTTCTTATTGATCCAAAAAATAATTCTGTTGAAATTAGGAGAAGTTGGCCCATATTTGGACCTAGTCCACAAAGAAGGGTGTATCAAAATTTTGACAAAAATGACAATAGAACTCCCAAATTATGTGGTATCTAGCAATTAATTTGGAAAAGGTAAAAAATGATTTTATTGCCATCTAATATTACATAACTTAAATACCTGAAAATTGCAAATAAATTTAAAACCAATGGAAGTAAATGGTAAAACCAAGTACCTGTTATATTATTACCAGTACCTGTTAACTCTCAAATTATGTGGTATCTAGCAGTTCATTTGGAAGAGGTAAAAAATTATTTTATTGCCATCTAATATTACATAACTTAAATACCTGAAACTTGCAAATAAATTTAAAACCAATGGAAATAACTGGTAAAACCAAGTATCTGTTATATTATGTTTCACTGAACTGAAGAAGTTGGCAAAATAAGAGATGAAATTAAAGAACTTAAACCCGTGATATTTGAATTTAATGATCAATGCATCGAAGTTAAGTTTAAAATGTCACTTACAATGATCGATGGAAAAGTATGCTAATGAGACAGCAACCCTTTATAACCAAAAATATTCTTGGAGACATATGCCAACCACAGTTCACAAAATTTTGTTCCATGGGGAACAAATAATTCAGCACAATATGCTTCCAATTGGAGATCTCTCAGAAGAAGCGCAAGAAAAAAGGAACAAAGACTACAGATTCTTTCGCGAGCACAATACAAGAAAAATTTCCAGATATTGTACTAATGAAGATCTTATTAATATTTTGTTGTGCACATCAGACCCGTATATGTCTAGTATTCGACAAAAATGGAAATCAACCTCATTAGAGTTAGATGAAGAAGCTAAACAACTACTGCAAAATGAAAATCAAAGCTATTTGGAAGAAATTTTTACTAATATTGTTTAATTAATACTAGTTTAAAGATTATAATTTGTTTCTAATTTTTGTATAAATTTTTATTAATACATTAAAATAAAATATATGTGCACTTTAAATCAATAGTAAAAGTTTACTGAAAATTTTATCGATGTTGTGTTCTGTATATAATATATCCAAATGGTATTGATATTGTTGGGAATTTCAGTGTTATTTTTCAGTTTAATCCTCACAAGAATTAGCTTTCTTCCAAAAAAAAACCTACCTTTGGCCACTGTGAATATTGAGACTAAATAAATGTCAGGGGCCAAATGTTGGCATTTTCTGACCAAAATTAAGTTTAGGAATAATAAATAAGTATTGGTTGTAAAATACGATTGAGGAAAATAAGAAATTATAAAAAAATACCTATTTAAAATGTAAAAATATTCAACTTTTACATGGAAACTCACCAAAAAATTAAATGCATTTTTAACTCCACATTACTTACGTTCCTATCGGTCGATTTTTACGTTTGAACACGCAAATTGAAGCCTAAAGTCCCTCCTATTGAACAAAACAAATTGCGTAAAAAAATACCAATCCGGTCAAAAGTTATAGAGTTTTGACCGCTATCTCGCGAAATTGACCACTGTGCGACGGTTGATGAAAGTGTTTTTTTTTATCCTGTACAGTTGGTTTAATGAAACTTTAAAAATAAACTCATTCCGCGTAAAGAAAATTCTCTGAAACTATTTAAAACTTTTTTTTTAATAATATTGGTTTCAAATAAAACAACCATAAAAAAGTCCCAAAACACAAAATTTCTTCACCATAATAGTGGAAAAAAAGTTTAACAAAGGCAAAATCTGTTATTCAAAGTGTTTTTTTAGTAAAAAAAGGAAACTTTAAAAATGTAAAAAAATTAATTTATTCTATCATATAATAAAAACAAAAAGAAAAATTATCAGCAGCAGCAACTACAGCACCTTTTACCACAACCAATACAGCATCAATCCTTCCAACAAGCACAACATTAACAGTACCTGCAACAGGCATAGCCATTCCCACAACGTTAATATCATCACCTACAACTACAGCAATAGTATAAATTCCGCAACAAAAACAACAACAGCATTTTCAAAGAAATAACAACAATAGTACCAATTTTAATATCATTTGTTCTACAGCAGCAGTATCATTTTCCACAACAGCATTCTCCTCTAAAGCAACAACAACAATAGCACGTATCCGGCAGCAAGAAAAACTATAACTTCAGCTCCTTCAACAACAACAGAGCCGGTCACATCAACCCTGAAGATTGGTAGTTAAGTAAAACTAGATTGATTTGCCAACACATCCTATTCTTAGATTGGCCAATGTAAGAGTAGGTAGTGAGTTTTAAGAATCCAAGCGTCAAACGTATAGTCTCTGTAGAAAAGCAATTCACACACTTGATACATCAATTTTATTTTTGGATGTATGTATGTATAAAAGAGCATATGCACATCTACATGTACGTAGAGTTTATTTCTTATTTTGCTGTATCTTCAATTTCATAAACTTTTCGTAACATTACTTTGTTTTAAACGACAATTTGTAAATTAAAGTGAAGCACTATATAAAAGTCTATATGTAGGTAAAATAGTCTTAATAGTCCCAAGTTAAGCCTAATCCTGTAAGCATATATGTTTAGTTAATTCCGAAAATAAATTCCCTGTCTAGAATAAGACAATTTGTTATAATAGTTAACGATAAATTTATATCCCTTTTATACGTCTAGATTTTTTTTATTAACCCATTAGTACATAGGATTTCCCATACTCTAAAATTTTTTTTTTAAGAACGCCCATTAGGGTATTTTTTAAAAGATTTATTAAAATAAACTTTAAATGTAGATTTTAGAAGGCATCCCTTTAAAGGGACATTATGCAGTACAATCACTTGGCATATGAAATTTTTTAAAACATTGTTTTGTAAGAAGACCAAAAGCAGAAGACGTGGCTAAATATAGCCGAAACTGCAATAAGTTAAAACAATTTATGTCATTAGGCCGAAGTTTTCGCATCAGTAGCCACTCGTTAAGCACTAATGCATTCAATAAGTATGCAAGAATTGGCCACCACCATCATCCTCGCATTCAACACACTGCACTACGCATTCTGCACTTAGAAGTTTTTGGCCTAAATGATTCAAATTGCTTTCATGCTTTTCATCACTTGCATCGGAGTCATTGTCGGTGTCATTTTCATCCAGAGAAGGAACTGCAAATATACAACTCATCGTCGAAAGGTTCTAGTTGATCCAATATTTCAGCAACTGTAAGTCTAATATGTAAAAATAAACATATGTAAAAGTAGTGACAAACAATCCACAGAGCATAGAGTCCCTTTTTTAAACAATATTTCTTAAGAAAATCTAAACACAAATCAAAAATTTTAATAGTATTTGCAATTTTACTTACCCTCCACATGTGTTACGTATTTTATCTATTCCGCTATCCATGTTTTAATAATATTAAGTACTCAAAACCGTAAATTCACACTAAGCACTTGCTATCACGAAAAACAACATCTATGTGAGTATGATGCCAATCTGAACCAAAAATTTAATTTAACCTTTGGCTTTAAACTGGTGCAATGCAATGTCTAATGGGTTAATAAAACATACAATTTGCTATGGAATTGAAGCTCTAAGTGTGAACTCGCTTCAATGGAACATTAATAAATAAAAACGGATGGGTAAGTAACCGAAATTAGGTGGTTGATGGTGATAAACTTAGGGACAGTTTGCAGAATTTGGCGAGCGGCTGTGAAGGTGAAGTCTGCAATGACTTCAAGTGTGAGGGACGTCCAAGTTGGCATAACATCAGCCAACGTTAGGGGAAGACATAGAATGGTTTAAATTAGACAGTATAGTAAACGTTCCTGTAAGTTGCCCTTTTTTCTCTTTTTTTCAACAGTGGATTTACAGTCTGGTATGATTATTATTTTTTGCATGTGTTAAATGAGCCAGAGCGTTGAGAAGAAACTTTTCATCCGGTGAGCTTAACCGCGCTAATAGCCAGCATACCAGCACCAACAGCAATCGGGCCACAAAAAAAAGGGAAACGAGTTGATCAATTACGTACAACGAATCCTCCCTTAAAATTGGATTCCATTTATTTTGGATAATATTCTAAAATCAACAATTACACATGCACATTACAGACCTAAAGTGCCCTGGTCGCAAAGAGTATTTAGATATACGCCAGTTTGTAATGGCCAAAACTGGAACATCTAGTAAGCGACCAATTTACACAAGTTTCAACGTTGATGAAGGAAACATTTCTCAATTATCAAGTTTTGAATATCAAGGTAATATTCGTGATTAAAGCTTTCGCATTAAAAGACTTTACCCTGAAGTTTTGAAAAGCAAACCCCTTGTAAACAACGACGATGATATTTCTAACGTAAGGTAACTAGAAATATTCTTCGATGCAGTTGATGCACTTCAAAAATTTCAAAACAAATTTGATAAAATAAGGGAATTGGGTATGATGCTTAAAAATGCCATATAGTTCAACAGGTATCCAAAATGTTCATGTTATGCGCTGGAATGTCAAAGCATAACGAAAGATTCAGCAGATTCACAGCTCAACTAGTACTCCATGAAAAAATGTTAATAATCAACGAAACATTTTCATAACCGCATGATAAACCTTAACTTAAAGCCTATAAAATTTACAGAGAAAACCGGCTTACTCACGGAGGAGTTGTACTCATAGCGGTAAAAAGTACTATAGGTCATAAAATAAAATTAATACACATAATATTGAGAATATTTTTATACAAGTTTTTATATATGTATGCATAGAAGTTCAGTTATTATTACTTCTGGGTATAACCAATTGTACTCTACATACAATAGATCTGACTTAAATTTACTAACTAATACTTTAAATGACTTTTTTATATTTGGTGACTTAAACGCCCATCACACATTTGTCTTCTATCTAACTATTACTCGTATATATTACCCAGATTCACTCACCAGGTTTGGTAGACATTTTGCTAACAAATTATACTTTTTTGGCATTGGATTTAGACCATGTATTAATCTCATGCTTATCAATGAAAGTGTTTCAGTTAAAAACAATTTCTGGTCTTTTGTATAATCAAGCTGATTGGCCAGTCATTAGAGCCTGGGTAGTGAACGAAATAAGGCGCCTCGTCACTGATCAAGTCAATAATAATACTTATAACATAGATTTGGCACTGGACCGTTTATGTTCTGTTGCCAAACAGGTATTTTATCTGATTCCATTTGGGCAGAAAATCCATTACATCCAATATGTGTATTTTAAAAAGAAAGAAAATCAGGCGCAAATTGCAGAGCTGTGGAGATCCAAACTATAGAACCCAAGCAGTTGAACAGACTTATCAATTTCCACATATAAAAGGATAGAAATGAGTCTTGGTTAAAGCTCTAAAACGTTTTGGGAGCCTTCCCAAAGCACCTAAAGGCATCAGCCTATTCTCATACTAGAACTATAAGTAATTCATCAACTATGGATACTTGCGTTACAGATTACGTCGAATGTTTTAACAAGGGACTGTACAGTGGTAGTAATAATGTGTTAACTGATGCCATTGAAGTAAAGTCATATATACATATTTTCATTGAAAAATAATAAAGAGCCAGGTTTAGATAAAACTAATGCCATTTTTCTCAAAAGCATGCCTGATTTTTTAACACTAAGTAAGTTATTAAATTTATGCAAAAGTATTGGCTATTCTCCAAAAGTTTCAAAAAGGCTAAAGTAATTCAAGTACAGAAAGCTGAAAAAGATCCTAAAATGTCAACCAGCTACAGGCCAATCAGCATCCTGAGCTTATTGGACAAAGTGTTTGAAAAATCAAATGTAAACAGACTAACAGTTTGGATTCTATAAGAAACACACATCAATTGAACCATTCATCGATTGAAAAAGAAATTAAGTTTATTAAAGATTATATTTTTTATGAAATTAGGAGTTGAATTGTGGATATTATAAATGAATCAAAATTTATTTTTGGCTTTAGTTCATATTTTTTAATTCTAAAAACCTTTTTAAGAAAGAAAAATTATTTTGTCAATGTATGCGGATATTTTCCAAAGAAAAATTAGACACCAGCAGAATGTAATGCTGCATTTTCTGGATCACTACATCCTTCATCAACGTTCTTCGCATCTATCTACCTTGGGTTCTGTACATTGTAAACATCACCTATTTAAACAACTAACTTTGTAAATAAGAATGCGAAGAGTATTCATATCAATATTTATTTGGCTTGAAAAAAGTCAACACACAAACCAAAGTATTTCTTTACTGTTCTCTCTATAATTCGTCTTGTATATTTGTGTTAGGTTTGTAACAAATTTTGATTAGTCACAAATACAATTTTTATTTTTAATCATTCTTACTTATATTGATTGTTATGAGTTAAGCATGAATGTACGTATGTACATGCGCTGTGCCTTTCATCTTTTCAATTTAATTTTTTATGAAATTAGGAATTGAACTTTATTTTAACTTCAGTTCAATTTTTTAATTTGTAAAAGCCTTTTTTTTTAAAGAAAAATTATTTTTTTAAATGTACGCGGACTTACAAATGTGACAAGTCAATTATATATGGTTGCGCACTATATCCTTTTGTTAACAGGAGATCAGGACTTAACTAAAAAACTAAATTTTGTCTTACAAGATGTGTATTCGACCGATCTTGACTTATGGTTGCCAGGCCTGGTATGGTAAAACTGCTAAAAATTATACAAGGAAGCTTCAAATCATCAAGAACAAAAATTTAAAAAATTATGGAGAACCATCCCCGTAGATTTAGCACTGACATACTGCACTCAAATTTTTATCAAAACATTATGAGTTTATTTGTTAGGGGTTTGACGCTGTTATTTAATGAACAATGTAGGTCGTCTAATTTTGAAACTATAAGAAATTTACTATGCAATCACTAAGATTCTTTTGAAAAGAAAAAATTTATGCTGGTGATTAGTTAAACGAATTCCACTATACCCTATAAGTTTGTAAAAGGTTTTTTGAAATAAGCTTTTCCTTTACACTGTCTTTATAAAAGACTCTTATATTTAATTTGTAGTTTGTAATTGTTTTAGTAATTTTAAAAAAATTCTTATACTATTGTGCCCTATATATATGTAAAAAAGTAAACGAACGCTTCACTAGCAAAAATTAGCAAAGCGGCTTTGGAAATGATATGTAAGACTTAAAAACTGTACGCTCTGACCACTTAATAGTACCATTTTTAAAGAAAATGTACTAGAGTGCAAAAATATGTTAAACAAAGACCACTAAAAGCCAGCAAAATGGTAACTACACGAAAAAATTTAAAATAGTACTCCA
Organism: Cistogaster globosa; assembly: GCA_937654795.1. Lineage (NCBI taxonomy): Eukaryota > Metazoa > Arthropoda > Insecta > Diptera > Tachinidae > Cistogaster > Cistogaster globosa. Next base: position 51,335,461 of record OW569405.1, read on the forward strand.
ATTAACCAAAAATATGTACATAAAATGTTTTAAATTTTCTTTTAATGATGAGGTAATTTGCAAAAGCGTTTCATGATTTTAAGGGCATCTTGAATGTATTTTTTTAGTTAGTTCTAATAAGCATTCTAATTGAGAATTAGATGTAAAAAATATAAATATTCAAAATAATTTCAACTTCATACATGTGTATAACTTATTAATAATTATATATAATAACTGTACTACTCTTCTTTAAATTGCACCGAAAAAAAGTACATTGCATTGAATGTGTCATCACAGGCTTGTTTACTTTTAATTCTGCAAAGCTCGAAGATTCTAAACCAAATTTCTGTTGTTTTACAATTTTTTGCTGCGCACTTTCATAGCAAAATTAAGGAAAAATAACAAAAATTTTAAATCACGGGAATATTTATTAATTTAATTTTAAATTTTTAAAATTCCAACTAATTATCCCGACCGTATTAATTAAATCACCGATATTGACTATTGAAGGTGAAAGCACGTTTCGATGGCCATTTCGCTACCGCTTACTTAGCTCTTCAGGAAACTCTCACTTACATTTTAAATAAACTAAAGATTTGTGTCCAAACAATAAAGTAAAGACAAAAATCAAAGTTTAACCAATAACAACAATAATCAATATTGATTTTATGTTTCTTTATCCACTGTATACGGCTGACTTTTTTCGGCTCTTTTATACAGTTAAAAGATGTTGAAAAATTAAATAAAAACAATAATAAAATATCACAAAACACTATGATGATTTATTTTTGTTTTTTGCACGGCCACTTGCAATTTAATTATTAAAATTTTAAATCACGGGAATATTTGTTAATTTAATTTTAAACTTTAAAAATTCGTACTAATTATCCCGACCGTATTAATTAAATCACCGATATTGACTATTGAAGGTGAAAGCACTTTTCAATGGCCATTTCGCTACCGCTTACTTAGCTCTTCAGGAAACTTTTGACTTACATTTTAAATAAACTAAAGACTTGTGTCCAAACAATAAACTAAAGACAAAAATCAAAGTTTAAGCAAAAACAACAATAATCAATATTGATTTTATTTTTCTTTATCCACTGTATCGTCTGACTTTTTTTCGGCTCTTTTATACAGCTAAAAGATGTTGAAAAATAAAATAAAAACAATAATAAAATATCACAAAACACTATGATGATTTACTTTTGTTTTTTGCACGGGCACTTGCAATTTAATAATTAAAATTTTAAAACACGGGAATATTTATTAATTTAATTTTAAACTTTAAAAATACGTACTAATTATCCCGACCGTATTAATTAAATCACCGATATTGACTATTGAAGGTGAAAGCACGTTTCGATGGCCATTTCGCTACCGCTTACTTAGCTCTTCAGGAAACTTCTCACTTACATTTTAAATAAACTAAAGATTTGTGTCCAAACAATAAAGTAAAGACAAAAATCAAAGTTTAAGCAAAAACAACAATAATCAATATTGATTTTATTTTTCTTTATCCACTGTACACGGCTGAATTTTTTTCGGCTTTTTTATACAGCTAAAATATCTTGAAAAATAAAATAAAAACAATAATAAAATATCAGAAAACACTATGATGATTTATTTTTGTTTTTTGCACGGGTACTTGCAATTTAATAATTAAAATTTTAAATCACGGGAATATTTATTAATTTAATTTTAAACTTTAAAAATTCGTACTAATTATCCCGACCGTATTAATTAAATAACCGATATTGACTATTGAAGGTGAAAGCACGTTTCGATGGCCATTTCGCTACCGCTTACTTAGCTCTTCAGGAAACTTCTCACTTACATTTTAAATAAACTAAAGATTTGTGTCCAAACAATAAAGTAAAGACAAAAATCAAAGTTTAAGCAAAAACAACAATAACCAATATTGATTTTATTTTTATTTATCCACTGTATACGGCTGAATTTTTTTCGGCTCTTTTATACAGCTAAAAGATCTTGATAAATAAAATATAAACAATAATAAAATATTACAAAACACTATGATGATTTATTTTTGTTTTTTGCACGGGAACTTGCAATTTAATAATTAAAATTTTAAATCACGGGAATATTTATCAATTTAATTTTAAACTTTAAAAATTCGTACTAATTATCCCGACCGTATTAATTAAATCACCGATATTGACTATTGAAGGTGAAAGCACGTTTCGATGGCCATTTCGCTGCCGCTTACTTAGCTCTTCAGGAAACTTCTCACTTACATTTTAAATAAACTAAAGATTTGTGTCCAAACAATAAAGTAAAGACAAAAATCAAAGTTTAAGCAAAAACAACAATAATCAATATTGATTTTATTTTTCTTTATCCACTGCAGAGTTGTTTCAATTAAATTTACAATGGGTGTCACTAAATACAAGAAAGACTAAGGCCGTGTCAGAAAAAAGTTTTGCTTCGCTTTGAGTTACAAATTCCCTTTGACATTTAAGATAAAATGTACTAATTTATATGCCACTTGTCACATAAAGTACTTTTAACGTAAAAAAGGGAAAGTTGTGCATCTCTTTTCTTCTTGCGCGCTTTGACAAACAGCTGTTGATTATTCTTTTAATATTTTCGGAAATTTGAGCGCAAAATTTTGTTTTATAGAAAGTAAAATTGTTTTAGTTTAAAGTAAAATTGTCTTAAAAAATAAATTTCTATTGTGCTTTGAGTTATTGTGATAAAGAGGTAAGTGTAGTGAAAACGTAAACGCAACAAGTACTTAAAAATCAAATTTTGAGGATTTTAGTTAATATGAAAAAAAACTAATAAATGCAATCCAAATGCACTCATGCATTTACGACAAAAGCTCTTCGCTTTTTCGTAACAAGCATTTGAAAGACCGGGCTTGGCTACAAGTGGCTCTTCAACAGGAGTTTCAGCTATAGTATCTTCAAATATGTATTGTGCTGTTTGCTATTTTTTATATTTAAAACAGAAAAAGTCGTTGGAAATCGCTGCGAGATTGATTTGTCCATGAGGTTGCAGGTAGCAAACTGAAGTCGGGAGCTGCTGCTCAGGAAAAAACGGATTGCTGCTACATGGAGTCCATAAGGTTTTTAACCAAACACATCTCTCCTAGAAAGTAAGTAAAATTTATTAACCTACAGCTTATATATTCGTTTTTAACCTTCACATATTGTTTATACCACTACATCAAATTTCCAGTGGAGTGATGACCAGCCCTGCAGCCAAGCGTCAAACAATAGTGGCAATGAAGATGCTACTGAAGATTTTGGACTGAGTAGTAGTAGCAGCAATAAAACCCCAAAACGATAGCGCCTGGGTAATGAGTCGCGTGAACGATTCGAGAGATTGTGTGGTACAATAGAAAGCGTTATTGCTGCAAAAGTGGAGAAGCCAACACCTACAAACAGTGCTTTCTTACAAATGCTGGATGAATACCTGCAAAAAAAGCCACAGGAAGCCCAAGATTGGCTTAAGATTGATTGCCAGTTAATTTTTTTATGTATGTTTTTTTTAGCTTTTTTGGTCACTTAGGCCCGATTCCTTGATTTCTTCTTTACGTTAATTACCACTAAAGAAGAAGTCTCTGCTATCACCTGAGGCCTTGCGTTGTTAAGTTTTTTAAAATAATGAACAAAAGTTGTATTAAATTGCCGTTATAAAATTTATTATTTTTTCTTTAATTAATAAATAAAATTTTTGGTAAATAAATTATTATAATATATTATTTAAAGACTTTTTAATCTTAGTTTACCCTAATTGGCCCATAAATGTTCATATTAATTTTGTTGAATATAGTTGAGTAAACTACATTTGACCGCCTTCCTTAGAAACTTGAACCACTGTGCAAGGGTCCGTTCTTTCTCCCACACTATATTCATTATATACCTTGGATATAAACATTCGCAGAAATCAAGAAGCAGCTTTTTATGCTGACGACAGTGCTTTCATATATTGCAGGAAAGTATCAAACGCATAAGTCAAGAGAATGCAGCAGGCTCTTAAACCGAGCCAAAAATTTTCAACAAATGGAAAACTAAAGTTAACGATATTAAAACTCAAGCTAATATACTTCCATACAACAAATCTCTAAGGCGAAGTGCACATCACTGATGATAGTGCCATCACTATTTGTTAATCCCTTGATTTGTTTGTTAATCCCTTCGTTTGTTTATTCGCTACGTTGATGTTAATATAAATATTTACATGCATTAATACTTTTTAATGATTTTGTTACATTATATAAAATATAAATTTTTTGTAGCCCAAATATCTACATTTTAATTTTAGTTTTTAATTTTAAGTTAATAAAGAATTACGTTTATTATTTAAATCTTCTATTTAAATAATTAATTTTTTAATAGCTAATTATTTTACGCGATATTTTTTGGCGACCATGAAAGGACAGTGGTGGGTGTTTTTAAATAAAAAAAAAAATTAAATAAAGTGTGAGAGGAACTTTAGGCCCGTGGAGCCGCAACAAATAAAAAAAAATTGTGTAAAAATGGTTTAAAGCACTTTCTTTTCGGTGCAACAGAGCCGCTCGGGGTAAAGTTGAATTTATTCTTTTGAAAAGTTCCTTGAGCCAACTTTAAATACTGCTGTTTTTTGTTGAAACAAATAAATTCGAATTTTGAACAATATTTTTTGGTTCATTCATTACATATTTTTTTAAATCCATAAATAAAACCATAAAGTTGAATTCCAATTAGAATTAGAAGTTGGTGCTATTGGTTTATATTCCCTAATTCATCAAACAATTAGAATTAGTTCAACTAACTCCCATTAGATAATTGAAATTTTTATTCAATGGTAAAACTAATTGCAATTACTTGCCATTAGCAAAAAAAAATGGTTTACCTTTACAATTAGAAACCTAATTGACTTCTGCTAATGCAATTAGATATTCAATTAGCTCATTTGTGACAATAAAATAAACAATTTGTAGTTCGGAAAAACTTTAATAAAACTTGTGCTTCTTATAGCGAATGCATTTTTTGATGGATTATTGCAAGTCATTCTACCATGATTTTGCAACGGTCTCGAAACTTCACTCCGCCACAGCCCGTTCACAACTTCGTCACCTTCAAAGCGTTCGACATAATCAGGTGGACAATAACTGCAATCGTGGAATTTAACAAAATTGTGCAGAACTAAAGCAGCTTTTACTATTTTTTTCGCATGTTCTGGGTGCATAAGCAAAGGAGATAAAAAACTCTCCAACGAGTGCATAAAATTCCAAAAGCGTTCGCAATCACTGTACTGACTCATGGTGGTCGCCTATTAAAAGTTTCTCGGTCAAGTGATAGACGCATTCTAAATGCAAAATAGAAAAAAAAATTTATAACTGAAGTTAATTAGAAGTTGAAGTAAGTGAAAAAGCCCGGATATGGACGCATAATGCAGTTCTTAAGTGAAAATGCAGCGTCACCGACCATGCAATAGGGAAATTTAGTGCACGTTCCAGGTAGATAAGAATCTTCAGGCAAATCTAAGCTACCATTCAACAATCGCTGTCCAAAGCCTGAATGCCATAATAAACCACCGTTGCTTTGGGAACCATATGCCCCGATATCCACTATTGTGAAGGTATAATTGGCGTCGCAACTTGCTAAATGCACAATGAAGTAATTTCCTTTATAATTATAGTATAAGGGTGGACATGATATTGTAATATGTTTTCCGTCCACAGCACCAACACAATTCGGAAAATTCCACATGGTGTTAAAGTCCTCAGCAATACGTTTCCATTCATACTTGTTTGGCGGAGACAAGTAAATCATTCCCAATTCCTCCCAAACTGCTTCTCACATCTCATTTATAATGGCGGTTATTGTTGATCGTCCCATTTTGAAAGTACTAGCACTACAGATAGTACATATTTATATATATCTTATTAAATATTTTATTAAATCATATGCAAACAACTCAGGCAAGTGTTAAAAATAGTCTGCAAGATACAAACATGGATGGCCTGGTTGATTTTTTTGTGAGACGTCTCTTCAAAAGTTCTAACAGCATATCGAAAACAGCAGGGCTCATCCGGACACTCTTTTGAAACTGCTCTTAATTCATTTTATAATTTTTATATAAATGTTCACAAATTTATTTATTTTTCAAATAAAAAAATTTACTTTTTTATATCGGTTTTAAATTTTAAACCAAAACTACTAGCAGCTGATCAGAGATGAATAGTTTATTTAACTGTATTTTGTTAAAAATTATGGGCAAACATTTTCTTTATTTAATGTGTCACCCTGTCAAAGCCGGCTCAACTTTAAATGTACTTTATTTATGACTATAGTATTAAAAAAGTTAATAGCAAGTTTTAAAATTAAAGTACTTTCTAAAAAAACCCGACTTTAGCTTATTTCTACGATTATGGGCCCTTATTATTATTAATTCATGCTTTTAAACATATTGCCTGTAGAACTCGATTAAATATAACGCATTATACATATTAGATCGTTTGGTTGTAATTTCCTTAATACTTACTGCATTTTGAATTTAGAGGTAGGCGTATTAAAATTTTATCTATCTCATCTTTGCTTTTCAAAGTTATTTCAACACGAACACCGACGGCCAGAAGGACATAGCTCAATCGACTTCAACTGCATAAGAACTGAGAATATAATATACTTTATTGAATCGATAATGGATATTTTTTTAATTTATTTATTTATTAAGTAAGCAGCAGTACAACAAGATTTAATCTTATTTAACAGTACTGTTTAGATAAATACATAGTTCTAGGTTAATATCTAGTAATCGTGTTTTTATAAAATTTTAATATTAAACTTATAAAACGAATAACGAAAGTAAGAATAAATATAAATAGTTTTGATATTGAAGGTCTGTTAGATAGCGGTGCAACCGTAACCTGTTTAGGTAAAAATTGCCTTGAATTTATCGAAAAAGCGCGCTTGAAATTTTCTGACTTATTTTCCTTTATTAAATCCACCGATGGCAGCCCTGATAGAATTGTTGGCCGTGTTAAAGCCGAAATTAATTTTAATAAAATATTGACCGAAGTAACTTTTTATTTAGTTGCCTCAGCAGGCCGTAGTTTTTTAGCGTGGATTTTATGTGCAAGTTTGGTTGTTTGCCAATATTTTTAGTTTAACTACGAATGACGTTGCATTTTTTCCGGAGACCGAGAGTACGCAGAATCGGGTCAAGACTCATGTTTTAACACCTGATCAGCATAGTCTGTTTAATAAGGTAGTAGCGAAGTCTCCTAGCTATACGGAGAAGGGTCTTGGTCGAACACTTGAAATCCACACAATTGAAACCTGCGATGCAACTCCGGTGACTTTATTCAATCTCGCCAGCTTTGCGAAAGTGGATGCACACAGAGCTTGACAGGATGCTTGACCTTGGGGTTATTGAGCAAAGCGAGAGCCGTTAAAGCCATCTGGTTACTCCTGTCCGTAAAATCGAGAAAAACAGATTATGCTTGGACGCTCATTAGATGAATGCCCTCACGATCAAAGACGCCTATCCTCTGCCGCACATCGAGGGTTTGCTCAGCCGGTTATGAGACACATACTTTATATCGAGTGTCAATTTAAGAAATGCGTGTTGGAAGATACCATTGGAAGCGTCCAGTAGAGAAAAAACTGCCTGGGATACCACTCTACCATTTTGCGGTTATGCCTTTTGGTTTGTTCAATGCGGCTAAAAGGTTATACCGTTTAATGGACAAAATGATCCCTGCGGCTCCTGATAAAATTTTTGTCCACCTGAATAACCTTTTGGTTGTCTCTAAACTGGGGTTGCTAGAGCAGTTGTTCGACTGTTTGGAACAGGCAGAGTTGACCAAAAACGTGGCCAAGTCTACGTTTTGTTTCAGAGGAATTTGCTACCTTGGTATATAGTCGGCAGAGGTTTTCTAAGGCATGGCCCAGAAAACGTAGAAGCAATTCTGAAGTATACCTACCCGAAATCCGCTAAGCAGGTTAGGAGCTTTATAGGGGCTGGATAGTGCAGGCGCTTCATACCTGACTACACTACAAAATTCTTTAGGGACGATGCAAAAGAAGCTTTTTACCGGCTTAAAGTGGTTCTAACCTCCAGCCCAGAACTTAGGTACGCGGAATTTCAAAGCACCCTTATGGGCAATGCTGTATCTCCGATTTTGGAGTCGGGACAGCTTTATTTTAACAAGATAAGTCCGATGGGGAACACCCGATTGCCTTTTTTCACATAAATAGCCCTCCGCTCAACGGATCTATTCAGTCGTAGAAAGGGAGTGCCTGGACGGAAATTAGCGCCTATATCGAACTGATGCCATTTTTAGTGATTACTGACCACAGTAGACTGAAATGGCTATTGTCACATAAGGACCTTACGGGACGCCTTGTTCGCTGGAGCCTGAATTTGCAGTCGTTTTCTTTCTCCATTGAGCATAGAGCTGGTTCTAAAACCCTCGTATCAGATACATTATCACGATATGGCATGGATAAAATTTCTATAAATGTGGCCAGATTTATTGATCTGGATTCGGAATATTTTAGATGTGAAAATTACCTGAATTTAAAAGCCAAAATTACAGAAAACGAGGACCAATTGCCCGATGTCAAGGTGATTGAGAGTTTAGTATACAAGCGTGTACTCCCGTATGATGGCATACAACTCAATGATAATTTTTCGTGAAAGCTGTGGGTTCCAGCCGAATTAACGGCCAAAATTATTGAAAACCATAAGTAGGGTAAAAGAAAATTTTTATTGGCCATTTAAACTCTCAGATACGATCTTTTGTATTAAATTGTCAAGTGACCAGAGCATCGAAACCTGTGAACGTCACGTTAGGGCCGAAACGGAAATTGAACACCCATTTCAACTTTTTGGGTCCTAATTGTCTTATACTTAAAGTTCTTGATCACTTAACGAAGTTTGTTTTACTAAAGGCTATGGGTAAGGCAAGCACTAAAAATGTCGTAAAATTTTTAACAACAGAAGTTTTTGTATATATTTGGCATTCCAGAGACTATTGTTTCTGATAACGGCAAACATTTTGACAGGAAGGAGTTTAAGTACCTTGGAAATATCTTTGGCATTAAACACACAAAAACCGCAATTTATTCACCGCAAGCTAACGCTACAGAGCGTGTGAATCAGCCTATTCTTTCCGCCGTACGTTCATACTTACAAGAAAATCATACTGAGTGGGAGAAATATTGGTCTGAAATTGAGTTTTCATTAAGATGTTCAATACAAACGTAAATAGGTGTTACTCCCTACTTCGCGCCATTTGGGATATATATGATAAGCCAGAGTAGTGTTTATAAGCTTTATATTATTCCAAGATTAGTGAAGTTAGATTTAGTCAGCCAGAAGTTTCGAGAAAATCTGAACAAAGCATATTAACATGCGAAAAAACTTAAAACACGCGATAATGAAAAGTTAAGTTCATTTCAGGGCAAGAAGTTTATCGCCGTAACTTTCCACAGAGCGAGTTTAAGAAAAATTTTAACAAAAAATTCGCCCGAAAGTTTTTAAAATACATAATTGTCCGACCCGTGGGCACTAGCCTATATGAGGTTGAAGAATTTCAGGGGAAAACGTTAGGGGTATTTCACGCCAAAGATTTAAAGCAATAGCCTTAATATACTTGGTGTATTTAGTCCCATCGTCTCTTTTCTCACACACAAATTTCTAAATAACTTGCTTGGTTTAATCAATTAAAGCCATAGTTTTTATTGTTATTATTTTTTTGTAGCAGTAGCTATCGTAGCCATAGCCATATTTAGAGGAAACCGTTTGATTTGTACGAACCTCACATAATTATTAAAAACATTATGTGTGCAACCATAACACTTACGTTTCTAAGCTGATTACTTGTTGTAATCGTTACCACACTATGGATGCAATTCAGTTTACACCCTGGGAATCTTTGCCATTAAGGGATAGGGATTATAAGTCGTCTAGGTGTTAACATTTTTCTGAGCCCGTTCTTACACCAGGTTGACGCAAAATTTGTTTTATGATTTTTTGCATTTATAGAAAAATACAATTACAATTATTAATTCAATTATGTGCATGCTGAAAGAAAGATTTCGTGCAAAATGCGACAAATATATTTAACATTAGCCGTCGTCCGTAAAAAAATAAAATCTTGGGGAACATTAATGCGGAATACGATTAAAAAATTTATTCGATAAATTTTTGACCGAATAAAATGGATTAGATCTCAATAATAATAAAAAAAGTATATATATATATTCGTTTTTTTTTTTGTGGTAAAGGGTATAAAAACACGGTAAAGTAAATGCTACAACGAACAATATAAAACATATATACTACGTTTATACGTACCCTAATTGCGAATAAAAATTATTTTGAGCTATTGAATTCACTGTTTATGTTCATATGGCAAGAATATTTTCGACATTTTAGTGGTACCGGATAGCAATTTTATATAACTAATAAAATGTCGTTAGAAAACATTTAAGTATTTAATAAATTTATCCGTCATAATACTTTTCGCTCTATATTTTATATTCAAGAATTAATTATAACCAATTTTTTATTTTTAAGTTATATTTTTTCCCTTTTCAAAATTTTTATGAGGACTAATAGGCAGAAACCATTACACAAAATAAAGATGTGGTAGCACTTAACACTAGAGCTGCAAAACTATCGATAGTGGCGCCATTCGATAGTTTTGATAGTAATTTTTGATGCTATCGATACTATCGATAGTTTTTGATTCTTAAAAAAATATCAATTGTGTATTTTTCGAATATAAAATCTTCAATCTTTCCTTTAAGTAAAAAGAAAGCTCATTTTTTTAAACTTAACTTTTATATGAATGTTTTTAGTATACATACATGAGCCGTGTGACCGTTGAAAATTTGAACTCTTAATTTTTAATTTACATATAATTTTTAATTTATTTAAACACATTAACGCTTCATGTATTTGCAGTATTTATAAACAAAAATTTTAATTCATTAAAATATTTACATATTAGATTATAAAAAAATTATATATATATATATATATATATATATATATATATATATATATATATATATATATATATATATATATATATATAATAAAGCTAAAAAATAGTTAATATACGAATGTATGTATAAAACATTTCTTTCAGTACGTACAGTCAGAATTGTAGGGTTCTTGTATATTTACGTAATTAAACAATATTATTATTGGTATTAAGTTAATTGGATTTATTCCGCCAGTAAATAAAATACTGTTGTCATACCTTTCGGTGAAGACCGTCGTCACTGGCTGTTTATTTAGTTCGATTGGCGAGCGCTTTCGATGTAAAGACATCATTTTCAAGCCGCGTTTTGATTAGTACTGGTTAGATAGTGTAACGTGTTTGTTGCATAGATAGTGGTGGGTACAGGTAGTTTTGTCCGTTAGGATGGTGTCTATTTAAAACTGATATTATGCAGGTAGATTGCCTGATATCTGTCATCTTTATTGAAGGTATATAATTTTAATATTTCTGTCTTTTATTATTAGGTAGGTAAGTGTGACCATCTGTGGGTGTTTTGCGTTTGTAAGTTTGTTTTAATAGTTTAAGTAGTGCGAAGAAAAAATACCATTCGTCTAAAAAATTAAACTTATATTTATTTTGTGTTACCATTTTTTTAAATAATAAAAAACTAAATTACAATCAGTGATTAAGGAGTTGGCGTTGTTGGACATCATAACACTTTTATTAACGACAACATGTATATATACATCAACTATATTTGAATTATACATACATATAATGTGTACACTCACACTTTAATAATTTCTAAGAATCTATTCTTTAAGTTTTGTTTTTTTTTTCATTTTACTGATAAAATTTTTTACTCCGCCTTTATAACAATTTTCAAGGCCAATTAATTTGTATCAAGCGAATATATATACGGTGAGAGCGGTGGTGAATTCATTGATTTTCGCCGGTAGCCTAACTGTCAAACTCTATATTTATATTATTTATATATATTATATATTATTTATATATATTATTATATTATTTATATATATATATATATATATATATATATATATATATATTGTGACGGACCAAAGTCGCGCACTCGTTTTAGGCCCACACCGGTGTTCGCTGTATATATATTTTTTTTTTCATTATTATTTTCTTATATCAACTATTCTTTTATTTACTCTCTGTTGTTTTACAACCATTCCTTTTGTTACATAAACATTGCTTTTGTGCGTACACAAGCAGAAGTACGTGTGGGTGTGTACTCGTGTGTGTTCAACTGAGAGGTATAAAAGGCAAATAATCGCTGAAAAGAAGTCAGTTGGCTGTCAGCTCGTGCTGTGGTAAGAACAATATTAGTCGTTGGGCACATGAACTAATATTATTTTATGAACATAGCGAGATTTGCCACTGGCGTTGGACACATAACCAGTGGAAAAGCTTAGAGCAAATCGTTGTTGGAATGGCAGGAGTAGCTCTTGGCGTTGGACACATTGTCTAGGGAATATCCTGCTCTCAAACACAAAACTATAGACCAACAAGAGAGTCAGCGGAACCCCTCTTCTTAAAAGTCGAGCCAGAAACCACACGAGGGCGAATTGATGGCAGAAGCACAGTCCTAAATCATCAATAAAAGCTTATAACGTTTTGTAATCCGTGTGTTTCATTTGTATGTACGACCCTGGTCACCGCTGAGCCTACCCCAGCAACCAGCGAGAACGCGTCGTTACATTGGCGCCCGAGCAGGTACATTATATTGTGTCTATCAACAAGGGGACATTTTATTTTGTCCCTAAACAAAAACCGCTAGCAGACGATAAATATTTTAATTGCCTCAACGGAGACAGGTTTTAGCCCGCCAGCATGTCTGCCGTACTAAAAACCACGTGGGTTCACTCTATAAAAAAGAGGAACTTACGAACTACCTTGCCCATTGTGAGCAAAATATGATTAAATAGGTTGACGACATAAGAAAGCGTTCTGCAAAATTTATGACCGCAGAACAAAATGAGGAAACCAGGAGAAAACTCCTGGAACGGCAGGCCAAACATGTGGCGAGTTGATCGCTCGTCCCAAATATAAGATTACAACTGCCGACCACGGGGGCAAGTGATTCTGCGCACTCACCCACAAAAATAGAAATGGCTAGAAATTCAAGTCCCCTTCAGACTGGTCATCAGTTACCGAAAGAGAACCACGTCGCAACCATTGAAGTAGTCCGGAAATGGGGACTGAAGTACGATGGAGGCAGAGATCCGCTGGAATTTATTGAGCGGGTAGAGGAACTGGCCGAGATATATGGAATAGCGCTAATAAGTGTCCTCCGAGTTATGTCCGAACTACTACGCGAAAGGGCGCTTAGCTGCTTAAGAAATAAAAATAAGCAATGGAAACAATGGGTGGATTTTAAAAGGGATTTTTAGAATTTCATTCTGCCGCCGCGCTACTTTGAAAAACTCGATGACGAAATGCAAAAGAGAGTCCAGCGTCCACTTGAATCCGTCAAAGATTACGTGCTTTCCCTGCAAAATCTGATGTGTCATGCGCAAATAATTGAAGAACAGAAATTGGAGAGGATTTTCCGCAATGTTAACGCCAACAACTAATGGTTCATACGAAGCAAAAATGTTTCCACTTTAGACGATCTTATTTCCTTGGCGACAGATTTGGAAAGTATTCCGAACACAGCGCCACGGGCTCGGGGTGAACATGATCGTATGATTAAGAACCAGAAGCCACCTAGGAATGGTACTATGTTCGTTGCCCAGGCAACAACTAGTGGAACACACCTAGCATGGGAGGACGAGAAGTTAAAAGCAATCGTTAAGGTCAATGATCATGCTACCGCTGCTATCATCGACACCAGAGCTACCCGCAGTTTATTAGGCCATCTTTGATAAAAAAGCTAACAGCCCAGCCTCAATATGTGGAAGCCAATAGTGAAGTTTTGTTGACTGAGGGTTCTAAACGAAGAGTTTCAAACGCGGTGAAGTTCCAAGTATCTTTGGGTAATATCACAGCGGAGCACCATTTTTTGATTATGGATGCAGCCACAGAATCACTCATCTTAGGACTGGACTTTCTTAAAGTCTTTAACACCACACTTACCTGTGCCGGATTATGTGTATGAGCTGGGAATTTCTGTGAGGAACCTTTAAGCGAGCAGGTAAGCCACCAACTCTGTAAACCAGCACACCAACAAGCAAGTGTTAGTTTTAACGAAAATACGCAACAGCAACAAATCATCCAGTTTTTAGAGGAAGATCTGCCCAAACTTAAGGAAATTAAGGGGCTATCTTCTGCTGCCACGTACCATATAGTTATGAAGGATGATCGACCGATAAAAATACATAATCCACCTCGAAATCCCGCGATGCAAGCAATTATCGACGAACAAGTTAGCAAACTAATCGTCCAAGGCTGCATTGAGCCATCCCGTAGTGCCTACAGTTTTCCGATAACTCTGGTAAAGAAAAAAATGGAAAGTGGCGTACCTGTATGGACTTTCGCCAACTCAATGCCAGGTCAATCCCTGATGTCTACCCTCTACCAAGGATCGACAGTATCCTGAACCAGCTACGCAATGCAAGGTACTTCGGTAGCCTGGATCTGAAGGACGGGTATTGGCAAATACCAATTGAGGAAGAGAGTAAGCAGTATACCGCCTTTGCTGTTTCTGGCCGCGGCTTGTATCAGTGGCGAGTGATGCCCTTTGATCTACATTCGGCTCCAGCCATGTTCCAGCGGGCCTTAGATAGCATCATCGGACCGGAGATGGAACCACACGCTTTCGCCTATCTGGACAATAGTATCGTCATTGGATCTACCTTTGAGGAACACATGAAGAATTAGAAGGAGGTATTTCGGTGCCTTCGAGCGGCCAACTTAAAAATAAACATAGAGCAGTGTGAGTTTTTTAAATATAAAACCAAATACCTAGAGCATATTGTCACCGGAGACAGGATTACAACAGACCCGGAAAAAATTGCAGCAATTGCGGAAATGCTTCCGCCTAAAAATGTAAGAGAAGATCGCCGCTTCCTTGGCATCACTTCTTGGTATAGGCAATTTGTTCCGAACTTTTCCGACGTCGCAGAACCACTGACGCAAATGTTGAAGAACGCAAACACTGGAAATGGGGTACGCCGCAGCAGAACGCTTATGAGACCCTGAAGGAAAAACTCATCACAGCACCAGTACTTGCATGCCCAGATTTTACCAAAGCCTTCACCTTGCAGACTGATGCCAGTGACTATGGACTGGGAGCGGTGCTAACCCAAGAGATTGACAAGAAAGAACACGTTATCGCTTATGCCATTCGCACTTAAACAAAGAGGAGAAAAATTACTCTGCCACGGAGAAAGAATGTTTAGCCGTTGTTTGGGGAATCCGGAAAATGAGACCCTATCTTGAGGGGTATGAATATGGTGGCCGACGCGCTGTCACGACAACCAGTAGAGGAGGTAACCTAGCGCAGACGAAAACGACATCTAATTGCCATTGGATCAAGAAACTAATGGAAGCCATAAAACAATGCCCGAAAGATTATGCAGACTACGCTGTTGCCCATGGACAACTATATAGACATTGTCCTAGAGAAGTTAAGGATGATGATTCCACCCCCTGGAAGCTATGCTTGGCCATACCGTTAAGATTACAAGTTCTGCAAGAGACACACGATCAAGCCGCAGGAGGCCACCTTGGTGTCCGAAAGACTCTTAACAAGGTTGCCAGTCGTTATTATTGTCCAGGGATGAGACGGGATGTTTGTCGTTATGTAAGGAAGTGTACAGTTTGTCAGGAGTACCAAATTTCACAACAGATGCCAGATGGGAAAATGTTGACGCGTCTCCCAGAAGAGCTGATTTTGAAGGGCCTTTGCTACGCTCCCGACATGGCAATACATGCTACTCGTACTCTTTGATCATTTCACAAAGTGGTGCGAGCTGATTCCGCTACGGAAGGCTACGGTCGAAGTTGTGGTTTAAGCTATCAGAAAGCGAATTAAATCACGCTATGGAGTCCCAAAGGTGCTTCTCACGGACAATGGAATTCAATTCACGTCGCGGGTGCTAAAGATATATTTGGAAGAAATTGGGGTGCAGCAGCAGTTTATCGCCCTTTACACCCCACAAAAAAATCCAACGGAACGAGCCAACCGTACAATCAAGTCCATTATCGCCCATTTTTCACGTCAAAATCACTCTGGATGGGATAAGGCGGTGCCAGAAATCATGTTGGCCATGAATACCAGCATATCAGAATCGTCAGGGTGCACACCGGCTTATTTGACCCAAGGAAGAGAACCCCGCTTGCCAAAAGCCCTGTACGATGAAGTAACCATCCGCACAGGAGCTCGCCCAATCACTCCAGACGGTCGCGCTGGGGAATTGAAGGAGATTTTCGAAATGGTTCGACGAAACCTAGACAAAGCGTTGCAAAGGCAAAACGCTATTATTATTTACGATGACGCCAGTGGAAACCGAAAATAGGTGATCACGTTTTAGTCCGCCAATATACATTGTCGAAAGCCATAGATAGCTTTGCGGCAAAATTGGCTCCACGATTCGGGCGACCTTATGTAATCACGGGATTCGTGTCCCCCGTTATTGTAAAACTCCGTAGCGGAAAAAGTAGTGAAAGACGTACAGCACATAAAAGTGAAATCAAACCCTATACCGAACCATATCACTAACCTATTTTTTCTTTCATACTCCTAGACCCACCCCCCGAAGTAAAAAGTAAGAGTATGCAGCAAGCGGTGAACATGAGTGCGGCGAAAAATAAATTTGAAGCCACCCGAAAGAAGTTTAGAGAAAATATGGAGAGAGAACGCGCAAAGATAAGACGCACCATTTTTTTGGACCCCGGCGATGTACCCAGCTTCAGCCAAGGCAGGAAAATGAAAACTGGTACCACGAGTAATCGACCCGGAGCTTGTCGCACCGGAACGCCGCGGGCAGCCCAACCACTAAAACATACAACAAAACCAGACTGCACGGGGTAGTTCCATGCATCAACGGTAGACGAAAAGTACCCTCCACCGCCTTCACCATTATCGAATGGACGAAAGGGAAGCGACCGAAAACAGTTCACCACCGCCAGATGTTTACACAACCGGTAGACGAAGAGTGTCCACCGCAGCCTCCAATCATTGAGCCTGCAGCCATAATAATAGAGGACGAAGATGAAGAGGACCGAAGAGCTACGTCTCTTCGACCGGGAGGCAATGAGGAGTTTATAGACCTGGCCGATGTCGAAATTGAGGATTCAGATGTGGACGAGGACGAGGACTGCGACACAACAGTCGACGTACGTCCACCAACCCCACCCTCT
The DNA here is from genome assembly GCA_937654795.1 of Cistogaster globosa. Taxonomy (NCBI): domain Eukaryota; kingdom Metazoa; phylum Arthropoda; class Insecta; order Diptera; family Tachinidae; genus Cistogaster; species Cistogaster globosa. The sequence goes on from OW569405.1 coordinate 51,352,751, forward strand.
CCCCTGCCACCGCGGTCTCCGTCATCACTGGATTTTCGCCCACCAACACCACCACTCCGTCGCGGCCTGGGCTCATTCGAGGTGAAAAACTCACAGTTCCGTCATCTGGGTTGGCGTTGTTACGAGAGGGATTGGCGTACACGTATATTAATCCCAGAAAACTGTCCCACTCCCGCGATCCAGAGCCAGGTGGAGTTGGATACGCCGCCAGAATATATCTATGCCGAGGATATAGGTGCCTCCCCTATTCTACCGATACCCAGGACACCGGGTCATGGATGGATTGATGGTACACCGGGTCTGGATAACGACGTTTTACCACATGTCGGAGACATCAGAGGACGGAAAGCTGGTTCCAGAATTGTCAACGGCTCATTTGAGTTCCTTTGGGTCACCGGCTGCTTCCTCGCCAAAGCATCCGTCTTTTACAACCATCTGTTGTTTTACAACCATTCCTTTTGTTATAGTTACTCGTATATAAACATTGCTTGTGTGCGTACACAAGCAGAAGTAGGTGTGGGTGCGTACTCGTGTGTGTACAACTGAGAGGTATAAAAGGCGAATGATCGCTGAATAGAAGTCAGTTGGCTGTCAGCTCGTGCTGTGGTAAGAACAATATTAGTCGTTGGGCACATCAACTAATATTATTTCATGAACATTGCGAGATTTGCCACTGGCGTTGGACACATAACCAGTGGAAAAGCTAAGAGCAAATCGTTGTTGGAGTGGCAGGAATAGCTCTTGTCGTTGGACACATCGTCTAGGGAATATCTTGCCCCCCAAATACAAAACGATAGACCAACAAGAGAGTCAGCGGAACTCCTCTACTTAGAAGTCGAGTCAGAAACCACACGAGAGCATCACTTAAGCGTGACCAGAGCGAATTGAGGGCAGAAGCACAGTTCTAAATTACCAATAAAAGCTTATAACGTTTTGTAATCCGTGTGTTTTATTTGTATGTACGACCCTGGTCTCCGCTGAGCCTCTCCCTGCAACCAGCGATAATGCGTCGTTACAAAATGTAAATAATTTGTATAATTGTATAGCTCCCACCGTATATTTATTCGCCTTGGGTAGTATCGTTGCGGCAGTTGTGACTAGTTTTTGCTTAATTTTGTTATGTGTAGAGTAGCTGTCAAAAATGTATCATTTTATATTAAAAAAAGATGTTTTTTTAATATTCTTGAAAATATAATTTCAACAAGAGTTTTAAATCAATTAAAAATAAGCTTACTAAAAACGGTAATAAAAAGGGTGAGAAAAAAAGTACAGTAATTAAATGTGTTTTGAAATTTATTATACACTTAAGTGGCAGTTTTATGAATTCGCCTTGACAATTTAGTTTTGTTTATTAAGTCCAGCTGTTAGTTTTTAACGCCGAGGCTGGTAAAACTATTTATGGCAAAAACAAAAATTTTTATTAAAAAAAAGTAAATAAAAAATATTAATTAATACAGTGGTCACACTTCGATTTGACACAACAAAAATTCATACGAAACAACGTAAGGTAAACGAAAAAACCGAAATGTGTTACACGGACGCTAGTTATTACGCATTGGTCCAAATGTCATCCGGTTTCGTTTCGCTGTTGACGTATTCCATAAACAAACTGGTAATTTTTTTTCAAGCGAAAAATAACGATTTATTACCGCCGTCAAAACGAAGTTTAGGTCAAGTTTGCATTGCTGGAAATACCTTTATTTTTAAATTTGTTCCTATTATTTTTTTCAGCTTTCCACATTTTTTCAACGCTTTTTCAAATGAAAATCATAAAAATCTGCTTAAGAAATACGTGTTTTTGTTGCATACAATCCAAGGCGGCTAGCAAATTTAAGCCGAAACAAGTAATTTCTACAATATCCATTTCAGATCCCATAAAGTATATATATTTTGAATCCTTATGCATAGCGAAGTCGATTAAGCGATATCCGTCTGTCCGTCCGTGTTAGAGTTAAAATTAAGTTTGCCAAGGCACTAGATCAGCCAAAAAAAAATAAATATGTCAATCGGTCAGACATAGTGTCGAGAGAGACCTTTATACAGGGTACGGATTTGCACACTCATGTGCGGCACATGTACATGAAAAGGGATGTGCGGGCAAAATAAATAGGCACATGCACATGAGTAAGAGCTAATTTTTTTGTGTGCCTACTAGAGGTACATGTGCAAGTTCAACTTGCTTAGGCACACTTCATGTGCCACTATTAAAATGAATAGCACATTTCATGTACCGCTCCTAAAATGAATGACACATGAAGACACACGATCTTGCAGTTTAATAAATGTCGAAGACGAAGAAGTACAATGATAACAACAAAAAATCGTGGTGTTTTGTTGTTATTGTATGTGTTGAATAGTTACCCCAGAGCTGTAAAGGAATGATTCATATTTGGCTTTTAACTCACCGTGACTAAAATTTTTGAATGCATTCATCTGTTCAAAAAAATGAATGAAATTAAAACATCAATGCATTCACAATAAGTTAGAATTCTTGAATGCCATTCACTTGTCCATACAAAGTAAATGAATTTGAATGAATTTATTGTAAAGAAAATTTGTGTGAATGCATTCACTTCACCAGCAAGCAAATGCATTAGAATATGAATGGATTTCTAATGAAGATAAACGTCGAGAATGCATTCACTCGCCATGAAATTAAATGAATTAGAATTTGAATGCAATTATTGGGAAAAAAATATTAAATATATTTTATTTACAATAATTCGTTTTTAGTTAAAAATTTTACAGTGTGTGTTACTACATCGGCTATGGTAAACGCTGTAGAAAAGTAGGAGAGTGTTACAAAATTATAAGAGATAAAAACTTGAAATTTACGCTTATCTTCATAAGAAATCCATTCAAATTCTAATTCGAATGCATTCATCAATGCATCTTGTGGTAGAATTTAAATTCTTATTCATCGACTTCGTGTGAGCAAGGAATGGCAATCAAGAATTTTAATTCATTGTGAATGCATTAAAATTTTATTTCAATTTTTTTGTGGAATGAATGCATTAAAAAAATCGCCATTCTATGTGATAATGATTCGAAGGAATCATTCAAAAAAGAATGATTCGTTCACAGCTCTATTTTGCCCACATGAAAATAATTTTAACTGCGTAGTTTTACAAATAAAAAAAGATTTTTTCCGCCTTCCATCAACAGGCAGTAACTGATACAGTATGCAACATCGTTATGCGTACAGCACTAATAAATTATTTGTTACAATAATGTATATTGTGTACTGGAAATTTAATGATTAATTAGTCATAAAAATAAATTGCAGGAGCGAGCTCACTATTAATTTATTTAGAAATATGTATGTATGTTAGTGTGCGAAGTCAAACTGTCGTATTCATAAAATATTTAAATGGATTTGGAATATATTTTAGGACAAATTTGTATGAAAAAAAGATTAGAACTTCTTACTTATTAAGGATATACAGGTAACGGTTTGTCTCATATCGAAACCTTATTAGTGAACATGATCACACATATACATGAACGCTTGAAGTGGAATAACAAACATGCTTTTTACGTAAATTTTAAAGTGAACGGGTTATGTTAAAGTATTTTAAATTGTTTACATTTTATGGGACATAAAATTTAAAAATTTCCTGGACTTGTTTTCTTCCAATTTAAAGGGATTGATATTTTTTAATTAGCTGAAAAAATGAAATTTTACATTTACTGCTGTATTCTCTACTTTTAAAATTCCATAACCCGACAACAGCTGGCAAAATTCTGAGAATTAAATATAAATTTTTTCTTTTCCATGACTAATTATATTCTTTATTTTGCTCTTTTATTAATATTATTTTAGCATAACATATTCATATCTACTACTGTCATATTTAAAAATGTTCCGTAATTAATATAAAAAAATTAATTTAAACAGAGTAACTGTTTGTTAACTATATCAAGACAATTTTAATAAATGAGCAAAATAATATAAAGAATATTGTGGTGTACGAATATCGATTTTGCATACTGTGTTATTAATCAATTACTTACTAGGGTGTCAGACGATCAAGTTTTCATTCAAGTTTCATTCAAGTTTTAAAATTTCTCTCTTGCTGAGAATTTGCTTTCAAGTTTTCGTTCAATTGAGTCTTTCAAATTACACTCAAGAAAACAGCTGATTGACGTTTTCCCTCCAAATTTGTATTAAAAATTCTGCTGTCAGTGTTTTCTTGATATCTTGCTTAAAAACTTGCCTTGAAATTGCATGCAGCCTACGTCACAGCTTTCAACTTTTGCGAATTTTAACATGCAGTATGTGTAAATTTCTTGAAAGAGAATTGAACAAAAACTTGACCGTGTGATTTCACTGTAACTGCCTGTTAATGAAAGGCAAAAAATTTTTTTTTTATTTGTAAAACTAAGCAGTTAACATTATTTTCATGTGGGTAAATACTCAATGCATAAAATAACACCACAACACGATTTTTTGTTGTTATCATTGTACTTCTTCGCCTTCCACATATATTTATGTGCAAAATGTTGTTCCTTGATTTGCTCTTCATTTTAAGAGCGGCACATGAAATGTGCTATTCATTTAAATAGTGT